>OU342744.1:445238894-445970449 GCA_910589775.1 Avena eriantha
ATATGGGGAGGTCTCTCCATCAACATCTCCATCAACACCACCACCACCACCACCATCATCACCATCTCCATCTCCAAGATCCACTTCATCCACCTCAAAGTTTGTGATTGATTGAACCCAGGATATTGTTTGAGTGTTATTTGCATGTTTGTAATTGGCAATTTGTCTTTATTTGATGGAGATATTATATTTTTAGATTGTATTTTAATCCATATGCCACTGATCCATATCATGTTTGTCACCTGTGAGTATATCCCCATGTTCCTGAGGGCGTAGGATGAATATGCTATGATTTCCATATAATATGCAATGAGTATTTGGTCAAGCTTTTATCTTTTATGTGGTTCTATGATGGTTTTATGTGAACGTCGACTTCATATTACTTCACCTATATGGGATCATAGGGCTACACTTTAATGCAATGATGAGGGTTGGAAGGGACGGAATGACAAAAACCATTTTCCAATACTTTGAGTTGCATTAGAGGGATTTCTGTTGGGGGGGCATGAACTAACTGGTATGGTGGGACATTTATATCTTAATGATTCCTATAATTTCTCATGAAAATTTCTCTAGGACCCATCATAAGGGTGGTTGAGCCGGGAGCATATTTTGGCGGCTACTACATTGTTGCCCTTCGAGGAGGATCCGCCTATGGAGGAGAGTGTCGTTCGTCGAGTGCTTGACTCGTCGGTTTCTTACTTGCGCGCGACAAATTCAGCGTTTACCGCATGTTGGTGGTTGAATTATTTTATGATCATCCAATGGTATTCCATCAACATGTCGCGAGATGCGTCTTCTGGAAGGGGGTTGCCCTGCAGGGCTTCCCTGACTCGCGCCCATCCTACATCCGAGAGGTGGATCTGCTGGTGACCCGACCCGTTGTTGGCGTTCACACCCTGGGCGTCGGGGTTGGGAGGGTTGGTACCATTGGTGAGGCCATTGGTGGGGGCTGTTGGCGGGGCCATTGGTGGGGGCTCCGTTGGTTGGCCCTCAGCTACCGGTGTTTCCTGCCTCCACCACCGCTAGTAATGACAGCGTACATGTAGTGGTTGAGGAAGCTACTACTCTCATAGCTTTCCGATCCGGAGCCGTAGATGCCATCCTCCGATGATGTATTGCACATGTCAGAGTTGTAACTATTGTTGCTATCCATGTCATAAGCTGATGCCAAAGCACCAAGCTCGCTCAGAGTGCCAATCGATGGTGGGAACCATGAGGCAGGTGCAATCAAAGGCGCCGACGAGTGATCGAGGAAGCGAAGCATGCCGATCTTCCCGACTTGGAAGCGTAAGCTTCCGATCGTCATGCTGGTTCCGTCTCCCACGGACTCGAAGGCCGGGCGAGTTGCCGGCGAGTGGATGGTGAAGTCGAAGGTGCAGAAGAGGAGATGGTTCTCCGCTATAGTGGAATTGTAGATCACGGGTGACAGGGGCCATCGAAGCCACAAAATTAGTGCTCCCAGTTCCCACAGACGGCTCCAATTGACAAGGGGTTAACTCGTCAATGCCCATGGATGATGGACTTGGGTTTGAGTAAGTGGGGAGCACTCGAGGCATCGATCGGCTAGCTAACAAGCACATCGAGGACACGAGGTTTACCCAGGTTCAGGTCCTTGGAAGGAACCCTACTCCTGCTTATCTGCTCTTGATTATAGATGGAATCAAGAACTACAGGGGTGCGCAAATGTAATCTGGCGGTGTATGAACTAGGGTTGCGATGTACTTCTCGCTGCCCCTCCTGACCTTTATATAGGGAGGCCAGGTCTCGAGATAGCAGGACAAGTTGGTTATATATTAGGGTTTTCCCCTTTTAAGTTTCCTATCTATACTTTATCGTGTCCTCCAAGGAGTCACATCTCCTTGGGCCTAGGCCTAGGCCACCCGAACCTTCCCGGGCTCCATGCTCACTGTGGGCTTATCTTGGGCCGAACTGTATAGGCTAATCTCGGGTACCCGTAGGGCTTACCCATGTTAGGTGTACTTGCTCATATCTATGGTTGCACCTAATTTAGGCTTCGTCCTAAGGGAAAGAAACTTGACAAGATATTCACCATGTTGTGTAAAATCTAAATGCTAAGTAAATCCATGCCTCCCTCAAGAATACTTGTCACATATAAGTTGACACACACTTGATCTTGTCCTCTTTATGCATAGAGGATTGGGCTTTCTCTCATTGAGAACATTCACTTGTTGCTATTTACTTTCAGTACTTTATTTTACTGCAAACTACAAACCCAAAACACCAAAACCAATGCACCCTTTTATTGTTTTACCTGTCAAACTTACTAACCAATACCTTCAGCTCCTCGTGGGTTCGGCAACCTTTCTTATTGAAAATTACTACAATTGATCTCCTACACTTGGGATCCATCAGATATATTATAGCAATGTAAACATAATGAATTTTATTGTATTGCTATACTTTGGGTGAATGTTCATCACATCATCCCACCAATGTTGTGACCTCGTTATTAAAAACATCCAATGTTCATGATCAGGAAACCTTGATCATCTTTTTAATCAACGAGCTAGTTTATATGAGAGGGTTAACTAGGAACTCTTTATTTGTTTATTAACACATAAATTGTTTCCAATAAACACAATTATAGCATGAAAACTAAACATATATCTTATACTTGGAATAAGATAATAACCACTTTATTATTGCCTCCCGGGAATATTCCCTTCACTATCTATGCAGATGTATAGTAACGAGAGGAATCCAGTGATCATTCCTTTGAAGACCGAGAGCAGGATTACGTTCCCGCACAAACGTTGCTGATATAGCCGAAGCCTAGACGACCTCAAGGTCAAGAAGGCTTCACGTGTCCGGCACCACAAGTGGTTGTGCCTCAGAAGTTTTACACACATACGCTGTAAAGACGTCCCCCGGGCCCCGGTCCACCAAGGCAGGAGAAGAATAAGATCCGGACCGACTCCAAGTACACGACAGTGTGTGTATGTTGGAGAAGTCTCTACCTCGTTGCGCACGTTCCTAACTTGGGAACACGCTCGAGAGGGAGAGAGAGAATGGGAAAGGTCAATTTCTGGATGAGATTTGGAGGAGATCTCCTCCCCTATATATAGGAAAAAACTAGGCACACTGATGTCTACGCACTTCTATTCCTGTAGACAGTTGTTGGGCCTCCAAGTGTAGAGGTTTGTAGAACAGCAGCAAGTTTTCCCTTAAGTGGATCACCCAAGGTTTATCGAACTCAGGGAGGAAGTGGTCAAAGGTATTCCCTCTCAAGCAATCCTGCAATCAAGATACAAGAAGTCTCTTGTGTCCCCAACACACCCAATACACTTGTCAGGTGTATAGGTGCACTAGTTCGGTGAAGAGATAGTAAAATACAAGTGGTATGGATATAAGACAATGGTGCCATAAAATAGCTTGACGGGAGGAAAAGACTAAAGGCAAAAAGATGGAAGCAAGCCAACATGTAACAGATCTAATTGCAAACGGTGTTTCAATGTTTAGAAACAAGGCCTAGGGATCATACTTTCACTAGTGAATACTCTCATATAAATATATTATCTTCATGATACTACTCCAAACTACTCTCCGGTTGGACACTAATCCATGGTAGGGCTATAACAGCACACCTCAAAGTTCACTTTCCGCATCTAGATAACCCCACACTGTCACCTTGAGCACTAGATGGTTCCAACAAACACCACAATTTCATAAAGACATCCAACTCCAAATATAACTTATAACAAGTATTTGTAATCTCTAGCCTAAGTGCCACCATGGTGTGCACGTTGTCACTTTCACGCACATGGGGAGAGCAGAGATCTTTTAAAGCACTTGAGTAGCAAGGTAGATCTACTTGATTACAAAGCTCATGATCACAATATGAACATGCATAGAGAGAGATGAACACATAGCTACCGGTAGAACCCTTGGCCTCGAGAAAGAACTACTCCCTCATCATCATGGGAATCAGCAACGGTGATGGAGATGGTGGTGGAGATCGATGGAGATGGCTCCGGGGGCACTTCCCAGTCCCAGGAGGGTGCCGGAACAGAGACTTTCTATCCCCCGAATCTCCCTTTCGGTGGCGGCGGCGTTGCGGAACGTTTCGTGGTTGGAGGCTTGACGACTTAGGGTTTAGGCATCGAGAGGCTCTTATAGGCGAAGGGGCGAGGTCGGTGGCTAGCCAGGGGGCCCACACCACCTATTGGCGTGGCCAGGGCTAGCCCGCGCCACCATATGGTGTGGCCACCCTGTGGCCCCTCTCCGTATCGTCTTCTGGATCCATGAGTCTTCCGGTAAAATATCGACTTTGGCTTTTGTCCGGTCCAATTCCGAGAATATTGATTTTCTGACTTTCCTGGAACCAAAAACAGCAGAAAACAGGCAACTGGCACTGTGGCATCTTGTTAATAGGTTAGTCCAAGAAAGTGTATAAAAAGTACTCCAAAGTGTGGACAAAACATAAGAAAGTAGATAAAACCAAGCATGGAACATCAAAAATTATAGATACATTTGCGATGTATCAACATCTCCAAGCTTAACTCCTGCTCGTCCTTGAGTAGGTAATTGATAAAAATAAAGAATAATTTTTGAGGTGACATGCACCATCATAAACTTGATCAAAGTATTTGTAAAACATTCAAAGCTGGGATCATAGTACTTCAATCATAACATGAAAGACAAAGTTCTAGCAATAAGACAAAGAAACTATGTTGCAACATGAAAAGGCACAAACAAAAGATTCATGAATAACAATGCTTTGCAAGACGTTTGTTTGTTTGACATAAAGAAAACATATCATAATAGCATTCAGCTTGTCCCTCATAGAGTAGCAAATATAAATGCATAGTACACCTTCAAAGTTTATAAGAGTGACTAGATACAAATAGTTTAAAACAAGAAATATCAAGTTATGCATCAATCAACTAGTCTTGGGACAATGCACATAGAACTAAGAATGGCCACTATGCTCTCAAAGTAGGTGCATGAAGATAGAAGGTGGAGACTCAACATAAAAGTAAAAGAAAGGCCTTCATAGAAGGAAGTAGGGATTCAAGTCTCATAAAGAGCTTCCAAAAATTATGGAACTTATTAGCTTTCAGCTCTCATTGCCCCTATCATAAGCATCTTGAAGGTGATTAAGGTTAAAGTGACACAACTAAGAGGATATGCTTGACAAGTTATAAGCCGAAATCTCATGCCCCTTACTTACGAAGACCGAACCTCATGCTACTCAACTTTAGTCACAAGTAAGCTCTTGTCATTGTAAGTACATGTGTATCATAAAGAACTGCCAATGGGGTACCCCTTGCACATGATACAGGAGCTATCCCATAATCAAAATGATAAGGCAAGCAGACAATGAGCATCTCAGCGATCTTTTTATTTGCTATTTGCATAGGTTTTTATTGAGGATGCTTCATAGAGTGCTAATTATGGTGATGCTGCAAGTTTCCACCATGATTAGGCATGGCTTAGGCTAGTGGCCCAGGCGTTTCTCTAACACACATACAAACTCCATGATCTTACAAGTTCCACTTTTATTTCACACCGCCGGGATCCATAAGCAAAAGAACATGATATCAACGGGGTACAAAGTACAAGTGAAATGTTGAAAGCGTTCCCCATGAAACATGGTTCTGCTAATTTCAACTTATAAAGCGCAAGCATATATGCAACAAATAAGGACCCAATGGTTCAAGTTTATTAAATGCAAAAAAGTAAAGTGTGCCATCAAGTTCGTGAGAGCTTTAATCACTAGTTTTCACATAACAAGTTCAATTCGGAAGGTAGACAAAAACATGAATATACTTGGAATAGCATATGCTAGTAGGTAGGTATGGTGGACTCTTTTGGAATAACTTGGTTTAAGGAGTTGGATGCATGAGTGGAACTCATACTTGGTTACGGAGGCTAGCAAAAGACTAGGAACGACAAACTAAGAGAGCAATAATGGCCATAATCATGCAGAGCGACAAAACATCATTAATTAAAGCATAAAGTGATATTACAAGTCGAAAACTAAAGGATCATAAAGGCTATGGTGACTTGAGATAGTCATAACATGGTGTGATAATGCTCCAAGTCAACCCAAATAAAGCATCAAAGGAGAATACCACAATACTATGCTTTAATATGCTAAAACAACGCATGATTCTTCCAAGGCACATTAAGAAATCTCAATTGTTTATAACAATTCATGCTACAACAAAGAATACTAAGCATAAATCCAAAAAAAATCAAGCATGGCATGACAAAGCATAGGCCACAGTCAAAAACAAGCTCCTTTACCACTTAAGCATAAACTTTTCCTACTCTTTTCCAATCCAAACCAAACTATTTGAAAACCAATGCATGAAAGAGGGGGTCTAACCAATTTATTCAGCAAACTAAGCAAACCAAGCAAATGAAAAACTAAAACGAAAACCAAAAAAAAGATGCTCCAAGAACAACACAACTGTGCATGAAACAATAAAAATGAAGTGTTTGGAAGAAACCTGGAATTTTTATTGATGAAGAAGGGGATGCCTTGGGCATCCCCGAGATTTAACGCTTGTACTCCTTGGATATTTCTTGGAGTGACACACGTGGCATCCCCAAGCTTGAGCTTTAGTCTATCCTTTTTCTCATTACTCATTCCTTCCATACACCTAAATTTTTTCCTTCATACAAAACTTCATGCAATCTTTATTAGCAACATTAGTGCACTCAAGATAATAAGTCTTTAGGTTCAGTTTCAACACCAATAAAACTTCCATTAAAACACAAGCTACTGTAGCACTTCCCTCAAAAAGCTCAATTTCCCAAAAGAACTCAAAAAGGAACCAACAAGAAGCAAATGCAAATAATGGCAGAAATCTGTCAAAACAGACCAGCAGGTAAAGACGATTTTTTTCGAAGACCTTATATTTCTCAAATCAAAAAGTGTTGAACTAACGAAAGTTAGATAACAACCTGGGGCAGGATCACAAAAATTCACGCCTCAAAAGGACGTACAGAGATTTTACACGAATTTTTACGGTGAAGCACAAAAATCTGTTTCGGGACAGCAACTTTCCTAATCATTACTTCTCTCTCATTAGAGTTACTCTTGGCAAAAAAGCAAATAAAAAGGATAAGGAGCGGTTATTACTGAAGTAATAACTTCCAAGACTCATCTAAAACTTTCGGGTTATCTCCCAATAAGTACTTTTCTTTAGCGTCTTTAAGTTAGGCATGATAGTTTGAGAAGATGCTCACATAAGAAATATGAATTGAAGTAAAAGAGAGCATCAAGAAGCAAATTCAAAGCACATTTAATTCTAACCCACTTCCTATGCATAGGAGGCTTGTAAAGAAACAAGTCATGAAAGCACAAAGCAACAAGCATAGGAAAGCAAAACAAGTGCAACTTCAAAATTTTCAATATAAAGTGGGGAAACTTAATATTATTGAGATGCATAGAACCATGTTTCCCTCTCTCATAATAACTTTCAGTAGCCTCATGAATAAAATTAATAATATAACTATCACATGAAACATTCTTATCATGAGCCACATGCATAAAAGAATTAATACTCCCCACATAAACATAGTCATTCTTATTAATTGTAGTGGGAGCAAATTCAACAAAATAGCTATCATTATTATTCTCATCACCATAATCATCAAATATAGGAGGCATATTGTAGTCATAATTAATTTCCTCCTCAATAGTAGGTGGACTGAGAATATCATATTCATCATTGTAATCATCATATATTGGAGGTTTGGTATCATCATAAGCAATAGAATAGCTATCTTCCAAAGCATGGGAACTAAAAAGATCATTTTCATAAGAACTAGCTTCCCCAAGATTAGACTTTTCAATAGCATTAGCAATAATGGTGTCCAAAGAATTCATACTAACAACATTGCTATTAGCACGCAAATAAAGTTCCATAGGTTTTTTAATTTTCTCTTCAAACACTTCATGTCCTAACTCAAGATAAATACTATAAAGCTCTCTATTTTTTTTGTTTCCCATTAAGCCTAACTAGTGAAAACAAGAAACAAAAAGACAAAATTGCAGAATCTAAAGGAAATAACTTCGAGCACTCACACTGGAGGATGTGAGTACCTTCTACCTTACCTCCCCGCAACGGCGCCAGAAAATAGCTTGATGTCTACGCACTTCTATTCTTGTAGACAGTTGTTGGGCCTCCAAGTGTAGAGGTTTGTAGAACATCAGCAAGTTTTCCCTTAAGTGGATCACCCAAGGTTTATCAAACTCAGGGAGGAAGTGGTCAAAGGTATTCCCTCTCAAGCAATCCTGCAATCAAGATATAAGAAGTCTCTTGTGTCCCCAACACCCAATACACTTGTCAGGTGTATAGGTGCACTAGTTCGGCAAAGAGATAGTAAAATACAAGTGGTATGGATATAAGACAATGGTGCCAGAAAATAGCTTGACGGGAGGAAAAGACTAAAGGCAAAAAGATGGAAGCAAGCCAACATGTAACAGATCTAATTGCAAACAGTGTTTCAATGTTTAGAAACAAGGTCTAGGGATCATACTTTCACTAGTGAGCACTCTCATATAAATATATTATCTTTATGATACTACTCCGAACTACTCTCCGGTTGGACACTCTAATCCATGGTAGGGCTATAACAGCACACCTCAAAGTTCGCTTTCCGTGTCTAGATAACCCCACACTGTCACCTTGAGCACTAGATGGTTCCAATAAACACCACAATTTCATAAAGACATCCAACTCCAAATATAACTCATAACAAGTATTTGTAGTCTCTAGCCTAAGTGCCACCATGGTGTGCACGCTGTCACTTTCACACACATGGGGAGAGCAGAGATCTATTAAAGCACTTGAGTAGCAAGGTAGATCTACTTGATTACAAAGCTCATGATCACAATATGATCATGCATAGAGAGAGAGATGAACACATAGCTACCGGTAGAACCCTTAGCCTCGAGGAAGAACTACTCCCTCTGTTCGGTCCGCAGCATAGAAAACAAAAAAAATCCTACGATGAGAACTACATGCCAAGATCTGTCTACTAGGTACAAATCAACAGGTGAACATACATCCAACGAGAACTTACTCTCGAAGACAACGAGTTTTGTTAACGAGTAGGACCTCGTGGTTGATGTAGTCGTACACTTGTCGATCTCAAGATCAAGTGGAAGTCCGAGCGCCGCAACTCAGCAGCGCATCCGTACTCGTACACACGTTCAAGCCACTGGACAACCTCCACCTCCTCGCTCTAGCGATCCAGCGGAAGCAGCAACTCCTTCCATACGAAATTCTGCCGGGAACATGTATCTCGCTAATCCGAGACCATGGGGGAATAATTCTAGAGGGGGAGAGAGATCCTTCACAAGGAGGTGTGAGGAAGAAGGAGGAAGAGGGGGCCTTCTATAGGAGGAGGGGGGTGCCCCTCCTCTCCATGGCCAGCGCATGGGGGGTGACCCCTCCCCTCCCCCATTCATGTGGTGGTAACCCCTCCACATTAAAATGCCTCTTCACATTCCCTTGTAAAGTCTCCACTTTAAATGCATTTAAATTCTCCAAATTTAATGCTCTCCCATTTAATAAAACTCTTTTATTAAATTTATTCAGAATTTTATTAATTACTTTAATTAACAAAGATTCACATATAGCCCTTGCCATATTTCAATATCACATGCAGAACCACTTTCTGCAATTTCACCCGAAACAATTTCCAGTTTCTATCGAAACAATTCCTGCGCTTTGCAATTCTTTCGTCTGAAACATATGTGCTCCAAAATGGTGTCCGGTAACTCTTAAGTGTGTCACCCTACGGTTCGTGAATAATGCAGACATGATTGAGACTCTTCTTAGATCAATAGTCAGAAGCGGGACCTGGAGATCCATACTGACTCATGCATATTCAACGATGACTTCTGTGATCGTGAGAACCTTTAACACTTGTAACTAAATCCCTTTGTCTCGCGATATATTACATGTCCGAGATTCGATCATTGGTATCTCCATACCTAGTTTGATCTCGTTTCCGACATGCACTCTTTTCTCGTTCCCGTGATATAACATTCTAGTGATCACATCACTTGCTTGCAAGCTATCTCAATGTGATATCACCGAGAGGGCCAGAGTATATCTATCCGTCATCGGGATTGACAAATTCCACTCTTAATCCATGAGCCTCAACATAACACCTTCGTAGCACTACACCCATCTTTATAGTCACCCTGTTACGGTGTGACGTTTGATGTTATCAAGATACTCTTCAGGTGTTAGCAATTAACATGATCTCATGGTCTAAGGATAAAGATTACTTCGTATGATGTTATAGCAATATAAACATAATGACTTGATCGTAATGCTATACTTCGGATGAATGTTCGTCACATCATTCCACCAATGGTGTGACCTTGTTATTAACAACATCCAATGTCCATGATCAGGAAACCTTAATCATCTTGTTAATCAACAAGCTAGTCTATAAGAGAGGCATAACTAGGAACCCTTTTTGTTTATTAAACACACATGTACTGATGTTTCCGATCAATACAATTCTAGCATGCAAAATAAACATCTATTATATATAAGGAATACATAATAACAACTTTATTATTGCCTCTCAGGGCATATTTCCTTCAGTCTCCCACTTGCACTAGAGACAATAATCTAGTTCACATAGTGATAAATCTAACACCCATGGAGTTCTGGTGTTGATCATGTTTTGCCCTAGGTAGAGCTTTAGTCAATGGATCTGCTACATTTAGGTTCGTGTGTACTTTACAAATCTTTATATCTCCATCCTTGACATGCTCGCGGATGGAGTGAAACCGGCGCTTAATATGCTTGGAATTCTTGTGAGACCTCAGTTCCTTTGCGTTGGCTATGGCTCCATTGTTTTCACAATAGATCACCATCGGGTCCTATGCACTAGCAACCACACCTAGTTCCGTAATGAAGTCTTTCATCCAAACCGCTTCCTGTGCCGCTTCTGAAGCAGCAACATATTCCGCCTCTGTCGTTGATCCAGCCACCACAGGTTGTTTGGAACTTCTCCAACTAAATGCTGCTCCGTTCAAGAGAAATACGTATCCGGATTGAGACTTAGAGTCATTCGGATCGGTGTCAAAGCTAGCATCGACATAACACTTAGCAACTAGCTCTTCTTCACCTCCGTATATAAGAAACATATCCCTAGTTCTTCTCAAGTACTTGAGGATGTTCTTGACCGCTATCCAGTGTTCCGAACCTGGATCAGATTGGTACCTACTAGTCAAACTAATAGCATGTGCCACATCCGGTCTTGTACATAGCATGGCATACATAATAGAGCCTATGGTCGAGGCATAGGGGATCTTATCCATCATCTCTCTTTCTTCCGCCGTAGCCGGACTTTGAGTCTTACTCAATGTCTTGCCTTGCAACATAGGTAAGAACCCCTTCTTACTTCCGTCCATATTAAACTTCTTTAATATCTTATCAAGGTATGTACTCTGCGATAGCCCAATTAGGCGCCTTGATCTATCTCTATAGATTTTAGTGCCTAATATATATGACGCTTCACCAAGGTCTTTCATCGAAAATTTGTTGTTTAGATAACTTTTAACACTGTTTAAAAGATCTATATCATTTCCAATCAATAATATGTCATCCACATATAATATCAGAAATGCCACATTGCTCCCACTCACTTTCTTGTAAATACAAGGCTCTTCATCAGTTTGGACAAATCCAAACTCTTTGATCACCTCATCAAAGCGAAGATTCCAACTCTGGGATGCTTGCTTTAGTCCATAGATGGATCGCTGAAGTTTGCATACCTTATTATCATCCTTAGGATCGACAAAACCCTTAGGTTGTGTCATATACAACTCTTCTTCAATATTACCATTGAGGAACGTAGTTTTGACATCCATCTGCCATATTTCATAATCGAAATATGCAGCAATTGCTAACATAATCCTAACCGACTTAAGCATCGCTATAGGAGAGAATGTCTCATCGTAGTAAACTCCTTGAATTTGTCGAAACCCCTTGCGACAAGTCGAGCCTTATAGATGATCACATTACCATCAGCATCAGTTTTTCTTTTGAAAATCCATTTATTCTCAACGGCCTTTCGATCGTGAGGTAAGTCCACCAAGGTCCAAACTTGGTTCTAATACATGGATTCCATCTCGGATTTCATGGCTTCTAGCCATTTGTTGGAATCCGGGCTCATCATCGCTTCTTCATACGTCGCAGGGTCATCCATTTCATCAACCATGAAATTCACAACAGGATTGTCGTACAGTTCAGGAGCTGCACATGTCCTGCTTGACCTGCGAGGTTCGGTAGTGTCCTCTTTCGGAGTTTCATGATCAATATCATTAGCTCTCTCTTCATTAGGTGAAGTCAACTCCGAAACAACTTCCGGTGCTGCGCCACTCGCTATTTCATGAAGAGAAGGTTCAATAACCTCTTCGAGTTCTACCTTCCGACTACTCACACCTTTCGCGAGAAACTCCTTCTCAAGAAAGGATCCATTCTTGGCAACAAAAACCTTGCCCTCGGATCTGTGATAGAAGGTATACCCAATCGTTTCCTTAGGGTATCCTATGAAGACGCATTTTTCCGCTTTGGGTTCGAGTTTATCCGGCTGAAGTTTCTTCACATAAACATCGCATCCCCAAACTTTAAGAAATGACAGCTTAGGTTTGTTTCCAAACCATAATTCATATGGTGTCGTTTCAACGGATTTAGATGGTGCCCGATTTAAAGTGAATGCAGCTGTTTCCAGTGCATAACCCCAAAATGACAGTGGCAAGTCAGTCAGAGACATCATAGATCGAACCATATCCAATAAAGTACGATTACAACGTTCCGACACACCATTACATTGCGGTGTTCCAACAGACGTGAGTTGTGAAACTATTCCACACTCTTTCATGTGTGTGCTAAACTCGTAACTTAGATACTCTTCTCCATGGTCGGACCGTAGAAATTTGATCTTTCTATTACGATGATTTTCCACTTCATTCTGAAATTCCTTGAACTTTTCAAAGGTTTCAGACTTGTGTTTCATCAAATAGATATACCTGTATCTACTCAAATCATCCGTGAAAGTAACAAAATAACGATATCCACCTCGCGCCGACACACTCATTGGTCCACATACATCAGTATGTATGATTTCCAATAAATCTGTCACCCGTTCCATTGAACTGGAAAATGGCGTTCTAGTCATCTTGCCCATAAGGCATGGCTCACATGTATCAAATGATTCAAAATCAAGTGATTCCAGAAGTCCATCAGAATGGAGTTTCTTCATGCGTTTAACGCCAATATGACCTAGACGGCAGTGCCACATATATGCAGATATATCATCATCAAGTTTAATCTTTTTAGCATTAACATTATGAATATGCGTAATATTACTATCGAGATCCAACAGAAATAAACCATTCAACATAGGTGCATGACCATAAAAGATATCATTCTTATAAATCGAACAACCATTGTTTTCAGATTTAAAGGAATAACCACTTTGCATCAAACACGATCCGGATACAATGTTCATGCTCAGTGCAGGCACCAAATAACAATTATTTAGGTTTATAACTAATCCCGATGGCATATGGAGAGGTAGCGTCCCGACGGCGATCACATCAACTTTTGATCCATTGCCGACCCGCATCCTGACCTCATCCCTTGCTAGTTGTCGCTTGTTCCGTAGCCCCTGAACCGAGTTACATATATTAGCAACCGATCCCGTATCAAATACCCAGGTGCTACTGTGCGTACTAGTCAAGTACACATCAATAATATGTATATCACATATACCTTTGTTTGCCTTGCCGGACTTCTTGTCCGCCAAATACTTGGGGCAATTCCCGCTTCCAATGGCCAGTCCCCTTGCAATAGTAACACTCGGTGTCAGACTTAGGGCCAACTCGGGGTTTCTTTTCAGGCGTGGCAACAGATTTGCCACCTTTCTTTCCCTTGTGCTTGCCTTTCTTGTCCTTCTTGAAACCGGTGGTCCTATTGATCATCAACACTTGATGTTCTTTCCTAATCTCCACTTCTGCAGTCTTAAGCATTGACAGAAGCTCGGGAAGAGACTTCTTCATACCCTGCATATTATAGTTCATCACGAAGCTCTTGTAGCTAGGTGGAAGAGATTGGAGAACATGATGTATGCCCAAGTCAATGGGAATCGTTATTCCCAAGGATACAACCTTATCGGCGTACCCAGACATTTTGAGTACATGCTCACTAACGGAGCTGTTCTCCTCCATCATGCAGCTAAAGAACTTTTCAGTAGCATCATAACTCTCTACGGCAGCATGGGTATCGAAAATCATTTTCAATTCTCCCATGGTATCAAAGGCATTGCCATTTTCGAAACGCTTTCGAAGTTCTGGCTCTAGCCCATACAGTATGCCGCAATGAACTAAGTTGTGGTCCTCCTGACGAGTCACATAGACATTCTTTTCCTCGTCAGGGGCATTAGGAGCTAGTGGGGGGCCTAGCGGTGCATCTAGCACATATTGCTTTTGTGCAGCAGTGAGGAGAATCCTCAAATTCATAGCCCAGTTGGTGAAGTTGCTACCATTCGCAGCAAGTTTCTCTTTCTCCATGAACACATTGAAATTAAAAGCAGGTGGTGCCATCTACAATAGAATTTGTAAAGTTTATTTAGACTAAGTTTATGATAGAGTGAGTTCAACTAATCCAAATTACTAATGAACTTCCACTCAAAAACGACATCCCTCGTGTCCTTTTGGTGATTACATGAACCAAATCCACTACACCAAGTCCAATCATCACGTGAGTTGATGTAGCTTCAAAGGCGAGCATCTATATGGGCATCATATCAACTATATGACTCCTGCTTAACCTTTCTGTCCGTGTTCCGAGGCCATGTATGTACATGCTAGGCTCGCCAAGTAAGAACCTTAGTATTCGCTTGTGTAAAACTGTCTTACACCCGTTCCTATGAAAGCGTAGATTTGAGTACACCCGATCATCACGTGATGTCTCGAAACACGATCCACAGAACGGTGCATACTTAAGGAAGAACACATTTTTATCTTGACATCTAAATGAGGGATCATCTTACAATGCTATAGAAAGTGCCAAACTAGCAGTATAAGATGCTAACATCTAATGTGTAAGGTGAGATGATATGGTCCATGCATTTGATCTCTATCACTTGCATCGTGGTATGATCTCTATCATTCCTTTGTGTGTAAGGCCAAGGTCTATGGAACTTACACGTTGAGTGTGTTGTAAGAGTATCTATCATACATCTACTTACAACAATACCATATCAATACACTAGCCCAACAATGATCTAAACTAGACGCGTCTAATTTATCAATTGCAAGTTTTACGTGGCTTAGGGCTTTCGGAGATAGAACCGTTCTCACCTACGAACATGAACCACGACGAGGATAACTAAGTTATTAGCAACTCGTTGTAAATCAGATATTGACTATAGTAGGAGAGACAGACACCCGCCAGCCACTTATGCAAAACAAGTTGCATGTCAGTCGTGGAACCGGTCTCATGTACGATGACATGTAAGGTTGGTCCGGGCCGCTTCATCCCACTATGCCACCAATATCCAAAATACATAGAATATGCAATAACATGATCATCATCGCCCACATATAAACATATGTGTACTACCCGTGCAAAGCACCTACGCATAGATCAGGCTCTGATACCACTGTTGGGTCCGCAGCATAGAAAACAAAAAATTTCCTACGATGAGAACTACACGCCAAGATCTATCTACTAGGTACAAAGCAACGGGTGGACATACATCCAATGAGAACTTACCCTCGAAGACAATGAGTTTTGTTAACAAGTAGGAAGTCGTGGTTGATGTAGTCGTACACTTGTCGATCTCAAGATCGAGTGGAAGTCCGAGCGCCGCAACTCAGCAGCGTATCCGTACTCGCACACACGTTCAAGCCACTGGACAACCTCCACCTCCTCGCTCCAGCGATCCAGCGGAAGCAGCAACTCCTTCCAGACGAAATGCCACCGGGAACATGTATCTCGCTAATCCGAGACCATGGGGAAATAATTCTAGAGGGGGAGAGAGATCCTTCACAAGGAGGTGTGAGGATGAAGGAGGGAGTGGGTGACCTTTTATAGGAGGAGGGGGTGCCCCTCCTCTCCATGGCCGGCGCATGGGGGGTGACCCCTCGCCTCCCCCATTCATGTGGTGGTAACCCCTCCATATTAAAATGCCTCTTCACATTCCCTTTTAAAGTCTCCACTTTAAATGCATTAAAATTCTCTAAGTTTAATGCTCTCTCATTTAATAAAACTCTTTTATTAAATTTATTCAGAATTTTGTTAATTACTTTAATTAATAAAAATTCACATATAGCCCCTTGCAATATTTCAATATCACATGCAGAACCACTTTCTGCAATTTCACCCGAAATAATTTCCGGTTTCTATCGAAACAATTCCTGCGCTTTGCAATTCTTTCGTCTGAAACATATGTGCTCCAAAATGGTGTCCGGCAACTCTTAAGTGTGTCACCCTATGGTTCGCGAATAATACAGACATGATTGAGACTCTTCTCAGATCAATAGTCAGAAGCGGGACCTGGAGATCCATACTGACTCCTGCATATTCAACGATGACTTCTGTGATCGTGAGAACCTTTAACGCTTGTAACTAAATCCCTTTGTCTCGCAATATATTACATGTACGAGATTCGATCATTGGTATCTCCATACCTAGTTTTATCTCGTTTCCGACATGCACTCTTTTCTCGTTCCCGTGATATAACATTCTAGTGATCACATCACTTGCTTGCAAGCTATCTCAATGTGATATCACCGAGAGGGCCCAGAGTATATCTATCCGTCATCGGGATTGAAAAATTCCACTCTTGATCCATGAGCCTCAACATAACACCTTCGTAGCACTGAACCCATCTTTATAGTCACCCTGTTATGGTGTGACGTTTGATGTTATCAAGATACTCTTCAGGTGTTAGCAATTAACATGATCTCATGGTCTAAGGATAAAGATTACTTCGTATGATGTTATAGCAATATAAACATAATGACTTGATCGTAATGCTATACTTGGGATGAATGTTCATCATATCGTTCCACCAATGGTGTGACCTTGTTATTAACAACATCCAATGTCCATGATCAGGAAACCTTGATCATCTTGTTAATCAACAAGCTAGTCTATAAGAGAGGCATAACTAGGAACCCTTTTTGTTTATTAAACACACATGTATTGATGTTTCCGATCAATACAATTCTAGCATACAAAATAAACATCTATCATATATAAGGAATACATAATAACAACTTTATTATTGCCTCTCAGGGCATATTTCCTTCACCCTCATCATCATGGGAATCAGCAACGGCGATGGAGATGGTGGTGGAGATCAATGGAGATGGCTCCGCGGGCACTTCCCCGTCCCGGCAGGGTGCCGGAACAGAGACTTTCTGTCCCCTGAATCTCCCCTTCGGTGGCGGCGGCGCTGCAGAACTTTTCATGGCTGGAGGCTTGATGACTTAGGGTTTATGCATCGAGAGGCTCTTATAGGCGAAGGGGCGAGGTCGGTGGCCAGCCAGGGGGCCCACACCACCTGGTGGCCCGACCAGGGCTAGCCCGCGCCACCATATGGTGTGGCCACCTTGTGGCCCCTCTCCGTCTCGTCTTTTGGCTCCGTGAGTCTTCCGGTAAAATATCGACTTTGGCTTTTGTCCGGTCCAATTCCGAGGATATTGATTTTCTGACTTTCCTGGAACCAAAAATAGCAAAAAACAGGCAATTGGCACTGTGGCATCTTGTTAATTGTTTAGTCCAAGAAAGTGTATAAAAAGTACTCCAAAGTGTGGACAAAATATAAGAAAGTAGATAAAACCAAGCATGGAACATCAAAAATTATAGATACATTTGCGATGTATCACACACCCCTCCCTCAAAGTCTCGGGGTGGGACTAAACTTTGGGGAGAAGGTGGAGGAGGCGGCCCCTGGTGGGGGTGGGCCCTACCCATGCTCCAAGCCCACTAGGGCTAGACGCCAGCGGCGGGATCCTTCCCACTCGTGCGCCCTTGGCCCTCCCAGGGTTGGTGGCCCCTCTTGGGCCCTCTCCTCTCTAGTGAGGGCCCATGTAGGTGATTTTTCCCATTTTTATTTATTAAATAATTGTATTTAATAATTAATTAAATATTAAATACCTATTATTTAATTCCTCTTATTCGAAACACCTTTCGAACAACTTCTGAACAATTCGATATCTCTCTGAAACAATTCTGGTTCTCTCTTCTTTCTTTCTCTCACGATCACGGATCAACCCTAAGCATCTCTATGATTACGATTCAGGAATGCTTAGGCATTATCGAGACATCTCTCCAATCAATGACCAACATCGGTGTCTGGAAACTCACGATGGTCCCTTTGCATTCCACAAATTAATTAATCGCTTGAACCTTAAACATCGAGTCATATTCCCTTTGCACTACGATACCTGGTTTGTCATCTCTGTTATCGACATACCTAGTTCGACCTTGTCACCGATAAATACTTTTACTCGTTCCCGTGATATTACATCCTTATGACCTAGTCACATGCTTGCAAGCTCATTTATGCAATCTCACCGAGTGAGCACAAAGTATCTATCTGTCACTCGGATAGGCAAATCCCGATCTTGATGCATACACCACAACATATTCCTTTAGAATATCCAATATATACATTTATGTCACCCTGTTACGGTGTGACGGTTGATGCAATCAAAGTATCCGTGAGATATAGTGATTAAACATGATCTCACGGTCAAAGGACCGAGTTACTACGCTTTGCTAGATATTACAATGTTGAACTTTGTGAACGGATCACATTGCAACACCATGGTCGGGTGTGTCCATTGCTTCATTCATCTATGAAGTGACCTCGTTGTCAGTTGACATCGCAAAGTCCATGTTCGGGAAACCTCGACCATCAGCTGCCCAACGAACCAGTCTAGATGATACTAGGGACTTGGTTTGTTTATATACCACACGTGTATTGATGTTTCCATTTAATACAGTTATAGCATGATACAAAACTATTATGAATATATGAGATATATCAATAACAATAACTTTAGTATCGACCTCTAGGGCATATCTCCTTCACCTGCTAGTCAAACTAACATCATGACACACATTTGGTTTTGTACACAACATGACATACATGATAGAACCTATGGCTGACGCATAGGGAACATTGTTCATCTTTTTTCTATCTTCTGATGTAGCTGGACATTGAGTCCTAGCTAGTCTTACATGCCAACATTGGCAAGAACCCCTTCTTCAAGTTATCCATTTTAAACTTCTTCAAAACTTTGTCCAGGTATGTATTTTGCGATAGTCCCGCGAGATGTCTTGATCTATCTCTATAGATCTTGATGCCCAATATGTATGCAACTTCAACAATGTCTTTCATTGAAATACTTTTATTCAAATAAGTCTTAACACTTCCAAGTAGTTCTATGCTTATTCCAATTAACATTATATCATCTAAATACAATATTAGAAACGCAATAGAGCTCACACTCACTTTCTTGTAAATATAAGATTTTCCATCCATTTAGGCAAATATAAATCTTTTGATCACTTCATCAAAGTGGTGGTTCCAACTCCAGGATACTTGCTTCAATCCATAATAGACCTCTAAAGTTTGCATATTTGTTAGCATCCTTAGGACCTATAAAATCTTTGGGCTATACCATGTACAACTATTCCCTAATGTGATCACTAGGGAACATAGTTTTGACACCCATCTGCCAGATTTCATAATCGTAGAAGACAACAATTGCTAACATAATCCGTACAGACTTCAACATCACTACGAGTAAGAAAGTCTTATCATAGCCAACTCCTTTAATTTGTCGAAAACCTTTTGCGATAAGTCGTGATTTATAGGCGACTTGAATGTTTATTTGTTCTCAACGGCCATGCGGTCATTCAGTAGGTCCACCAAAGTCATCCTCTTTAAATTTATAAATTTTAATGGCATTTCATATAGTTTTCACTTTGAATTATAAGTTAGCTTGATAGAAAAAAAATGAAATGATATTTGTCACGTGAGTAAAAGATGCTCATATTGTCATCATCTGCAATGGTCCTAATGCAAAACATACTTATAGAGGAGGCATGAACTATGCTTTTTAGACATGAAGACAACAACCATAGTTGCCGTTGGGGCAGCAAAGACGAGATCATGATAAAAGAATGATCTAACAGATTTATCAACATATCACCTTCGAACCTTGGCACATTGAGAAAAACCCTAAACTATATACTTTCTCCGATCCAAATCAATTGAGTTAGATTTGTCTAGATTCAGGTGTATCTAAACATGTTTTAGTACTAAACTAGCACAAATGCCCGTGCGCTACAACGGGAATAAAAGACAGTATGTTTCAGACATACCAAAGTCCAACTCCGATTTCTCATGCTACCATCATCCACCAAGAATGACAGTACTTTTACGACCGTTATCTTCCCACCTTCCAAAGCACACTATCTTGTTTCCTTCGCCATGTACCCGGCATCGTGGAGGTACATGGTATATAGCCTGTCCAGTGATAATTTGTACTTGGTACTCACCAATGTCCTTTATCAAGTCGCCCCTGAGTTTGTAGAAGGGTGTATTCTTACTCTCTTCTTGAAGCTTGCGTCGCAATGTGACGCTTGTGTTGTTGGCCTTGTCCAGTTTGTCCATATCGCAGCAGTTTCGGCACCTGTCTTCAACATTGACTTGATGAAGTCGACCACTTCGTCCAAGATAATCTCATCCCTGCTATCGGTCCAGCCACCATCGTTTGATCAAATGATCTGACTTGCTTAGACCCTGTTTAGTCCGGCATGATGCGTGAAGAAAAGTACCAGTACCAACACATCATGTCTAGGATTTCCTATACCGTAGAAACATGAATTGCAGGTGAAACTACAATGCAGCTTTCCAACATTAACATGTCTGTCGTCGGCTATTTCATATTCTCGTCTTACTTAGCTATATAAAGACTAAATAAATAAAACGTATACTCTACAAATGACGCCTTTCAGCCCAATTCCGGAAGAGGACTCAAGAGGTGGGTTCACCACCAGGAGTGGAAGAAGAAAATGCCATCGAGCTTGAGGGCTAGGAGGGCCATGAAGCAGAGCAGCAGCGCATGCTCCGACGCCTCCTGCGCCGCCCTCCGCACCCGCCTCCACGTCCCCGGTGAGCCCCTTCTCACCCGCGAAGCGGCATCAGCGGCCGCTGCAGGGCTAGTTCCGTCGGCTTCCGGTGTCACCTAAAGCTACCTCCCGTGCCATGATGCAGTGACAGTGGTTAGATTCCTGGGGAACAGAGGCGTAGGTGGACGCCTGGTACGGCGACATATCGCTTTTGATCAAAGAGCTTAATGAACTGCGCCTAGGCGAGCCAATCAGCGAGGATGAGTTCTTCGATTACTTTGATAATCTTGCCAGTGAACCTCCCTGGATCGCCCTCAGAGTCCAGCTGAAAGATGGGATTTTATGGGAAAGGACTCGTTGGATTCACAATGAGACTCGGTTTTGTTTTTGTTTTTGTTTTGGAGAGGCCCGAGTGCCAAATTTTGGAACACAACGGACAACGAAAGCGCCAAACGGATGGACAAAAGCGCACTTTGACGGACGAAGAGAGAAACACTGCTTCTTTTATTATTAGGTATAGATACATCCGAATGTAGCAAATCCAAATCAACTACTCCCTCCGACTCAAATTAATTGACTTGGATTTGACTAGATTCGGATGTATCTAGCACTAAAACATGTCTAGATACATCCGGATCTAGACAAATGCAAGTCAATTAATTTGGATCGGATGGAGTATTTTGGATCGGAGGGAGGGAGTATAAGAGGAGATAAAAAATGGAGACACATGTAAAACTGCTCCTTGGGACACTTTGAAGAACTAGTACTACTCGTACGATTTAGATAGTGCTGGACTGCTGCTCGTAGCAACTTTCGTTCGTTGTTTTGGATCCACATGTTGAGTCTCCCAAAACCAAAGGCGCCCAACAAAGCTCGACGTATTTGCCAAAAAAAAAACAAAGCTCGACGTATTTGCCAAAGAAAAAACAAAGCTCGACGTCGACACCCGGTTATGTAAACGCTGCCTCTGCGGCGTACCCCACCCGAACCGGCGGATGCCTTTTACTTTTCCACTCCCCAGGTCCCGAACCAATCATGTCCCCTCAGCCATTCTGTTGGGTGGACACGGCCAAACTCGGGCGCCGTGCCGTGCCATGCCGCCGCATGGCGACGCGCGCACGCAACTGAACGGCCCTATCCGTGCTCCCCGAGCCGCTCCAAATTGCGTCGGGGATATCTATGCGTCCGTCTAGAAGAACCCTGCCGCTGCCGGAATCACCACCCGTCGGCCTCTTCTTCATCCCAGCGAAACAGCATCGTTTCGAAGGTCCGACCCGGGGTTCAGCACGTCTCGATCTGTCCGCTTCGCGTTACCCGATTAAGTCCATATAGTTTTTTCGTCCTTCGCGTTTGCTCCGCCCCCACCTTGCCAGCATCCAACGCTACCGACGGCGACTGGCCTAGCGTAACAGCACTGCAGCAGCGTCCCGCGGAAGCCATGTCACGGGAGGAGCAGCGATCCCCAGCAGCAATGGACGCCGCGCAGCGACGCCTCCGCGTGGTCTCCGCGCACTTTCAGCCGCACGTGGACGCCACCGACGGCGGCCTCGACGCTAACCCCACCGCCGGCGAGTACGCCCACGGTAACGTCTCCCTTCTCCTCTCCTCTCCTCCCCTGCCCTTTGACCTGCATATCCCAGTTGGACCTTCCGTCGGATGCTCCACGATTTGGATTTCGCATTCGATTGGATAATACTAATACTACTCTTTAACGGGGATAACGACGGCCGTGACCGGAATCGTGTCGGGGTTTGCGAGTGGCCAGCGAATCTGGGGTGCGGGGTTTGCGAGTGGCCAGCGAATCTGGGGTGCGGGGTTTGCTCACTCGCTTTTCCGTTGTTTGTTTATGGATTCCATTCCACTTTACGGGAAAAGTAATACAGTGGAAGATAGTGTTCGTTTCCACACTGAATTGGGGATTTTGCTCTGCTACTGTCCATAGCTTCACTTTTTTAGTATGTCGGCGCCAGGGAGTTGTGAATCAGACGGAATTCTCCGAGTATATGCAACCGGGATACCTTTTCCTGTAATGCTAGAGTCAGGAAACATGTACTAGTCTGTGTGGTTTTACCTGGGTTCGTAGCAACTAAGAAAGTAACCGAATAAATAAACTGGTTAATTTTCCTTGCTACTTTCTGTCCTGTCAGGTGGAAGCGTATATGCCCATTTTCTGCATTGACTTGGAAATGTGATACATGATTTTCCTTGCATGAACAGTAATGTTAGTGGTGTGTTCATTGGGGTTTAAAAGAACTCCCATTCAACTAGTATTGGACCTTTTCTGTTGCAGAAGTTTTACCAGAACAATGTATTTCCTGATACAGTTCTACAGTTGATTTCAGCCTGTCCCCCTGAATCTGTCTTAATTCGTATCCATATCCTATTCCGAAACATGGACACAGTTTTTTTGTTATGTGTATTTCACTCATAAAACCACCATCGTTAATTCGATGTGCATACCTTCTTCAGTGCAGGGCTACAGCGTTGTTCTTCCTGAGAAGTTGCAAACTGGAAAGTGGAACGTGTACCGGTAGGTTATTTTGTATGTTATAAACTGCATTTCATATATACCGCTGCTCACAATTTCTGTTCCAATCTCACAGATCTGCAGCGTCACCTCTGCGTTTAATTAATAGATTTCCTGGCACTCCAGACATTGGAACTCTGCATGATAATTTCGTGTAAGAACACTCACAATCTCTTGATGTCAGCTTCTGTTTCTTAGTATTCATCTCAACTTGGTAAAATATACTTCCTCCGTATGGAAAGTGACTTGGACCTATTTCCGGATGGAGGGAGTATAAGTTACTGCCGATGTTTGGGAACTCTTGTTTTGAATTATCAGTACATCTTCGTGTTTAACATCATGCTGCAATAGCCTTTCATATT
Organism: Avena eriantha; assembly: GCA_910589775.1. Lineage (NCBI taxonomy): Eukaryota > Viridiplantae > Streptophyta > Magnoliopsida > Poales > Poaceae > Avena > Avena eriantha. Next base: position 445,262,951 of record OU342744.1, read on the forward strand.
CTTTCAGAAATAATTGTTGAAGTGTTGCTAGAAAGATAATTTTTCCAGAAAATGTTAGAAAGGTTGAATTAAGCAAACTAAATGTCATTCTTTGCTTCCTCAGGAAGCTCTCATTAGTTTTTTTCCCTTTGAGTTGCAGCAAAGCCTAGCTAGACACAGAGTAAGCTGCAAGCGAAACTGTTTTAATCACTGTTTTAGTGAAAGCCTTGAGGCTGGAAAGTGCATCTTTGTCAAACATGCGTTAAATTTACCAGAGTTATTAACCTTTCATCTGATGGTACATTGGGTCACAAACAGTATCTAATTGTATATTAAGAGCTAGAAATGCTTGAATGCAGAAGTTTTGATCTGCTGTTTTTTTGGATGCTGGTAATTTATATACTCCCTCCTCAAAATAGATGTTGGAAATTTGTCAAAACTTGGATGAATCTAGACACTATTTAGTATATAGATACATCCAAATTTAGACAAACTTGTGACATCTATTTTGGGACGGAGGGAGTACATCTTTTGTAAATAATATGCTTGAGGAGAAAACAGTTATTCAAACATCAGTACTGTAACCATATTTCCCGCACAACTTTATGTGCTATCCCAAATTATGCAGGTACGCAGTTGAGACTTTTACAGATTGTAGATATCTGGGTACAAGAGTGTCCACTGATGGAACAATTGGAGAGTAAGGATTGATTATCTGAGTATTCCTGTAATTTCCTTCCGTAGCCTTTTTTATTCTCGACTTGTTTGACTCTTCTAAATGACATATACCGTTGCAGCTACAAATGGATGACGTATGGAGAAGCTAGTACGAGCAGGACCGCAATAGGTTCTGGTCTTATTTATCATGGAATACCTGAAGTGAGTCATCCATGATCTCAACAAAGCACTTATCCTTTTGTTTTTTACTACTCCATCCTTTCAAAAAAAGAAGGCTTATAAATTTAGAATGTCAATTTTTTCTAGGTTTGACCAAGTGTGTAGAAAAAGATATAAACATCTACAATACCAAATCAATATCAATAGATCCACCATATAATATATTTTCATAGTGTATTTAATCAGTATTGTAGATGTTGAGATTTTCTTTATTTTTGGTCAAACTTAATGAGCTTTGACTAATTTTTTTATACGCTTTATAATTTGGAACAGATGATGGAGTAACTAGAAAATAGCCAGATACCTTGTCATATATTGCTATATTGATATATTACCTCTTGTATCCTAGGATTAATTTATTCATACTTTAAATATATTTTTATCTGAACAGGGTGCACGCATTGGTCTGTATTTTATAAACAGACCTGAGTGGATCATAGTTGACCATGCTTGTGCTGCATATTCATATGTATCTGTGCCACTTTATGATACTCTTGGTATGATAATATTATGACCTGATTTTTTTCAAGAACAATGCTCTATTTTCAGTCATCTATTAACATTTTTTATGTAATGTACTTTCTGCAGGTCCAGATGCAGTCCAGTTCATTGTGAACCATGCAACAGTAGAAGCTATTTTCTGTGTTCCTCAAACACTAAGCACTGTGAGCTTTAATCCCTTATCACAACCTTAAGTGATGATTAGTTCTAAAATCCATAAAGTTGCAGTCCTCATGAGTCATGCCATCGGTCATACCAGTCTGTCCATTCCTAACTAGCAAGGCTGGCAACTGGCTAGTTATTTCCAGGAATTGATCTGTACTTCTATTTGTAATCTCATCCTGCTAAGGCCTTAATTTATGTTGAATTTCTCTCAAATGAGGGCTTCACAATGTAATGCCAGATACATTAGATTCTGGATTAACTCACGTATATAGATGACTAATGTGGTGGATATTGGGCCTCTATCTTGAAATAGACTTTACTAGTTTACTTGGACTCTGGTCCAAACTTTAACTTGTTTGAAATACTACGTCAGTTATAGACACCTGGCAGTATTCAACTTTGCATTGCATCACAGTACATTGAGAAAGAAGTATATTAAATTTCCGACCTATTGTTTTAATTATATTAATCTCTTGATTGCAGCTGCTGAGCTTCATAACTCAAATGCCATGCGTTCGGCTTATAGTGGTAAGTTTGGACTCCATTTGAAACTAATTTATGCAATGTACCGTGATGATTTTGTGAGATCTTCTCATCTGTATTTATATCAACAAGTTTTTTATAGGTTGTTGGTGGAGATGATACAAATACACCCCCTTCAACGGAAACTACTGCAGTGCAAATTATAACTTACTCCAGGCTACAGAGCCAGGTGAATGTCCTGAAAGATCCTTCATCTTTCAAAACAATCTATCATAGTTGTGATGAACTGTTAACGATACATAAGAGGTTATGTTTACAAGTCACTTCTCATAGCTCACCGGTTTCCTTTTTTTAGTTTTAAGTTCTAAGGGCATATAGTGCAACATTTACACGATAGTTTCTGAGATATGAACTGGTGGGCTACACAGTATCATGTCCATCACATCGATTAGCTTCTAAGATCATTTCTAAGATTTGTCGTGTGCACACCAAGTCGATGTGTCAACTTTGCGTATGTTAGAACATGCATTGTACCACGTTTTATCTTGACGTGTGAATGGTATATGTTGAAGTATTTCCTTCTTTTTTGGGTGAAAATCGGGCTTATCTAGAATGTGAAATTCCTGTATCCAGTAGGGACTAAACTGTGTTCCTGTGATGTGTGTACATGTATACAAGTTGTACTTATTTTGTGCAATACATGTACGAATATTAGAGACATATAGTGCTGGGCATCTTGTATCACAATGGGATAATTACCGTGCTAAAGATAGTCGAAAGCATGGCTGCAAGTGATTAGGTAGGCCTGTTGAAATGAGAGAATATTTGGGACCAGAGTATATAGTCTTCATACTTGCCTCAAAATAAAACCGTGGCATCCCTTGACCTTCCCGGAAACAATATGGACTTGTAGCTTATTAGATTGCTTTAAACCTAGATTGTCTTGTACAGCACCATTTCATACCCCCTCCTCATGTTTCGTTGCTTCTGTACGTCCATGTCCTGTTGTAGTACATCCATGACCACTGCTTTGGCACAATGTACCAACGTCTGCACTCTGCAACATATAGTAATAAATGGTAGAACTCCACATGGATTGAGCACACTCTTTTCTTAATCTTATGTGTGCTCAGTGCTTCTGGTAGTCTCATATGCATGCTGGATATATTACCTTTATTTTTGTGTGTATTGACTTCATGCATGGTGAGTATTCAACAGTTTCCATGCATTGTCGTTAGCATTTTATTTTAATCTAGAATAATTGGTACTAGCACTTCTAGTTCTCTGCTTATTCCTATTTACTGTATCCTTCTCTTTTTCCTGAGTCCTCTCAATCTATGAACGCAGGGAAAGATGAGTTCTCAAACTTACCGTCCTCCAAGACCTGAAGATGTTGCTACTATCTGCTACACTAGTGGCACTACTGGGACACCAAAGGCATGTTATTAGCTGGTCTTATTATTCTTTTCTTCACCACGGAACTCTTCTACTTATTGTTTCAAACATGTGATGTTGGTTGCCAATCTTTTAACAGGGTGCTGTTCTTTCTCATGAGAACTTAATTGCAAATGTAGCAGGATCGAGCTTGGGTATTAAGTTTTACCCCTCCGACGTGTGAGGACTTGACATGCCTTTTTCTATAGCTTATTGCCTTATTCAATGTACAAAATTCTTATTATTATTTTTTATGATAGTAACATTGATGTATCTCCTCAGGTATATCTCGTATCTACCTTTAGCTCACATCTACGAGAGGGCCAACCAAACTGCACTGCTTCACTATGGTGTTGCCATTGGATTTTACCAAGGGGTATGCAGTTTTGAAACTATTTAGGACGAGAGTTTATAGTACTTCATGTTAATTGTTGGAGTAACTACTTATTTATAGAATGTACAGTGTTCAGAAAAGTAACTGATGAAATGATAAGATGTGATTTTGTATAAGTTACTCATCTGATGCAGTAGCTCACACTCGAGTTGCTTGTAGTCTGGATAACTTCTCAACAAACCAGTGGGCCATTCAAAGTTTAATTGAGGACACAGGTGCATCGCATGCAATATCTTTCAACACCATAAGTCCCATACTATTTTAACCATTCAATTATAGCATTTGTCATGGTACTAGGATATTAGGGTGGACCCGTTTTGTTGACTCATGGTACTTTGTTCAGTACACCTCTATCTTGCTCACCATAACCCTTTGCCGACCACTCTGCCACAACCACATTGTTGGCTTCCCTTCTGCACAGATCCAATTTTTATGTTGATTTGTAAGAAGCAAAGTTCTTTGTTCACCATTTATCAAATGTTGAAACACATGTCCTACTTTACTACATGCATAATTTCTTCAGTCATCTTCTCATGAGTATATTGCCGTTTTTTCCAGGATAATTTGAAGCTGATGGATGATTTGGCTGCTTTGAGACCAACTGTATTCGCAAGTGTCCCCCGGCTATATAACCGAATTTATTCTGCGTAATACAACTATACCAGTAATTAGGCATTTTCATGTTCGTTGTGCATAGCCATATGTCATGTGAAGTTATCATTTCATCATAACTGGCTCATTGATTATTTACTCCATAGAATTACAAATGCTGTGAAGGAGTCTGGTGGGTTAAAGGAAAGATTATTTCGTACTGCATACAACGCCAAGAGGCAAGCAATTATTAATGGTACGCGCACCATGAAGTTCACTTCAGTCTTGTTCCCCATCCTTGTTTTTGTTTAGCAACCAATTAATAGAGTGAAGATAATAGTTATTTTCAGTGAAGCATTAAATCAAGATTCAACACATGGGTACTTGTACGGCCTAGTGAGTGAACGTGAATCACAATATTGTTCATGGACTATGCATAAATTTGTAGTTCTACATTGTCTATTCTGCAGGAGAGCTGTCATTGATGCACCAATTTGCTTTTACATAATTCACTGTATACAGCTAATTTATATCGACCATGATACATTTTAGTTCTTAGATTGATCGATTTATTGAAAGATGTCGTCCTTGTCCGAGAAGTTTAGAAGTCATGTGCAACAATGAATACGCCCATATTTTTTGTAGTGAAACAATGAATTTGCCAGAAGGTTGAAATTGATTTTATTGGGAAAGGTCCAGTTTGCTCCCCTCTCAACTGTTGACAAAGTAACACCCCCAGCCCCAGGCAACCAGACTAACCAAAGGTCTTGCGGTAGCTTTAGCTAGCTCTACCTTTTCAATGGAATGAAACGCAATAGTCTATTGCGTTTTCTCAAAAATAATATTAGACTTGATTTCTTCTTTTTTCCCCTTCATTATTTTAGTGATGTCTTGTGCTTTCTAGAAATACCCTAAATACCCTGATAGTCTGTTTCCCTGGAAAATTTTATGTTGTATATGACAGTATGTGGTTGCCATGTTCAACCTAGAGACTAAATATCAAAGGTGGAAGAGAACATCCAAATGGTCTTGAACTCTTCATTTAGGTCATTCTTAATAAGATTGAAAGGGTTGATATGTGGGACACTGGAAATATGAAGCTTATGTAGTATCTTCATGGTTCCCTGTCAAATAGCAAGTAGTCATCCAAGCTAGAAACTTAAATAGTAGTCCTCTCGAGTTGGCTCAGTTTCTGTTGCTTAGCAATAACTGAATACCGCAAGATTAAAATTTCATCATTCTTTTAGGTACATCACATTTTTCATTTGTTTTTTTTCATTGTGATCCAATTTTATTCCTTGCATAGATAATGAAATTTACGTACTATATTTGTTTTAGGACGTAATCCATCACCAATGTGGGATAAGTTGGTATTTAACAAAATAAAAGCTAGGCTTGGTGGACGAGTGAGGCTTATGACTTCAGGCGCTTCTCCATTGTCTGCAGATGTAATGGAATTCTTAAGAATGTAAGATGATTTCTTGTGCCCTCCTTGGTTCGCGATGTTTATTGAGAACTCGTGTTGTTAATAAGTAAAAGCTGTTTTAACTTCTTTAGATGCTTTGGTGGTGATGTTCTTGAAGGGTATGGAATGACAGAGACATCTTGTGTCATCACTACAATGGATATTGGTGACAAATTAATTGGTCATGTTGGATCACCAAACCCCTCTTGTGGTAAGCTTTGTGTTTGGATTTTTAAGGATGCAATTGTTAAAGTCTGTGCTTAGGTTGACAGTAATGTCTCATAAAGTCATTTTTTATTTATTTATAGTGCATAGAGAATCCACCCTAGTAATCATGCTTATATGTGGGTTTGGCTTACTATTTCTTGTGAACATACAAGAGGTTCGCAAATCTTTTCATTACACAGAAAAGAAATTCTTACAAAAGCTCAAAAACAACATGTGGCTAATTTACTATCAGGAAGAGGAACTACCCAAACCATAGCAAGAAACACACTCTAAACTGCTCCCACAAAGGCTATCACAATAATGGTCCATCCATTGGATCGCGTTACCCAGATATAAATGATATAGTTCCTTGCGAAATCTGTCAATACTCTTTTGACTGAGGTTTCATTTCCAGGATTACATGAAGTAATGTTATATATTGTCCTCTCACTCAACGCAAATCTTGTTTTGATTTTCAGAGGTTAAACTTGTTGATGTCCCAGAAATGAATTACACTTCTGAGGATCAACCATATCCTCGTGGAGAAATCTGTGTTAGAGGACCTGCAATATTCTGTGGTTACTATAAAGACGAAGTCCAAACGTAATTTGCTATCCCCTGGCTCCTATCAAACTTTCAGATATGTTAAGTGATCTATAATAAATGCATTTGAAATCTGCAGAAGAGATGTCATTGATGATGATGGTTGGTTGCATACTGGAGACATAGGTTTGTGGCTGCCTGGAGGGCGTCTGAAAATTATTGATAGGTAAAACCAGAAGACAGTGATATAATGTTCTATATTGCAGTTTCCTTTTGGAGTCGAGCTGGCAATTATGTGCCTCTCGCTTTCACTATTTGGTGCTCTTATACTGTCTGCGTTCTGTTATTAGAACAATCACTAAACAATCACGATGTCTTTATGAAACTAAGAGTAGAGTTGATATACTATCTAACAAAGTTCCAAGTTAAAGTGACTCTTCAGAAAAAAAGTTGTACGTGACAGGCAAGTCTGCGAAAAAATTGAAGTGCGAAGGACAACAAGGATATTAGTTACTAAAACTCATATTTTGCTTTCATATCTACCTTAGGACTTGGGCTTTCGTAGTGTGTTGGATCGCTTCTAAGCTATTCAGATTCTTGTAATGATTTTGTTAGCTGTTTAGGGTGTACCAAATGGATACGGACACTCGACCTAGCGGGCAAACATGCCGGCTCCGGCTCCGCGCACCTGCTGACACCTTTCGAAGCGCTTTCACGTGTGAATCACAGGATGCTATCCATCCTAGGTTCCCTGCTGCTTCCGTTTCTAGGGGGGAATTTTTTCGAGGAAACGCAAAGGACCTTTGCATTTCATTTCATTCTAAGCGGGGAAGTTATAGCTGATCTATCTGCACTTCTGACTTTTGTGCAGATTTCTGATGGTACTTAAAAGGTTCCAAATAAACAAACCATTAATGCACACTTGAAAGTAGAATGTATTATCTGGGATTGGCATGGTAGGTGATATGATAACATTATAATTCATGGAAGCTTAACACTATTCTGAAGTGCTATAAAGTTTCTCTCAAGTTATATAATGTTCTGCCTCTTAGTAATTGTTTTAATAAATACAATTCTAATAATAGTAACTATTTAATAACAAGTTTTAAATGTGTAAAATTAGTGTTACAATTCTGAAAGAAGCATATCAACCTTCTCAGGTACTGATCAAAAGACTGAACAAGAACCGGTGAGGCATAAACGATATTATTAGTTTGCTCACTGTTATTGTACCTTTAAACTTGGCACAAGACCTTAGTTCTATTAAGGGTGAATGCATGGAGGATTTTGAAGAATCCCACAGCTGTCAGTTCTATATTATTTTATTTCAATAATCACCCATTCACTTTCTGCACATTTCCCTAGGTTATATAATTTAGTATGTTTCACTAAACTTAACTTGGTCTTGACTAGTTTTCTTCTTCAGTTACTAACTGTTTTATTTTCTGGTTTCCAGGAAAAAGAACATTTTCAAGTTAGCTCAAGGAGAATACATTGCTCCAGAGAAGATTGAGAATGTGTATGCTAAGTGCAAGTTCATTGCGCAATGCTTTGTATATGGTAAATATTCATGGTTTTATATTAGCTGTAGCTATCAATCATGGCCATGTGTTTTCTGAAGTTCTTGATTTGGTGCAGGTGATAGTTTCAACTCTTTTCTAGTTGCCATTGTAGCAGTTGAACCAGATGTTTTGAAGGCTTGGGCTGCATCAGAAGGAATCCAGGTATATACTTTAACCTTTCATTTCCCACCGACTTATGACACCAAATAGTGAGGGTAACTGACTGTTTCTACTCAAATTCAACGTAGGCTCTTCGAATCTAGGATTTCATAGGAATTTTGATGGGTTTCTAATATTCAAGATTGTTTGCTATAAGGACCATAGGACCAGGGTTGTCAAATTTGTCTCCAATTACATAGGAAAACCAACATGAGCTCAAACCTCATTTCCTTTTTATTTTTAGAAGTCCAATGGGATCGTCTCTTTATCTCTCCACTCTGTTTCCACTCCTCCAACCTGTGCTTATTTCATGTGAACCATCCAAAGGCATCAATTCAATTATTCCCGTGTTTTGAGCTCGTGTAGGAATCCAAAAGAAGCATCAACTTTCTTCCCATCTTATGATTGATCATTCATGGAGTTAGGCAAATCCCCTTCCATTTGGCTTCACTGTTTAATATTTGAACTCCAAATGTTGGGCATGAGGCATGGACTTTAGCCATGAGCTTTGCATTTGCACATACAAGCTAATACTCATCCCACCACGAGGTATTATCCTCTGAAAAACTTCAAGAGTCTATTTAAAATATCTTTTTGCCACATCCCGCAATTTTAAAATGCTATTAGCATGACAGCACGGTGCTAGCTAGCTGGAAAGTGGTACTAAACAGTTGGCCTAAAATGGCCCAGTACTCAATTTCCCACAAATAGCTGGTCGCTGTTTTGGTTTGGATGAGTTGGCTTACATTGAGATAGATATGACCTTTTCTATTCTGGATCACTTGGTAGACTACTTCAGGTTTCACATTATCATGATTATTACATACCATGCATACAAACACAGTTTTCCTCCTGTTCAGTTATATTGAAAACATCGGTTTGACTCTATTAAAAGTTCTACTGGAAAACCTGTTTTTGACGGAATTGATGGCTGGAAGACCCACATGGAAATTATTCAGCTAAAATATACTCAATGTATTATAATATGGAACAAAGGGAGTATGTTAAAAGACCGAGGAGGTGGGCCCTGGCTGTTTGCATCGAAACAAGATTCTTTGGGTTAAATAAAGCAGAGAAAGGAGGGCTTGTGGCAGCTTTATGTTGCGACGTGTTCATGCCAGAGGTCTAGGTGTTCTCAATTTGTCTGCACGATCTGTGTGCCAAGAAGTAAACTGCACAGAAGCTTCTTGTTGAAAGTTTCAGGCAAACAGTTGGTCCGATTTTTGTGGGCTTGCATTTCATAAGGTCAATACTAAATTGGAAGTGAACTTGTAATCCAAAGAGTGGTTTGAAGGTCTATGCAATTGTATTAAACAATTGGACATTAACACGAGAACTTCGGTTGGGACGCCGTTTTTTGCTCCTGGGACTATTTTGTTTTTTAAAGCAGCATTTGCAAATTCAGTTTTTCCTAGAGAAGTATCTAGATTTCATGGTGGAACCCTCTACATTTTGTTCTGCAGAAAAAGGGGAAGCAATGAAGGGATAATATAGAATATATGTGTACCAAACTTTTACCAACCTTTTAAATACTTTTTTACCGAACACTAATGGACATATTTTTTCACAAAAACTGTAAGTGCATATAGTATTTGCCTCATGTACACCCAGCGATTTTTTCTTAAACTTACACATATTTTTTTTGTTGTTGGCTGGTGCAACTGTGCAAAGTGACACCAGGCTCAGTTTGTGCGATTCTCAAAAAAAAAAGGCTCAGTTTGTTTGTATACCCACTTAAAGTCGTCCTTGATGGATACCATATTGGAGTGGAAAACTGGATTGTATACTTGGCCATATTGCTGCCCCATCATGTTGGTTTTCATAAAAGAGATGAGCCACTTGCCATTTTGCCGTTCTTTTGTTTCACTTTGCACTACTATTCTTTTTTTTTTAATTTCTTTGCACTACTATTCTAGTACAAGACTATCTTGGTTCATGGTTTCATGCTTAAAATGGTGCTGAGAAATAACACACCTTGTTCACGCTTTTTTGTTTTCTTGTCATTTCGTATATCCTCCACTGTTTCTGTTTCTTGCATACAATCCAATCATGAAATGTTATGTCCTAACATAAATCCTGTCTAACCTCCAGTACGAGGATTTACGACAGCTTTGTACTGATCCAAGAGCAAAAGCTGCTGTCCTGGCTGACATGGATTCTATTGGAAAGGAAGCACAGGTTTCTCTCTTGACTTCTGACCTTTACATATTTCCTCCATAAGTAATCTATCATGGATATCACCCCTTAATAAATCTATTCGTCTACCAGCTAAGAGGTTTTGAATTTGCCAAAGCTATTAGTCTTGTTGCTGAACCGTTCACAGTGGAAAATGGTCTCCTCACCCCCACGTTCAAGGTAGGCTCGCTAATTCTGTTTCAGGAGATAAGTAAGGGAAGAGTAACCTCTGTCTGAACTCGGTATTCTTTTGCAGGTCAAAAGACCACAAGCTAAGGCTTACTTCGCCAAAGAACTTGCGGATATGTATGCGCAACTGCGAGAGGCTGAATCAGCTAGACAGAAGTTGTAATGACTCACCAAACGTTCAGGATTAAGTTTCAACCAAGACAACTGCTTCACGCAATGAAATAAATGGATTATTTTACTAGCACGGCAAGCACTTGTGGCAGTAACTCATGAACTGTTCACTCCATGAGCAGGAATAACTTTCACCAGTCAACATATAGGAGTGCTGCTGGGTGTGATTATCCTTATAAAGGAATAAACTGAAGGTCCCATTATAAATATTCGTTCATTATACTAAATGAATACAGTACACGTCTTCCCGCTGTTGCAGAGGCAACAAGAAACTGAAGACACGCCTACTATACCTGTAATTTTAGCGAAGAACACTGTATAACACTCGTCATATCCAGTGTTCATGTTACTATATGTAGCATTACAGCAGAAGTTCAAACTGAAATCTCCACTTGAGTTAATTAGGACTATACAATTTTTTGTGGTTACTCTGGTGATGGTTCAGAAGCTTGACTAGACATGTACAAGGTCGTTCCTTATGCAAGTTTTAATAAAAAGGTATTGTTTATGCATATTTAGCACTAACGTTAACTCAATCTTCTTGTTGTGTGTTTTATCCTGGTTGTCTTGTATTTGGTTGTTGCCTCGATGCCATGGTTGGGTTTTTTTTTTCAAGTTTTCTTGGGGCTTCTTCTAGTACAAATATGACATTGCACCATTTAGAAGGTGTTTGTTTCAGTAAAGGAACCACAATGTAAGTCAATCAAATGACTGTTAACGCTATGCATGAAAATCTAAGCTGTTTGGCTTCTGAAGATAATGTAGTGTTAACCCATGCCTGAATTTGATCAAATTTGAATGCAATTTTCCATACAAAATGAACAATTTGGAGGGATCTGAGACAGGAAACCCAAAATTGCATCTAGTCATCGCAAATACCCTCGCTTGTGTGGGGAAAGTGAAGGGAATTGGCCGTGCGTTTGGTGTGTGTGAGAGCTAGGTAGAAGACCAAGGTGGAGGGCTTGTGGCGGTGGTGGTCGGACATAAAGACCGAGATATCGTGGGCAAAGAATGACATGCAACAGGTTGATGCAGAGAAGGCTATTTCGCAATCCTTCTCTAGCAGTGACTTACTAGCCGTGCGCTAAATAAACCACTAGAATAGCGCACAGGAAAGAATGACTTACTAGCCGTGCGCTAAATAAACCACTAGAATAGCGCACAGGAAAGAACGTGTGCGTGATCATCTAGCAGGCGATGCATCCAAGCGCGCAGAATTTTAGCGTGGTGCGGCGTTTTGCGCTATCCGGTGCGTAATATTTGGTGCTCTGGCTGTAGCGCGTGCTATCGCTGGCCACACGCGCGAACATGCAACCACCCAGAAATTCCTCCCGCCCACGCGACCTCCCTCCCCCGCGCTGCCCCGGCGCTATTCCGGCGATTGACGAGACCCCCGGCACGCCACCTAGCCCTCAATACACTGATCCCCCACTGCCGCCGCCGGTGTAGCAGTTCCGCCATCGTCCGTGCCAAACCCTAGCGCTGTCGTCGCCGCCGCCATCGGTAGAAGCTCCGCCGCACGCATCCTATTCGTGCCGCCACGACCAAACACAAGCGTTGCCGCCCCGCAGTTGCCCAACTGCGCCGCATAAGGGCAAGGTGCTAGTCGCCAAGCGCCCGCCACCCGTCGTGGGCACCCAAAAACAGAATCCCAAGCCCGCGAGGACAAGCACATCTCGGCGCGTCCAGCATCATCCTACCCCGCACGAGCCAGTGAGTGCTCCGCCTCCTCCACATCCACCGGCGCAGGCGTTGTAGACAACTGCAGCGGTCAGCATGCGCGACCTGCTCGACGAATTGACAACAAGGTAAAATTTCTTCTTTTTTATTTTTTGAGATAGATGAATATAGTGGAGGATTTTGACATGTGTTCGTGCAGTGTAGTGTTGATGATCAGAGTTTGATGGATGCTATGAATGTTGGCTCCTCTTTCTCCCAAGCATATGTGGAAATGGACAAGAGGAGGAGTTATTTTAGAAGTGTATGAGGATGATGAAGGCTTGATTGATGCGCTGAAAGGTAGGATGGTGAAATACACTATAGAGGAGGATATGTTGCTTTGCAAGGCTTGGTTGACAGTTGGTATGGATCCCTCGATTGGCACAAACCAAACGAGAGAGACCTATTGGATGAGAATGAAGCAGTACTTTGATACACACAACACTAGTGGAAATGTGCGCACCAACCGGTCTCTTCGGTCCCGTTGGTTGGTCATCAACGCCGATTGTCAAAAGTGGGCGGGTGTGCAAAAGGATGTTGACGAAATCAACCCAAGTGGCACAAATAATGTCGATAGGGTAAGTTCTTCTATTATGTGCTAGTATTTCGTTTTGATGTGTATATGTTTGTTGTTCTACTTGACTCATTTCTTCTCTTTTGTTCACAATGTAGCTTACCATGGGTCAAGGCTTGTATAGAGATGAGGGGAGAAATACCAAGAAAGGTAAGAAAATTCTTGGAAAGCCATTTACATTACATCATTGCTATGATGAGCTAAAAAATGAAGAAAAGTGGAGGACGCGCGGGATGGACATGGCAACAATGGCCATGAATGCAAGGACCAAGGCTACTATCATAGATGAATATGAATCAAGTGATGAGGATAAGAAGAGAAGATCCACTCCTCACTCGGTTACCAACACAAAAAGACCTGTCCTTGGAAAAAAGGCGACCGGAGATATGAAGGGGAGGAAGGCCGGAGATGATGACATAGCAAAATCAATGGAGAGGATGGACAATGCAAGGTTGGAGGCCAACGAAGATAAGAAGTTGGCACGGAGCTTGGAGGCCAAGGCCAAGGCGTGGAGGGTGGCATTGGAGGAGAGGTTGGCGGCCATTGAGGAGAGGAGGTTGACATTGGATGAGAAGAAGTTGGCCAATTGAAAGTGCATGTGTGCCCCCATGTGTGGTTTTGGTAATTAATGACAATATTTATGGACTTATGTTTGCATTGAGTTTTACCTATAGGATTTGTCCATAGGCAATGCTTGAACCATATGTTGGCTTCAAGGTTGGGAGAAGAAGAAAGTAAAGAAGATTAAGTGTTGACCAAGGTTTCAATGAGTGATCTAGAGATTGGTCAAGTGAGAGTTGAGCCTATAGCAAGTGTGTCTTGAAGACTAAAGTTGGAGTGCTATCTCTTATGTACCTTCAAGACACCAACATAATTAAGAAAGAAGAAATGATGTGCAAGTTCAAGATGAGCCATCTCGAAGAGACCATTTGCTTGAAGCTTGCCATCCTATGGTTATCATGGATATGGGAAGATGATATGTCCAAGAGAGAATCTCTACCATAGTGGAGTATGGGAGAGAAATTTGCAAGTCTTCACCAAGCTAGTGCAATCAAGAAAGGTGTTCCATCTTAAGGTGGACAAGATCGCTATCGTCAAGCTCAAGTGGAATATGCTCAAGGCAAAGGTATGTTATTGATAGGGTTTCTTTCTTACCGGTCTCATGGTGTTAGTTAGGGAGACCGGTTTATAGGATAGATAGCCGTACTATCAACATGGGCTCTCGAGTGAGTAACTTGATCACATCCTTCGTGAGAGCTCAAACCTTTGCATACTTGGCATCATCTTTCTTGGTTTTTATTTTGATCTTATCCATGTGAGGTTCTTGAGATTGTGGTAATATTCATAACAAGCTCTAGCTCATCGAAAATGGATTTCATATGCATTCTCTATTGCGTTTTCGATATTGGAGGTTTTACCGGCTTGTCTTTTAGAGATTGGTAAAACCTTAAATTATTTGGTTCTTATCCATGATAGGATTTATAGCTTGTGTTAATCTTCATGACAAGCCCAAGTTCATCGAAAACAGATTCCGTATGCATTCTCTGTTGCGTTTTCGATGTTGCAGGTTTTACCGGTTCATGTTTTTGAGAGAGGTCAAACCTTTCGTCATTTGGTTCTATCCTCCCTTACTGAACTATGATGTTTTCTGTATGATCTTGTAGATCTTATTGTCCTCTTTAAAACGAGCCCAAGACCATCAAAATCGGAGTCCGGATGCAAAAGTAATGGTTGTTCTCGTATTGGTCTAGTTTTTGTAAGACCGGAGATTCCGGACTAAATCTCCGGCCCATCTCCGGACCGCGTACTAACTGTCCTCCAGTTTGTCCCCGTTTGGCCTGGGTACACCGGAGACTCCGGTCCCAGTCCGGAGACTCCGGACTGGGGGATTCCTGGGCCTAACGGTTGGATTTATAGGGACCTATTTAAGGGGCCCTTCTTCCCCAATAGTTCCCTAACCTTTCTTGCAAGTTTTCCTCTCCATTGTTGACCTTCTTGAGCTTGCTATCCCTCAATCCCTCCATTGATTCTTGTATATTCTTGAGGGATTTTAAAGATGAGATCTAGATCTACAACCCCACCAATCAATCTTTCCTCTAAGTGAGGGGAACATCTTGGGATCTAGACCTTGGAGTCTTTTGTGGATTTCCAACATTGTTCTTCCTCTCTTATCCCCCCATAAGTTTTTGTAGCTTTGGTGGAATTTGGGAGAGAAGTACTTGAGCACTTTGCGTGTTCTTTCCATTGTATTTCGTGCATCGGTTTGAGTTCTCGGTGAGGATTCGATTGGGTAAAAGTGAGAAGCCTTTTACTCTTGGGTTCTTGGAACCCTAGACGGTTTAGTTGTTTTGCAGGTTGGTGGATTACTTGGGGCCTCCAATTAAGTTGTGGAGCTTTCCCCCAAGCTTGTTTGTTGGGAACCTCCAATTGAGTTGTGGAGAAGTGCCCCAATCTTGTGAGAGGTTTCAGATTGCCATCGACAAGTGCACCGATAGTGGAAGTATGGATCGATCCCGTTGGGGTGAGATTCACAGGAGAACAAGGGAGGCCTTTTGTGGAGTTGGTGGTTTGAAACCACCCCCTCTCCAAACGAGACGTACTCCATGGGGAGGAACTCGGTAAAACATCGTCGTCTCCGTGTGGCTCGGTTATCTCTATACCCGAGCTTTTACTTATGCACCTTACTTTGTGATAGCCTTCGTTCTTGAAGTCTATATCGTGCTTTCAGATAGTTGCTTGTCTTGCTTAGCATAAGTTGTTTGTGCACATAGTTGAACCATAGTATATATAGGTTTTGTGCTTGACAAAATAAATGCTAGTTTTATTCTGCCTTTGTTAAGCCCATCTCGTAAAAGTTTTTAAACCGCCTATTCACCCCCTCTAGGCGACATCCTTGTCCTTTCAATTGGTATCAGAGCATGGTCTCTCATTTTAGGCTTCACTGCCTTGAGAGTAAAGATGTCGGCTAGGGATTAGTGCACAATGAAATGTTCACATTCGATGGCACAAATTATGATATATGGAAAACTCGTATGCTTATTCATTTTCGGGACATGGACCCAAATTTGGAGCATATTATAGATATACTTTTTTCTCCTCCTATGGATTTCGAAAATCTATCTTATGAGGATGAGAAAAGCTTATATCTTGATGCTCAAGATTCTAATGTGCTTGTTAATGCTTTGAGCTATGTAGTTACATCTTCAATCATTCCTTTTTAGAGCGCTCATGAGTTATGGACAAAAGTTCAAGATAAATATGTTTTGTCCAATATTCTTGAGGATGATTGTGTTGCTTCCACTTCTGGTCGAGATGAGTTCTCATCTTCTAGCACTTCACCAACATGTGATTTTTCACAAGGTAATTATATGGTGAGTAGTAATAGATATTGCAATGTGGATAGTGAGCTTACTATTTGTCATCCTTCATCTCTATCTAGTTGCAATGGTCTATCGTTGGACCCTAACACTTGTAGCACCCAAAACTCCTTATATGCTTGTGTTGGTAGTCCTTGCATATCATGTAGAAATGGATTGAATAAATCTTATGATGATATGCTTGTGTTGTCTTGTTGCCATGATAAAAAATACTTCTATTTCCTCTAGTGATTGTGTGGCTAACCATGTAGAGGAAAACGAAGATTCTATTGGCCAAGACAAGATCTTGAATGAAGCTTCAAATAATTCATCATCATCATCTCATGGTACCCACCTATGCCTTATGGCTAGGGATTTAAAGGTAACTCCTACTTTGGAACCCAATACCTCTTGTGATGATGAGGATGAGGATAATTAGGAAAAAGAGATTAATGTTGATGATTTATATGAAAAGGGTGACATGGTTTATCATGCTCTTATTAAGAATAATGTTGCTTGCTCTAAACTTCATTGAAATATTTGACTTTGCTATTAAGAGAAAAGAACATATTGATAAGTTAGAATCACAAATTGAGGAGCATGAGAACACCATTGATAAAATGAGTAACTTTGAACGTGAGTATGCTAATCAAATTGCACATCTAAATGAAGCTCTTGAAGAGGAACAAACCACTAAGGAATCTCTTAAGGAGACTGTTTCTCTAGAGTTGTCCATAGTGAAGGAATCTCATGATAGAGATCTTGAGGTGGCAAGTGATCTCAAAAGTAAAAATGATGGGCTTCAAGTTGTTTATGCTAAACTCCTTGAGGATTTTGAGCACCTCAAAAATGGCTCTAGGGTCATTAAGGGAGAGCTCATCAAACTCACCAAGTCACATGAGCAACTTAAAGCCTCTTACTCAAAAGAGACTTCGAAGTTGCCCTTACCTCTTGCAATTAATTATGATGCTTGTGCTACTAACTCTATTTCTTGTGAAGCATCTATTTTGAAGGAGAATGTTGAGCTATAGACTCAACTTGCTTTGCTAACTAGCAAGTATGGGATCTTGGAAGAAAGTCATGGTAAGCTATCAAGCTCTCATGAGGATCTTCTAGCCTCCCATGATAGGCTAAAATTAGCTCATGAGGTTATTATGTCAAAGGTAACATATAATGAGCTTCATGTGGACATTAGCACTACTTCTACTCCAAATGTCATATTGCCATGTGCTAGTCCTTGTAATTCATACACTCATGCCATTGCTACATCTTGTGATGAATTACATTATGTGCCTTGTTGCTCTAACAATATAGCATCCACTTCCTCTAATATTGTTGTTCACACTAACCATGTAGAGGAAATTAAAGAGCTCAAGGCTCAAGTCACTTCTTTGAAGAATGACTTGAAAAAGGGTCATAAAGGTAAGGCCACACTCAATAACATCTTGAGTGTGAAAAAATCCCCCAATGACAAGAGTGGACTTGGATTCAACTCCAATATCAAGAACAAGTCCACTATAAAGTTGAAGCACAAGGGCAACAAGAAGAATGACCAAGATCAAGTCAAGAATCTGGCCAACATTGTTTGCTTCAAGTGCAAGGAAGAAGGGCATCATGTCAAGTATTGCCCATTGAAGAAGAAGCCCCTTGGAAAGAATCAACAAGGGAAGCGGCCTCAAGCTCTACCTATTATTAGAGATGGGTCTCCTCCCAAGAAGACTCAAGTTATTCCTCAAATTGTTGCTTCACCCAACAAGAAATATGGCAAGAGAAGAACCTGCTATATTTGCCACGAGAAAGGGCACATTTCTTCCTCATGCACCATTGTTATATTCTCATCCAACCCTATCATGATTGATGATGCTTATTCTATTCATACGGATGAGGTTGGCAATGTGTTTGCCAAATTTGTTGGTACCCAATGTGGTGTCAAGAAAAGAACCATTTAGGTTGCCAAGCCTATTGTGACTAACTTCTTAGGACCCAAATTGGTTGGGGACCAACAAGCCAAAACTTGATCAATAGTTGTGTTTGGAGGGCATTGGAGGCTTGGCTACATTATGAAGAATTGAGGGATATTCATCATTTATTCTTGTCAAGTCAAGCCATTTGGATTATCATGCTTCTATCATATATCCAATGTTCCTCCTTGCGGTAACATGTACTTAACTCATTTATATTGAAAGTTACTTGCTCCCTTGTGCATGTGTTGGTTTTGTACATTTGTATGTGTTTGTACATGTTGTGCTTCCCTCGTACTTATATTGAGCTATCTAGTATACTTGTGTATGTTGGGTGGCACACCATGTATTTGTGTCTCTTGGGTTGGAGCCTTTGTTGAATTTATTTGGTATCTTTCTTGGCTCGTGTGAGAGATTAATGGACTATTCCATTTTGGGGGAGTGTTATGCTATGGCATTCCACAATCCCAAAATGTGTGTACATGAGGAATACCACGTAGTATGTATATTGCAAGTTTATCTAATCTCTATGTGGTATGTCTTTCTCATGAGAATTTCAAGTTTCATAATGTTCATTAATCATCTCTATTTGGATGTATTTACCTCTTGTTGATTATTCTTGGTTTATCACATTATGGGGGAGTCATATGCTTTGTGCATATTACAAACCTAGAAAATGTGGACATTTGAGGTGGTGTCACTTAGAATTGATATTTATATTTATCTAGCTCCTAAGTGGCACATTTAGCTCAAACAAGTTCCTTTTCGATATAATGCTTTTATCCCTTATCTTTTGGATCTTGTTTGCAAGAGATTTCCTTGGTATGGATTTCATCATATATGAATTATTATATCTAAGTTGGCAAGAATTTTGCCTCTAGTTACTCTAATCATTGTTGTGCGTGATTGGTTAACTAGTTGAAACCCTCAAGGATCTCTTTCATGACGTGGTTTTTAATTCCTATCTTTTGACATTTTCTTTCTCTTTGTGAATATGATATTGGATATATTTGCTATCTACCACCGGGAAATATTTGCAAGTCCCTTGTCCTTGGACAATCGGTACTATAATATGTGGTAGACCTTCTTGATCTCTTGCCAAGAATTTGTTGTGTTTTGTCTCCCATATTTCCCTCGATTCTTATGGATCTTTCTTTGTCTTAAAATCGTTTTGTGCTCTAATTGATGTAGGTAGGGATGATGATCCCATGTGTGTGCATTTTGTATTCAAATGCAAAATCTTAAATAATGCACTTATCATGGGGGAGTTCTCCTATATTATTTAGAACACTCCTTTTGTGCTTCTTCATGACACATTTTGATCTATACCATGTTTTATGCCTTTGGAAGATAAATCTTTTCTTTGGTACTTTTTGCCATTCTTAAAAAATGTTGAGAGTTTGGTTCTTTTGTTGGAACCATTTGTTTTATAATTGGTATTTTGTTTAGGAGTTGATTTTCTCATTCCATGCTTTCTATTTAGCCATTTGAATGAGATAAATCATTGAGCATTTGTATTTGTTTATCCTTTTTGCTCTTTGACTTTTTCCTTCTTCACTTGTTGAACTTGGGGTCTATCATGTGTTGATCTGGTCCTTGATATAATTTGGACAACCGTTAGTCGTGTCACACTTTGGTGTGCCTTCTTGGTTTTCTTGGTGTTTTGTTCAAACTATATCTCCTTTTGGTTCTTGAAAGTCTTGTGCATGCATATTTACTAAATGTATATATTATGGTATGCTTGCTTTCTTTGATCCAATATATAGGGGAAACTCGACCAAATCCTATTTTGGCTAAGATGTGCGTGAAATTAAATTTCATATCAGTATGCACATGTTTTTGTGGAGTTTGTCCTATGTATTGTAGTGTATCGAACTACTTTGGACCCAACGAGTTTTGGGACCATTGTGTACTTGAATGTGTTTTAGGTACATTGGAGATACAATGGATGCTTGTCTCAATAATAAGAAGATGTGGTGACTAAATGATAATTGGAGGCAAGCTAGGATGATCAATAAACTCATATGTACTACATCCTACCAATGGTATCTCGGTAACAAGTATCCCTCTAATGCATACTTTTCTAGCATCCAACCTTTGTGGTTGCATCATGGCATGATTTCCTTCACTTGATTTTATTGTGGTTCTTGCAAGAATTTTATTGTATCATCCTTATTGTGGTATGAGTAAGTTAAGATGAATGCATATTTTGGGGAGTATATAAAAATCATGTTCATGATTCACCAATCCCACATATGCCAATCTAGCAATTCTATTTCCAATCATTTCCTCAATTTCTCTCATGTACTATATGGATGAATTTGCAAGGTTTATTTGTTCTTTATGTTACTTGTTGCCTTTCGCAATGCATTCCAAATATCTATTGTTCCCTTATGATAGTTGTGATGTATTTGTTGGTGTTTGAAGGTAATTGATGTTTAATAAGATAAATTTGAGCCTTTGTCCATGCTTTCTAGCAAAAATCTTATTGGCATTATCTATGAATTTCGTTTGGATATCTTGTTCATTCTTGAGTATCCATTTTGTGTGTACACGTTTCTTTGTGGATGTATATATTGGTGATTGTTGTCTACCTATAAACTTATACACGTCATTATGGCTAAAATCTCTAGTTGATATCCTTTTGCTTTGGAGTCCACCTTGTGCTCCTATTTATTCTTTGGTGGCTCCAAAAGTTTTGCTTTCAGTGCTTAACCTTTTCATTTGCATCTTTTGGCACTCACTGGTGTTAAGAAAGTTGATCTCTCATGTCGTTGTGTTGTTATGTAAGTTTGGGGGAGCAAGGATACCATGTTAATACACTTTGCATTCAAAGCAATTATTATATTTGGTGCATAAACCTTGGGGATCTTTCCTAATTTACCTAAGAACACTCATTTGCTTTCCTGTTCTTGTTTGGTGTTTTGTTTGATTATGGGGAGTTAGATTCCATAACTGTGCACTTTGTTGTGAATGAACCTTGGGGAGCTTCCTATTTTCATCTAAACACCTATTTGCTCTCATCATAATATCTTCTCTCTTGCTTGTGCGTGTGGTTTAAATGATATAGAGGGAATGAGGATGCCATGTTTGTGCATATTGTATTCAAGCACAAATTATAATTTATGCACAAACCTTGGGGAGTCTCCTCATATTATTTGGATCACTCTCTTGTCAACCTTATCTTAATATCTATCTTTCTTTTGGTATCTTCCTTTTGTGAAGTGCTTCTTTTGATCTTTTGATTGCTTGCTTCATTCGTTGATGCTTCTTCACCATTTTATTTCTTTGCAATCTTTGGATCCTCAGTTTAGTTTGATTTCCTCCTGGTATTCGTCATTGGATACGTGCATTTGATTCCACACATATTACGAGAAATGCACACCATATGGAGGAACTCTCACTAAATTGGCCTTCTAAAGTTTTTCAACCATTTATGTAATCGATGCCAATGGGAGAGAAGTTTTAGAGGGTTTTAGGGAATTTGGTTGTGTATTTTGGGTTTTGTACTTAAACACTTGCCTCGTGTGTGCTTTGCATCTTAGTGTGTTGCATGGCATCTTGAATATATAGAGAAAACTCCACCACTGGTAATGGTTGGCAATATATGCAATGAAATTCAAGTTCATCCACACGTGCATAGATTGTGTGGGGGATTTTGATCTATATTGGTTTTGTACTAACATCACATACTTGTGTTGTATTTGATGTTAGCACACCATTTTGTTTGATTAATTCCTTATATAAACCCTCTCAAAGGGATTGTCATCAATTACCAAAATGGGGGAGATTGAAAGTGCATGTGTGCCCCATGTGTGGTTTTGGTAATTAATGACAATCTTTATGGACTTATGTTTGGATTGAGTTTTACCTGTAGGATTTGTCCATATGCAATGCTTGAACCATATGTTGGCTTCAAGGTTGAGAGAAGAAGAAAGTAAAGAAGATTAAGTGTTGACCAAGGTTTCAATGAGTGATCCGGAGATTGGTCAAGTGAGAGTTGAGCCTATAACAATTGTGTCTTGAAGACTAGAGTTGGAGTTGTATCTCTTATGTACCTTCAAGACACCAACATAATGAAGAAAGAAGAAATGATGTGCAAGTTCAAGATGAGCCATCTCGAAGAGACCATTTGCTTGAAGCTTGCCATCCTATGGTTATCATGGATATGGGAAGATGATATGCCCAAGAGAGAAGCTCTACCATAGTGGAGTATGGGAGAGAAATTTGCAAGTCTTCACCAAGCTAGTGCAATCAAGAAAGGTGTTCTATCTTGAGGTGGACAAGATCGCTATCGTCAAGCTCAAGTGGAATATGCTCAAGGAAATGGTATGTTCTTGATAGGGTTTCTTTCTTACCTGTCTCATGGTGTTAGTTGGGGAGACCGATTTATAGGATAGATAGCTGTACTATCAACAGGGGCTCTCGAGTGACTAACTTGATCACATCCTTCGTGAGATCTCAAACCTTTGCATACTTGGCATCATCTTTCTTGGCTGTTATTTGGATCTTATCCATGTGAGGTTCTTGAGCTTGTGGTAATTGAAAGAGTATGAGTTTGGCGGAATATGATGGATATATTATTGAGCCTCATGGGCGAGTATATATAGGCGTACATAGGATTATCTTGGAGTACGAGTCAAGTTAGGACTGTACGTAAACAGATCCTAACTCTACCTAAACTAGCATAACAACCATATATACCTAATACTCTAACACTCCTCTACAGTCATAGCGGTAACGTCGTGAACAACTAGAACATCGCAGACGGTCAGACTGGAGATAAATCGAAGTAGCATCCAGTAGGCTGACACCCCCCCCCCCCCCGCAGTCCGAACGGGAACATCGTGGACGGTGTTATAGTGCGGTAGCTTGGACTGTTGAGGAAGTTGATGATGCTAAGCGAGGTGGTAGCCATTGTGCCGATGTTCAGGGAGCCGAGCGCGTGAGGCGGTGCCATGGTTGAGGTAGCCGTGCGATGGGTCGCCATGGTCGATGTCGTGGTCAGGGATGCCGGTGTCGAGGTAGCCGCACGTGAAGCCGCATGCACATAGTGCGCGAGGAGGATGACGGAGACGCGTTGAGGCAGTCGTCGAGGGTGTCGATGCCGGAGCTGATGCAGTTCGAGCCGTCGAGGACGAGGTGCGGCCATAGTTTTGCCAGAACTAGGCGCACGTCGGGGACGAACGCACACTCCGGTTTTGTCAGAACCAAGTACGATCGAGGCAGTCATAGAGGGGTCGATGTCGAAGAAGACGTTGTCGAAGTCGATGAAGACGAGGCGCTGATCCGAGTTTGCCAGACTCGGGAATGTGTCGGGGACGATGGCACTCCCGGTGTTGCCAGTACCAGGCGTGCGGGGGCAGGGACCATCATGAACTTGCCACCATGTTAGAAAGACTAGTAGAGGAAGCCTTTAGAGCGGTTGCGACGCGCAGAGCAGCGAAGGGAGAGATGCCGGTGTTGTTCGCGGTTGTCGGAGTAGAGTAGCAGGTGGTGTAGTCAGGGATGAGGCAATGACGCTGGTGGCGAAGTTGTAGTGGACGAAGACGTAGAAGGCGGCGAAACCAGTGGTGACCTAGGTTAGTCATGCTAGATGCCTAGAGTGGCGATGGGGTAGTCGACGGGACCTACGATGGCGAGAGGGCACCCTGCAGGTTACCTTATGAAGCGCGGCGGCGGTGCTCGAAGTAGGCGAGGAAGACTCGGTGATGTGACGAAGACCATGTGCAGACGGCGGCGATCCGCGCTGTAGGAGATGGTGCGGTGAAAGCCAAGGCCGTCGATGCACGAGGACGACGAAGTAGACTGCGTGCAGCCATGCTATGACCCGAGGGGGTGTCATTGCTGCAGGGCGCAAGTCGGTGTAGCGGGTAGGAGACCACCAGCGACGTACATGCCAATGAAAGCACGTTGGAAGCCGGTAGCGTGGACCAAAGGCGAAGGCGTTGCGTCCCGATGGGGCGACACAGCGGCAGCCCGTAGCTCGATCGGTGGTAGGCGCGTGCTCGGGGACGTGACTGGCGTACGTGATCGGTTGATCAGACTGGCGGTGCACCATATGCGCCATGGCGTGGATGACGCGTAGATCGGAGTCGATGGCGGCGTTGTCGGTGAAGTCCCGGACAATGACGACGAAGAGGATCCGAGGGGGGCGGTCGCGGTAGCCTTCCGAGAAAGGCGTAGCAACCATTCGCGGTGCGCGGCAGCCTGCTGTAAGGCCACGACAGCCTGCCAAGGCAGGCGCAACAATGGAGGGGGCAAGCGCACGGACGCGATGTAGATCGTCGATGCCGATGATCGGAGTAGAGGCACAGCGATGACAATGGTGGTGGGCGACTCAATCCGATCTAAGATCAGTAAACCAAAAAAACCGATCAAGAGATCAGAAAAAAAGACTTACAGGGCAGCCGATCACGGATGGGTGGACGAACCCTGCGTACGGGTTGCGCGGCCCCCAGCGGAGATCATGGAGATCGACCTCCACGGGGGCGGCGCGGCGCGGAAGCGTGTGTGGCGTCTAGGTCAAGGATCTTGCCGCTCTGATACCATGAAAGAGTATTAGTTTGGCGGAATATGACGGATATATTATTGAGCCCCATGGGCGAGTATATATAGGCGTACAGAGGATTATCTTGGAGTACGAGTCAAATTAGGACTATACATAAACAGATCCTAACTTTATCTAAACTACCATAACAACCGTATATCCTAATACTCTAACAGTAATATTCATAACAAGCTCTAGCTCATCGAAAACGGATTTCATATGCATTCTCTATTGCGTTTTCGATATTGGAGGTTTTACCGGCTTGTCTTTTAGAGATTGGTAAAACCTTCCATTATTTGGTTCTTATCCATGAGAGGATTTAGAGCTTGTGTTAATCTTCATGACGAGCCCAAGTTCATCGAAAACGGATTTCATATGCATTCTCTATTGCGTTTTTGATGTTGGAGGTTTTACCGGTTCGTCTTTTTGAGAGAGGTCAAACCTTTCGTCATTTGGTTCTATTCTCCCTTACTGGACTATTATGTTTTTCTGTATGATATTGTAGAGCTTATTGTCCTCTTTAAAACGAGCCCAATAGCATCAAAACCGGAGTCCAGATGCAAAACTTATGGTTGTTCTCGTATTGGTCATTCTGCCAGTTTTTGTAAGACCGAAGATTCCGGACTAAATCTCCGGCCCATCTCCGGACCGCGTACTGACCGTCCTCTAGTTTGTCCCCGTTTGGCCTGGGTACACCAGAGACTCCGCACCGGGCGATTCCTGGGCCTAACGGTTGGATTTCTAGGGACCTATTTAAGGGGCTCTTCTTCCCCAATGGTTCCCTAACCTTTCTTGCAAGTTTTCCTCTCCATTGTTGACCTTCTTGAGCTTGCTATCCCTCAATGCCTCCATTGATTCTTGCTTATTCTTGAGGGATTTTAAAGAGGAGATCTAGATCTACAATCCCACTAATCAATCTCTCCTCTAAGTGAGGGGAACATCTTGGGATCTAGATCTTGGAGTCTTTTGTGGATTTCCTCCATTGTTCTTCCTCTCTTATTCCTCCATAAGCTTTTGTAGATTTGGTGGAATTTGGGAGAGAAGGACTTGAGCACTTTGTGTGTTCTTTCCATTGCATTTGGTGCATCGGTTTGAGTTCTCGGTGAGGATTCGATTAGGTAAAAGTGAGAAGCCTTTTACTCTTGGGTTCTTGGAACCCTAGACGCTTTAGTTGTTTTGCAGGTTGGTGGATTACTTGGGGCCTCCAATTAAGTTGTGGAGCTTTCCCCCAAGCTTTTTTATTGGGAGCCTCCAATTGAGTTGTGGAGAAGTGCCCCAATCTTGTAAGAGGTTTCGGATTGCCACCGACAAGTGCACCGATAGTGGAAGTCTGGATCAATCCCGTTGGGGTGAGATTCACAGGAGAACAAGGGAGGCCTTTTGTGGCGTTGGTGGTTTGAAACCACCCCCTCTCCAAACGAGACATACTCCATTGGGAGGAACTTAGTAAAACATCATCGTCTCCACGTGCCCCTCGCTTATCTCTATAACCGAGTTTTTACTTATGCACCTTACTTTGTGATAGCCTTCGTGCTTGAAGTCTATATCTTGCTATCACATAGTTTCTTGTATTGCTTAGCATAGGTTGTTGGTGCACATAGGTGAACCATAGTATATATAGGTTTTGTGCTTGACAAAGTAAACGCTAGTTTTATTCTGCCTTTGTTAAGCCCATCTCGTAAAAGTTTTTAAACCGCCTATTCACCCCCTCTAGGCGACATCCTTGTCCTTTCACCAATGATGAGCATCATCGCCTAGTGGAAGAAGAGAGGAAGCTCTTTTACATGGACACTTCCAACATGGATGAAAGGCAAAAATAGTACTTAAACCTTTCTCATGATGAAGTGTTATCCGAAAAAAGAATGTTGGCAAACTACTTGAAGGGGAAAAATGGAGGAATAAATGCACCAGTGGGTAGCTATGGAGGGATGGGTGGCATGGTAGCACCTTTAGGCGGCTATGGAGGCACAAACATAATCATTTGGAGGCATGGGAGCACAACCAGGAGCATTTGGAGTCTATAGAGGCATGGGTGGCATGGGATTTGGAATCATGGGTGACATGGGTGGCATGGGACTTGGGAGAATGGGTGAAAGTGTATTTGTCCCTATGTGTGGTTTTGGTGATTAATGACAATCCCTATGGACTAATGTTTTCATTGAGTTTTATATGAAGGAATATTCCATAGGTCATGCTTGTAGTTCATGTGTTGGATTCAAGTATGGATGCCATGAAGATAAATATATACCTTGAGTATTGCATCAAGATCATCGAGTTGAAGAAGAATATGATATGATCAAGATCTTGAGAGTGTGGTCTCAATAGAAGAATTCAAGATATTGCTCTAAGTCGGTGTCATGATAGCCTCATTAGTTGAGCTATGGTTGACTAAGATTTCGAGCATGTAATCAAATGAAGAGTTCTTTATGTACCTCAAGATATTGATAAGGAGCATGATACTTGGTTGACCAATACAAAGAGTGAAGAGCGATTTCAAGTTGGTCAACACATGAATCATAAAGACTGTATCACATGGATCTTGTGGTATGGTAAGCCTTCTCAATTATGCATCATGAACTAACCCATTATATATGTGCCTTTGTGTTTTCTATATGGGATATGTATCTTTCCATGGGCATGCTTTAAAAGTGAAGATTTCATATAGCCCATGAGAGGATTACATCAAGTGGTGATCGTCATCAAGGTTGAGAAGGGAAAGTTCAAGATAAGCATCTCGAGAAGATCATTTGTTTGAAGCTTGCCTTCCATATTGGTGATAATGGGCATGTGAAGACGTATCTTAATGAAGCTATCCCATAGTGTATGGGGGAGCAAAGTATGAGTCTTCATGAAGCAACAATGATCAAGTGATGCATTCCGGCTTGGATGGAGCTTGAAGCGTTGTCATAAAGATCAAGCGGTATGCGCAAGACAAAGGTATGGTCTTGCTAGGTTTACCTTTTACTGGTCTCAAGGTGGTTGTTGGGAGACCGGGTTATAGGATAGATAGCCGCACTATCAAGAGGGGCTTTCGGTTGGGTAACTTGATCACATTGTCTGAGGGAGCTCAATCCTTTGCATAATTTTCATCTTCATATTTTGTTGCTTCTTAGTGTTTATCCATGTGAGGTTCTTGAGCTTGTTGCTAGCTCTTCAACAAGCCTAAGTTCATCGAAAACGGAATTCGTATGCATCTTCTATGGCGTTTTCGAGCTTGAAGGTTTTACCGGTTCTTTTCATAGGGAGGCTTCATACTTTTCTTCATTTGGTTCTATCCTCCTTTGTTGGACTATGATGTTTATCTGCACCATCTTGTAGAGCTTGTTTTCCTTGTCAAAACAAGGCGAAGATCATCGAAATCGAAGTCCGGATGGAAAAATTATTGTGTTGTTTGTAAAGTCTGTTTCAGATCCGGTTCAACCGGGATTCAACCAGGATTCATACCGGGATTCCTCGTTTCGCAACCGACTCTAACCGGGATTACATTCGGTAACCCTTCCCGGTTTAGATCCGGTTCAACCGGGTTCAAACCGGGATTCAACCAAGTCTGATACCGGACCGTCCGGTTTTTGGGCCGGTTCAACCGAACTTCAAACCGGGTTCGCGCAGATTTCTCCCAACGACCATATTTGCTTTCCCCTATAAAAGGAGTTCTTCCCCCAACGTTCTTGGGGGTTCTTGACCTTGAAATTGACCTCCATTGTTAAACCTCTTGAGCTTGCTTACTCCCCTCTCTCCTATGATTCTTGCATCTTTTTGAGGGCTTTGGAAGAGGAGATCTAGATCTACAATCCCCACCAATTAATTCCTCCTCTAAGTGAGGGGAACCCATTGGATCTAGATCTTAAAGTCATTGGTTGACTTCCACCATTGTTATTCCTCTCTAATTCCCCCTAGCACTTGTTGCTTTGGTGGGATTTGAGAGTGAGAGATTTGAACACCCTTGGTGTTCTTGCTTTGCATTCTTGTATAAGTGTTGAGCTCTCCATTACGATTTGTTCGAGTGAGAGACCGTGAGCTTGTGGCTCTTGGAGGGTGACCTCCTAGTTGGCTTGGCGGTTGGTGCCGTGGTGTCCTCTTCGTGGAAGATTGTGAAGAGACCCGGGCTTCTCCTTCATGGAGCTTGTGAAGTGGTTGTGGAGCTTACCATCTCCGGAGTGGAGGAAAATCTAGCCATAAGGAAAGGACCTATTCCTTCGTGGGATAGACTCGGAGAAGAAGGTGAGCCTTCGTGGCGTTGGGAAATCCTTCGTGGAATCCCACACCTCTCCAACGTGACATACCTTACTTGTAAGGTAACACGGGAATACATCTTCGTCTCTGCGTGCCTCGGTTATCTCTATACCCGAGCTTACCTTCCTTGTGATAGCCATCGAGCTTGAAGTACTTATATCTTGCCTATCACTTGTGGTATATTTATCTTGTGCTATCTTGCTTAGCTTAACTTGTTGTTGGTGCACTTAGTTGAGCCTAGTGTATTTAGGTTTTGTGGTTGTAAAATAAATATTAGTTTAATTCCGTATTCTATCAAGCCAAAACCGTAATAGTTTTGAAATTGCCTATTCACCCCTGTAGGCGACATCTCTATCCTTTCAATGGGTGGCATGGGTGGGATAAGTGTGCCCATGGGTTAAGTTGGAGGCATGGGTGGCATGGGAGCACCTCCGGGGGGATTCATGGCCTCCTTGGTGAATCCAATGCCTTGTACCTATGGAGATTCAAGCCAACACCATCATCCAAGACTCTGAAGAAGGAGATAACAATGACTATGAAGATGTTGAAAAATGATGTGTTTGTGCTTATTTGTGTTGAACTTGGTTGTGTAGAACCATCCTTTGCATTTGAACTATGTCCTTGATTTGAACTATGCTATCTAGGTTGAGATATGGAGATTTTGAACTGCGCAATGCTATTTATTGTTGAATTATTTTGGTTTGTTTGATCTTGTTGATTGTATGCAAGTGTGTGTTTGCTGTTTGCGCTGGCGCTGTCACTGTAGTTTGCCGCGCCTGGTGGGGATATTTTTGGCGTCAGAGCGCATGCTGCAAAATGACGCCTCCGGTGGAGGTCGCACCGGCGCTACACGCTCTATCCTGGCGCAGCGTGCGGCAAAAGAATTTTACTGCGCCTAAATATAGATTCACTGCTGGAGATGCTCTTAGGCGCAATCTCATTATACCGCAAAACTGAGCAGAATCCTTTTCAAATAGGCTAGGACCGGGTACCGGAGTGTCAAATAACCTAGCAATTAGCAACCTTGTAAACACGATTTAACGCTACCTGTTATTACTTCTTTCAGGTGATGCTACAAAACCACGGATCAAACACCTTGGATGCCCATTTGAGGAAAACAAAACATACTTAGAACTCATGGAAGGAACGAACTAGATTGACAACTAGCAGCTATGTGCTTCATCTACCCGAGGGCCATTGCCTATTGAGAAGAACTCCCCTCCCCTGATCTCGTGACCTAGCGTTTGAGAGTCATCTCCGCCACGCTGGGGCCTCTCTCCCTCTCTTTCGGCGGCCTTGACGGCCGAAGTGGAGTAGGGAGAGGCCACCGCCCCTGTAGGTCTAGTATGTAGATTAGGTGGATGTATGCTGGTAGTGGGTTGTATGCTCGGTAGTTGGAGCGGTGCTCGGGGTCATGGCGGCCGAATCCGGTGCTTCTTTGGGTTTCTTCTTTTGTTGCCGGTGCTCCTATGGTCGGAGTAGGTGGCAGAGGAAAGGAATGCCGCTTCCTTCAATAAAGTAGCGGTCGTAGACAACCTTCTAATGCGCAGGAGCTGTGCGGTGAAGTCTCTCCTGTTCGACTGTGGTGGCGAGAGGGAGTGCTTGCGGTGAAGTCTCTTCTTCCTGCTCCGGTGGAGGATCTTCAGTGATCTCGTCACGACAGTGCTTGCCACGGCCTCTCCAAGTGGTGCCTTCCCGGTGGAGGCAACGGTGGTCGTGATTGGAGGTCAACCCTCGCTGGTGGCAGTTCTGACCTTGATCGCTTTTTAGCAAATCTGTCTAGGGGGTGTTGTAAAAGTTGCAGGACCTCGTTGTTTTTTTCTTTTCTTTTAGGTCCCACAATGTAATTGTACACCCTCCGTAGTAATACACGTTCCTGGTCCTTCGGTGCCGCCACTGTTAAGAAAAAGGACCACTGCCTGGTTTGACCATCCACACCACCATTTTTTTATTGGCACAGATCTGTG
The DNA here is from genome assembly GCA_910589775.1 of Avena eriantha. Taxonomy (NCBI): domain Eukaryota; kingdom Viridiplantae; phylum Streptophyta; class Magnoliopsida; order Poales; family Poaceae; genus Avena; species Avena eriantha. Next base: position 445,294,226 of record OU342744.1, read on the forward strand.
CTTCCAGTTCAAAATTTTGAAATCGAATGAGCCGTACAATAGCTGACACCTGGCAGCAGCAATGCTGGGCTTAGTGCTACGGCCCACGAGCTATACGCAGTTCGGCTTGGTCCAAGGCCTTCAAATACCCCTCACCTCACAGCCGCAGCGATCCCCCACCAGCACCGGCACCACCACCTCTCTCTCTCCCAGTTCCGCCTCACTTCCTTCTCCCCCAAGCCCTCCACGCGACGCCCGTCTCGTACAGGTCTCCTCCCCTCCTCCTCTTCCGCTCGCCGTCTTCGCTTGCGTGTTCCGATGCTCGTGCTTAACATCTTCTCCTCCGACGCAGGCGCGCGCGGGAAGGATGGCGCCGTCCAAGCAGTACGACGAGGGCGGACAGCTCCAGCTCATGGAGGCCGACGGGCGGATCGAGGAGGAGGAGGAGTGCTTCGAGTCCATCGACAAGTGTACGTTCGCTGCTTCCTACCCCTTCTCTCCAGGCCCCCAATCTCGTCTCCGATGCTGCATTTACTTTTTGTTCCTGTGCGTGCGTAGCGCGCTTGTGGGGGTTGGGCATGGTTAGTATTGCGTACCGGCTGCTTCCGCCTCTAATAAGTCGCGCGTTTCGATCGCAATCTGGTGCTATTTCGAGGTGAATCTGATGCGGGGTTGGCCTCCGTACGTGCTTCGTTTTGCTGTGTGCAGCGCGTGGTTGTGTTGCGTTAGGTTTTCTCCCCAATTTCGTGCGTTCCGGGGCTAAACTAGCGCGCTTTGGTAGCCTAATATTGTGCGGTTTTGCTGAATCCCGCATTCGATTTCTCTTCATCGGCTAGTTGGTAGTAATCGGTGGATGGTGCCGTTTTTACTCATCGGGTTGGTCAGAATTTAGCCCCATTTCGAGCTCTTATGCGTTTAATTCGACTTACTGATCACTGACCTGTGGAACCCTTTCGAGTTCGTAACTATAACTAGTTAAATCGTGTGTGTCCTCTGTAGATATTTGAACTAATTATGGATGTGGTTTCGTGCACTTCGAGGCGTATGGTTTAAGTAGTGTTCCTCATCTGTTCCACGATTACTGCTGTCTTCCGCGAGTTTCAGCAACTTTCAGCGCTGGTTTAGGTGTAATGCCTTCTCCTTTGGTTACGTGATCCAGTTGGCCCTTCGTGCACTTTGTTCGCTGCCATAAATTTGAATCCCGAGCGACTTGTAAGGCTGTAACTAACCACTCGTCCAAACAGTGATCTCACAGGGAATAAACGCAGGAGACGTGAAGAAGCTGCAGGATGCGGGGATCTACACTTGCAATGGCCTGATGATGCACACCAAGAAGGTCACAATCTCGTCAGCCCAAATCTGCATGCCTTCTCCCTAGATATTTTGGTTGCATACTGAAGTTCATTCCTGGTGCATGACACATGTTTGCTTTCAGTTGTTCCATCTCTTCAACACATGACTGATGTTGTTTCTGCATATGGATTCATCTTGCAGAGCCTTACAGGGATCAAGGGCCTGTCTGAAGCAAAGGTTGATAAGATCTGTGAGGCTGCTGAGAAACTTCTGGTATGTTCAGGTGGCCTTTTTGCATTGATTCTGGTTCTGAAACTTCTGTGCCATCAGTTCTGTGCGATACAGTCCTCTGAAATGTGTATGCAATTTGGTTTGCAGAGTCAGGGTTTCATGACAGGAAGTGATCTCCTTATCAAGGTAACGAAGTCTACTGATGACGGATGGGCATACAGTTTAGGGCTGTCTTGTGAATAGTGCTATTTTGCTGAACTGAGTAGTTTGTTTCGTGAATATGCTTGGGTGCTTTCGTTGCTGCACGTGTAATGTCCTTTAGGTGGTTTGATTGATGTTTGCTTATTTTGAAGCGAAAGTCTGTTGTTCGGATTACCACTGGGAGCCAAGCGCTTGATGAGCTGCTTGGAGGTAACATATGTCGTCCTTAACTTTGTTCTGATTATTCCTGATGTTCTGCTCTAACTTATTCACATATTTCCATAATTTGAAGGAGGGATTGAAACACTCTGTATCACAGAGGCATTTGGAGAGTTTCGGTGAGTAAAGGTTCCACTTACCTTCTTTTCCTGAAATTTTTGTAAGGAGCACCTATTACTATTAGTTGTATCATTGAAATGGGTGATGTGTGGCCATATTTTGCAATAGATGTAGCTAGTCCTAGTAGTTTATTAGTACATATTGGTAATAGTCTGACAAGCTTCTTTCACCTCCTTTTTTGTTGTCTAGCCTTCTAGAGGTATTTATGGTAGTGCATACAGCAATTTTCCCAAGCATGCTTCCTGTGCTGCTAACACTGAGTACATGCTACTTGTTATATGCCAAAATTGAAACATATCCACATCAATATTATTCTCACTATTTCCCTGATGCAAGACTAATATCGTGCAATACACACATTCTCTTATTATTTAGTGAGGACAGTTGTAGCGTTGACTTCCAATACACATTTGTTACTCAACCATTTTTCAATTCAGTTCCAAATTTCTAACAGTAATCTCCATATTGTTTGCTTGGTCTTGCAGGTCAGGAAAGACCCAGTTGGCTCATACTCTTTGTGTCTCCACTCAGGTACCTTTCTGATGTTGGATTTTGTCAATGTAACCTTACTACATTGTAGAAGGAATGGTTTATAACTTCCTTTGTTTAATTAATGAATCACAGCTTCCGCTTCACATGCATGGTGGGAATGGGAAAGTTGCCTACATTGACACTGAGGGAACATTGTATCCTTTGAATTTCCTGAGTAATACCTCTAGCTGATTTGCTTACGTTCCTGTATTTCTCCAAACTGTTCCCTTAATGGAGTTTTCAGCCGCCCTGAACGCATTGTGCCAATTGCTGAGAGATTTGGGATGGATGCCAATGCTGTTCTTGACAATGTATGGCTCGTGTGATCTCTCTTCTAATCTATTTAAGAACGAATAGATCAAGATCTTTGTTTAATCCGGGTTCTTTCTGGTTTAGATCATATATGCTCGCGCATACACCTATGAGCACCAGTACAACTTGCTCCTGGGCCTTGCTGCCAAGATGGCTGAAGAGCCTTTCAGGCTTCTGGTAGGCATGACTTTGCTGCCAATTTTATAAGTTGATATATCTGAACTGTGCTTATGTGCTTTTATTTTACCTGGAAATGGTAGATTGTGGATTCTGTGATTGCGCTGTTCCGTGTTGATTTCAGTGGTAGGGGTGAACTTGCAGAGCGTCAGGTATTGTACTGTAACTACCTAACCATGTCAAAAGATCAAGCAACTCATGAAATGATCGATATCTTCCGTTTTATATACTTGCTTAAGTGTATGTGCTTTGGAACTGCAGCAAAAGCTGGCTCAGATGCTGTCCCGCCTTACGAAGATTGCTGAGGAGTTCAATGTTGCAGTGTACATCACCAACCAAGGTTTCCAATCTAATCTTGTCTGTTCCATGAAAGACACCTTAGATTCATGGCTCTCAGACCATAATTTCTGTCCTTGTTCCAGTGATCGCGGATCCAGGCGGTGGTATGTTCATAACTGACCCGAAAAAGCCCGCGGGAGGCCACGTGCTGGCGCATGCAGCCACCATCCGGTTGATGCTGAGGAAAGGCAAAGGCGAGCAACGCGTCTGCAAGATCTTTGATGCCCCTAACCTTCCTGAGGGAGAAGCAATATCCTTTTGCTCTGTACTTGTTTACTGCTTGTGCTCTTCATTGCTGTACTTTGATTGGTTGTTTAACTCTTGAAAAAATTGTTGCACATCATAGTTTATAATTTAACTGTAGCTGCTAACCTTCATCACTGAAAGCTTTGCATAAATTGGCAGTTGTTTCCCTTGACCACCAACACGTTTTCCAGATTACAACAGGTGGATTGATGGACGTGAAAGACTGACTGTTCATCCAGGGCGCTTCTCTGTCTTAAACTGTCGATATTTCAGTTAGTAGAATCCACAGCATTTGTAGGTATTCACAGATACCGCACTATTACTCTGTTCTTCCCACTGCAGAGAAATTAGGGAAACTATGGTGCTTATACCTCCTGTTGGGTATTCTGTAAGCTCGCAAGATCAAGCAATTGTAATGAGGACCAAAGTTATCTCCCCTTAGTTATAAGAGTGACATGTTCTTTGCTTCCCTAAACAACAGGGGGACACCAAACAGAAGGATATGAAAATGAAATAGGTTATGTCTTATATTTGTTGGATGAAATAGCTTGTGTCTAGATTGTTGCATTAAAACTGCATCAATAGCCATATGTTTGGTACTTATACACAATACTTGACCTCAATTCTCCATGCCTTTGTGAGTAAAAATAGATCCTGATTATCTTTCATGGAGCTCCAAACAAATATTTTGATGTGGCTCTCCTGTACCAGGTGTACTTCTCTGCAATGACATACTTTCATCTATTTTTCTTGCATAATATTTTTCGATCTCCTGGTATACTTTTACAATGCGATAGTTCTTTTTGACAGAATTGTAAGGCCTTAGTTGAACCTCTTACGGTTCTTAATTGTTTCAGTTTCCAATGTTCTTTTTTAAGTCTGAACTCTCGGATGCAAGAGTAGAGCTGCTGTCAAATAATTTCTTGTTAGTAACAACAAAATTCATTCAGCATGAACTTCCCTAGTGTGACTCACTCAGTTAATTCATGTACTACTAAAAGTAAATATCGTTATTTCTCAGTGAGGAGTACTGTGACAGAACAAGGATTGCAATATCATCAGTAACATGAGAGCATCAGTGCTCTACTGATCTTGGTTACAACAGTGGCAGGTGAAAATAAACATGTCACTGCTACCAGTTTTACATTGAGGAGAAGGTAAACACTCTGTCAGGAAACAGGAGCTAGTTCTGCATCAGAGATAGAGAGAAGAGACAGAGAGGACCGATCGTTGCTCTAGGAGCAGATCAAGTTACGGAGCTCTGTTCCTAGGTTTACAATGAGAAAGGGAGATGTTGATGCAGGGAGAGCGCCGCCAAAGAAGAAGAAAAGCTGTCGTTCTTGGTGAGTGAACCGAGAGATGGTCCATCAAGGGCAGGTCGCCTCCATCTCCGTCGTCGGTGGACGTCGTCATGCAGTGGTCAGCGCGTAGCGGCAGAGAGGCAGACGCAGCTGACCCGGAGCCACTCGAAGATGCAGCCCTGATTTTTTTTAAAGAGCATATATTAATATCGCGAGATACCAATTACACCCGGCCTCTGCAACAACACATTATAATAAAAGAAAAAAGAATTACATAAAAAAAAGTCCCGCTTTAGTGATCTATGCCTTATAACATCGACCAAACACCACCAAGCCAGCACTAGAAATCCATCCTCTCCAAAAGTGACGCCTTCAAGAAGGGAACAGTGCACTAGCGACGTTATGATCATCGATCATAGGTTTTCACCCTGGAGAAAGTCCGCGTTGACAAAACAATGTCTTCAACAAGATCATTGCTAGGCACGACCAATTAAGGCCAGACCTTAGATTTTCACCCTGGAGTTTGAACTCTGAAAATCTCCTATACTGTCGCCCCCACCTTCCAATGTCGCTGCTCCAAGACCTAGAACACCAAGCCAAAACCTCATCGCAAACAGGATTCACACCACCATTACCATTCTTCAGGCCTTGGCTTTCATGTCATTCTTCACGACTGACTTCACAATGGGACTAATGGCATACCTTGATGGCAACAGTCTGTAAAGCTTCACAACACTCCCTCTGGAACCAAACTGTCAGATAAAAACATGGTTGCGCGCGACCGAGATCCATCCAATCTGGCGAACTCCGGCATGTCGTCCATTGGAGTTCACCAGCGGAATCTTCCGGAACACAACACTCCGACCAGATCGATAAAGTCATGGAGTAGGTAGATCTTCGTCCTGGTGCGAGAGGGATCCTAGGACCAACCCCCTTTATTCAAAGCCAGACCGTAAGCCCCCACATCATCGGTCTTCACCGGCCACCAAGCCCCACCGAAAAACGGCAGATCCATGGTGACCCAGGCCGCCATGACCACTAGCTCGACGAAGAGACAACACCGCAGGTGGAGACTAGATGAGCGAGCACCGACCCGCAGCCCACCGTCCCAGATCGGACCAGATGGGCCGCTAGACCACAGCGCCGCCAACCAGATCTGAATCGCCGCTCCACCCCAACCGCCGCCCCTCCACCTTGCCAAGATCAGCCATGGCATCAGCACCTTACACAGGCCCCGTCCAACGCCGGGGAATCCCTCCCTTCCACCACGCTGGGGCCGGGAGGCCAGATCCCCGCCGCCCCATCACCAGCACCGTGCTCTTAGGCCGGCGGGCCTCCGAGGGCGATGAGGAGGGAAGGGCAAGGGGGAGGCGGCGACGGCGCTAGGGGTAAGCCCCCTCGATCGCCAGGAGGGGGCGACGCGAGGGGGCGAAGGAGAGACGTATCAGATGTGGCCCTGATGGAAGCAGTGGCCACATGACATCTTGCTGACCTTGTCCTCCGCCTCGAAGTCCTTGAGGCACACGACGCACTCGGTCTGCAGCGTCGAGCCGGCCTCCTCCCAGGTTGTCTCCATCAAATCCGTCCAGAACGGCTCCTCCTCCTCCTCGTGATGGTTGTGCTGCCGATGCTCTTCTTCTCTGTGCTGCTCGACTTTGTCACTCCAAGGAACCAGGCCAAGCCCCCAATCCCGTAAACTGCGATGGAAAAATTCCTGCTCCCCTTCTTCCACGACCTCGTAGATGATTGTCGTCGACATCCTCGCCGGCTCCAACTACGATAGCAGTAGCACGTACGCCTAGGAGAGACGGCTCGGGGCAAGATGCAGCGGGTGGAGATGGAGAATCGAACAAGCTATAGACTACAAGGACCAAATCTTGCCATATTTATAGATGGGACGGAATGGATGGGTCCGGATTCCGAGTTTGACTAGGAGGGGAAGCGCCACAACATCAGCCATCACACGGAGGAATGTATCCACATATACATCCACATAAGCGCGTATCTAGATAAATCTGGGACACTTTTTTTGAACAGAGGGACGGAGTAATATTTTGTAGACCATGAAACTTCTCTTTGCTGTGACTCTCTTTGATTTTGTTGCCATATTTGTCAAATGCAATCAAATGAGGTTAGTGCTCTTATTTAAGGCTGTGATCCATACGTGTTCTTCGTCGGCCCGTGGTTCTAGTGTTAGTACATGTTGTCAAGCACCGTTATGTTGAGCCCGTCTCTGGTAGCGTGCTGGTTTGCGCACACACTCATCGACTCGACCATACCGCCTCCCACTCCTTCGACGAGGAGGCCGGGGTCGAATAGGTTGCATGCTGGCCTCGATCCGGCCAGGATGTCATTGAAGGTCGAACAACGCTAGCAGCTGCAACTTCCCTGGCTAGCTTACCTCGTTCAGTAAGTACGCTTCCACCTCGACGTCAGTGGTGATCGGTGGTACGTCATGTGCGAGCGGCTCTGCTGGCGCTGAAGTCATCCATGTCGCTTTTGCACCAAAAAGGGCGGACCGGCTCCTCTTTATCGAAGCGGTCCACACAGTCCTGGCACCGTCCGCCAGGTTTTGTCGTCTCTTTTTTTTTGCTGTGGGATTACGAGCGGGCCCCTCACTACTAGAGAAAAGCCTATAGGAGACATGCACATTAAAACGCATTTATACCATATGCGCCTCTGATAATATAGGCGATGCGCACCATGGAGCCATGCCCCTCTAGTAATTTCATAGGCGAGACGCATATCTGCAGGATGCGCCTCCACTATCATCTGTACGGACGAAACCTGGCACCCACATCTTATGCGAGGCGCATATGTGGCAAATGCGCCTCGCATATCTTGGGTGGGCCCGGGTGGAGATCGGTGGTCCAATATGAGAGGCGCATATTGCAAGGTGCACCTCCGATAGTTTCAAGAGACGAGGCGCATTAGGGAGCGTGCGCCTCAAGCAACCCCTGCGGGCCCAGGTGGCCGCATAGGCGAGGCGCATGTTGGCACGTGCGCCTCAGATAGTTCAGACTATCAGAGGCGCATTTACTGCAATATGCGCCTCGCATAACCTGGCTCACTTTTTCTGCACCTTTTTGGCACATGTACCCCACTCACTTTCCTCACTTCTTCCTTTCCACCCAAAGACAGATTTGGTCGACCCCCTCCTTCTCCCCACCTCATTTCCCATATTGATTCACCATAGAAGCTTGCTCAATCTCCATTGGTTGACACTCACATGTAAGTGAAGTTTCTTGCTCCTCTAGATTTACAACATGTCCCTTTACTTCTCCTCCATCTCTCTTGTGCAAGTTGTCGTTGGAGGAAGCGTGAAGGCGTTGCTTGTATGCTCATGCGCGTTGTCGGTGACACCGCGACTATATGATTGTGTTATGGTGCATGCTTCTTTTTGTGCAGGGATTTCATTTGAGAGGCCATGTTTCGCCAGAATATTGATTAATTTATTTTCCAGCGAATTTCTGGCACTCGCGGATGTCCTCTTTTTAGGGGAGGTCATGCCAAATTTTTCGGGCAATCCAGATATCCATATATGCTCTAATTATTCTCTTGCTCTTTGTACCACGCGTAGGCGACCATGGTCTGACCACTGATTCGCAAAGCCCTCGTGGATAGGTGGATGAGATGCGCGAGGACCGATATGGCACGCACAAACAAGATGGAGATAAGATGTCTATGTCGCGACTGCAAGCTGGTGTATCTGATAAGGCACGATTCTGGAATGCTGGAGTCGCACCTGCTCTGACGTAGTTTCATGGATGGCTACACTCGGTGGATACGTGATGACGAAGATGATGATGAGGATGTCAATAATGGTGAACATCAAGATGCCGTTCATGATCACGAAGATCAAGGCGCCGGCGACGGGGCAGGTGATGACCAGGAAGATCAGGGTGGCACCGAGCATGAACACGAAGATGATCAAGGTGGTGCCGGGCATGAACACAAAGATCAAGGTGTCGACCATGATTCGAGCTGGCTGCTAGACCCTCATGTCCAAGATCTGCTTCTCAAGGAGACTAGTAACACTAGAGCCACCGCTAGAGAGAAATCTAAGCTGGAGCAAATGAAGAAAGACGCGGTCACTCCATTGTTTGATGGATGTAATGATGGTGATACTCGTCTGAATCTAACACTCAAGGCTCTGGAGATGAAGGCGAAACACAAAATGACCGACGAATGCTTCGACAACAACATTGCATTCTGGCACGATATTCTTCCCAAGAAGGGGAACACATATACGACTAGTATCGCTGAGGCCAAGAAAGTCGCATGCCCTCTCAATCTACCGCACGTGAAATACCACGTTTGCATAAATGATTGCATCATCTACAGAGACGAGGACATGGAGAAGACCACGTGTCTGGTGTGCAAGACCTCTCGATACAAGAGAGGGACCAAGAAAGCTCCTAGAAAGGTGGTGTGGTACTTTCCTCTAACTCCTCGTCTGCAGTGGTATTTCGTGGACCTTAAGGAAGCAGAGCTCATGCGCTGGCACGCAGAAAGAAAGAGGCCGTAAGACGATGATCCGGAGAAGGAGGAAATGCTGAGGCACCCTTCGGATGCTTGTTAGTGGAAGGCGTTGGACCTCCAATATTACCAACATTTTGGGAAAGAGTCAAGGAACCTCAGGCTGGGCGTGAGCACCGACGGACTCAATCTGTTCGGAAGCCAGAGCAGCACACACAACACCTAGCCCGTGTTTGTATGGATCTACAACCTCCCCCTTGTTGTGCATGAAGAAGAAGTACGTAACCATGAGTATGCTGGTTCAAGGGACAAAACAACCCGGTACAAACATCAATATGTATCTCATGTTGTTGAAAGAGGAGCTGGCCACATTATGGGAAGAAGGATCCCGTACGTGGGACGCCTCGAGACAAGAATACTTCGACATGAGTATTCTATGGATGATCACGACGGTGCAAGACTATCCTGGTTACAGATACTTCTCGGGGCAGGTGGTCCAAGTATTCTATGGGTGCGTTAGGTGCAAAGATAATACAACGTATCGCCAGCTACAGAAATATCCCGAGTCCATGAAAACCGTGTTCCTTGGGGCTCAAAGGTGGCTTCCCAAGAATCATGCCTGGAGAAAGCTAGGAGATCTATTTGATTGGGCGATCGAGCTCCGAGGAATCCCGGACCAGAGGAGTGGTGCGCAAATCTACGAGATGTTGAATAATTGGAAGGAATGCCCTGCACCGGGAAAGACCCAGAAGAAGCCAGAGTGCTACTGAAGGTATGGAAGGTGAGGTCTGTTTTCTGGGACTTGCCATACTGGAAGATCCTCCGCGTGCCTCATAGCCTCGATCTCATGCATATCACAAAGAACGTGGGCGAGAGTGTGCTTGCCACCCTCCTTAACACCGACAACACCAAAGATGGGCCAGAGGCAAGGAACGACTTGAAGCATATGGGAATCAGGGATGAACTTCAACCACCACCTAGTGATGACGAGGAGGAGGAGGAGACGGAAACGCAGAATAGCCATCGTTGCAAGGGAAAAAAGCAGGTCAAGAAGGGCGAGGTCAAGCTCAAGGCCTCGTGCTTCACTCTGAGTAAGAAGGAGGCCATACAGTTTATGAAGTGCCTCCTCAGAGTCAAATTTCCGAACGGCTACACGGGGAAGATAAGCAGATGGCTAGACGAGGCGAAGCAGCGCTTCAGCGGGATGAAGTCTCACGACATCGCCGTGCTGATGATGCAGGTACTCCCGGTCACGATCCGAGGTATAATGGACAAGCACGTCCATAAAACGTTGTTTGGCCTCTGCAACTTTTTCGACGTGATCTCTCGGAAGTCGATAGGCATTAAGCAGCTCACGAGGCTACATGACGAGATCGTGGTGATACTATGCGAGCTCGAGATCTATTTGCCCCCCCCCCCCCCCCGCATTCTTCGACGTCATGCTTCATCTGCTTCTCCATGTCGTGGAGGATATCGTCCAGCTCGGTCCTCCGTTTCTGCGAAGCATGATGCCGTTCGAAAGGCTTAATGGACACATCAAATGATACGTTAAGAACAGGTCCCGTCCAGATGGAAGCATAGCAAACAGCTTCCTGGCCAAAGAGTGCATCTCTTTCTGCTCAAATTTTCTACAAAACAAGACCCCTCTTGGTCTGCCATTCAACAAGCACCTCAGGAGGCTTGCTGGATGCGGTCACCACGAGGTTCGGCGCCCAAAGCATGTCGACATCGAGGGCCGAACCAAGGACTTTAAAATAGAAAACCTGGTCATGCTACAACACCTACAGGTGGTTGATCCATACATATATGAGCACAAAGAGTTTATCAAGAAGAATTACGCTGACCAGGGGCGCTAGTACTCGGAGGAAGATGTTATCAAGGAGCACAACTCCGGTTTCACGCGGTGGTTCAGGGAGAAGGTCATTGCTAATCCACCGCAGGGCGAGTACTTGGAGGAAGATATACTCATATTCTCCTTGTCACAGGGCGCCTCGCATAACCTAATGACCTATCAGGCATACGATATCAACGAATACACGTTCTATATAGAGGAAAAGGACAATAACTGCGATTACCAGAACTCAGGGGTTACGGGGATATTCTACATCGGCGACGTCCCGGAGAGATACTACGGAAGGATGGAGGAGATTTGGGAGCTCGACTACGTTACGGAGAAGGTGTCGATGTTCCGTGTTAGGTGGGGCAAGAGCATCGAGAAAGAAGGCCGATATTTCACCACCATGGTTATAACGTCAAAGACCACCAGCACGAACGCACCCGCGAGAAATGAGCCTTGGGTTCTAGCTAGCAAGGTCGACCAATGCTGGTACATCACAGACCCGTCAAAGCCTAGCCGGGTTGTCGTCAGGAGAGGCAAAAGAAACATCATCGGAATGGACGGAGTCGCCAACGAGCAAGACTTTGACTAGAACGGTGACCCGAAGATGGAAGACGGATATGGCAATCAAGCACCGTACACCACAACCCTACCTAAGAAAGGACTCCCATTCAAAAGAAGTAGTGAAGATGTCCCGGACCTAACCTATGCAACCGCGACAAAAAAGGGCAAGAAGATGACCATTGTCAAGAAACGCTAGCATGCTCCGACCATTGTCAAGAACCGTCGTGTGTGTGTGGCATACTATTATGTATCGAAACATTCATAATTATCAGTATGTTATAATATTGCATTGAGAATATTATGTATCGAGGAGACACATTCATAATACTCACTTTTGTTTTTTGGCAATATTTGAATTTTTAAAATATTTGCAGTATATTTTATAGTTCATATTGTGTTTGGACAATGTTTTTACATGAAAAATGGCCTTCAAAAAAAGTTTTCAAAAATATGTTGCCCCTAGAATTCGAACCTAGGTGGCTAGGGTTTAGAACAAGACAAGGGTCGATACTAGTGGGCTAGGGTCAGTTTGTTGACAAATATAGCGCACTGCGCTAGTTGACTAGTAGTGAAAAATAGCCGATGCACATATGGCCAGAATGTGCCTCGCGTAAACTTATTGCATGCGCATTTTCAAATATGCGCCTCGCATAAGCTGGTACCTGTCTATGATCGACTGAGTCTTTTTCTTTGGATCGACGACTGAGCCTATGTGTACTCTGCAACCACCGTCGCCTTTGCTCTGCCACTCGTCGTCGCCTTTGCTCTGCCGCTCGCGCTGCCATGCCCAGGAGGAGGAGGAGGAGGATCCCGCTCGCCGCCGTTCCCAGGAGTAGAGGAGGAGGAGGAGCCCGCCTGAGCCCAGGAGGAGGAGCCCACCCATGCCGCCCCTTCCTCTGCCATGTCGTCGTCGCCCCTTCCTGCCATCGTCGAGGTGTGTGACCCCTTCCCCTCTCCCTCCCCTTCCCCTACCCCTCTTCCCTCCCCTCTCCCCTCTCCCCTCTCCCTATGATCTAGGTATTGGTTGCTCGCTAATTTTTAAGTAGGGGATCATGATTTGGGCTTTTAGAAATAAAATCTTATCATCTATTGGTGGTGTTTTAGAAATAAAATCGAGATAGCGCCCCTTGTAGGGGCAAGCCTGATGCTTAGCTCACTGCATTATGATCGTGTAGTAAGCATAAATTATGACAATCTGTGGCTTATCTTGCTGATGGCAGTGAAGGTCACACAGTTAGTTTTGTCATTTAGAAAGTAACAGTTGTTACTTCTGTATTGCTTGAGCCAAGTCTAGGTAACTTACACGGTACGTCTTACCATTGTGTGCATATATTTGTTTCTGGCTAGTTGCATGGTTGGTGTGCTAGGCCCAGGTTCAAATCCTTCCCTAGTATACTATTTTTAGAAGTGATTCTTGTTATTGGTCAGAGTCTTCTAAAGAGAAATAACAGATTACATTTGTTGCAGAAGGTCTACTATGCATTTATTTAAGTTTATGACATTGTTGGCGAACCAATTTCTAGTGAACTGGTTGTTAGAGTGTCTTATCCCTTTGGTAAATTTTCATAGAAGTCCACATCGGGGACTAAAACTTCTGAAACCATTCACTTCTGAATCAATGGATAATTTCAAAGAAGTTTTTGCTAACATAATTGTTTAAAAGGAACCCTGCTACTTCCTTGCTACTGTGCTACGTTCTCCAATAATCAAGTCAGCATAAAACGAAACAGGTCCACTAAGTAAACTCCCATCAGAATACAATACGCATAGGATTCCTCTATTTGGTCTTTGTGAAGGGAAAAAACCTGCATACTAAGATCACAAATGGAGGCACCACAGACATGGTATCCGCGTTCATCCCGGACACCACCCTTTGACACCTCCCTTGGACGACATAAAAGAGCCGCAGACAAAGCACTTTATCAGGGCCCGGTTTGCCAAGCCGAAAAGGAGTTCTGATTATTCCTCGGAGCCCGTCGGCCCCTTCGCTACGAAGGTGACGGACTTCATGAGAAAATATGTAAGTAGTTTGCATGCAAGTCAATTAATTGCGTTCACGATTAATCAATGAAGTCCAGTTTTCTGATCAAATGCTTCGCGTTCCTTGTGTGTAGGACGGGGAGTGTAGGAGCTCCTCATCCCAGGGGTCGGCGCCTGTCGCCAAGTGGGACACCAGTTTTAACAGGGCATTGAACCGGACCAAGAATGTCGAGCCCCTGGCGGCCCTGTCATCGGCTGGTCGTGTGGTCGGCTTTGGCGGCATAACATGGTCAGAGTACTATGGCACCACGGAGCGAAAGGGCAGGAGGCAGGCCGAAAGCACCGAGGTAAGACACCTAAGGGAACAGGTGGAAGCCTTTCCCAATATAGTCCAAGATGTCGTGAAGCAGGCTGTGTCGGCTGTCGAGACAAAGTTCCAAGAACAAGTTCATACACAAGTCCAGACACAAATGAACGATAAGCTCAACACCATCCTTCTCGCCTACATGGAGAAGTACACCAAGTGGCAGAAGGGTGGTAAACGAGGGCCGCCACCGGTTCCCAACCTCGACAGCGCCCAATTGGACAACATGGCATGGCCGGAGGTGCTGGTGACTCCTCTAGCAGGGCCGGTGGTGGTGGAGACTCCTCCAGCTCCGGAACTTAACTTGCCCGCTACGGCCCGCACCACCATGCCATTAGGCAACCACTCCGCCACTTGCGCGCACAATCCTGCCGGCGGCGGTGCCTCGACCTTGGCCGAGTTCGATGCCCTCAAGGTAACTAACTAATTAAAGCGAGAGTTGGGAGGCTTAACCACACCGATGACTTGATCTTCGTTTTTCTGACGCCCGGCCTACATGTCTTTTGCAGGGAGACACTCCTTGCACTCTAATGCACTGGGTGGGCGGCCAGTTGAAGGATGTTTCCAAGGGTACTATCGTTCAACCGGAGAACCGCAAAATGCACAATATCACAATGCCACCCGACATGATGAGGGTCAGATACAATATGGTGCTTCTAGGCTACGAGCAAGTGGAACCTCCCTCTCAACCTCAAGGATGGGATGATGAGGAGACAACGGCGGTCCTCAATACCGGCTTCGGCTACTTGTACCTATGGCCGAAGAGCCAGATCGATGGAGGACCAGCTCAACATCACCCCAGAGGCAGCACAACCAGCACATGATGAAGACTTCGAGATGGAAGACTTGGACAACCTGAAACAAGATCCCTACAATGATGATGGAGAAATTGATCCGAACTTCGGAGACCAGTTCGTTAACACAAGGTTTTCTGATTGGTATGAGCCGGGACCATCAGGCACGCATCAAGTTGCCGATACCCAACCAACACCGGTGAAACCCCCTTGCCAGGTGGGTCTCTTCCCAACTAGTCAGGAGACGCCGCCACCCGCCCCCTTCACCGAGCCTTCGAGGCCAGCTGTTCCTTTGATCAGCCCCAACACCCTTCATAAGGTGATCAGTGAGGTGAACGCGGTGGCCGACGCCCCAAAGGGACCGAAGAAGGGCGGTCGCAAAAGGAAGCCTAAGGGTGACCAGAGCAAGGGTCCAAATCTTGTTCTCCGGGCTCAGGACGTCCATGCGGGGCAAGTCAGGAATCAGCAGCACGTGGCAGGTGCACCGATGATGTGTAACTCGTTGCTCGAGGTTGCAGGCTCTCAAATACACAATCTTCATTATAGCTGTCTCACAATTGAGGAGCAATGCATTCACGAGAACGATTAGTCGTACCTCATTTTCAAGGCTAAGGTGTCTTATGTGTCGTGCTTCGTCAGTGTACCCCCCGGGGATATCTTCTACCTGCGGCATTCCGACATCTTCGACATGTTGAACGGGTTCTGGCTACACAATACCCTGGTCCGGCTATTCTCCCTCAATATGGCCATGCATATCACCAGAGACAAGATCCCGGGCATCCAGATAGTGTATCCCTTATTCATGCGGGACGTCGTCTTGAAAGATGCCGAGAACACAACGCTGGCGACCGACTACCTCTCAACCTTCCTGCAAACATACTCGGACAAGGATGTGATTCTCCTTCCTTACCATCCCATCACGGAGGATGATCAGACAGGTTGCATGCTCATATGCTTGAATTTGAAACACTCAACAGCCGTGTACCTCGACTCAAACAGTGCGCACCCAAAAAACTACACCAATATCAAGAACATTCTTGATGGTGCTCTCACCGGCTACGTTGCAGCGGGAGGCATCAAACCGGCAACGCCATATGTGAAGTTCGGTGTGCACGTGTTCCGCCACAACACCAAGTTTGCCTGCGTCAAGCAGCCATCTGGCAGCAGGAAGGATGCCTTCTACGCCATTTACCACATGAAGGTGTTCTTCAATGACATGGAGAGCAAAACGATGCCATCTGACCTTGCGAAGTGGGCTGACAGGCTTGCAACAATACATGATCGCAACCTTAGGCAGCACATCTTCGACATCCAGGAGGAGCTCGCGACAATCGTGCACTAGGGAGTCATGAAATCCGGGGGCCTCTTCTACGACGGTCATACACTGCCCAACAGGGAGATAGACGAATGCTTAGCGCAGCAGGGTGACCGCAGGACGTTCATGTAGATGGCAAAAACTCGGTCAGGCTTCATCAATGCCCCCCTAAAGCCGACTCATCAGCAGAAGAAGTCTTGATGATTACATTGCCTGGGTAGCTAGCTGTTAGTTCCGAACTCGTGGTGTAACCTCTTATCACTATGTTAAACTTGCCTAGAAAAACCTCTAGAGTATGTTTCGTCAACCGTTGAAATTGATTGTGAGAGACACTAGCTAGTTATTTGTGTTATGAACTATTTTAAGTGCTTGTTGCTTTTCCTTTGTTATTGCCGCCCTACTTCTTGTGGTTTGCTTTCTTTGTCTTTCTTCGAAATGTCGATGATTAAAACGTGTTGTGGTGTCATGTGCGTGACCATGTCGTTGCTAGATCTGGTGTGCCAAGTAGACTAGAGGTTTGTGCATATACTCTACTTCCCGCACCAGATCCATCAGCGGCATTGTCATTTTCCGTGCCCAACCTAAGTATGAGGCAACTATTTCATCTCGTAGCCCCAAAGTCGAAAGAGGACAAATATTTTCGAGGTTCATATACATAAGACATAATATGTTGAGCGGCAAGCCAAGGAAAGGGTTCTGTGTCCACGTGTCAATGACTCCTTTCGACACACCAAACTCGAAATGAGCCATTGCCGTGGAGACCGAATCCTTTCTTTGGTTTACCGCTCGACATATCATGCCCATGCTATATGAATCGTGGAAGTATTTCTCTTCTTTTGTCTTTGGCGATACAAATAGATTAGATAGCGTGAATTAAATAAAATGGTGAAGTATTTAGTTTCAAATATCTCATTGTAGCCCCAAAGTCGAAAGGAAAGACATTGCTTCACTATTCGTATAGCATTGGCGACATTGTTATATGAATCGTGGAATGATTTCTTTCCTTTCGTCTTTGGCGATATAATGAAATGATAAACTATTTCATCTCGTAGCCCCAAAGTCGAAAGAGTACAAATATTTTCGAGATTCATATACATAAGACATAATATGTTTAGTGGCAGGCCAAGGAAAGGATTCTAGGTCCACGACAACGACTCCTTTAGACACACCAAACTCGAAATGAGTCGTTGCTATGGAGACCGAATCCTTTCCTTGGTTTCCTGCTAGACATATCATGCCCATGCTATATGAATCGTGGAAGTATTTCTCTTCTTTTGTCTTTGGCGATACGAATAGATTAGATAGCGTGAATTTAATGTAGTTTCAAATATCTCATTGTAGCCCCAAAGTCGAAAGGAAGAAAGACATCACTTCACTATTCGTCTTTGGCGATATAATGAAATGATAAACTATTTCATCTCGTAGCCCCAAAGTCGAAAGAGGACAGATATTTTCGAGATTCATATACATAAGACATAATACATTCAATGGTAGGCCAATGAAAGGGTTCTAGGTCCACGACAACGACTCCTTTCGACACACCAAACTCGAAAGGAGTCATTGTCGTGGAGACCGAATCCTTTCCTTGCTTTACCATTGGACATAACATGCCCATGCTATATGAATCGTGGAAGTATTTCTCTTGTTTTGTCTTTGGTGATACGAATAGTATGAGGCACGAATCCAAATCATTCTTGGTTTGCTTTTTTTGGTCTTTCTTCGAAATGCCGATGATTAGAACGTGTTGTGGCGTCATGTGTATGACTATGCCGCTGTTTGATCTCGTGTGCCAAGTAGACTAGTAATTTGGGCATATACTCTACTTGCCGCACAAGATCAAACAGCGAGCATTGTTATTTCCATGCCCAACCTAAGTATGAGGCACTAATGCAAGTCATTCTTGGTTTGCTTTTTTTGGTCTTTCTTTGAAATGCCGATGATTAGAACATGTTGTGGCATCATGTGTATGACTATACCGCTGTTTGATCTCGTGTGCCAAGTAGACTAGTAATTTGGGCATATACTCTACTTGCCGCACGAGATCAAACAGCGAGCATTGTTATTTCCATGCCCAACCTAAGTATGACGCACTAATGCAGGTCATTCTTGGTTTTCTTTTTTTTGTCTTTCTTCAAAATGCCGATGATTAGAACGTGATTTCTTACATCTTGTTGCACCCATATATATATGCATGATCTTATCTTGTGAACTGCTATTGCTTTGCACTGACATAGATAATATCATCTATCTTGTGTATAGGAGATGGCGAAGAAGTGCTATGTCGTGTACGCCGGCAAGGTTCCAGGTGTGTACGAGGAGTGGAAGGACTGCCAGAAGCAAGTGAACGAATTCTCGGGCAACAGCTACAAATGCTACACGAGTAGAGAGGTGGCGGAAGAGAAGTGGAGGAAGCACGGGAGGAAGAAGTGGAGGAACTTCGTTGTGATCACCACATTTCTCTTCATTGTAGTAGGTTGTGTGCTCTACTTCACCTAGCTAACTAGAGAGCTCCGCCGTGCATGTGTTGTAATGCAATTGTGAACTTGTACTCGATCGGTCCCCCGGGAGATGTGAACTTGGTGTTGTGTGTGTGATGTATGCTCTAGTTAGTTGATGTGTGAACTCTCGTATGTCGTGGATTAATTCAAGTTGATGTGTGATATAATTATATTAGTGATGTACTTATATTAGTGTTGATGTGTGATGCAACTTTCTGAAAATTATGTGCTGTTTATACTGTTATTGACTGTATAATACCTGTATACTGTGTATTCTGGACTGTATTATGGGTCTGTAAAATTTAAAATTTGAAACTGATATTTGAGTCGCATATGTGACCATGTTAGAGGCGCATATGTAATCTTATGGGAGGCACATATCTAATACATATTAGAGTCGCATATGTGATGCGCCTCCTATAACCTATATATGTGAGGCGCATATCAATATGCGCCTCCGATAAATATATAGGAGGTGCATATTGATATGCGCCTCGCATATATAGGTTATAGGAGGTGCATCTCGTATGCGACTCGGGTAACAAATACTTGAGTAGCGACACTCGAGTCGCATCCACAATGCGACTCTAATGGAATTTCATATGCGCCTCTAGTAGGCTTTTCCCTAGTAGTGCCTAGGTCGCATTCCAAGGTATCCGAGTCCTGTTGAGGACCTGGATAAGGAGGGAGTCTCACCCTCGTGAGGCAGCCGGTGTGGAGGCGACCTGGGCGAGGCTCTTGAGGGGCTGGTCACCCAACACTTACCTCATGAGGCGACGCGTCGAGGGACGGTGACTCTACAGGACCACCTTCGCTTAAGCGGTGATTTCGCCGACCATCAGGTCGTGGTACCCCAGTTACCAGAACCCCAATAGTAGCCCTCGGCTGCTTGCGGTGTACGTGTCCCTTGATAGGCAAGGAGGGGCAAGGACCCAATCGGTTGGTGGGCTCCACTGCTTCTCGGGTCAACACTGGACTGGCACCGAGTTCATCATGCCCGTGCACACGAAACGTCTGCACACCTTCGACCGTCAGATGCTGCTAGGCCTACTCCACCTTGGGAGTTGCTCCCCTACGATTTTGAGAGCACGTGGGGTGATCCTGCGGTTAATGCCGCGTGCCCGAGGTGACATGTCTTCTTGTCCTATTTAAATGGGGGCACGGAAGGGGTGCCTTCTCCCTAATGCTACTCCCTTGGCACCTTACTCCTTTCTCCCCCATTTTTGAAGCTAAGGTCTCGCCCCTCCCCATGACGCCCGAGCGACCCTCTGCCGCTGACAAGGGCAAGTCCATGATGGTAGGAATGGAAGAGGCTCCACCGGTGAAGCGCGGCCGCAGACGGCCACGCGGGAGTGGCCGCGGGAGACGCAATGGCCGTGGCGCCTGCCAGGTCAGCGCCACAACCTCCGGCGCCGCGACGGCAACCTGGGTAGAAGCGCCAGTGAAGTGCGGTCACGGACGCCTTCGCGGTAGCAGCCGGGGTCGTCACGGGGGCCATGGCGGAGGGTGAGGTGGTGGCCCAGAGCTGGCATTGCTCCCCCTTCCACCTCCTCCGGTGGTCGTGATCAAGATCGAAGATTACCTCGAGCCTGAGTTGGTCATTGACTTTGTTCTCATTCTTTGGGACACAGATTGGTTCGCAAGGGTGAAGCTTCCCCCGCACTTTGCCCTTGGAGTTGCGGGTGACATTCATGGAGGTGTGCTTCGAGGCATTCTGGCGACAACGATAGGTGGAGCGTGAACGTCGAGGCCCCTTCGCTGGGCGAGCTGTACCTCACCGACGGCTGGGAGGGCTTCATCTGCCACCATAGCATCAAGCGTGGCTTTGTGCTATGGTTCCACTATAGTGGCGACAAAGGCTTCTCCGTGTCAGTGTTCGACCCCCAGATGTGCCGCGTCGACTACCTGCGCCACCTCGAGAGGATCTGAGTGGGGCTCCTGTTGCGGTCGTAGCCGTGGTGCCGGCGGTGCCGTAAGTATTTTTCATGTGTAACATGTCATAGTGTTCTTAGCCTTTTGCCTCATGGCGTGACTGTAATCAACACATTTTAGTGAATCTTTCCGCTGATTGTCTTTCGCATGTGTACTTTGTCGAGGTTTGTCATGAGGGGCCTGTCCCGGGGCAAGGCGGCCTCAAACGCCAGTTAGGAAAAGGCCAGTGAGCGCCATAATTTAGCCAAAGCAGCTGATGTGGGTCGCGAGACTACCGATCGGGTTCCCATCCTGCTGTGCTACAAGTAGTGCCAGGAAGGTGTTCTCTGCTATGGAAGGAGATAGGGCGCTTAGGAGGGGGTCCTAATGACTTTGAGGACCAGCCGACCAGGGAGTACCCCTGAAGGGGTTGTACTCCTATAGTCCAGCGTGAGGGTTTCTAAGGGAGGCGTGGCCTTGGTCCCTTGGCTTGTGCGCGCGCTTGTCTGTTGAGATCCTGCGTCGACGGCTTTCTAGTGAACCTTTCAGTCAAGAGTGCCCTTCCGTTGGGCTCCTGAGGAGGGAAAACCCCAGGTCCCCACGTACTCCTTAGCCGCTTAGGAAACATGCTCCCGCGAACGTGTTTCTATCTCAAGGACCCGTCGCGGGGCTCGTGAGATTTCCTCTAGCTCTAGTTCTCCGAGGGAGAGGGCCGAGAGTCTCACGTTCGCCCTGTGTGGATTCACTAGAAAAGAGGAAGAGAGTGAGGATCTCCTCGACTAGGAAGGCTGATTGGGAGCCTGCTCCGTCCCGCACGGCGTGTCCCTCACATGGCGATCCTCCACAAGAGTCTCACATTCACCCTGACCATCGGGAGAAGGTGCCTCCCGCGTCCTTTGAGAAAAGGGCAGCTGCTTCTCCCATGCTTTGGCAGTTGCAGGGGTTATCCCTATGACCCCCCTGCGCAAGCTCAATTTTCTCCTTGAGAACGGATCCATATGGTTTGCATGGACCTTGTCCACTAAGGGGAACACCCTCTAGAGCCGTGCTGTAGGTTTCTAGAGGAGAAGTCCGTAGGGAAACGCATATACGGTTGGACCCTCGAGGAAGGACCGTAATGGTGGCCGCTGGAGGGGAGTACTCTCATGAGCCGCCCCGTAAGCCTCTCGAGGAGAGAGCCGTAGGACAAATGATTATCTTGTAGGCTCCTCGAGGAGGAGACTGTAGGTCTAGCATGAAATGGTGGCCGCTAAAGGGGATTACCCTCATGAACCGCCCCATAAGCATCTCGAGGAGAGATGTAGGGCAAATTCTTATCTTGTAGGCTCCTCAAGGAGGAGACCGTAGGTCTAGCACGAAATGATGGCCACTGGAGAGGAGTACCCTCATGAGACACCCCGTAATCCTCTTGAGGAGAGAGCCGGAGGGCAAATGCTTATCATGTAGGCTCCTCAAGGAGGAGACCGTAGGTCTAGCATGAAATTGTGGCCACTAGAGGGGAGTACCCTCACAAGACGCCCTGTAAGCCTCTTGAGGAGAGAGCCATAGGGCAAATGCTTATCTTGTAGGCTCCTCCAGGAGGAGACCGTAGATCTAGCATGAAATGGTGGCCGCTAGAGGGGAGTACCCTCACAAGCCGCCCCGTAAGCCTCTCTAGGAGAGAGCCGTAGGGAAAATGCTTATCTTGTAGGCTCCTCGAGGAGGAGACCGTAGGTCTAGCATGAAATTGTGGCCACTAGAGGGGAGTACCCTCACAAGACGCCCTGTAAGCCTCTTGAGGAGAGAGCCATAGGGCAAATGCTTATCTTGTAGGCTCCTCAAGGAGGAGACCGTAGATCTAGCATGAAATGGTGGCCGCTAGAGGGGAGTACCCTCACAAGCCGCCCCGTAAGCCTCTCTAGGAGAGAGCCGTAGGGAAAATGCTTATCTTGTAGGCTCCTCGAGGAGGAGACCGTAGGTCTAGCATGAAATGGTGGCCGCTGGAGGGGAGTACCCTCACGAGCCGTCCCGTAAGCCTCTCGAGGAGAGAGCCATAGAGCAAATGTTTATCATGTAGGCTCCTCGAGGAGGAGACTGTAGGTCTAGCATGAAATGGTGGTCACTGGAGGGGAGTACCCTCACGAGCTGCCCCATAAACCTCTCGACGAGAGAGCCGTAGGGAAAATGCTTATCGTGTAGGCTCCTCGAGGAGGAGACCGTAGGTATAGCATGAAATGGTGTGCATCACTCAGCTTTCGTGTATATGTTGCGTGAGTGTTTCAAGCACCAAGAACCGTGGGTGAGGTGACTTATCACAGGAGCTAGTCCGCAAGATTAGAGCTCGACATTTTAGGCCTTGGCATTGACGGGGAGTGGCTCGACGATGAGCACTGTGCCTAGCCCCCGCTCGCGTCACATATGTAAGAGAACTTCCGTAATGCACGACCAAAATATTTTCCCGGTGAAAGCAAGGGCGAATGGCAAAGTTGGTGCAAGGCACAAGATCCAAAAAAAACAACCAGGGAGGTCCAAGCTTATTACAATACCGCTATGATCTGCACGGGGTCTTACAAGTATAAGGTTGTAGAGGATAAGAGTTAGGAGTCACCTTTAAAAAAGCGGGGTAGTCTGCCGTGCTGCTCGAAGAGGCTTGTCCACCTCCTGAGCGCCTCACACAGGCCCCAGGTTCATGCCCGTCAAGCGTTCTTGGGGAGGCGGTTGATGTCGCTCGCGTGCTGGGTGCAGTCCACGGGGAAGTCGGGAGCCCCCAGATCCTCGCCACCCGCGTGAGCCCTCGCTGCGGCGGTGAGGGCCAGCTGGGCTGGGGCCGACCTCCTTCCATGATCGTGGACGCCAGGGGAGGCCTAATCTTTGTTGGGCGGGTACAAGGTTGTGACCGCCCTTTTCGTCAGGGCATTCTCATGAGCCATCATCTGCTTCTTCCTTGTGGTGCCCCCAATGTAGTCAAGGGAATCCACATCCTCTAGGAATGCAGTGGATGCCATATAGTAGGCATGCTCGAGGGAGCGGATAGCTTCTTTCTCGTCGATGTGGATGGTGATGACTTCCTCGCTGCCTTCGGGAATCTTGACAATGTTGTAGGAGTTATGGGTGACCGCCATGAATTTGGCTAGAGCGGGGTACCCTAGGATAACATTGTAGGGTAGGACAATGTGTGCCACGTCGAAGTCGATGAGTGATGGCCCAAAATATATCGAGCTTGTTGGGGAACCCCAAGAGGAAGGTATGATGAGCACAACAGCAAGTTTTCCCTCAATTATGAACCAAGGTTATCGAACCCGTAGGAGCAAGGAAACACCTCCAAGGTGTTGCTAGCTGGACTTTGCCAGGGCACACTACCAGTGCTAACAGCAACATGGAAACCTGCACAACACAACCACAGAACTTTGCCCCCAACTTACAGTGAGGTTGTCAATCTCACCGGTTTTGCTGAAAACAAAGGATTAAACGTATTGTGTGGAAGAAAGTAATAGCTTGTAGAAAGTAAACAGAAAGAAGTAAATAGTTGTAGATTGATGATAAAAGAAAGGACCAGGGTCCATAGTTCACTAGTGGTGGCTCTCCTTAAGATAGATGACATGTTGGGTGAACAAATTACAGCGGGGCAATTGACAAACATCGAGAAAGCATACAAGCATATACTACTCATATTGACTCCTTTGAGATTTGATTGGGCATTACAACATTATACATAGACCGTAATCCAACTGCATCTATGATTAATAATCCTCCTTTAGTTTATCATCCGAACCCCCTCCAGTATTAAGTTGCAAGCAACAGATAATTACATTACGCATTGCATGTAAAGGAAACAATACGATTGTTCTATGAACAAAGGATTGTTGATTTCTCCCTAGTAGCAACAACACATCTAGTACCTTAGAGATTTCTGTCACTTCCCCAGATTACTTGAGGCATGAACCCACTATCGAGCATAAATACTAACTCTTGGAGTTGCTAGCATCTACTTGGCCAAGATAGCTACTAACAACGGAAAGCATGCAAGATCACAAATAACAAAGACATGATAGAATCAACAATCAATCTGAAATAGCATCTCAATATCCATCGGATCCCCGCAAACACAACATGTAGGATTAGAAATAGATGATCTTGATCATGAACGGAGCTCACAAGATCTAAACATGGTAGCACAAAGGAGAAGAACCAACCATCTAGCTACTACATGGACCCCGTAGTCCAAGGATGAACTACTCACGCATCACACAGGAGGCTTGCATGGTGATGAAGAAGGCCTCCAGGGTGAATTCTCCCCTCTGGTAGGGTGCCGGGAAGAGCTTCAGATCTCTCCCGATCTAGGGATGGAGATGACAGCGGCTACAGACTCTTTCTGGAATTTTGATTGGATACTTAGGGTTTCTGTATCGGAGGCATCTTATAGGCGAAAGGGGAGGCCGAGGGGGTGCCCTATGCGGCCAGACCACCCCCTGGCACGGGACAGGCCTGGCCGCGTGGCCAAGTGGTGTGGCCGGCCCTTAGCCCCTCTCCGTCTCGTATTCTGGCTCCGCGTCCCCCTCGATGAAAAACTGACTTTGGCTTTTGTCCCGTCCAATTCCGAGAATATTCATTTTCTGACTTTCCTGGAACCAAAAACAACAAAAAACAGGCAACTGGCACTATAGCATCTTGTTAATAGGTTATTCCAAGAAAGTGTATAAAAAGTACTCCAAAGTGTGGAAAAAACATAAGAAAGTAGATAAAAACCAAGCATGGAACATCAAAAATTATGGATACGTTTGCAACGTATCAATGAGCTCGGTTCTATAATTGTCGTGAGACCCGAACGTGATGGTGATTCACACCTGCCCGATGGGTATGGTGGCCCATTGGCCACCCCCGAGAATGGCATGGTCGGCATCAACTAGTCGTACAACACCTGCAATTTGGCAAAGGTTTTAGTGGAGATGACGTTCAAACTGGTGCCACCGTCGATGAGCGTCTTGGCAACCACAATGTTGTTGACGGTAGGGGTGCAGATCATGTGTAGGGTTCCCACAGCCCTGGTGGAAGTAGGGTGGTCATTGGCGTCGAAGGTGATGGCGTATTGGGACCATTTGAGCCTCGGGGATGGAGTCCCGGGTCGGGCTGCCACGACCTCGTGAGTGAGCTTCTTGAAGTGCATGTTAGACGCTAGGGCCTAGGAGCCACCCAGGATGCAAGCGATGACCATTGTGGGCTCCTAGTAGCCCCCGGAGTTTTCCTCGGCCTGGCCATTTTCCATAGTGTGGTGATGCTACTTCATGCAATTGTCCCGATGACCCTGCTAGCGTGCGTTGTTGCCCTCGTAGTTGTTGTTCTTGCGCCCACTGCTTTGGTGGCTTCCACGACTGTTGCTCCTCTCACCGCCTTGCCTCCCTTTCCTCTGGCTGTTGAGCTAGTCACCCAGCCTCTTGAGCTCGTAGCAGTCATTAGTGGGGTGCCCGTGCTTCTTGTGGAAGAGGTAGTACATGTGTTCCTCATTCTCCCCTTCCCCGTCGCCCTCGCGAGGGCTCTTCCACTTAGGCTTCGCGGCTAGGATGGCGACGGGCTTTCGCTTGGCATCCTTGCTCTTGCTCTTGGAGGAACTTGAGGACTTGGGCGTGGCTTCTTCGTCGGAGAGGCCGAACATGCCACCGGCCTCAGCCTTGGAACACTTCTCTGCCAGGACAAAGAGCTCAACCGCCGTGGTGAGGTTTTCCGCTCATATGCCAATTTTTTCTCTCATCCTGATGTCCTTGACACCCTCGAAGAAGGCGGTGATGATGTTGGAATCAGAGATCTTGGGAATCTTGTTGCGGACCAGGCTGAACCGTTATATGAAGTTGAAGCACGAGGATGTTGGCGCACCTGGCGGATGTTGTAGTAGGCGAGGGGGAGCTCATAAGTTCCCTTGAAGTTGGTGGATTCCTCAGGGAGGTTCATCAGTCAGGTGCATGCCGCATCCTTCAGGCCCATGGGGAACTAGTTTTCCATGACACAGTCATTGCCTCCTATGGCTTCGATGCCTGTGGTATAGAGCTGCAGGAACTCGCATGGGTTGGCGGTTTCATCATAGTGTGCCAGTATCTCCAGGCGGAACTTGTGTGGCCACACCACATGGCGAAGATCTTTGGTGAATACGAGGCAACTGTTGCTCTGCAGAGAGTGTAGTGGGTGGGCCATGAGTCGATGGATTCCTCAGGGAGGTTCATCAGTCAGGTGCATGCTGCATCCTTCAGGCCCATGGGGAACTAGTTTTCCATGACACAGTCATTGCCTCCTATGGCTTCGATGCCTGTGGTATAGAGCTGCAGGAACTCGCATGGGTTGGCGGTTTCATCATAGCGTGCCAGTATCTCCGGGCGGAACTTGTGTGGCCACACCACATGGCGAAGATCTTTGGTGAATACGAGGCAACTGTTGCTATGCACCTCCTTGCCGTTGGCGAGGGCCGCATGGTTCTGCTGGCCCATGATACGTTGCTAACGTATCTACAATTTTTGATGTTCCATGCTTGTTTTATATCTATTTCCTTATGTTTTGTGCACACTTTGGAGTATTTTTATACACTTTCTTGGACTAACCTATTAACAAGATGCCATAGTGCTAGTTGCCTGTTTTCTGCTGTTTTTGGTTCGAGGGAAGTTAGAAAATGAATATTCTCGGAATTGGACGGGACAAAAGCCAAAGTTGATATTTTATCGGAAGACACATGGAGTTCGAAGGAAATACGAAGGGGGCCACAGGGCGGCCACACCATCCCTTGGTGCGGGTCGCCCTAGGCCGCGCTAGGGCATGGTGTGGGCCCCCTGGCCGGCTACCAACCTTGCCCCTCCGCCTATAAGAAGCCCCTGGGACGAAAACCCTAAATCGACCAGCCTCCAGCCATGAAAAGTTCCGCAGCGCCGCTGCCACCAAAGGGGAGATTCAGGGGACAGAAAGTCTCTATTCCGGCACCCTGCCAGGACTGGGAAGTGCCCCTGGAGCATCTCCATCGATCTCCACCACCATCTCCATCACCGTTGCTGATTCCCATGATGATGAGGGAGTAGTTCTTCCTCGAGGCTAAGGGTTCTACCGGTAGCTATGTGTTCATCTCTCTCTCTATGCATGATCATATTGTGATCATGAGCTTTGTAATCAAGTAGATCTACCTTGCTACTCAAGTGCTTTAATGGATCTCTGCTCTCCCCATGTGTGTGAAAGTGACAACGTGCACACCGTGGTGGCACTTAGGCTAGAGATTACAATTACTTGTTATGAGTTATACTTGCAGTTGGATGTTTCTATGAAATTGTGGTGTTTGTTGGAACCATCTAGAGCTCAAGGTGATAGTGTGGGGTTATCTAGATGGGGAAAGCTAACTTCGAGGAGTGTTGTTATAGCTCTACCATGGATTAGAGCGTCCAACCGGAGAGTAGTTCAGAGTAGTATCATAAAGAGAAGATATTTATATTAGAGTG
The DNA here is from genome assembly GCA_910589775.1 of Avena eriantha. NCBI lineage: Eukaryota > Viridiplantae > Streptophyta > Magnoliopsida > Poales > Poaceae > Avena > Avena eriantha. The sequence goes on from OU342744.1 coordinate 445,322,359, forward strand.
TTCATTAGTGAAAAAACGATCCCTAGGCCTTGTTTCGAAGCATTGAAACACCGTTTGCAATTAGATCTATTACATGTTTGCTTGCTTCCATCTTTATTTCAGTTTGCCTTTAGTCTCTTCCACGCCATCAAAGTATTTTCTGGCACTGTTACCACTTATAATTATCCATACCAGTTGTATTTCACTATCTCTTCGCCAAACTAGTGCACCTATACACCTGACAAGTGTATTGGGTGTGTTGGGGACACAAGAGACTTCTTGTATCTTGATTGCAGGGTTGCTTGAGAGGGGATACCTTTAACCACTTCCTCCATGAGTTCGATAAACCTTGGGTGATCCACTTAAGGGAAAACTTGCTGTTGTTATACAAACCTCTACACTTGGAGGCCCAACAACTGTCTACAAGAATAGAAGTGCCTCGACATCAAGCTATTCTCTGGCGCCGTTGCCAGGGAGGTAAGGTAAAAGGTACTCACATCCTCCGGTGTGAGTGCTTGAAGTTATTTCCTTTAGATTCTGCAATTATATCTTTTTGTTTGTTGTTTTTATTTTCACTAGTTAGGCTTAATGGAAAACAACAACAAAATTAGAGAGCTTTATAGTATTTATCTTGAGTTAGGACATGAAGTGTTTGAAGAGAAAATTTTAAAACCTATGGAACTTTATTTGCATGCTAATAGCAATGTTATTAGTATGAATTCTTTGAACACCATTATTGCTAATGCTATGGAAAAGTCTAAGCTTGGGGAAGCTGGTTTTGATGAGCATGATATTTTTAGTCCCCCAAGCACGGAGGAGAAAATTTACTTTGATGATACTATACCTCCGATATATGATGATTACAATGATGAATATGATATTTTCAGTCCACCTACTATTGAGGAGAAAATTTATTATGATTACATATGCCTCCTATATTTGATGATTATGGTGATGAGAATAATAATGATAGATATTTTATTGAATTTGCTCCCACTACAATTAATAAGAATGACTATGTTTATGTGGGGAGTATTAATTCTTTTATGCATGTGGCTCATGATAAGAATGTTTCATATGACAGTTATATTGTTAATTTTATTCATGATGCTACTGAAAGTTATTATGGGAGAGGGAAACATGGTTTTATGCATCTCAATATTATTAAGTTTCCCCTCTTTATGTTGAAAGTCTTGAAGTTGCACTTGTTTTGCTTTACTATGCTTGTTTCTTTATGTTTTCATGACTTGTTTCTTTACAAGATTCCTATGCATAGGAATTGGATTAGACTTAAATGTCCTTTGAATTTGCTTCTTCATGCTCTCTTTTACTTCAATTCATATTTCTTATGTGAGCATCTTCTCAAACTATCATGCCTAACTTAAAGGCGTTAAAGAAAAGTACTTATTGGGAGATAACCCAAAAGTTTTAGTTGAGTCTTGGAAGTTATTACTTCAGTGATAACCTCTCCTTATCATTTTTGTGTGGTTTTTGTGCCAAGAGTAACCTCTAATGAGAGAGAAGTAATGCTTGGGAAAGTTGCTGTCCCGAAACAGATTTTTATGCTTTGCTGTAAACATTCGTGTAAAATCACTGTCCGCCGGTTTGATCTGTGATTTTTTTGTGCTTCTGCCCCAGGTTGTTATCCAACTTTCCTTAGTTCAACACTTTTCGATTTGAGCAATAGAAGGTCTTCGAAATTATTTTTTTTACCTGTTGGTCTATTTTGACAGGTTTCTGCCATTATTTGCATTTGCTTCTTGTTGATTCCTTTTCGGGTTCTCTTTTGGGGGAATTGAGCTTTTTGAGGGAAGTGCTACAGTATCTTGTGTTTTAATGGAAGTTTTACTTGTGTTGAAACTAAACCCCAAAGGTTTATTATCTTTTGAATGCACTAATGTTGGTAATGAAGATTGTGTGAAGTTTTGTATGAACGAAATTTTTAGGTGTAGGGAAAGAATGATGTAATAAGATGAAGAATGGACAAAAGCTCAAGCTTGGGGATGCCACCCCATGTCGCCCCAATAAACATCCAAGAAGTAAAAGCATCAAAGCTTGGGGATGCCCAAGGCATCGCCTTCTTCATCAATAAAAATCCCAGGTTCTTCCAAACACTTCATTTTTATTGTTTCATGCACAGTTGTGTTGTTCTTGGAGCGTTTTTTTAGTTTTCTTTTGCTTGGTTTTCTGCAATAAGTTGGTTGGATCCCAACACACTTCTTTTGGAGAGAGACACACCCCGTTATTCATTGCCTAGAACACTCTAGTTTTCACTCTTATTGTTCTGTGAGTGTTCTCCTTTGCTAGCACTGTGTTTAGCCTTAGTTTTCTTGTGCTTTCAGCTTAGAACTTTTTAGTTCTTCTTGGTGGATTTGTGAGACAAGCTCACTGATCTTTATTTAGTATTATCTTTGTGAGTTGTTTCAAATAAGTCGATTGGTGTTGGAAAAGAGTAGGAAAAGTTCATGCTTAAGTGGTAAAAAGAGCTTGTTTTTTACTATGGCCTATGCTTTGTAATGTCATGCTTGATATTGTTTTGGCTTTATTCTTATTGATTTTTGCTGTAGCATGACATGTTATAAACAATTGAGATTGCTCAATGTGCCTTGAAAGAATCATGCGTTGTTTTAGCATATTAAAGCATAGTATTGTGGTATTCTCCTTTGATGTTTTATTTGGGTTGACTTGGCGCATGCTCACACCATGTTAATACTATCCCAAGTCACCATATCCTCTATGATCATTTAGTTTTCAACTTTTAATATCACTTTATGCTTTAATTAATGATGTTTTGTCGCTTTGCATGATTATGGCCATTATTCCTCTCTTAGTTGGTCGCTCCTAGTCTTTTGCTAGCCTCCATAACCAAGTATGAGTTCCACTCATGCATCCAACTCCAAATAAAAACAAGTTATTCCAAAGAGTCCACCATACCTACCTATCAGCATTTGCTATTACAAGTAAATTCATGTTGTATCTACCTTCCGAATTAAACTTGTCATGTGAAAATTAGTGATTAAAGTTCTCACGAACTTGATGGCACACTTTACTTTTCTTGCCCCTAATAAACTTGAACCATTGTGTCGTCTATGTTGTATATGCTTGCACTTATACATTGGGATTAGCATAACCATGCTGCCAAGGGGAATGCTTCCAACATTGCACTTGTACATTGTACCTAGTTGATATCATGCTATTTTGTTTATGGATGTTGTCGGTGTGAAATGATAGGGGAACTTGTAAGTCCATGGAGTTATGTATGTGTGTTAGAGAAACGTCTAGGCCGCTAGCCTAAGCCATGCCTAATCATGGTGGAAACTTGCAGCATCACCATAGTGAGCAATCTATGAGCATTCTTCTTATAAAAAAGAGATAGTGATTGAGAAGAAAAAAAGATAAGAAAAGAGGAAAGAGAGAAAAAAGCACCATTTTCCCATGGTAAATAAGAATATTGCTGAGATGCTCATTGTCTGCTTACCTTGTCATTTTGATTATGTGATAGATCCCGTATCATGTGTAAGGGGTATCCCGTTGACGGTTCTCTATGATACACATGTACTTACTATGCCAAGAACTTGCCGGTAACTAAACTTGAGTAGCATGAGGAGGGACCCTTGTATTCAAGGGACATGAGATTACCAACTTATACTTTTTCAAGCATATACTCCATAGTTTGTTCACTTTAACCTTAATCACTTCAGGATGCTTATGATAGGGACAATGAGAGCTGAAATCTAATAAGTACCATAATTTTTGGAAGCTCTTTATGAGACTTGAATCACTGATTCCTTCTATGAAGGCCTTTCTTTTACTTTTATATTGAGTCTCCATCTTCTATCTTTATACACCTATTGAGAGAGAATAGTGGCCATTCTTAGTTTAATGTGCATTGTCACAAAACCTATTGATTGATTCATAATTTTGATATTGCTTGTTCTTAAACTACTTGTATCTAGTCACCCTAATGAACTTTGAAGGTGTCCTATGCATTTATGTTTTGCTACTCCATGAGAGACAAGCTGAATGCCACTATGCTATGTTTTCTATATGTGAAACAAACAAACGTCTTTCAATGCATTGTTATTCATGATCTTTGTTTGTACCTTTTCATGTTACAACATAGTTACTACGTCTTATTGTTAGAACTTCATCTTTCATGCTCATGTTTAGAGTACTTTGATCCTAGCTTTCATGCTTTGCAAATGGTTTGATCTTGATTGTGATGGTGCATGTCACCTCAAAAATTATTCTTTTTATCACTTACCTACTTGAGGACGAGAAGGAGTTAAGCTTGGGGATGTTGATACATTGCTAACGTATCTATAATTTTTCATGTTCCATGCTTGTTTTATATCTATTTTATTATGTTTTGTCCACACTTTGGAGTATTTTTATACACTTTCTTGGACTAACCTATTAACAAGATTCCACAGTGCCAGTTGCCTGTTTTATGCTGTTTTGGTTCCAAGAAAGTCAGAAAATAAATATTCTCGGAATTGGACGGGATAAAAGCCAAAGTTGATATTTTATCGGAAGACACATAGAGTCTAAAGGAAATACGAAGGGGGGCCACAGGGCGTCCACAACACCCCTTGGCACGGGCAGCCCTAGGCCGCGCCAGGGCATGGTGTGGGCCCCCTAGCCAGCCACCGACCTTGCCCCTTCGCCCATAAGAAGCCCCTGGGACGAAAACCTAAATTGACCAGCCTCGTGCCATGAAAAGTTCCGGAGTGCCGCCGCCACCAAAGGGGACATTCAAGGGACAGAAAGCCTCTGTTCCGGTACCCTGCCAGGACGGGGAAGTGCCCCTAGAGCTATATCCATCGATCTCCACCACCATCTCCATCACCGTTGCTGATTCCCATGATGATGAGGGAGTAGTTCTTCCTCGAGGCTAAGGGTTCTACCGGTAGCTATGTGTTCATCTCTCTCTATGCATGATCATATTGTGATCATGAGCTTTGTAATCAAGTAGATCTACCTTGCTACTCAAGTGCTTTAATAGATCTCTGCTCTCCCCATGTGTGTGAAAGTGACAACGTGCACACCGTGGTGGCACATAGGCTAGAGATTACAATTACTTGTTATATGTTATATTTGGAGTTGGATGTTTCTATGAAATTGTGGTGTTTGTTGAAACCATCTAGAGCTCAAGGTGACAATGTGGGGTTATCTAGATGGGGAAAGTGAACTTTGAGGAGTGATGTTATAGCCCTACCATGGATTAGAGTGTCCAACCGGAGAGTTATAAGTTATATTTGGAGTCTCTTGTGTTCACTAGTGAAAGTATGATCCCTAGGCCTTGTTTCTAAGCATTGAAACACCGTTTGCAATTAGATCTATTACATGTTTGCTTGCTTCCATCTTTATTTCAGTTTGCCTTTAGTCTCTTCCACGCCATCAAAGTATTTTCTGGCACCGTTACCACTTATAATTATCCATACCACTTGTATTTCACTATCTCTTTGCCTAACTAGTGCACCTATACACCTGACAAGTGTATTGGGTGTGTTGGGGACACAAGAGACTTCTTGTATCTTGATTGCAGGGTTGCTTGAGAGGGGATACCTTTGACCACTTCGTCCCTGAGTTCGATAAAACTTGGGTGATCCATTAAAGAGAAAACTTGCTGCTGTTCTACAAACCTCTGCACTTGGAGGCCCAACAACTGTCTACAAGAATAAAAGTGCATATACATCAAGCTATTTTCTGGCGCCGTTGCCGGGGACGTAAGGTAAAAGGTACTCACATCCTCCGGTGTGAGTGCTCGAAGTTATTTCCTTTAGATTCTCCAATTATATCTTTTTTTTTCTTGTTTTTATTTTTATTTTCACTAGTTAGGCTTAATGGAAAACAACAAAAAAATTAGAGAGCTTTATAGTATTTATCTTAAGTTAGGACATGAAGTGTTTGAATAGGAAATTTAAAAACCTATGAAACTTTATTTGCATGCTAATAGAAATGTTATTAGTATGAATTCTTTGAACACTATTATTGCTAATGCTATGGAAAAGTCTAAGCTTGGGGAAGCTGGTTTTGATGAGCATGATATTTTTAGTCCCCCAAGCACGGAGGAGAAAATTTACTTTGATGATACTATACCTCCGATATATGATGATTACAATGATGAATATGATATTTTCAGTCCACCTACTATTGAGGAGAAAATTTATTATGATTACATATGCCTCCTATATTTGATGATTATGGTGATGAGAATAATAATGATAGATATTTTATTGAATTTGCTCCCACTACAATTAATAAGAATGACTATGTTTATGTGGGGAGTATTAATTCTTTTATGCATGTGGCTCATGATAAGAATGTTTCTTATGACAGTTATATTGTTAATTTTATTCATGATGCTACTGAAAGTTATTATGGGAGAGGGAAACATGGTTTTATGCATCTCAATAATATTAAGTTTCCCCTCTTTATGTTGAAAGTCTTGAAGTTGCACTTGTTTTGCTTTACTATGTTTGTTTCTTTGTGCTTTCATGACTTGTTTCTTTACAAGATTCCTATGCATAGGAAGTGGGTTAGACTTAAATGTGCTTTGAATTTGCTTCTTCATGCTCTCTTTTACTTCTATTCATATTTCTTATGTGAGTATCTTCTCAAACTATCATGCCTAACTTAAAGGCGTTAAAGAAAAGTACTTATTGGGAGATAACCCAAAAGTTTTAGTTGAGTCTTGAAAGTTATTACTTCAGTAATAACCTCTCCTTATCATTTTTGTGTGGTTTTTGTGCCAACGGTAACCTCTAATGAGAGAGAAGTAATGCTTGGGAAAGTTGCTGTCCCAAAATAGATTTTTGTGCTTCGCTGTAAAAATTCATGTAAAATCTCTATCTGTCAGTTTGAGCTGTGATTTTTTGTGCTTCTGCCCTAGGTTGTTATCCAACTTTCATTAGTTCAACACTTTTCGATTTGAGTAACATAAGATCTTCAAAAAATTGGTGTCTTGCAAGGGTATTGCTCGCGGTGTCTCACGAGGGTACAATGGAGTATGAATGTCTAGGGTTTTAGATCCCAAGAATTGATCCCTTTCTAAGGTTGTGGTACCTCTCCTTTTATAGGGGAGCTGGACCTCTTCCTCCAATCCTTGGGAAGGAAGGGTCTAAACATTGTCGCCCGAAGGATGCTCGGTCACCAGTATACTTTGTGTGGACTAGGTCTAGGGCTGCTTGCTGCCTGCCAATCCTTCGTAAAGCGGAGGCTGCTGGCGCCGCCCGCTGCTACACGATGCTACCCACGTCCTTCCTAGCACCAAAGTGGCAAGGAGCGGCTCTGCTGGCGCTGAAGTCATCCATGTCACTTTTGCACCAAAGAGGGTGGATCAGCTCCTATTTACCAAGGTGGTATGCACAGTCGTAGCGTCGTCTGCCTGGTTTTTTCGTCTCTTTTCCTTTTGTTGCGAGATTACGAGCGCGCCCTTGGGTCGTGTTCCAAGGTATCTGAGGCTCATTGAGGACCTAGATAAGGCGGGATCCTCACCCTCGCGAGGCAGCCAGTGTCGAGGCGACCCAGACGAGGCTCTTGAGGGGCTGGTCACCCAGCACTTAGTTCATGAGACGACACATCGAGGGACGGTGACTCTATAGGACCGCCTTCGCTTACGCGGTGGGTCCACCGACCGTCGGGTCTAAGTATCCTAGTTTCTAGAACCCCGACAATCGGCCACGACGGTGTCGACTTTGCTTCTGTCCGCCATGGTCGCACCATTGTTCTTGCTTGACCTCTCCTCGAATCACTAGATCGCGTATCTGATAGCTAATAACACTCGATTTCGTTGGTAAGATTGGATGGATTTGATGTAGGGAAATCAATCGTTACCATATTTATCGGCTTAGAGAAGGCAAGAAGAGGCTAACTTGGGTATGGTTTGGATACTCAAATTGGACCAGTCTCTTATCTCCAAATTTAGTACGACGTGCTTGAACGGATTTGACGCCGATGAAATTACTCCTTGTCTCTGTCTTGATTTGATATTTCCATAGATTTCGGGTCTTTGCCATGCCGAGATTTGGCTTGGCTACATCCACATATTCATTAGAAGAGGATGCATAGTATTTCTCCCTCTTTCTAGTTTCTTCATTCAACATGATATTTTCACCATCTCCAAAACCAACTTCTCATCTGGAGTTGAATTGCTAACTGACACAAAAAGTGTGTTCCAACTATTGGACAAGAAACTAGCAACAATTCTTGCGCCTCATCTGAAAGTTGATCTTCAGATCGAGAGTTGATTTATATGACATTTGAAGACATTCAAGTGTCCAATTACACTACTACCATCTCGGTGCTGAAGATTTGCAAGTCTTCTGATTACTAAGGCCTTATTGATAGTTGTCTCCCTCTCATGCATCGAGTCAAACTTCCACCACATCTCATACACATTTGTCTCATTTGCAACATGGTGGAATATATTGTGATTAATTTACAATCGAATCATACATATTTCCTTTTGATTTAGCACACTCTATTCTTCCTCCATGACACCGGTCAATATATTTTGTTTCACAATTGACTCATACAAATTCTTGCAATAATGGATGTCTTCCATCATGGGCTTCCATAATAAGTAAATTGGAAGAATCAAGTTTTATAATGCCATTTGCAGTGGCATCTTCTTCCAAAGCCATTGTGAGCTACCAACAACCTCTGAGTAACTTGGCTCTGATACCACCTTGTTGGGCAAATTAACACACTCAAACATGGTATGAAATATGCAATAGAATAAGTAAACTCCAGCACCACTCGTGTAATATATCCACGGATCGTTGCTAAATCGTGGAAGAAAACATATGTATCAAACATATATGGGGAAACTAGGTTCATCGTGAACCTAGGACAAATCCTGGTGCAAATAACAGCGATGTAGTACAAGTACTAGCTGAAATAGATAGCAGGTAGTACACATACTAGTAGATATAGTCCCACAAGTGAAGCTGCAAGCATCACCACAGAGACACTAGATTTTACGTGGAAAACCTCTCAACTTGAAGTGAAAAACCATGAGCCAAAGCTATTCAAATCTTCTTTCACTATTATAAAATGAGAATATAACCTATTCTTCTCTAGAGAGCACTAGAGTATCTCATACATTAAGATATCACATCTCTTAGATGGAAACAATAAGATTTAGGACACACGAGTTAGGGATTGGAACAACCTTACAAAAGATAGTGGAACCACAACTTGAAGGAGATAATGTAGTGGATCTAGACGTCACTATCTTTTCACTAGAGCCTGATGCTTGATTTTAGCTTCTTCTTTCACCAACATAATTTGCATATGTATAGCCTTGCAATACAGGATCGCTACTTTCAAAGCATAAGCATGATCTAGAAGTACCTTTGAGATACCTAAGAATCCACATCGTCACTGCATTCCATTGAGCTTCATTGGATTTGCATGAATTAGCTAACAACTCCAACTTCATAGGCAATATCGGGCCTAGTGCATATCATGGCATACATCAAACAGGCCACAACAGGTTGGTACAGTACTTTAATCATTTCTTATTTCTCCTTCTTGCTGCTAGACATTGGTCTGTATTCAATTTGTGATGGCCTACTTGTAGATGGCCTACAAGGGGCATCAGAAGATGAAGCATCGTTTGTTTCTCTCTTTCTGGCTTCTTCATTCAACAAGCTATTCCTCATCATCTCCAAAATCAACTTCCCATCTAGAGCTAAATTGCTAACTGACACAACAAGCGGGTTCCAACTGTCGGGCATGGAGCTCAGCATCAACAATGCTTGCACCTCATCCTTAAAGTCAGTCTTCATGGTTGAGAGTTGATTTATATGGCATTGGAAGACATCCAAGTGTTCAACTACACTGCTACCATCTCGATACTCAAGCGTTGCAGATCTTTTGATTAACGAGGCATCATTTATAGTTGTCTTCCTCACATACATTGACTCTAACTGCTGCTACATATCATATGTATTTGTGTCGTTTGCAACATGGTAGAATATATTATTGTTAATATACAATCGAATCATACCTACTGCTATTTGGTTCAACACTCTCCATTTTCCTTTCGTGACACCATTCAATATCTTCTCTTTCACAACTAGCTCTTACAAATTCTTGCAATAAATGATGTCTTCCATCATGGGCTTTCATAATGAGTAGTTACAAGAATCAAGTTTTATCATGCCACTTGTGGTGGCGTCTTCTTCCAAAGCCATTGCGAGCTACCGACAACCTATGAGCTACTTGGCTCTAATACCACTCCATTGAAGAAATTAACATACTCAAACGTGATCTGAAAATACGCAGCGGAATAAGTAAGCTTCAACACCACTCATGTGTTATCTCCATGGACCATTGATCAATTGCGAAGAAAATATATGAATCAAACATATATGGAGAAACTAGGTTCAGTGTGAACGTATGACAAAACATGGGTGCAAACAACAGCTAGGTAGTACAAGTACTAACTGAAAAACTGACAACATGTAGTACAAGTACTGGTAGCTCTCATCCCAAAATTGCAGCATCAAGCATCACCACAAATATACCTGATTTTACGTCGAAAATCCCACAACTTGAATGGAAAAACCACGAGCCGAACCTATCCAAATCTTTTTCCTCTATTATTAGATGAGGATACAACTTGTTTTTCTCTAGAGAGCACTAGAGGATCTCATACATCAAGATATCACAAATCTTGGATGCCAATAACAAGATTTAGGTTTGTTTGTACTACTGTTGAGGATTATGAATAGATCGATGGAGTTTTTTAAAAAACAACAACAAGATTTGTGACACAAGAGGTAGGAATTGGAACAATAGCACTAAAATGGTGGAATCACAACTTAAAGAGACAACGTAGTGGATCTGGACATCGCGGCCTTGTGGGCAGAGCCTGGTGCTTGACTTTGGCTTCTTTCTCCAACTTATTGTTTTTTCTTCTCGATTTTCTTCTCCAACGGAGGCTGGCTTGGATTTTTGTCACTCTACCTAGTGGTGGTTGGATGGAAGATTTATCCCCTCTCTTCTTTCATGTGGAATGTTTAAAATGACCCTCGTCCATTGAATCCATTGAGTATTGGACACTTGCACCTATTAAGGCCGACGGAGAGCCTCCGTAACCAGGGCGGAGCAACAAAAATAGTTTCAAGGGGACCAATGACAAAAAAAAACTGCATTAGAGTTGTTAGGGACAGGAAATCACTAAATTTCACTAGTTTAAAAGGGGTTTTTCAATAGAAATCCACCGTTCGTAAGGTCATCTCCTCGCGAGCCAAATAAAGAGGATACCAAACACACTCTACCAACCGCTAGAGACTGCTAGGAGTCTTGGAAAGCCATTGCAGGTGCTGAAAGACGGGAGGGTCGTCGTCTGGATCTGGAAATATGGCATCAAATGTCGCGGGCTACAACGGATGTACGATCCAAGAACTTAAACTTTCACGTATGTGGCAAGTGCAGCAGGTCGTCGTGTTGTAGGCGGTGTGCAAGGCTGGGCGAAAGTGAGTGCAATTTGTGCACGTGAACACGGCCCAAAAATATTAGGGAACCCAAATACCTCTGTTTGGGATTATTAGTCATAAGGGTCAAATTGTAAATACCAAGACACTCCATAACTCTCTCATTAATCTATGAATGCACAAATAATTTTACATGCATGAGAGTAGTGAGAGAAAAAGGAAAACATGCATTGGATAAGAGAGACTAATTAATGAGATAACCCTTATAATCTCAAATAATATAAAAAGCTCTCTGAACTTATAATCCTAAACAAAGGTAGTAATTCAGTAAGTTCGGGCAATTAGCGTATAGACCAATTCTAAAAATCTAGAAGCGGACTAGATGGCCTATAATAAGCCCAACAACCAATGGACGTGGACTGTCCTCATACGCATGATATGGAAGTTGCGTGCCCCCCAATGTTTGAGTCATCCACGACTAGATTTAATCACCATCGTTTTTTTGGAGAACACCGTGAACCTTATTACTCAACATAACCATAGTTACAATCAGCTTGAACACCGTGAACTAAAAAGAAAGGACACGCCCCCAGCCACTCCTCTGATCTCACATTGTTACAAGCAAACTTGGCACACATGCGAGCCATGTTGTTGGCTGAGCGTCTTCTAAAACTCAAACTAAAAGATTGAAAAGATAAACTAAGATCACGGATGTCATCTAAAATAGGAGAGATCACAGAACGATCCCTGCTTTGAACATTCCAGATATGGACCAATTCGGCGGAGTCGACCTCAAAGGTGTCCGATGAAAATTCTTCTCCTTCTCAAAAACAACAGCGTCTCGGAGAGCAAGAGCTTCAACAGCGAGGGGGTCTGAGAGAGACGGATAAACCTTGCACCATGCTCCTCTAAAACCCTCTCTGTCCCTCGCAACACCCCCTCCTCCTGCTACTCCTTCATTGGCCGCGACCGCGCCATCAAAGTTTATTTTCATAACTCCCTCTGGTGGTCTCTGCCAAGTGCATTCTGGCCTCCTTGGCAGTGAATGCTACTGAGGTTGTGGTAGATCAAGGGACGGTAGCGTGTCCCTTACAAATTCCATGGTTGACACCGGGGTATACCCCTTTTCACCATGAGTCCATTTGTTCCGAAAATCCCATATCGAGTACATGATAATGATAAATTTTGGTCTTTCCTCTTATGAGATAAAACTCTCACAGATGATGTCCTTTGCCCATGTGTTTGGATGGAGACGCGGGAGCTTTAGATTCAGAATCTCCATTCCAGCCTCCCAAAATAGCTTGGCGTGAGAGCACTCTATCAAAGCGCGTCTCAAATCTTCAGCGGATGATTTGAAGATCCCACAAGTGTTATCGTCTCTGACATGGCGCCAGAGGAGGGTCGTATAATCAGGCATGAAGCCTTTCAAAACCCTCCACCAAAATGTACGAACCTTGGGTACAACTCTAATCTTCCACAACTTTTTCCACATGATCTCCTCACCAATCGACGATGAGGTAATATTTAGCCTATGAGATTCCTCGTGATCATCATTGAGAACAAGGGCTCGATAGGCCGATCTAACCATGTACATACCAGATTTTTCCTTCGCCCAAGCGAGACCATCTTCACTCACTTGCAACCTCAGCGGGATTTGCAGAATAGCATCTGTATCTAGGGCAAGAAAGATCGATCGTACCTTCTCAACATTCCAACAGTGGTCAATTGTGATTAGAGCACTCACTGTCTCTGCATCAGTATCGATCAGCCTCCCCAAAGGACGCATAGTTCTAGAGCTCGGTATCCAACTATCACTCCAAATTGACACAATATCCCCAGCTCCAATTCTTTTCACCAGGCCCACTTCCAACGCCTTGCGTCCTGCGATTATTGCCTGCCATGTTCGGGACGCAGCACAATGGGCAGTGGCCTCCATAAACCCTCGATCCGGGTAGTAACGACCCCTCATGACTTGGGCACACAGCGAATTTTGGGGAGGTTAGTAGCCTCCATCCTTGCTTACCCACCAATGCCAAATTGAAGGCGCGCATGTCCCTAAACCCCATGCCAGGGATCGCCAACTTCTCCCAAGTGGTCCAGTGCATGGAACACTTGCCAAGATTCCCGCCCACTAGAATTGTGCCATCAGCGAGACTACCTTCTTGCACGAACCTTTGGAGAGCTCAAAACAACTCATATTGTACTAGGTTTTTGCCTAGATAACCGACTTCAGTAGAGTCTCTTTTGCCGGATAGGAAAGCAGCCTCTCCGCCCATCCGTTCATTTGTCCCTTTGCACTATCGGTAATAAACTCGAAAGCATCATTTGTTAATCTCCCGACGGCTGTTGGACGTCCTAAGTACTTTTCACAAAAAGCTTCCATCAAGATATCCAGCTCTTGCTTGACTTCTGTCCTCACAGACTCACGTGTGCAAGGGCTGAAGTATATGGAGCTTTTGTTTCTGTTGACCTGCTGCCTTGAGGCTAGGTTGTAGATGTTGAGAATCTCATTCAGCCTCCCTACACTTTCTACATAAGCGTTGATATAAAATCAAACTATCATCAGCGAACAAGAGGTGAGTGATCCATGGCGATCTGTTACGCATGCCTCAATATAGCCATTGTTATAGAAATTCAACATGCTGACAAGCCTTCCCCACAGAGAAGGAAGAGGTGCGGTGATATTGCGTTACCCTATCACAGTCCTCTAGTAGGGTTAAACGAATCTAGCAAATTACCATTAACCTTCACAGAAAACTGCACACAATGCATGACAAGCTCAATTATCCGCCTTGGGAAACCCAACTTATGCATGATTGCTTCGACAAAGGGCCATTCCACACGATCGTAGGCCTTCATCATATCTAGTTTCACTGCGCATAAACTTTTCTTACCCTTCTTCTTTCTCTTCATGGAGTGGATGTAATCATCGTTGTTGGTCAGACCTAGTTTATCTCCTTCCTTCGCCATTCATTTCATCTCAGCACTTAGCCATGCCACGATGGCTGTATCGTTGCCGGTAGCGGCGGCAATGCCTCTACCACCTCCGTTGAATGCGAAACAAACTTTTTCCTATGAATCGTGCTATTTGACTCTTAGGAGTGGAATATTATTCTGCACCGGCCGGACTGCACCCAACCGGACCAGGCAACGCGGGACACACTCCACCAGCCCCGCTCGAGGCGACTTAAGAAAACAGCGCATGCAACATAAAAGAAGTTGGATCGGAGCGAGAGCCCGCGCCAACAGCATGCGATGTAAAAGTTTCAGGTGCGATGTAAGAGGGGCTCCCGATGTGTACCACAATATGCATGCGACATAAAAAAATGTGGGGCTCGAGTCAACCCGCACATCTGAGCACTGACCGTTGGATGTAACAAATCTGAAGCCAACATACAACAGAAACACGTCCACTAGCAAACCAACTTGTGGTTGGATGGCTAAGATGGTGGTTGTACCCGTAGTGCATCAGAGTTTAAACCCTAGATTTGACACTGTGTGTTACATAAAGACGAAATATTCTTTTAGTGGGAGATGACGTTCCTCTCGACAGCGAGGCGTCCGTGGTGACTTCGTCAATCTCAAGTCCCGCTCTGTCGGCTCAGTCTATCGGAGGTGCTCATAGGGATAGGGTGTGCGTGTGTGCATTCATAGAGGTGAGTGCATGTACATGTTGTGAGCGTCTACGATTGTAATGTGTTTCTCAAAAAAAAACACGTCCACCAATTCATTCAGCCATCCAACAATGTACAAACTTTTTCTGATGTGAGCGTAATACTTTGACGGCCTGATTATACAAACACTCAAGAAAATAGTGTCTTTTTTACTTTTACATGAGAAGATAGTGTCATAAGAGGGCCAATGTGCCTGCAAAATCACATCATTGTCTAATCCGCCGTTCAGAAATATAAGACGTTTTAGGTTTGTGAATTGAATGTATCTAGACATCTTTTAATGAATAGGTTCACTCCAAACCTCTATGAATCTATACATTAAAAATTGTCTACATACATTTGATTCACAAAGCTAAAACATCTTATATTTCTGAACGGAGGGAGTACTTACCAACTTCACTTAAATCATGCAGCCACCAACTTGCACTTAAATTTGGGGGTGGTTGTCCAGGTATACTTCTGTAATACAGTAGTTCTTTTTGACAGAATTGTAAGGCCGTGGTGGGACCTCTTCCAGTTATTTACTGTTTCAGTTTCCTATAATGTTTTTCCGGTCTGAACTCTGTGGAAGGCAAGAGTAGAATTGCTGTCAAATATTTTCTTGTTAGTGACAACAAAAGTCATTCAGCATGAACTTCCCTTGTGTGACTCCTCCATCCATTAATTCATCAACTAAAAGCACATATTGCTATTACTCAATGTCGAGGAATACTGTGACAGAACAAGGACTGCAATATCATCAGTGAGTGACATGAGAGCATCAGTGCTCTACTGATCTGGGTTTCAACGGTGGCAGGTAAAAATGAACATGTCATTCATACCAGTCTTACATTGAGGAGTAGACAACATTCTGTTTGCATCAGAAATAGGGAGAGACCACATCTTTCTAGTGAACCGAGAGAGATTCATCATGGGATGGGATGGTCGCCTCCATCTCCTTCCACGATGGACGTCATAGTGGATGGCGACAGAGGGGGCAGACGTAGCTGACGCGGAGCCACTCAGAGATGCAGCCCTGATGGAAGCAGTGGTCGCACGGCATCGTGCTGACCTTGTGTCCTTGTCCTCTGCCTCGAAGTCCCTGAGGCACACTGCGCACTCTGTCTGCAGCCTTGAGCCGGCCCCCGCCCAGGTTGTCCCCCTCAAAACCGGCCTGAACGGCTCCTCATCGTGGTGTCTCTGCTGCCGATGCCCTTCTTCTCTGCGCTGCTCGTCCATGTTGTCGAGTGCTTCGTCAATCCAAGGCAATCGGCCAAACGTCCAATCCATTAAAGTGCGATGTACAAACTCCTGCCCATTTCTCGGCTCCTGATCTTCAACGTCCTTCACGATATCGAGCAACACCACAGGTCACGCGTGTTGCCAGAGATGACTGGACGCGCCGCAAGCCATCCCGCCGCCTTGGCCTCCACTGTCGACTAGACACGCCACAGCCTCTGGAGTGCATCGCGCATAACTTGTTCGGTCGTTTTCCTGAGATGCGTTCGCCGGTTCTTTTTAGATTATCTAGTCCGCTGCGGGAATTGGCATGACCATTGACGGCCGTATACTGAACATATGGGTAGCGGTCGAAGGGTAATCGAGTTCTTCTACAAGAATTTCATCGAGTCGCCGTTCGAGGAGGAGTCCGACGATGAGACTGAAGTTCTGCTGGCAGCTGCACAGATGGTGCACGACCACTACCTCCTACCGCCGCGTAGATGTAGCTCGGCGAAGCGGCGCGAAGCCAACCATGAACGCGACCGGAAAGCTGGGCACATACGCCTTTACATGGACTACTTCCACCCAACTAATCTAGTTTGTAAAGAGAAGGTATTTTGTTGCCGCTATCGGATGTCCGGTAACCTGTTCTTGGACATTCTCAATGGGGTGAGGGAGTACGATAACTACTTCGAGGCCAAGTACGATTATACCGGTAAGATTGGCTTCTCCTCTTACCAAAAATGTTATGTTGCCACTCGGCAGCTTGCATATGGAGTGCCCGGTGATCTCCTCGACGACTACATGCGCATGAGCGACTCCACATGCCATGAGGCCATGTACCGGTTTTGCAGCGCAGTTATTACGGTGTTTGGCCAAGTTTATCTAAGAGAGCCAAACACCAAAGACACTTCCTGCGTTTGTCCATCAACGAGAGTAGGGTTTTCTAGGATGCTTGGAAGCATCGACTGTATGCATTGGCAATGGAAGAACTGTCCTTTTGGTTGGCAAGGGCAGTTCGAAGGCATGTGGAGGGTTGCACCGTCATACTAGAGGTTGTTGTATCACATGATCTCTGGATTTGGCACTCTTTTTTTTGGCATGGCTGGATCAAGCAATGACATCAATGTGTTCCAGCAGTCTCCGGTGTTTGCTAGGCTGGCAGAAGGCAATGCTCCACAGGTTTCCTATGAGATCAATGTCAATCTATATGATATGGGTTACTATCTAGCTGACGGTATCTATCCCTCCTGGACCACCTTTGTGAAGACAATTCACAACCCTGGAGATGAGAAATGCAAGAGGTTTACGAAAGAGCAAGAGGTCGTTAGGAAGGATGTGGATCGAGCATTTGGTGTGCATCAGTCAAGGTGGGCTATTGTTTGATACCCTGCTAGAATCTAGAGCACGGAGAGGATGTGGGATGTGATGACTGCTTGTGTGATCATGCACAACATGATCGTCGAGGATAAGTGTGATGATGACATCTTGGACCAAGGCTGGGATTTTCAAGGTCAATTGGTTGAGCGAGAGCTAGGTGTAGCGTTTTGGAAAGAATTCATGCAAGTGCGTGAAAATTTGTATCACAGGCACACCTATGACCGGCTTCAACTAGATTTGGTTGAGCATATATGGGCTGTGGGAAACCAAATCGGTTAACCCCTTATTTGTTTCTTGTAATTTGACTGACATTTGGTTAATTTTTATCGAACCATGTGAGTGTGAACTATTCATATGTAAGCACTATTTTAATTAGATTAACTAATCTAGTTTATTTGATTATCAAAATATACATTTGTCTATTACTTTATGTTTAAATCTGCAAAAAGATAAAAAATTCTAGCAAAATGGGTCACGCCGCTGGGTGCGACTGGCCGGACAGGCCAGACCACAATCCAAAAGCGACCGCGGCCCGACCCAAACGGTCCTATGCAGATTTTAGCGCTTCCCTCCAAAACCGCATAGAAGCGATTCAAAGATGTCTACCAGACACTTGCATGTAGGTGGAAACGAAGTAATACCATTACATAATAGTTCATGATGGAATCCATAAAACATATGTATACAACAACGACTCAACGAGTCAAGAATATAGTTATATAGTACAAAGATCCAAATCACCTTAAAATGATACAACATCTGAGTACGGATAAGATGCAAATGGGCTAAGAGCCCTGAAGAATAACCAATGGCGTCTATAACCCTGCCTAGGCCAAACCAGAAGGGTAACCCTGCTAACGACGTCGAACTTATACTTGTTAAACAAAAGGGGTGCTGACAAAGGGCAAAAAAGGGAGCGTTCAGTACTGAGGCCAGTACACGGCGAGTCTAGAATTCGGCGGCTCTCGCCTACATAGGTATGGTGGACTGAAGCGGTAGCGAAGCATGCACTAAACAACCTATAGAGACTCGATACAACTGTCGGTTATCAGAGAGATAATAAAGACCTATGTGGAACCAACTTGATACTAACACCAAACATACCCATCATGGTATTTCCCCCTCGTGACCAAGCGAGAAAGTCCTTCCGAGGAAACCCACACAGTTGCTGTTCTATTCATTCTTTCCATGGGGGTATCCAACTTACTAGTCTTATCAGATACAAATCAAATTATAACAGTAAAATTTAGTTATAGTTGTCTATGATCGAGAAAATATGCTCCAAGTTGTCCATAACCGCGGACACGGCTTTTCGAAAATATTTAACCCTGTAGGGGTGCACAAAGTTTCCACACACACTTCCACCCTTTTTTCCAAATCAATTAACATACTTCCATCGTTTGTCGACGGGGCTTTGGACACGACGCTTTCCCAGACCCAAAGCAAGTACATGGGGGCCACCCGATAGATCTACCCTTACGAGGTATAGCTAATCCTCCTCGTACGGTCCCTAAGATTGCGTGCACTTGTCATGCGAGCAGAGGCCATAGACAATATATTCCCATGACAGAGTGTCGCACCTACGCAACAGTAATAAACGCTCATAGAGCAATAGGTAATAAACATGACATACATGACATAGATACAGTAGGTAACGTATAAAGCCCGAACTAGTTTTGTGGCCCCCAATATAGTACATTGAAATCAAGTAATAAACTGATAGGTATGCCCAGACACCCCACATGTGGTTAGCGCACTCAGTCTCGAAATAGGTGTCAAGAACTCGGGTCCTAGGTGGACACAAGTGGGCGGTTAAAAACCAAATATTGACTATTACCCATCGGTGCCTCTGCATTATATCTATTTCCAGGATTTTAATTGATAAGTTGTAATGAAAGCCATGATCATCCCCACCATTAAGCATCTGCCAACCTCCCAACAACGGTAGAACTCGACGACTCGAACCAACACCTGAGCAAGCAACTACGACTCGCAAGGCCAATTGTCTACCAAACAACAGGCAATAGGACGTGTCCAAGGCAATATAGAGGCTGCAAGGATATAAATGGTACTGAAACTAAAGTATCGCAACACGGATAGCAATAGATCAACATGAGGAAGTAAAGACTATAAATGTAAAATAGGTAGAAAGGGGGAGAATGCTCGTCTGAGAAACACTGCCGAAGATACATTATCCAACAACTTGTCAATACTCGCATCCACTCAACAACCAAATCCATGAAGAAGCAAACCAATAAAAGAAACACCGGATGCACTATTTAATAATACGACAGAAGAACAGGCATGTTCATGATATGATGCATGACATGGCAAAGATGCGACGCAACTAGGGAATATTAAGCAGAAGCGGGGTCCCGACAATTAATTATATGGTTCAAGTTATTTAGATACCCCACAATTTAAATGTTGTATTAATAAGGCAAAACATGGCATCGGTTCGCTACACAAATTTAAATAGAGCCCTTTTAAGACTAGAAAATCCCGCATATGGTCTCCATATTTAATTATGAGGTGAATCAACATAATGCCCCCAAACCACACAAATATGTATGAAATCATGTACAATCATATGTAACGGGTTGATATCATGTATTATAAAAATATGGTGCTCGAAAAAGGGGTCACACATTGGGGTTCGACGATCTTGGGGTCTCGGGGTTCGACAGGAATGGTCTTCGGATCCGAGGAGAGCTTGGTGTGCCTAGGGTTCGGTCTTCGGATCCAAGGGGAAAGGATGCCTTTCGGGGTCGATCTTTGGGTCTAGGGTCTTCGGGTCCGGGAAGGATAACTTGGTGTCCATGATAGAGGTCTTGGGTTTCCATCTTGTCGAGGGTGGACTTGATTCTAGTTCCGGCCAGGTCAACACCACGTCCTCTTTACATGGTTGAATCTATGTATTGTAATCGGCAACAAGGTCTTCAGAAGATCTTCTTCGAGGCCTTGATCAACGACCACGGGGCTGGACGTGGGACGATAGATACACGCATGTACACCTGATGGTAAGGCATCGAGGAGATCTTGAGGTGATATCTTGCAGCGAGGCATCAAACGAGAACTCGGGAGCCCAAGTATCGAGCACATGCAGGGGCTTCGAGCTTGGGCCGGGAGAAACTGGTGGTGGACGGTGTCCATGCTGTGAAGAGGTGATGACTGCAAGTGCACAAATCATTTGTAGCTAGTTTCGAAATAAAGATATCGATCCCACAGGGAGCTGTAGGCTAAAGTGCTTTTAAATAAAAATAAACGAAGTACTTAAGGAATAAATTTAAGATGCAATAATAGTAGAGTTGTTTTGGGGTTTTTGTTGAACTAAGCAAGTAAAGTAAAGTAAAGTAAAGTAAAGTAGAACTTAATGCAGAAAGTAAGAATCGCGTGTGTAAAAGAACTTAGAACTGCAACAGGGAAAAGGCGTTCTCATGGAGTAGTGGATACACCGCTAGAAGTTTAGGCTAAGAAATCAAGATTATTATAACGAATATTCTCATGATATGTATGTATGTGGGAGGAGCTCCATATATGGACAAATAGGCAGTAACCACTGCTCACATCATCCTTCATAACCATAGCCGACAGATAAATGACATCAATCGTATTATCCCGCTATTAAGAGATTTCTCCCATGTCATGGACATGGCTTTATGAGTTCTCCTTGATTCCCCAAGTTAGTACGTAAAGAATGACAACAGCTTTATAGTCATAGTAAGCGCTATCATCCCTCCGTCTACTAACAAGTAATTCCCTTCATCGAGTCCCCATATGAGGAAAATATTAAGGAGGTGCACAACTCCCAATATCAAGATGAAGACAATTAACTCATACACATAATGATGCATAACATAATAATCTCTATCTTATCTCAATCATATGCTAGGGTTTCTCCATCTCCCCAAGAACTAAGGATCTACTCAGACATGGAGGGAATCAACATCATAGCAATGGTAAATGGAATCAATTGTAGATGAATAGTTCTTGTATAAATCCACAACAAGTATGGAAATTACAACAAGATCTAGATGGGTGAACATGGGATGGATGGAGATGATGGTGCAACGGTTGATGAAGATGAAGATCGATGCCTTGGCCTCCCAGATCCGCGTAGGGTGAAGATGGATCCCTTGGGCGAGTTCCCCCTCCAGATTCCTTCCGGAGGTTAGGTTTTCGACGATTTCTAGGTGTTTTGTATGTCGTCTCCCCGATCCAGTTGCACGGGGTGAAACGATTTGAGGAGGCGATAGTGGCGCCAACTATACGACTAGAACTATACGGCTGGAAAAAGTATTCGGGTCGTATAGTTGGTCGTTAAACCTTCTATAAGCCTTGATCGCTTCGGGTTTTCTTCTGATATTATTTATATTTCCCAAATAAGCGATTTACGTTGTTTTTTACTCCTTTTCTCCCCAATACAACTACTCCAAGGATTGTGTCCATTGTATCCATCATCTGTCCTGATCCTGGTGAAAACAGACATAAAACGTGTGTGCGAACACCGTAAAATACCAAGATCCTACATCTACAATGCAAAATAATAATATAAAACATGATGCAAATATGCACTCATCAACTTCCCCAAGCTTAGACTCTTGCTCGTCCCGAGCAAGTTTAGATTAATGGATGTGATCCTCATATTCATGAAGCTGAGTTAATAAAATAAATGAGGCAGTTGCATCATGTGTTTATCATATATAATACATAGGAATAAGTTCATGAATAGTACCTTACTCGAACCATCCGAATAATATTAGAAGGCTTCCACACCTTAGTGATCAATAGTTCACAAAAGATGAATCTCAACATGATGTAAAAGTATTCGGTTCGACCGAATGAGTCAACGAGGTAGTCCCAAGTGTTTTAGGATTAACATATTCACTTGGGATCCAAAATCTCAAAACACTTCTTTGTCATACCACAATATAGTGGTGTATGCCTACTTGCTCTTTGCACATTCACTCTTTTTCTTCTTCTTCTGTTTCTCTTTTCTTTATATATGCTCACACTTTTGTTTAATTGATGTGCAAAGAAGCTAGCCATATATTCCACTTCATGTAGGAATCCAAAGTTTAACGATCTCAATTATCAAATTTCAATTGTATATGAAGCATCTTTATGACTTGAAGATTCTACCTCGACTTGTCCTCACTCTATTTTGGTAGCGCTCTTAATTTTCTTTTTGTTCAAGGTTTGTTTTTCATCTTGACTAATCAGATTATTTTTACTTTTGTAAATCAAACCATGAACTTACAACATATTGATTAAATTATCTTTATATGTTCCATTAATACCAATGGTGTGGAAGACTACTATTGTTATCATCAAGCGTAAGTAAAATTATACTCAAGCCATTCAGATATCTAATAAGACAAGCACAAACTCAATAATGCTCCATATATAATAATAAACTCGGAATTTCACAAATAGGATCGACTATTCCTTAAGGGAACTCTAATGATGTAAACTTATTTCTAAATGCGAACTAATGCAAAACTAAAATAGTAATATAAAACTTATAAGATAGATTACAAGGTCTTAAAGATCTCCCCAAGATTGGAATCAAGCTAGGCGGGATCAAATAACTCCTTGTTGGTACCTATTCCTCCTCGTGGGTAGGAAGAGCATTGCCCTCCTCTTTTATGTTGCCATCTTTGACTATGCTTGCAAAGTGGATGCTAAGCTCGGCCATGTCGTATTGGAGCTTCAACATTCTCTTCTTGAGGAATTTCTTCTCATCTGTCAACTCAAAAACAGTTTTGATCAAGAAACCAACTCTACCATCAATGTCATCGACCTTTTTCTCAAGGTCTTTGCTCATCATCCAGTAGGAGTCAATCCCTTCTCCAATTGTTTCAACACATGCCTTCAAAGCTTTTCCCAACTCATAGATCTTGTCATGAATCTCATCTTGCCGCACCTTCTTAGGTTTAAGAGGTGATAGACCAAGAGGAGTTTTATAATAGGATCCTATGTTGTGACGATAGGGATTAGGGAGATACTCATTCTTGTTATTTCCCCGCTCAGCTTGTGTAACACCCTAGCATTAGAACTTAGAAATAAGCTGAGATAAGGTGTGTGCATTG
The DNA here is from genome assembly GCA_910589775.1 of Avena eriantha. Taxonomy (NCBI): domain Eukaryota; kingdom Viridiplantae; phylum Streptophyta; class Magnoliopsida; order Poales; family Poaceae; genus Avena; species Avena eriantha. Next base: position 445,346,134 of record OU342744.1, read on the forward strand.
CATTCATGCATAGAAAATCTGGATAATTTTCACGCTTTTAAATAAAACTTGCCAAAGAGATTGAATATTCTCTTAACTTGGTGGAACTGAAGTATGTTATCAAGTTGACAACGATAAGTTTCAGTCTGACCTTTGCTAAAAACCTTATCTATGGGTAATATAATTTGATCTAAGGGTAGATCAATTGTAATAAAACTAAGTCACAACACACTACTCATTAAGGAGTATTAGATCTTCTAGAGATCAGGACATGGTATTCCCTACAATAACTTAAGGATGAATACTTAAAATTCTAAAGATGATATCAAGGTATTATCTACAACAAACCTTGAATACCAAGTTAAGTATATAACTTAAGCAAAGATACCCTATAACTAAATCTTGATACACTTGCTTGCCATAGTTATTCACACCATGAGCATCATGGTAGTTCTTAAACATTAACTCTTATATAATAGAGAGAAAATAGAAGTCAAGCCAAGACCATTCATTACATGCCCTTGTTATCATATTAACATATGGCATTCCTAAATAGTTAAGGCCTAGTGTCAATTGATCATCAATATTAAGTGATCAATTCCTGACCTAAAACTTATTGACTCTTAGCTTTGACCTATTATATTGACCCTCCAAAGAGCTTAAGTAAATTAGTCAGAAGAAGGAACTAATTATGGAAGAGTGTGCCATCATCAATGGAATGATATCCTTAGTGATGATTAAACCATTGGATGTTGTAGGAGTTAACTCACTCATGAGTAACTAGAAGAAGTATCTAAACCTAAGAGTTAACTAATACTTAAGAAGCTATGAGAAAGCTAGTGGTGTTGTAATATCAAGTAATAACCTTGTTAAGCTAAGCAGGTATAAACCTAAAGTAAGTTCTTTAAACAAGATAAATCCTATAGAGGGATTAGTACAAGCCTGCTACTTAGTTGAGTATAGATCCTGATCAGACAATTACAAGCCTAAGCTTGGTATGATCAAAATATATTGGTCATTATTCTCAAGGCTCTTGAGGATAGGTGACTAGTTGATGAAGAAGTATTGTGATTATATAAATTAGGCTAAACCTTAGTAAGTTGAATCATCTAGTTTGGTCATAAGGAATCAAGTTGGGGTATGATAAAGTAAGTGATACTAATTGTATGGAGTAGTTGAAAGAAAAGTAACTTAATCAAGCTTATAACAAGAACAAACTTGTATTAAGAGGAGTAGTATCCTACCCATTCTAGGAGTTTGATATCATAGGTTACATAAAGAGAATGGAAACCTTGCAAGCCTTAAAAACTGATACAAGGCTCATGTACTAGGAGCAGAATGAAGGAATGTTGTAGAAGGGACATGATCATGTCATCATATGTTGATGGAGCCAGATGACTAGATCAGTTGGACAGAAGAGATCTTAGTGAAGCAAAGGAGAAATTTAAATAAAGTATATTTAGAAAAGGAATTTTCTTAACTAGAACCCAAACTTAGAGATTTGTTGAAGAAAAGTATTCTGGAGAAATCTTTAGTCGATATCATAGTATGAGGCTATATAATATTCCACTCTGGTTGGGATATCAACTATAACTACCCAGATAGAAATCAATCTTTAACCTTTAATCCTTAGGGATTATAATGTTTTGAGTGAATAAAGTGGGTTTCATAGTTAAAAAATTTGAAACAATTGAATAAGGTTAGAACATTAGAGGTAGTTAGCATTTATCTAATTTCCAAAAAGAATTAGTTATTATTATTGTCTGAATAAATCATTGTTATAAAATAATAAAGGAAATTAATAACAATATATTAGTACAACTTAAATAGCACTTCTTAATTCTTCCATTTATTCCATAAGTATTGAATAAATACAACTCTATTTGAAGTAAAGACATTACAGAGATATTCCCAAGGAAATAAAAAGCTTATTTAAATAATGAATATATATTACATTGATCTTTACAAAGAGTAGAAATTTGTATTACAAAAGGTAAATAAAGGAAAAATCCTAAACTATTCTTCTGATCACTTGGTCTTGTGCCTGTAAATAAGAGTGAAATAGAAATAAAACAAAGAGTGGGTTAGTGTTAGATTGCTCTCAGTTTCAAACAGTGAAGTGCACTGCTTTCCAATCCTCATTGAGCAAGTTAAATTAAAGAAGGGACAAAAACCATCAAGTGTACAATCTGTTCTTTTAAGCAATAAAAGCCTTAGAACACCATCATAGGCTGAAGGGGCAAGTTTCACCAAGATAGGTAATAGTAAAAAGATGGGGTAAGTTTAAATTATAGTTACTTGATCTCATCCACAGCCAAAGCAAATAGTGAAGAAGCTTACACACCTAAATGCATGCATTGAGCTGTCAGCAGCTGAGAGCAAAAGGAGCAGTTTAAATCACAGCCGTATAGGGCAAAGGTAGCTTTGCTATTCATTTTGCAAGAGAGCACAACCAAGAACAGCACAAGAACAACATGAGATCTTGCAATAATATCATTAGATCAAACCACTTTCCACCACACAAAACCTAGGAAATCACCAGCAAAGATGGTGACTTGAGGAGGGGGGTGTATTGGGTGGACAGCAAGGTCACACAGGAGCAATAACACTAGGAGGAAGCCAACACAAATCTAGGGCTACCACAATCCAGAAGTAGAAGGCAGGAATCAGACAAAGCAACCAGAGTATGTTCCAACATGTAAATATAATCATTGTTCATCTTACACATTCATTTTCTTACAAGCACATGATAGTGAACATATCAGATAGAAGATAATAAACAGCCAGAGTATGCAAGTGTTCTTGCATAGGAAAGGTCTTAGACCAACATCATTGACCTATAATCTAGTTTTAACTAGATAGATACTCATCACAGCTGCTGATACGGCACATTCCTAGAAGGGTAGCACCTCTGTACCTAGCAGGTTCATGTTTGCTTGAGTACAAACTCAAAGCATATCCTTTTCCAATAGAAATAATCATCTTCCAAATGATTTAGGAATCATAACTAGACACTTTGTTTTAGAAAAGACAGAAAAGATCAACATTGTCTATCATTAGGCCACACTGTATAGAAACCACTAAGTATAATCACTTTCCTATAAGTATATATGCATCATATTTTTATAAATCATCTTATTATTAATCACAGAGCAGAGACTAGCACTAGATTTACACAATAATAGGATTAAATCCTGAGACTAAACACATCAGTGCTTCACAAGCAAGCCAATAACCAAACATCAGTACAGAGAGCAATCTCAATTTAACTCCATAGGAGTAAATCCATAGCCACAAAAATTTGAGCATCCACCATAATCTAATCATGCTTTTACAGAGCAGCCTAGGACAGAGAACAGAGTAACACAAACATGATCAGCAGGGCATTCTCTGGTAGAGAACGGAGTAACAAACATGCTCAACCGAGACTGACATTACACTAACAGCAGATCAACAACAAGGGATTAATACAGACAAGATTAACCCTAGAGTTATGCTAAATCACCGCTCTAGGGGGTATGAACCCTAGGAATTTAGGGATGAACCCTAAATGGGGAAATCCATCGCAAGTGACCACATAGCATGGAATAGAGGCAAGGTAGAGCACGGAAAGAGAAGTAGAAGAACTTACTCAAGGTCCTCGTGAGTATACAGAAGAGGAAGTAGAGGCCAGAGTCGAGGTAGCACACGGCGGCACGAGGAGCACGCCGAGGGGGGCAATGCAACCCGCGCCTACACATGGCGGTGGCGGCCATAGAAGAGCGGCACCACGAGAACCACAATGTCAGCGAGGGGGCACCACATCGTCAGCAAGGGAGCACCAGAGCACGATGGAACCCTAACACTAGCCACGAGGTGAGGGTCACCACGGCCAGCAGAGAGCGCCATCACCAGATCGCATAGGACAGCGTCAAGCAGCGGCATCATCCGCATCGTCTTGCACCACGGAAATAGGCACGGTGGCCTAGAGCAGCCAGAATCAACCGCGGCAGCGGCATCGAGCGGCTAGAGAGGATGTCGAGCGATAGAGAAGAGATAGGAGAGTGAGTGAGTAAGTGGTACTGGGCCGTGGGGGGCGGTCTAGTAACCCTGGGTTGGTTTGACCCAACCCAGCGGGCCGAGTCGGGTTGGGCCAACCCAGAAGGCCAGGCCCAAGTTTTAAAGGAAGGACTTTTATAAAATACTTAATTACAAATATACCCCTGAGATAAATTAGACTCTAGAAAAATAAATAAAAAACCTAAAAGTACAAATAATATATTTATGAAATCACAAAAATATCCTCTATCCAATAAAAATAATAGATAGTAAATTTCAGTAATTTAATATAGATCTATTATTAAAATTATATTCCTTCTAGAATTTTATAAAAATATACAAAACACTTAAATTGAATAAAATTCATTTTTAAGATTCTAAAGGAAAGTACTATCATAGAAAAATGCTAGTTTGTATTTTTGAAAAGTAAACCAAGTGTAATAAGAATAAAGTTTTATTGCCTTAAAGGAATTTTAGTTAAATATTTAAAAAGAGTTAAAAATTAAATAAATTCATTTTCAAACTCTTAGAATAGTACTAATTATTGTAAAAATGCTAACTATCAAAATAATATGAATTTAATGATTTCTTAAATAATGCTTTTCTTTTATTAATTAAAAGAAACTTAAAACCTTTACAAAGCGGGTAAAACATGCAAAGAAGAAAGAAAATAAATTATTGCATGACATTACTATGCATTGCATATTGCTTCTTTAAATATTGTCCTTACCGGGCAATAATGGTTTTCTATAAAAACCAGAGCTCAAGGTTAAGTAGAAATATCAGACTTCACTACCTTGTAGTCACAAGGCAAGTTCACAACTTGCTCATGTCCTTTGATTATTTTCTATCAAATGCTTGTAACTAAAATGTTGTCATCACCTTCATTTCAAAAAGGTCAGAAAACACTATTTTCATAATAATATGATTATGGATTATTTACCAATAGGTAATAATCTACTGATACAGTTCTAGTGGTAAAGGAACATAATATCTAGGACTTAATCAACCAATGTTGCCAGTGATTCTAGCTCCGTATATTACGCGTTAACCATGAGATTTGGAATAGGATGGAGAAGTCAACTGGATCTTCTTCCTTTCGCATGGACGGATGACCTTATCGTGAGGCTGTGAATTTCTCGTGGAGAATCCATCACATGGGTGGGACCCCTTAGTTCCCCACGATACTAGTGTCTTGATTATCTACGAGGGGCTGTCGGAGGTATAGCTAGTCGTTTATGGGGCTTGCTAGGGGCACAACTGGCTCATAGACTCTTCGGGTGCCTACCAGAGTTATAGCTTGTCCTATATGGGCCTTAACAGAGGTGGGGCATGTCTTGGAGGATCGTGTCTTCATGCGGAGTTGCGAAGAGGGGTAGTGATTGGCTTGGATCACCTACTGGGCCCCACATCAAGGAATTGTGGACAGGAAAGATTTCCCGGTTGTGCAACAAGGATTTGATCTCTCATGGGTAAAGCAACGCACCTCTGCAGAGTGTAAGAACTGTGACACGTTACTCCCTGTTCCGGTAAGGAGCTACGAACACGGCAGGAAAGGAACTCCATGAAAGTTCTGGCCAACCTGTGAAGGCTGCCAGGCATAGTTTTCAAAATAAAAGCAACCTTTGAAGAAATATTTACGAAAACCTGCATTGCCTATGACCTTTGGTCTGTGGCTGTAGAGATAGTGCATCACACACTTCTTTTTAGTGAGCTTGCTGAGTACGCTCGTACTCAACAGTACCTTCTTAACCCTTTCTAGATTCTATGGCATTGAAGACAACGTAAACATCAAGTTCTTCTCAAGAAACCATCATCAGCAGCTCAAGTTCTTCAATAAAGTCCGTGGAGTCAACATATACATCAACCAAACTGAAGATAGAGTGCTTAAGTAGATAGGGGCAATGACTATAGTGTACTACATCATGCAGTGGTATGCTGGGCCATCGCAGCTTGCCTCATCATCTTCATCCGTTGCGGGAACATGTCCTCTGATATGTCATAAACGTATCTATAATTTTTGATGCTCCATGCTTGTTTTATATCAACTTTCTTATATTTTGTTTACACTTTGAGGTATTTTTATACATTTTCTAGAACTAACGTATTAACAAGATACCACAGTGCCAGTTGCCTGCTTTCTGCTGTTTTCGGTTTCAGAAAAGCTAGTAAGGAAATATTCTCGTAATTGGACGGGACAAAAGCCAAAATCAATATTTTACCATAAGGAACACGGAGTCCGAAGGGCCGCCGAAGTGGGGCCACGAGGTGGCCACACCTAGGACTGGCACGACCACCCCTAGGGCGCGCTGCCCCATGGTGTGGGCCCCTCGGGCACCCACCGACCTTGCCCCTTAGTATATAAAAGTACCCCGATGCAGAAACCCTAAGTACCCGATCAAAAATACATGAAAGATTCTGTAGCCGCCACCATCTCCATCCCTAGATCCGGGGATCCGAAGCTCTTCCCGGCACCCTGCCGGAGGCGAGAGATCATCCCGGAGGCCTTCTTCATCACCATGCCAGCCTCCGGAGTGATGCATGAGTAGTTCACCTTTGGACTATGGGTCCATATAGTAGGTAGATGGTTGGTTCTCCTCCTTTGTGCTATCATGTTTAGATCTTGTGAGCTCCGTTCATGATCAAGATCATCTATTTGTAATCCTATATGTTGTGTTTGCGGGGATCCGATGGATATTGAGATACTATGTCAGATTGATTGTTGATTCTATCATGTCTATGTTATTTGTGATCTTGCATACTCTCCGTTGCTAGTAACTATCTTGGCCAAGTATATGCTTGTAACTCCAAGAGGGAGTATTTATGCTCGATAGTAGGTTCATACCTCTAGTAATCCGGGGAAGTGACAGAAATCTCTAAGGTTGTAGATGTGTTGTTGCTACTAGGGAGAAAACAACAATCATTTGTCCATGGGGCAATCATATTGTTTACTTTACACACTTTGCTTAATGCAATTATCTATTGCTTGCAACTTAATACTGGAAGGGGTTCGGATGATAACCTGAAGGTGGATTATTAGTCATAGATGTAGTTGGATTACAGTCTATGTATTATGTTGTAATGCCCAATCAAATCTCGTAGGAGTCAAGATGTCTAGTATATGCATTGCTATGCTTTCTCAATCTGTCAATTGCCCCGCTGTAATTTGTTCACCCAACCTGCTATTTATCTTAAGGAGAAACACCTCTAGTGAATTGTGGACCCCAGTCCACTTCCTTTACCATTAATATACCATCTATTGTTTACCGTTTACTATTTACTTTCTGCAAGCAATTACTATCTTCCACACTATACGTTAATCCTTTGTTTTCAGCAAAACCAGTGAGATTGACAACCTCACTGTAAGTTGCGGCAAAGTTTTGTGGTTGTGTTGTGCAGGATTCCAAGTTTCTAGAAACACCTTGGAGTTGTTTCCTTACTCCTACTAGTTTGATAACCTTGGTTTCATAACCGAGGGAAACTTGTTGTTGTGCTCATCATACCTTCATCTTGGGGTTCCCAATGAGCTCTACATATCTTAATCCATCAAGCACTTTTCTAGCGCCGTTGTCGGGGAGTTAAGGATAGCTTCAATCTCTTCCTCCTCGTCAATCACCTTTCAGGGAGAAAGAAGATTCCTGCAAGGGGAGTCTCTCACAACCAATCTCTTTACTTTGTTTTTGTTTTGCTTAGTTTATTTTGCTTTGTTTGTGATACATTGCAAATGTATCTATAATTTTTTATGTTGCATGCTTGGTTTTATCTACTTTCTTGTGTTTTGTCCACACTTTGGAGTACTTTTCATATGATTTCTTGGACTAACCTATTAACAAGAGCCACAGTGCCAGCTGCCTGTCTTTTGCTGTTTTTGGTTCCAGGAAAGTCAGAAAATGAATATTCTCGGAATTAGACGGGACAAAAGCCAAAGTGCCTATTTTTCCGGAAGTCATCAGATGCCAGAATACGAGACGGAGAAGGGATGGGGGCCGACCACACCACCTGGCTGCGCGGCCAGGCCTGGCCCACGCTAGGGGGTGGTCTGGCCGCCCCAGGCACCCCCTCGGCCTCTCCTTCCGCCTATATATTACCTCTGATACGGAAACCCTAAGTACCCGATCAAAAATCCACGAAAGAGTCTAGAGCCGCTGTCATCTCCATCCCTAGATCGGGAGGGATCTGAAGCTCTTCCCGGCACCCTGTCGGAGAGGGGAATTCACCCTGGAGGCCTTGTTCATCATCATACAAGCCTCCGGTGTGATGCGTGAGTAGTTCATCTCTAGACTACGGGTCCATGTAGTAGCTAGATGGCTGGTTCTCCTCCTTTGTGCTATCATGTTTAGATCTTGTGAGCTCCGTTCATGATCAAGATCATCTATTTGTAATTCTGCATGTTGTGTTTGCGGGGATCCGATGGATATTGAGATGCTATTTCAGATTGATTATTGATTCTATCATGTCTTTGTTATTTGTGATCTTGCATGCTTTCCGTTGTTAGTAGCTATCTTGGCCAAGTAGATGCTAGAAACTCCAAGAGTTAGTATTTATGCTCGATAGTGGGTTCATGCCTCTGGTAATCTGGGGAAGTGACAGAAATCTCTAAGGTACTAGATGTGCTGTTGCTACTAGGGAGAAAACAACAATCCTTTGTTCATAGAACAATCGTATTGTTTACATTACACGCAATTCGTAATGCAATAATCTGTTGCTTGCAACTTAATACTAGATGGGGTTCGGATGATAACCTGAAGGTGGATTATTAGTCATAGATGCAGTTGGATGGCGGTCTATGTATAATGTTGTAATGCCCAATCGAATCTCAAAGGAGTCAATATGATTATTATATGCTTGTATGCTTTCTCGATATTTGTCAATTGCCCCGCTGTAATTTGTTCACCTAGCATGTTATCTATCTTAAGGAGAGCCACCTCTAGTGAACTATGGACCCCGGTCCTTTCTTTTACAATCAATCTACAACTGTTTACTGCTTTGTGTTTACTTTCTACAAACTATTACTTCCTTCCATTCGATACGTTAAATCCCTTGTTTTCAGCAAAACCGGTGAGATTGACAACCTCATCGCAAGTTGGGGGCAAAGTTCTGTGGTTGTGTTGTGCAGGTCTCCATGGTGCTACTGGCTCCGGTAGTGCGCCCTGCCAACGTTAAGCTAGCAACACCTTTGGGGTGTTTCCTTGCTCCTACTGGATTGATAACCTTGGTTTTGTACTGAGGGAAAACTTGCTGCTGTGCTCATCATACCTTCCTCTTGGGGTTCCCCAACAAGCTCGATATATTTTGGGCCATCAGTTTGCTTGTTTCTTTTTATCAAAAACATAAAAAAATTAGTTGTACTGGTTTGCTTCTTTTATCAAAAACACACAAAAAATTAGTTCCTATTTCAGTTTCTATTTCTGTTGGCTTGCTTTAATCTTGCAAAAAAATGACTACTCGTGAAAACCTGTTTGATGAAAATAGTGAACCCAAGAGTATTGAGAGAGGATCCTCTAGAACGTATTTGGATGAGATACCTTGCCTCATTAAAAATATTTCTGGTATTGATCTTAATTCTTCTTCATTCGAAAATACTTGAATCTTGCTCCTATGCCTAGCTGAAAGGTGTTAAAGAAAAGCACTATTGGGAGATAACCCAAATTATTTTTACTTTCAGTAAGTTTTACTTTTATTGAGTCTTGGAAGTTATTTCCTCAGTAATAACCTCTCCTTATCCTTTTTGTGTGGTTTTTGTGCCAAGAATAACCTCTAATGAGAGAGAAGTAAGACTTGGGAAAGTTGTTGTCTCAAAACAGTTTTTGTGCTTCACTGTAAAAAATTGTGAAAAATCCTTGTACGTCGGATTGAGCTATAATTTTCTTTGCTTATGCCCCAGGTTATTATCTAACTTTCGTTAGTTTAGCACTTTTTGATTTGAGAAACAGAAGGTCTTCGAAAAAAATCGGTTTTTACCTGCTGGTCTATTTTGATAGATTTCTGCCATTATTTGCATTTGCCTCTTAATCTCTTTCTCTTTGAGTTCTCGTTGATCACTTGAGCTTTTAGAAGGAATTGCTACATTAGCTTGTGTTTTAATGAAAGTTTTACTTGTGTTGAAACTAAACCCAAAGACTTATTATCTTGAATACACTAATGTTGCTAATGAAGATTGTGTGAAGTTTTGTATGAAGGAAATTTTCAGGTGTAGGGAAGAATAATGTGATGAGATGAAGTATGGAAAAAAGCTCAACCTTGGGGATGCCACCCATGTCACGCCAAGAAATATTCAAGAGGTACAAGCGTCAAAGCTTGGGGATGCCCAAGGCATCCCCTTCTTCATCAATAAAAATCTCAGGTTTTCTTCCAAAACGCTTCATTTTTTATTGTTTCATGCACAATTGTGTTGTTCTTGGAGCGTCTTTGTTTTTTTTGTTTGGTTTGATTAAATAAGTTGCTTGGACCCCCGCATTCATATGTTGTTTCAAATAAGTTGATTGGTATTGGAAAAGAGTAGGAAGCTTCATGCTTATAAGTGGTACAAAAGGAGCTTGTTTTGACTGTGGCCTAGACTTTATCTTGTCATGTTTGATGTTGCTTTGACCTTATGCTTAGTGATTATTGCTGTAGCTTGACTTGTTCTAAACAATTGAGATTGCCTAATGTGCCTTGAAAGAATCATGCGTTGTTTTAGCATACAAAGCATAATATTGTGGTATTCTCCTTTGATGCTTTATTTGGGTTGACTTGGCACATGCTTACACCATGTTAAGACTATGAACCAGTCACCTTAGCCTCTATGTTCATTTATTTTTTGACTTGTAATATCACTTTATGCTTTAATTAATAATGTTATGTCGCTTTGCATGATTATGGCCATTATTGCTCTACTAGTTGGTCGCTCCTAGTGTTTTGCTAGCCTCCACCTGTACCAAGTATGAGTTCTACTCATGCATCCAACCTCCAAGAAAACCAAGTTATTCCAAAGAGTCCACTATAAATTCCTATGCATGGTGTGTTACACCATTCCAAGTATATTCATGTTTTTATCTACCTTCCAAATTAAACTTTTGTTATGTGAAAATTAGTGATTAAAGCTCTCACAAACTTGATGGGACACTTTATTTTCTTGCACTTAATAAACCTTGAACCATTATGTCCATCTATGTTGCTTATATGCTTGCACTTTATAAGTGGTGAATTAGCAGAACCATGATACCATGGGGAACGCTTTCAACATTGCACTTATTATTCAGTTGATATCATGTTCTTTTGTTTATGGATCTCGATGGTGTGAAATAAAAGGGGAGCTTGTAAGCTCATGGAGTTTGTATGTGTGTTAGAGAAATGCATGGGCATCTAGCCTAAGCCATGCCTAATCATGGTGGAAACTTGCAGCATAACCATAGTGAGCATTCTGTGAAGCATCCTCAATAAAAACCTATGCAAATAGCAAATAAAAAGATCGCTGAGATGCTCATTGTCTGTTGCCTTGTCATTTTGATATGGGAAAGCTCCTGTGTCTTGGGGCAAGGGGTACCCCATTGGCGGTTCTCCATGATACACATGTACTTACAATGACAAGAACTTACTTGTGACTAAAGTTGAGTAGCATGAGGTTCGGTACTCGTAAGCAAGGGGCATGAGATTTCCAACTTATAACTTGTCAAGCATATCCTCATATTTGTGTCACTTTAACCTTAATCACCTCAAGATGCTTATGATAGGGGCAATGAGAGCTAAAAGCTAATAAGTACCATAATTTTTGGAAGCTCTTTATGAAACTTGAAATCCCTGCTTCCCTCTATGAAGGTCCTTTCTTTTTTACTTTTATGTTGAGTCTCCATCGTCTATCTTTATGCACCAATTGAGAGAGCATAGTGGTCATTCTTAGTTTAATGTACATTGTCCCAAAACTTATTGATTGATTCATAACTTTGATATTGCTTATTCTTAAATTATTTGTATCTAGTCACCCTTATGAACTTTGAAGGTGTCCTATGCATTTATGTTCTGCTATACCATGAGGGACAAGCTGAATACCACTCTTATTATGTTTTCTATATGTGAAACAAACAAACATGTTTCAATGCATTGTTATTCATGATCTTTTGTTTGTACCTTTTCATGTTACAACACAGTTGCTATGTCTTATTGTTAGAACTCTATATTTCATGCTCATGTTTAGAGTACTTTGATCCCAGCTATCAATGCTTTTCAAATACCTTGATCAAGATTTTGATGGTGCATGTCACCTCAAAAATTATTCTTTTTATCACTTACCTACTCGAGGACGAGCAGGAGTTAAGCTTGGGGATGCTTGATACGTCATAAACGTATCTATAATTTTTGATGCTCCATGCTTGTTTTATATCAACTTTCTTATGTTTTCTTTACACTTTGAGGTATTTTTATACATTTTCTGGAACTAACGTATTAACAAGATGCCGCAGTGCCAGTTGCCTGTTTTCTGCTGTTTTTGGTTTCAGAAAAGCTAGTAAGGAAATATTCTAGGAATTGGACGGGACAAAAGCCAAAGTCAATATTTTACTAGAAGGAACATGGAGTCCGAAGGGCAGCCGAAGTGGGGCCACGAGGTGGCCAGACCTAGGGCTGGCATGGCCACCCCCTAGGGCGCACCGCTCCATGGTGTGGGCCCCTCGGGCACCCACTGACCTCGCCCCTTCACCTATAAAAGTACCCTGATGCAGAAACCCGAAGTACCCGATCAAAACTCCACAAAAGTCTGTAGCCTCCGCCATCTCCATTAGATCGAGGGGGATCCGAAGCTCTTCCCGGCACCCTGCCTAAGGGGAGAGATCATCCTGGAGGCCTTCTTCATCACCATGCCAGCCTCTAGAGTGATGTGTGAGTAGTTCACCTTCGGACTATGGGTCCATATAGTAGCTAGATGGTTGGTTCTCCTCCTTTGTGTTATCATGTTTGGATCTTGTGAGCTCCGTTCTTGATCAAGATCATCTATTTGTAATCCTATATGTTGTGTTTGCGGGGATCCGATGGATATTGAGATACTATGTCAGATTGATTATTGATTCTATCATGTCTATGTTATTTGTGATCTTGCATGCTCTCCGTTGCTAGTAGCTATCTTGGCCAAGTAGATGCTTGTAATTCCAAGAGGGAGTATTTATGCTCGATGATACGTCCAAAACGTATCTACTTTCCTGAACACTTTTGCTATTGTTTTTCCTCTAAACTTGTGTGATATGGATACAACTAACACGGACTGACACTGTTTTTAGCAGAATTACCTTGGTGTCTAGTTTTTGTGCACAAAATCAACTATCAGGAAAAATCCCGGAAAATATGCCAAAAATCCTATTTCACCAGAAGACTCACGGAGCCAGAAGACGAGACGGAGTAGGGCCACGAGGGTCCCACACCACCTGGCTGCGCGGGCCAGACCAGGCCGCGCCTGAGGGTGGTGTGGCCGCCTCGGCTGCCCCCTCGACCTCCCTCTTCACCTATAATTCTCCTCTTGACCTAAAAACCAGGGGAGGTTCGACGTTTTTCCAGAGAGAGTTCTGCTGCACTGCCACCACCAGATTCCGTGATTCGGAGCCAGAAACTCCGTTCTCGCACCCTGCCAGGACGGGGAATTGGAGGAGATCATCACCATCGACCATCCATGTTTCCCCCATCTATGAGTGAGTAATCCCCTCCTGTAGGCTATGGGGATGGTAGGGATTGGATGAGATCGTTCATGTAATGGCATCAGATTGTTAGGGCATGGTGCCTAGTATCTATTATTAGGGCTTTTTGACTTTGTTGCAACTTGTTATGCTTAATGCTTGTCAGTAGGGCCCGAGTGCCATGATTTCAGATCTGAACAAATTATTGATTCATTATGATAGTGTTGTTTATGGTCTTACCTGCAAGTTGTATACACATATTGTTGTCCGGAATCAAAGGCCCCGAAGTGACAGCAATCGGGATAACCGGAGGGAATGGCTTTGATGTGAGGATCACATGTGTTCACGGAATGTTAATGCTTTGCTCCGGTGCTCTATTAAAAGGAGCACCTTAATTGCTAGCAGTTCCCTTGAGGCCCCGGTGCAAACGGGCTGGCAGGACAAAATATGTTGTGCAGGTTCTCATTGCGAGCACGTATGACTATATAGGGAACACATGCCTATGATTATTTAGTACTTGGATGCTTTATCTTATTTATCTGCAAATGCCCTATGTCTTGATTTCCATATGAATTGTCTTGTCCATGCAACGCCCATCCATCCATCCCTATGCCTACCGCGCTTTAATCCTACTGTTTACTGCAATTGTTACTACTGCCTTTACTTTTACTACTGCTATTACTTTGTTATTGCTACTACAAAACTGTTGCTACTAATAAACTGTTGTGAGCAAGATTGTTTCCAGGTGTAGTTGAATTTACAACTCAGTTGTTAAGGCTTATAAATATTCCTTGGCTCCCCTTGTGTCGAATCAATAAATTGGGTTTCACTTCCCTCAAAAATATTGCGATACACCCCCTATACTTGTGGGACATCACTCGATAGTAGGTTCATACCTCTAGTAATCTGGGGAAGTGATAGAAATCTCTAAGGTTGTAGATGTGTTGTTGCTACTAGGGAGAAAACAACAATCCTTTGTCCATGGGGCATATTGTTTACTTTACATACTTTGCTTAATGCAATTATCTGTTGCTTGCAACTTAATAGTAGAAGGGGTTCAGATGATAACCTGAAGGTGGATTATTAGTCATAGATGCAGTTGGATTATAGTCTATGTATTATGTTGTAATGCCCAATCAAATCTCGTAGGAGTCAAGATGTCTAGTATATGCATTGTTATGCTTTCTCAATCTGTCAATTGCCCCACTGTAATTTGTTCACCCAACATGCTATTTATCTTAAGGAGAAGTGACTTGTGGACCCCAGTCCACTTCCTTTACCATTAATATACCATCTATTGTTTACCGTTTACTGTTTACTTTCTGCAAGCAATTACTATCTTCCACACTATAGGTTTAATCCTTTATTTTTAGCAAAACCAGTGAGATTGACAACCTCTGTAAGTTGGGGCAAAGTTCTGTGGTTGTGTTGTGCAGGATTCCAAGTTGCTAGCAAGACCTTGGATTTGTTTCCTTTCTCCTACTGGTTCGATAACCTTGGTTTCATAACTGAGGGAATCTTGCTACTGTGCTCATCATACCTTCCTCTTGGGGTTCCCAACGAGCTCTACATATCTTGAGCCATCATCCTCCCAGTTTGGGAGAGGCTTGATCTCCAGGCTGGATGGTGATGGTGATCCTTTAGGCTCTACTTCTTCGACCCTTTTCACGGGCTTCTCTTCTTTCTTCTTCCAGATCTTGTTGACATGGAAGGGCTGCATGGCTTTGCTGCACGGATGTTGTTAGGGGGCTTGTATAGGGATGGCGAGGATTTTTCGAGGCTGAAGGCTGTAGCTCTGTGAAAACTTAATAAAAAAGGTTAGATGCAACCAGCTTTAAAAGGAGAGGTTAAAAACCCTAGCCGCCTTTCATAATGAGCAACTATACGGGCGTTGCCCGTATAGGTTCCGCTGTATAGTTGCGAACCGACTATAGAATTTCTTCTATGGTGGAACCAACTATACGGCCAGAGCTATATGGGCGGGAATTTTTGTTCCCGCCGTATAGTTGGTTGTTAAACTCTTTGTATTCCGAATTTTTTTTTTTGGAGATGGGTCAATATCTATACGACCCCAACTATACGGGCGGAATTTTTATTCTTGTCGTATAGTTGGTCGTTAAACTATCAGTACTAGAAAATAACTTTGTCAAAGGCATTGATATCTATACGACGATAACTATACGGGCGGAATTTTAATTCCCGTCGTATAGTTGGTCGTTAAACTATCAGTACCTTTGATAGATGGAAGGGGTGATGTCGAAACAACTATACGACCGCAGCTATATGGTCAAAATTTTTATTCCAGTCATATAGTTGGTCGTTAAACCCTCTACGTCCACCAAAGATTCCTGCTTCTCCAGGGATTCCTTATTACTCTGAAACTTAACGAAATATCAAGTTTTGACAGAAAAATGATAGCTTAAATTTTCGACTAATATTGGCGTTATCAACCTTCCTCTTTCTTTGCTAGAGCTTCAAATGTTCCTCATTTAACACAAGCTCATAAATTTTTTGAAACTTACTCAAGCCTTTACCTTGGATGGGTTGCCTCCCATGAAGCGCTCTTTTACGGTCAATAGCTTGACCGTAGTGTTGCTTATTTCGTGCAGAGTCCATTTTTCTTGAAGTTTCCATCCCTTGCATATCTTTGCCCAATCAAATCTTCTAGGGTGATCACTTCTATGGTGACTGCACTTATATCTTCTTTTACTCGATAATGCTTCAAGCGTTGTCCATTTACCACCCATGAAAGAGAGGATGTTTTTCCCTTGAGCTTCACTGCTCCCGATGAATAAGATTCTTCAACTATATAGGGACCTTCCCACTTCGATCTGAGCTTCCCTGGAAACAACTTAAGACGAGAATTATAGAGCAACACTTCGTCTCCATTTTTAAAGGTCTTATTTTTCTATTTTTCTATCATGCCATGTTTTCACTTTTTCTTCAAACAATCTATCATTTTCATAAGCCTCACTTCTAAGCTCATCTAAAGCATGAATATCTAATAAAGTTTTTTCTCCTGATGCTTTAAGATCATAGTTTAGGTTCTTTATTGCCTAGAAAGCTTTGTGTTCCAATTCCAAAGGTAAATGGCATGCCTTACCGTATACCATCTTATAAGGTGTCATACCCATTGGATTTTTAAACGCAGTACAGTACGCCCATAGAGTGTCATTTAACTTGTATGACTAATCTTTTCTTGATTTGTCCACCGTCTTCTCGGGTATGGTCTTTAATTCTCTGTTGGAGAGTTCCACTTGACCGCTCATTTGAGGATGATATGGTGAAGAAACACGGTGAGTTACTCCATATTTGCTGAAGATTTTCCTGAAAGTTCCTTTCATAAAATGAGAACCACCATTAGTAATTAAGAATCTAGGAACTCCAAACCTGGGGAATATAACATCCTTGATCATCTTCACCAAGGCGGCTGCATCTGCATGGCTTGTTGGAATAGCTTCAACCCATTTAGTGACATAATCAATAGCAACAAGAATATGAGTATAACCATTTGATTCTATAAAAGGTCCCATGTAATCCATTCCCCATACATCAAAGGGTTCGATTATAAGACTATAATTCATGGACATTTCTTGTCTCCTACCTATATTACCTCTTATTTGGCAAGCATCGCAGTGTTCTACATAACTGTGTGCGTCCTTAAGCAAGGTGGTCCAATAGAATCCAGATTGAAGTACCTTTGCTGTAGTTCGCTTGCCTGCATGATATTCTCCATACGGGCTATCATGACAAGCTTGCAAAATCGCATTCATTTCATGGTTAGGAACACACTTCCGAATCATTCTGTTAGGTCCATGACGATATAGATACGGATCATCCCAAAAGTAATATTTAAGATCATTAAAGAATTTCATCATTTGATTCCTTATCATACCAGGAGGTATAAATTTTACTGTGAGATAGTTAGCATAATCTACATACCAAGGATCAGCGATTTCAACATTTGCTAAATACTCTCCTGGAAATGACTCATTTATAGGTACGGGGTCGGTAATTATTCCCTCCATCCTAGAGAGATGATCTGCTACTGGATTATCCTTACCCCTCCTATCTACTATTTGTAAATCATATTATTGTAGTAATACAACCCACCTAATCAACTGGGGCTTCGCATCCTTTTTCACAAGGAGGTGATGCAAAGCTTGGTGATCCGTATGAACTATCACCTTAGAATTTACGATGTAAGATCTAAATTTGTCACAGGCAAAAATTATAGCTAGGAACTCTTTTTCTGTAGTAGCATAATTTTTCCGAATCTTATTAAGAGGTTTACTAGCATAATAAATAAGATTTAAATTATTTTTGTCTCACTGTCCTAACACATCCCCTAAAGCATAGTCACTAGCATCACACATGATTTCGAAAGGTTCATCCCGTTTTGGAGATTGCATGATGGGTGCTGAAAGTAACTTGTTTTTAAGGCTCACAAAAGCTTCAATGCAATTATGGTCTAAGTAGAATGGAGTTTCTTTCTCAAGAAGGTTGGTGAGAGGCATAGCTATTTTAGAAAAATCTTTTATAAATCGCTTATAAAAACATGCATGCCCCGAGGTATTGGAGTTTCTAACATTTTTAAGTTTTTTATGTCCCGAGGTATTGGAAGATTTTCTATAGCATTTATATTAGTTTTATCTATTTATATTCCTTTCTCTAAAACCTTATGCCCAAAAACTTTACCTTCTCTTTCCATGAAACGGCATTGTTCCCAATTCAAAACAAAATTTGATTGCCTGCATCTTTGCAAAACTTTGGTTAAATTGTAGAGGCAATTATCAAAGGTTGTTCCACAAACAACAAAATCATTCGTTAGAGCTTCCATAAAATCATCAAAGATTTTTAAAACACATTCTTGAAAAGTTGTTGCTGCGTTACTAACGAGGGTTTAACTCATCAATGCCCATTGTTATGGACATTTTGGAGAAGGAGGGAGTGCTGGAGACATCTATCAGCTAGCAAACAAGCACACAGGGGACTCGAAGATTTACCCAAGTTCAGGCCTCGTAGAGGTCCCTACTCCTACTTGTCTGCTCGTGGAATTATCGAAGGAATCAAAGATTACAATGGTGCGCAGATGTGATCTGGCGAGGGGAAACTAGGGTTGCGTGTGTCCTCCTCGGCGCCCCCTCCTAGCCTTTATATAGGTAGGCTAGGTCTCGGGTAGCAGGTCGAGTCGGTTACAAGTTAGGGTTTTCCCCTTCAAACTTTCTATCTTTAGCTTCTTCTTGTTCTTCAAGCAATCGAGATTCCATAGGTTACTCGAGTCCTTCATTTGGGCCTTGGCGACACCGTGGGACCTTACATATTTAGGCCATATATACCAAGCTCGAGTACCTGTAGGGTATACCCATGTCAGTAGCCCCCGAGCGTCCAGTGGAATGGTAGATTCGACTGGGGACTTTTTGAAGTCTTTCGAGTGCATGAATGAGTATATTTCGACTGCTTTGTTTGTGTCATAGGGATTGTTGATGTGCGTGCCTGATTTAACCGAAGTATCGGTATCAGTTAACCACCTTAGGGTGAAACAACGCAATCTACTCGAACTCAAGTCCCCGGACTCGAATCCAGAAAAGTGCTGGTGTAATTCGACTCAAGCCGCGGAGGTCTTACAGGAGTTGAATTCCAGTTATATGGGTGTGAGCACTCGACGCGTTCGTCAAGGCATATTCATCGTACCTGTAGGCACGGATATATTTCTGGTAGTGCACAACAAATGCGTTGCCAGGCCTTATTCAGGTCTTACCTTCACATTGTAAGCGCGGCATCCGAATTTTTATCATCGCGGAGACGATTCGGGTGACCCAGGAGATGCAATCTCTTTGTAGGGAAATGAGGCGGTGTCGCCATAAACTTCGAGTGTGGATGTTATCAACACACAGTAATTAGTACAAATAATCATAGGGTGTGCGACCAGCGCTCCCTATGGGAGTAGCCCCCGAGTGCCTGGTTGAGTCGAAGACTTAGGCAGGGACTAAAGAACTTTTGTGACTGCTGTCGTCTTTTGTTTGCTTGTTTCAGTCGAATTTATTTCCGGCGCTCCCTATGGGAGTAACCCATGTCCATAGTCAAGCCATGCTTCGAGTTGTTGGGTTTGCTTTGATTATCCATGTTCCTGAAAAAGAAGAAAGAAAAAGTGTAGGGTGCGCGACCAGCGCTCCCTATGGGAGTAGCCCACGAGTGCTTGGTGGAGTCGAGGACTCGAGCAAGGACTAAAGTAGTCGAAGTCTTCTGCTGCGTAGCTTTGATGATGTTAGTGTTGATGATTTCATGAACTCAGTTGCCCACGTGAGCGAGTTTGACGGGACGTGACGAGCAGTGGGTCCCACTCCCTGACTTTGATTTGACTGGGCATGCGTAATCTTTATTTTAATTGCGCCTCCTCGATTTCCGCGTGTAATGGGAGTAGTGGGGGGACGGTTCGCGTTTCCACTCCTCCACGTGCCTAGCACGATGTTTGCCACGCGTCCAGTAGGGTTTTTCTGAGCCGTTGGATTGCATCTTCTAGGGGTTAAGTAGTGGTGCTACGACGGTAATTTCTCATCTGCTTTCATTCATCCTTTGCTTCCATCGCCATTGCCGCTACTCCTCTGCTTTCTATGTGCTCGTTTCTCCCACGACGCTGGACCAGCTCTGCTCGTTTCATAGCGACTTCCTTCGGTCGCATCGCTGCCGCGCAATGGGGAAGAAGAAGGGAGGTGCTGCGGCTGATTCTGCGGCTACCGCTGCTGCGGCGAAGAAGAAGGGCGGCTCCGCCGTCGTGGGTACCAGCACCACCGCCGGTGGGAAGAAGAAGGGCGCGGGCACCCACATCACGAATGGTGTGTGGCGTCCCTCCATCATCAAGTCATCTGATCTCCGTCTTCTTCGCCAAGACGGAGTGCTGTTCGTCGCAGTTGCTGACGCGCGCGTCCCCGGCGGTGAGATAATTCCTTCTCCTCCCGCTGGTTTTCGAGTGATGTTCTTGGCTTTCATCATTCGCGGCCTCTCTTTGCCCCTGCATCCTTTCTTCAGGGGCCTCCTTTGTTTTTACGGGCTTCAGCTCCATCAGCTGTCCCCGAACTCTATCCTCCACATCTCATCACTCTCTGCGAGTGCTGGCTCGGAATCGAGCCACACTTCGGCCTCTTCAAGCGCCTGTTCAAGTTGAAGCGCCAATCTGCGTCTGGCTCTTTAGTCTATGATGTAGGTGGCTGCGGAATCCACGTCGACCCATCCACCGCCTATTTTGACATCAAGCTCACGGCGTCCGTCCAAGGGTGGAGGGACAAATGGTTCTACATCCGCGACGAGAAGGCTAACGGGGAGCACTTTGGGCTCGCACCCTTCGATCCCGCGACACCGTGCAAGAGGAGGCGCTCCTGGAAGAATGTAGTCATGCCTGGCGAGTCCGCGGCGACAGATGTGCTGTACGAGCGCGTCTGCGACCTCGAGAGTCGCATAGGCAAAGAGGAGGGAGGCTGCGCCCTCATTCGTATGTGGCTGCGCCATCGCGTCCAGCCCCTGTAGGCCAGAGTCCACCCCATGTTTTAGTGGACTAGCGCTGACGATGCCACTCGCGTGTCTGCCGATGGCATGTCCGCGAGTGAGGTGGACAAAAGGGTTTGACTGGTCACCAAGTACACCATCAAGGATGTGCTCCCCAATGAGCCAGTTGTTCCTCCATTTGATGCTGCTAACCCTCCTCCCAAGGTATAGTTGTGCTACGCAGTAGCTTAGTTTGTCGATTGCTTCTCTGCTGTTTACTTGCTTTTTGCTAAATTTGTTGTCTGTATGCAGAATTGGGCGGTGTCACCTTGTATGCCCCCTCTTCCCGAGGGGATTATTCCTCGCGAAGCCTTGGAAGAGGACAAGTCGAAGTCGACCGTCCCATCTGATATGGAGGAGGAAGCCCTCGAGTCTGGTAGTCCGGATACTCGCAAGCGTTCGCGCAGCGAGGATTCCGATGCGTCGTCTCCTTCGACTCCGGAAGGTGCAGGCGGTGGTGCGGAGTCGCCGATCCCTACCATTCCTGTGAGTGTTGTGGCGCCTTCTTCTCGCAAGAAGATGCGACTGCCAAAGGAGTCCTCGTTGGAGTCGGGGGAACCAACCTTTGACTTTGATAATTTTGATTGGTAAGTAATCGAATATTCCTTTTTTGGTTCTTCTTTGAAGTTGCCTTTTCTTGATGTTGATTTTATCTTGCAGTCAGCAGGCGTCGTCATCTTCTGGCGATGTCCAATTTCTGAAAGAATCTGGAGTCGCAACCTCCGGTGCCAAGAAAGAGGTTGAGCATGCTCCTTCTCCTCCATTGGCGGCCCACTCCGAGCACAACTCTTCCAGCTCTCCGCATGAGGGGGAGCATCGAATGGTTGCCCGGATGACGGCACACCAAACAACTTTGGAGTCATTGGAGGATCATGTAAGTGTAGTATTTCTTCTCCTTGTGCTGCAGTCGATGCTGCTTATGGCGTCTGCTAACTTTGTTGTTTTCTTTGTTGCGACAGCTCCTTGTGAAGGAAGCTGCTCATCTGGCGGACCAAGTGCTTGCGATGAGTCGCCAGCATGCAATGCTGGATACGCGATATCGCGTGGTGGAAAGTAAGTACCTTTCCTTCTCATTCTTCTACATCGTTGTCCTGTAGTCGATTAATAGCCAATCCCTTTTGTGCTGTCTTGCAGCTAAACATAATGCCCTTCTTCGTGATGCTGTCGCCATGGAAAAGACGCTCGCCGCGGCTGTGAAGAGCCGCGATGAGGCAATCGTGGCGCGTGACGAGGCGCAAAAGCGTGAAGACGGCCTCCGTGCCTCTATTGCAGCTAGGGAGAAGTTGTTCGAAGAACAACTTTTCTCGATTGCCAAAGCCCTCTCAGGTACCTTGGTTGGATATCATTTGTTGTTCTCTTGTTCTGTGTTTTGCCGTTGGCGTTGATGCTTACATCCATGTGCTGGTTTGTGTACAGATGCCAGCGGTTTGAGTTTAGATTCTCAGGGCCTCTGCCGCGATGACGCTTTGGCGGGTGCGCTTTCAGTAGTCGAGGACCGCAGCGCCGCCGTTCAAGATACGCTCTCCAAGGCCAAGGGTGTTCTCAGTCACCTTCAGGAGGAGCTGATGCCCAAGGCTGAGCTAATCTAGAACATGGACGAGCTGGTGGAGTCTCTCGCCGGGGGTGTTCCTTCCAGCTTCAAGAACTCACTCCGCGTGGCTGGCACGTCCATGTCACTTGCCATGGTGCAGGCCCATGGAGTCGAGATAGATCCTGCTGCGGTGTCGAAGGCGATGCCCGTTAGCGCGGATGGCCAGCAGGTAGTCTTTGCTCCTTTCGCGACTTCATGTGGCAAATATGGTCCGCAACTGATAAACACGGTTGGAAGTACTCTGAGGAGCTACAACGCGCCAAGAAGGCGGCAAAGGCTGCGGCGTCAGGGGCTGGCGGAAAGTCAGTGGCATCTGACACTGCCACAGACTCGATGAAGCCCCCGAAGCCGTCGAAGTCGAAGAAGCCAATAGCTCCTCAGTAGATTTGTAATAGTTAGCTAGTTTGTGTCGTTTGTTAAGAACATGCCTGCTAACGAGTGTATCTGCTGATACTTTTGCTAGTCTTGAATGCACTTGAACCTTTTGTCTTTGTGTTGATTTGGTCGTCTTATTTTGTTTCTATCTTGGCTTGTGGTAGGGTACATCAAGTGATCCTTTGAGGGAAACTCAGGACTCGCCGCCTCTTGATGATACTTTGGCACCGCCGCGTTCCAGGGTAGATGAGTTGTCGCTGCTTTCGCGACTGCGTGAAGCAGCTGGAGCGTGAGTTGCTAGTGCTCCACAGTAACACGGATGTATGTAAGTCAAAAGCAGAGAAAGCCGCCGCCCAAGAGCAGTATCTGCTTGGCGAGGTGACGCAGCTGGGCGACCAATTCAAGTGTTAGTTTTCTTGCTCTTATCTTTTTCTTGTAGTCACTCGCGATGGTGTGTTGTACATATGCTGCTGTTGCTGCTTCGTGTAGTTGTCAGCGCGCATCATCCGCAGGATGAGAAGGATAGAATTGCCATTCGTATGCATGATCTTACCCAGGAGCAACTTCAAGAGAGTAGATACTTCTGGGTAGATCATGATCGTGCGATTGCGCTGGCGACCCTGCAGGATCGTGCGTTGCGAGTGCTGCACTTTCTGAAGAAGTCGCAGTCATGCTTGAAGAACATTTATCGGACGATGTTTCCGCTGGATGTTTCTCCATCAAGCCTGCTGGCCCTCCTTGCCAAGTTTCAAGACCTGACCGCGGTTCGCGTGTGCGTGAGGCAACAGCAGGTGGCTGGTGCCAAGGCCGCTCTATCGCTGGTGCGACTGCATAGGCCTAGCGTAGATATTGCGGCAATTGCGACTGGGCCGCCTGCGCCACCAGCAAGTTCTGCCTGGAATATGGTGCCGCACTACCAGGCGGTGGATCGCCCAGCAAAGGAGATCGTCAATTTCATCGAAGAGCAGACCAACGTTCTTTTGTTGCAGTAGTGGCTTAGTTTGTAACCTACACATATGAAAGAACATTTCATGTTTTCCTATGTTTTGCGTTTTAGATAACAATACTATGGAGACTATTCATGTGCGCTAAGTGTGCACGAAGTTTTGAGGGGGGCTAGATAATCCGCCCCACCTCATCTCTCAAAGGAAGCCAAGGCGCGTCGCTCGGTGTCCAGTCAGAAAATTCGAACTGGGGCGGTTTTTCCTCCCCACGCCGGATAATCCGGGTGTTGCACGGGCCGGATAATCCGGTCCCCTAGTTTTCGAGCAAAAGGGGCCAAGGCGCGTCGCACGGTATCCGGTCGGATTTTCTCCCGGAAAATCCGAACTGGGGCGGTTTTTCTTCCCCAGACCGGATAATCCGGCCCCCAGAAGTTGATCAAGGGCAAGCTCAGCGCGTCTCTCTGATAGGGGCGGATTATCTGCCGGATATTCCGAGTCTGGGGCGGTGTTTTCCCTAGGCCGGATAATCCGGCCCCCAAAGTGTGCAACGGCTGGTTTCTGAAGGGGGTATAAATACCCCTTCTTCCCCAACTTTCAGAACTCTTGATTCATTCGAAATTGACCAGACATTGTGCAAGAGCTCTCATTCTCGATCTCCCACTTCAACCACCCGAAGGTCTTGATCTTTGGTGGAATTGAAGGAGGAGAAATTCGTCATCATCATCAAGAATCAAGCGCTTCAACTCCTCTCCATTCACTTGGATAAATCCTTGATCTAGTATTCTTGTCAATACCTAGATCTTGTTTATTGTATTTGATAAGTTTGTTCTTGTGGCAGCTTGTTGTCATTTCGGGAGCCTCCAAGTTGTTGTGGAGTTGTTGCCCCGCTAGTTGTGTAAAGGCACCGGTGCCCGCCTCGAAGGGTACCTATAGTGGAAGGTGGATCAGGCCTGTTGTGGCGAGATCCATTGGAGAACAGGGTGAGGCCTTTTGTGGCGTGGTGGTCTTAGTACCACCCACCCCTCCAACGCAGACGTACTTCCCTTAACAAGGAAGGAACTGCAGTCAAACAAATCATGTGTCTCCGCGTGCTTCACTTCGGTTTACTCGTTCCTCTTCCACTCGCTCTTTACTTGCTAGTAGATAGGTTTGCATATAGGGAAATTCCACCTAATAGTTTATCTAGAGAATTTACCCTTGTGCTAAGCCTAAAATTTAAAAAGAATTAAAAATTGGTGCAACACCTATTCACCCCCCCTCTAGGTGCCCATACAATCCATTTCAATTGGTATCAGAGCCCCGGCTCTTAATTCGGGCTTAACCGCCTAAGAGTAGTATGGGTACCAAGGATGATGGAAATGAGGCTGTGGATAAGGTCATAATGGATGATCTCAAATCGTTGGAAACAACCTTGTTGAAATCCTTTGAGGCCAAGATGGAGGAGATGAATCAAATGATTGCTCTCCTTACATCATCCATAGCCCCATCTCCATCCTCCTCTGAGGCTCCCACACCATCATCTAAGGAAAAGGGTAACACCGGATCCAAGGATGATGATGTGGAAGGTGAAAAACTAAATGGTTCCACCTCCAAAAAGGGAAGTGGTAAGGAGGAATATAGTGAGGTTCGCCACGTATATTCCCCTGACCCACCTATCCCTCATCCTCATATAAACAATAGGGGTGATCCACCCAAGCTCACTGCATCCTCTTTTAATCAATGGCAATTCCTAATGAAATCTCATGTTTGCAGCTCCTCTATTGAATTGTGGAGGATTATTGAAGAAGGTCTTTGATGACCCACAAGTATAGGGGTGTATCGCAGTATATTCGAGGGAAGTGAAACCCAATTTATTGATTTGAAACAAGGGGAGCCAAAGAATACTTATCAGCCTTAACATCTGAGTTGTCAATTCAGCCGCACCTGGAAACAACCTTGCTCACAACAGTTTATCAGTAGCAACAGTTTTGTAGTAGGAATAGTAAAGTAACAGCAGTAGCAAAACAAAGACAGTAGTAACAAAAGCAGTAAACGGTGGGATTCGAGTGCGGCAGGCATAGGGATGGATGGACGGGCGTTGCATGGACAATACAATTCACACAGCAAACAGAACATAGGGAAATTGCAGATAAATAAGATAAAGCATCCAAGTACTAGACAATCCTAGGCATGTGTTCCATATATAGTCATACGTGCTCGCAATGAGAACTTGCACAACATCTTTTGTCCTGCCAGCCCGTTTGCAGCGGGGCCTCTAAGGAACTACTGGCAATTAAGGTGCTCCTTTTAATAAAGCACCGGAGCAAAGCATTAACACTCCGTGAACACATGTGATCCTCACATCAAAGCCTTTCCCTTCTGGTTATCCCGATTTCTGTCACTTCGGGGCCATAGGTTCCGGACAACGACGTGTGTATACAACTTGCAGATAAGACCAAGAACAATACTATCATAATGAATCAATAATAAGTTCAGATCTGAAATCATGCCACTCAGGCCCTAGTGACAAGCATTAAGCACAACAAGTCGCAACAAAGTCATAAATCACTAATAAAAGATACTAGGCACTAAGCCCTAAAAATCTGATGCCATTACATGAACGATCTCATCCAATCCCTACCATCCCCATAGCCTACAGCGGGGGATTACTCACTCATAGATGGGGGAAACATGGATGGTCGATGGAGAAGTGATGGTGATGGTGATGGCGATAATCTCCTCCAATTCCTCGTCCCGGCAGGGTGCCAGAACGGAGTTTCTGGTGCTGTTTCGTGGAATCTAGTGGTGGCGGCGGAGCGGAACTCCTTCTGGAAAAATGTCGAACCCCCTGTAGTTTTTAGGTTAGAAGGCTCCTTATAGGCGAAGAGAGAGGCCGAAGGGGTGCCTGGGGGGCCCACACCACCCCCTGGCGTGGCCTGGCCTGGCCCGCGCCACCAGGTGGTGTGGCCACCCCAGGGCTCTTCTTTGTCTCGTATTTTGGCTCCTGGAGTCTTCGGGTGAAGTAGGATTTTTGGCATATTTTCCGGGATTTTTCCTAATAGTTGATTTTCTGCACAAAAAGTAGACACCAAGGCAATTTTGCTGAAAACAGCGTTAGTTCGCATTAGTTGCATCCAAATAACACACGTATAGAGGAGAAACACTCGCAAAAGTGTTTGGGAAAGTATATACGTTTTGGACGTATCAACTCTCCCCAAGCTTAGCTTATTGCTTGTCCTCAAGCAATTTAGTTGAAAACTGAGTGCGATAAAAGAACTTTCACGAACACATTTGCTTCATATGATGTAAATATTCTCATCAATGTGATCAACTACTTAGACAATCCATAGTAGAGAGTATGCAATTGAGTCTACTTAATAGTCATTGCAAGCTATGAAGAGATTCCAACTCAAGAATAATAAGTAGCACAAAGCATAAACATAAGCAACATTACAATGCTCATAGAAAGGTATGATAGAGTGGTATCTCGCTTGCCTTTGATTATGAATGCCAAGACACCTCTGAAGTTCAAGTGATGACTAGAAGTAAAGATATCAAGGATACAAGCATCAAAGTCATAACACAAATAATCAAGTAATGAAACAAACGCGAAGAATGACAACTATGCTCTCAAGAAGGTGCTCAAAGAATATGTGGAGACTCGACAAGTAAAGGAAAAGGTTTTGAGTAATTTTGAAAGGCTTCCAAATGCTGAAAGTATGGTACTCATTAGCTTTGAGCTCTCATTTCCCCTATCATAAGCATCTTTAATGTGGTTAAGGTGAAAGTGAGGTCCAATCTGAGTTATATGCTTGACAGACTATAAACTGGAAATCCCAAGTCCCTTGAGTACGAGGGCCGCTCCTCATGCTACTCAACTTTAGTTACCGGTAAGTTCTTGTCATCGTAAGTATGTGCATATCATTGAGAACCGCCAACGGGGTACCCCTTGCCCGATGATACGGAAGAATCCCCATATGAAAATGACAAGGCAAGCAGACAATGAGTATCTCAGCAATCTTCTTATTTACCATGGGAAAATGGTGCTTTTTCTCTCTTTCCTCTTTTCATAAAACTCTCTTTCTTTTTTTCCTTTTTCTTTTCTCAATAGCTATAACTCTCTCTTTTTTTATAAGAAGAATGCTTCATAGATATCATTATGGTTACGCTGCAGGTTTCCACCATGTCAGCATGGATTAGACCAGCGGCCCAGGCGTTTCTCTAACACACATACATAACTCCATGGACTTACAAGCTCCCCTTTTATTTCACACCGACGACATCCGCAAATAAAAGAGCAAGGTATCAACTGGGTATATATTTACAAGTGTTGAAAGCGTTCTCCGTGACAGCACGGTTTTGCTAATCCCCAGCCTATAATTTGCAAGCATATAACTTTCATGGAGAGTTCACAATGGTTCAGGCTTATTAAGTGCGGAAAATAAAGTGTGCCATCAAGTTCGTGAGAGCTTTACTAACTAACTTTCTCATAACGAGCAAACATATTATTCGGAAGAAAACAAGGCATATTGAATATGCACGGAAGTAGCAAATGATGCTACTAGGTAGGTATGGTGGACACTTTGGAAATAATTGGTTTAGGGAGTTGGGAACTTGAGAAAAATACTCAGTAGAAGTGAGGGCTAGCAATAGTAAGGGAACGACAAACGAGAGAGCAATAGCTGTCATTATCATGCTTGCAACAAAACAAGACTACTCATGGCATGAAAATGATTCAAGATCCTCAAGGCAAAATAATTCATCAAGGCTTAACTGATTATCACAGTCAAGTGCATGCATGAGCATGTGCCAAGTCGATCAAACGAAACATTCAGAGGAGGATACCACGGTGTCATACCAATTTATCAATAGAGTAATGCAAGCAAACATAAATGAAACATGCTACAAACTATTAGCGAGCTGGAGCTAATCACAAGAAAGCAAGAACTACTAAGCATCCGAAGAAAACATACACTCTACATGAACGGACTAAGCAAGCTCACAATGATGAGTATATGTACAAAAATGAAGACAAAAAGAGTTCGTTACCAGCCTCTTACCACGCCTCACGTTGTCATTGCTCCTCATTATTGCTCTTCACTTGTGTGGCTTGAATAATAATATGAAACCAATAATCCACTGAGAACTGCCGAACCCTATAGCCAACTCGCAAAAACCAAAGGAGAACGACAAATATTTTTGGTGTTTTCGAGTTTTAAACAAGAACAAAAAGAGAAAAACAAACAAAGAAAAATATTTTTGGGTTTTTCGAATAGCTGAAACAAAGCAAAAAGGGGAAAGCAAACCAAGGCAAAAATAAGAAGCAAACTAAAGAGTAACAACAGAAATATTTTTGGTCTTTTTGTGTTTTTAGAAAGCAAAGCAAAGAAGAACGAAAACTAAAAAGAAAGCAAAAACATGAATATATAAAGAACTGACGCAACATGATATGGAGATGAGTGCGGTGTCGGCGTACCTCCCCCCAAGCTTAGGCTTTTGGCCTAAGTGGGTATCAGCCCCAGGCTGGCCAAGATAAAGTGCCACCGGGGTACGACGAGGAGGTACCCTTGTCCTGGTGCGAGCCTGAGTACGCCCCTCCGTAATGTGCGGAGTAATCATAGGAGGGCACGTCCTCCTGGTGCTGCTCGTGGAAACCGAACAAGCGAAGCTGCTCGTCCACTTCCTCCTTGGAGCATGACCATGGTCTCCTGTCAACACTAAACAAAGCAGGTTGTGGCAAAAGGATCTCCCTTTCATCCCCATCAGTGAAAAGCATCCTATATACTAGATTGTTCAAATCAGAGGTAGCAGTGACAAAGTGATGAGTTTTCATGGCAACAAGGTCGAGCCTGTGTGGTGCTAGCATAACATCATCAGGAGCCACCGAAAGATCTAATGCATCGACTACACGCGATGCAATGATGCCCCCATAAATAGGCCCCCTAGCAGCTAGGCGGCGAGCAATAAGCGAGCCAAGATTGTACCAAGTATCATTGTCGAGCGCAGCAGCAAGGAAAGCTAAGTGATAGTTGGAGATATTACTAGTGTTCTCTCTACCCAATACACTAGTAGAAAGATAGTATGCAGAGTATCTAAGAGCAGGGAGTGGTATATTTCTTATCTTTCCGCGCTACGCCATGATGACCCACAAGTATAGGGGGTGTATCGCAGTATTTTCGAGGGAAGTGAAACCCAATTTATTGATTCGACACAATGGGAGCCAAAGAATATTTATTAGCCTTAACAACTGAGTTGTCAATTCAGCTGCACCTGGAAACAATCTTCCTCACAGCAGTTTATCAGTAGCAACAGTTTTGTAGTAGGAATAGTAAAGTAACAGCAGTAGCAAAACAAAGACAGTAGTAACAAAAGCAGTAAACAGTGGGATTCGAGTGCGGTAGGCATAGGGATGGATGGACGGGCGTTGCATGGACAAGACAATTCACATAGCAATCAGAATATAGGGCAATTGCAGATAAATAAGATAGAGCACCCTAGTACTAGACAATCCTAGGCATGTGTTCTATATATAGTCATACATGCTCGCAATGAGAACTTGCACAACATCTTTTGTCCTGCCAGCCCGTTTGCAGCGGGGCCTCTAGGGAACTACTGGCAATTAAGGTGCTCCTTTTAATAGAGCACCGGAGCAAACCATTAACACTCCGTGAACACATGTGATCCTCAAATCAAAGCCTTTCCCTTCCGGCTATCCCGATTTCTGTCACTTCGGGGCCATAGGTTCCGGACAACGACGTGTGTATACAACTTGTAGATAAGACCAAGAACAATACTATCATAATGAATCAATAATAAGTTTAGATCTGAAATCATGGCACTCGGGCCCTAGTGACAAGCATTAAGCACAACAAGTCGCAACAAAGTCATAAAGCACTAATAAAAGATACTAGGCACTATGCCCTAACAATCTGATGCCATTACATGAACGATCTCATCCAATCCCTACCATCCCCATAGCCTACAGCGGGGGATTACTCACTCATAGATGGGGGAAACATGGATGGTCGATGGAGAAGCGATGGTGATGATGATGGCGATGATCTCCTCCAATTCCCCATCCCGGCAGGGTGCCAGAACGGAGTTTCTGGTGCTGTTTCGTGGAATCTGGTGGTGGCGGCGGAGCGGAACTCCTTCTGGAAAAACGACGAACCCCCCGAAGTTTTTAGGTCAGAAGGCTCCTTATAGGCGAAGAGAGAGACCGAGGGGGTGCCTGGGGGGCCCACACCATCCCCTGGCACGGCCTGTCCCGCGCCACCAGGTGGTGTGGCCACCCTAGGGCTCTTCTCTGTCTTGTATTCTGGCTCCTGGAGTCTTTGGGTGAAATAGGATTTTTGGCATATTTTCCGGGATTTTTCCTGATAGTAGATTTTCTGCACAAAAAGTAGACACCGAGGCAATTCTACTGAAAACAGCGTTAGTTCGCATTAGTTGCATCCAAATCACACAAGTATAGATGAGAAACAATAGCAAAAGTGTTCGGGAAAGTAGATACGTTTTGGACATATCAACTCCCCCCAAGCTTAGCTTATTGCTTGTCCTCAAGCAATTCAGTTGAAAACTGAGTGCGATAAAAGAACTTTCACGAACACATTTGCTTCATATGATGTAAACATTCTCAGCAATGTGATCAACTACTTAGACAATTCATAATAAATATTATGCAACTGAGTCTACTTAATAGTCATTGCAAGCTATGAAGAGATTCCAACTCAAGAATAATAAGTATCATGAAGCACAAACATAAGCAACATTACAATGCTCATAGAAAGGTATGATAGAGTGGTATCTCGCTTGCCTTTGATTATGAATGCCAAGACACCTCTGAAGTTCAAGTGATGACTAGAAGTAAAGATATCAAGGATACAAGCATCAAAGTCATAACACAAATAATCAAGTAATGAAACAAACGCGAAGAATGACAACTATGCTCACAAGAAGGTGCTCAAAGAATATGTGGAGACTCGACAAGTAAAGGAAAAGGTTTTGAGTAATTTTGAAAGGCTTCCAAATGCTGAAAGTATGGTACTCATTAGCGTTGAGCTCTCATTGCCCCTATCATAAGCATCTTTAATGTGGTTAAGGTGAAAGTGAGGTCCAATCTGAGTTATATGCTTGACAGACTATAAACTGGAAATCCCAAGTCCCTTGAGTACGAGGGCCGCTCCTCATGGTACTCAACTTTAGTTACCGGTAAGTTCTTGTCATCGTAAGTATGTGCGTATCATTGAGAATCGCCAACGGGGTACCCCTTGCCCGATGATACGGAAGAATCCCCATATCAAAATGACAAGGCCAGCAGACAATGAGTATCTCAGCAATCTTCTTATTTACCATGGGAAAATGGTGCTTTTTTCTCTCTTTCCTCTTTTCATAAAACTCTTTTTTTCTCAATAGCTATCTCTCTCTTTTTTTATAAGAAGAATGCTTCATAGATATCATTATGGTTATGCTGCAGGTTTCCACCATGTCAGCATGGATTAGACCAGCGGCCCAGGCGTTTCTCTAACACACATACATAACTCCATGGACTTACAAGCTCCCCTTTTATTTCACACCGACGACATCCGCAAACAAAAGAGCAAGGTATCAACTGGGGATATATTTACAAGTGTTGAAAGCGTTCCCCGTGACAGCACGGTTCTGCTAATCCCCAGCCTATAATTTGCAAGCATATAACTTTCATGGAGAGTTCACAATGGTTCAAGTTTATTAAGTGCGGAAAATAAAGTATGCCATCAAGTTCGTGAGAGCTTTACTAACTAATTTTGCCATAACAAGCAAGAATTTTATTCGGAAGAAAACAAGGCATATTGAATATGCACGGAAGTAGCAAATGATGCTAATAGGTAGGTATGGTGGACACTTTGGAAATAATTGGTTTAGGGAGTTGGGAACTTGAGTAAAATACTCAGTAGAAGTGAGGGCTAGCAATAGTAAGGGAGCGACAAACGAGAGAGCAATAGCTGTCATTATCATGCTCGCAACAAAACAAGACTACTCATGGCATGAAAATGATTCAAGATCCTCATGGCAAAATAATTCATCAAGGCTTAACTGATTATCATAGTCATGTGCATGCATGAGCTGTGCCAAGTCGATCAAACGAAACATTCAGAGGAGGATACCACGGTGTCATACCAATTTATCAATAGAGTAATGCAAGCAAACATAAATGAAACATGCTACAAACTATTAGCGAGCTGGAGCTAATCACAAGAAAGCAAGAACTACTAAGCATCCGAAGAAAACATACACTCTACATGAACGGACTAAGCAAGCTCACAATGATGAGTATATGTACAAAAATGAAGACAAATAGAGTTCGTTACCAGCCTCTTACCACGCCTCACGTTGTCATTGATCCTCATTATTGCTCTTCACTTGTGTGGCTTGAATAATAATATGAAACCAATAATCCACTGAGAACTGCCGAACCCTGTAGCCACCTCGCAAAAACCAAAGGAGAACGACAAATATTTTTGGTGTTTTCGATTTTTAAACAAGAACAAAAAGAGAAAAACAAACAAAGCAAAATCTTGTTGGGTTTTTCGAATAGCTGAAACAAAGCAAAAAGGGGAAAGCAAACCAAGGCAAAAAGAAGAAGCAAACCAAAGAGAAACAACAAAAATATGTTTGGTCTTTTTGTGTTTTAAGAAAGCGAAGCAAAGAAGAACAAAAACTGAAAATAAAGCAAAAACATGAATATACAAAGAACCAACGCAACATGATATGGAGATGAGTCCAGTGTCGGCGTACCTCCCCCCAAGCTTAGGATTTTGGCCTAAGTGGATATCATTCCCAGGCTGGCCAAGATGAAGTGTCGCCGGGGTACGACGAGGAGGTACCCTCGTCCTGGTGCGAGCCCGAGTACGTCCCTCCGTAATGTGCGGAGTAATCATAGGAGGGCACATCCTCCTTGTGCTGCTCGTGGAAACCCAACAAGCGAAGCTGCTCGTCCACCTCCTCCTTGGAGCGCGACCATGGTCTCCTGTCAACACTGAACAAAGCAGGCTGTGGCAAAAGGATCTCCCTTTCATCCCCGTCAGTGAAAAGCATCCTATATACTTGATTGTTCAAATGAGAGGTAGAAGTGACAAAGTGATGAGTTTTCATGGCAACAAGGTCGAGCCTCTGTGGTGCTAGCATAACATCATCAGGAGCCACCGAAAGATTTAATGCATCGACTACACGCGAGGCAATGATGCCCCCATATATAGGCCCCCTAGTAGCTAGGCGGCGAGCAATAAGCGAGCCAAGATTGTACCGAGTATCATTGTTGAGTGCAGCAGCAAGGAAAGCTAAGTGATAGTTGGAGATATTACTAGTGTTCTCCCTACCCAATACACTAGTGGCAAGATAGTATGCAAAGTATCTGAGAGCAGGGAGTTGGATATTTCTTATCTTTCCGCGCTGCGCCACGCGGTCATCATCATTGGTCACCCCTCGGTAAAGCTCCAACAAATCAGCGGGTCTCTCTTGAATTTTCTTCACGGTCCCTGTCATACGCACACCTACAATACTGCAAAATCTCTCCAAAGGCATGGTGAAGGGCATATCATAGATTTTGAAAGAGACAGTGGAATGATAGGATGTGTTAGTAAATGAGAAGCTCACAACAAAAGTTTTGGTGAGCATAGCGTATTGTGCACTCTCATCTTGCATATAAGAGGTCAAGCTAACCCTCTCAATCAGTAGCAAGAAATCGTCAAGAATACATGCAGCTTGCAAGAAAGTAAAACAAGGAAAAGAGGATGAGTGAGCATCCCCATCATCCCTTTCACTGCCAATGCGTGTTGCAATGAGGTCTTCATTGTATGATGGCCTAGCTTGAGAGGCTGTTCTTGAGGGCCTCGACCTCCTAGGTGCATTACTCTCAAATATCTCTCCAAAAGTGTGGTTGTTCATGCTTGGTATTCTGAAATTTAAACATCTATTAAACAAGCGATTGCAAAGTAAATATAATGAAGGATTCTACTCATAGGGACTAGCAAGAGGCCTAAACATGCATCAAAACTATATCTCTAAGCATCAAAAAGCTTACAAGCACTCATAACCAGTCACCTATAGCAGCAAAATACTCAACATACAATCTACCAATCACAAATCTACTTGGACAAGGGGAGGAGTTACATACCAAGGAACAATTGCTCCAAATTTCAGCAAGAAAGATGGGCTGAGCAAAGAGATCAAAGAAATCGAGATCAAACACAGAGAGAACGTGATTTTGAGCTATGAACTGGAGCTTACTCGGGAGAGAGAAGAAAGTGGCAGGAGAGAGAGGTGGTGGGGGGCCAGGGGTGGCCCACACCAGGGCATGGCGCCACCCAGGTCTGGTCGCGCCACCACATGGTGTGCCTGCCTGGTGGGCCCCCCCTGGTACCTACCAGGTACTCCTCTGCCCCTTTTTTACGTAAAAATTTAATATGAATTTTCTGGAATTTTTCGAGACACTTTTTTTGACATTTTTCAGAAATAGAAGAATGATTTTTCTGATAGACAGATTTTTTTTCTGTTGGAAACATGATGCAAGGAAAAAACAAGGCTAGAACTACAGAAGTTCTAGCATGCAAGCAACTAACAACAAAAAAGAAAACTAAACGAAAGCAAAAACTAAAATGCATAGGATAGAAATAAGCGGAGATAATCATGATGAAAACATTGTTTTGTTCAATGGAATCCTTTTGTTAGCAAGGTTGATCAAGTCTTGCTACCAAAACAATTGCATATGAGACAAAACTTTGTATTCCATTGATGATTATGTTACCTCAACCTTGATAGCAATTGTCCCAATCATAATAGTTTCAAATTTTTCTTTTGGTATGGGACAATATATTTCTCCAACTTGAATGCCTTCAACATGTTCAATTGAATTTAAACCATATGTCCTTTCAATCTTCTTGGGGAAATAGACAGTATGTTCCTTGTCATTAACATTGAAGGTCACCTTTCCTTGATTACAATTAATTACAGCTCCTACAGTATTAAGAAAAGGTCTCCCAAGAATAATAGACATATTATCATCTTCAGGCATTTCAAGCACAACAAAATCAGTTAATATCAAGCAATTGTGAGCCACCTGAACAGGTACATCCTCACATATACCCACAGGAATAGTGGTAGATTTATTAGCCATTTGCAAGGATATATTAGTTGGTATTAATTTTTCAAGCTGAAGCCTCTTATAGAGAGAGAAAGGCATAACACTAACTCCAGCTCCCAAATCACACAAAGCAGTTCTAACATAACTATTCTTAATAGAGCACGGGATAGTTGGAATCCCGGGGGCTCCAAGTTTCTTAGGAACCTTACCATTGAAAGTATAATTAGCAAGCAAAGTAGAGATTTCTTCATTAGGGATCTTCCTTTTATTCGAGACAATGTCCTTCATATACTTTGAGTAAGGAGGCAATTTAATAGCATCAGTCAAAGGAATTTGCAAGAATAAAGGCTTCATCCACTCACAAAACTTATTATAGTGTTCATGTTCCTTTGACATGTGTTTCTTATCAGGGAAAGGCATAGGTTTTTGGACCCAATGTTCTCTTTCACTACCATGTTTCTTAGCAATAAAATCTTCTTTGGTGTATTTAGTATTCTTAGTGTGGTTTTCAGGTTCTTCTTCAACTTTTTCTTCATTAGGCACTTCATTTTCTTCATTACCACTTTCAGTTTCAGCATTAGAGATAGATATACTATTAGGATCTACAGCAGGTTCAGAGGGTTCTACCACAGTTTTATGTTTCTTTTTCCTTTTCTTACGAGTAGAACCGCTATTTTCAGCTTGTTGAGAATCCTGCTCAATTCTTTTGGGATGCCCCTCAGGATATAGAGGATCCTGGGTAGCAGCTCCACTTCTAGTTCTAATTTCATAAGCATGTTTTTCTTTAGCAGCATTAACTAGCAAGTCGTTTTGCACTTTAACGAGTTGATCTATTTGAGTTTGAACCATTTGAAAGTGTTTAACTATCATTTTAACATCATTAGAGGTTCTTTCCACAATATCTTTAAACTCAACAATAGCTCTAGTGTTTTCCATTAGATGATTTTGCACCCTTTTATTAAAGTTATCTTCCTTAACAATAATGATATCAAATTCCTCTAAGCATTGATCAGGAGGTTTAGCGTAAGGGATATTACCTTCATCAAAGTGTTGGAGAGAGTGTACCTCAATAGTGGGTGAGTAGGGAATAGGCTTACACAATTCTTCTATAGGAGGTAAATTCTTGACATATGTGGCTTTAATTCCCTTCTCCTTAAGACATTTCTTAGCTTCCTTCATCTCTTCATCATTTAATTCAATAACTCCCCTCTTCTTTGATGTTGGAACATGCACAAGAATAGATGGTTCAGGTACAATTATTTCAGGTATAGCTTGTGTAGGAGGAGTCCAATCTTCATAATTCTTGCTTATTTTATCCATTAATTCCTCAGCTTCCTTTGGAGTCCTATTCCTGAAAACACAATCAGCACAACTATCTAGGTATGTCCTAGATTCTTTGGTTAGTCCATTATAAAATATATCAAGTAGCTCATTCTTAGGTAATGGACTTCTAGCCTGTGCATGAATCAAAGCACAAAACCTTGCCCAAGATTGGGGCAACACCTCTTTGTTTCCCTGTTTAAAATCAAAAAGTTCCTGCAAAACAGCATGTCTAGCACTAGAAGGAAAATATTTCTGCAGAAAAGTACTAATCAAGCACTCAGGGCTATCAATAGATCCAGGAGGTAAATTACCAAACCAAGTTTTAGCTTCTCCTTTCAGTGAAAAAGGGAAAATCTTAGCAACAAAGTAAGTACGCATCTTAACATCATCAGAAAACAAGCCACTCATGGTAGAAAGTTCATTCATATGTGCTATAGCACTTCCATTCTTAGTCCCACAAAAGGTTCTTTCTCGACAATAGCTATATAAGATAGATCGAGAGAGAAATCATAATCTTCATCTATAATATTTATGGGAGAAGCAGCAAACTTAGCAGCAGGGGATAATTTGGGTCTAATAGTACGCATCTCAAGGAGACTCTTAGCAACACTCCTATCATGGGTGTTCCTACATTCTTCAATAAACTCATTAGTCATCTCAAAATAATCTTCTTCAGCATCATAACTCTCACTAGACTCAGGTGAGCTAACAGGTGTGGCAGTGTCTTCACTAGGAGCTTTGGTATTTCCAGCTATAGTTCTAGCAATCGTAGCATCTAGGAAAGGAACTAATGAACCACTCTTATCAAGCACAGTAGAAGCAGCATCGTAAGTATCAGAAGTTTCAGATTCAGTAGTAGTAGCAGTGTGTGTAGCATGTGTATGTGGTGGTGTAAGGAACTTACTCAAAACAGACGGTGAATCAAGAGCGGTAGAGGTGTACAGAACCGTACCTCTTCTTGTAGTGGATGGTAAAATAGGAACCTTGCCATCACGAGACTTACCCATGATGGATGGAAAGCAGCGAACAATAGAGAATCCAAGTGACCTTGATAAATAAAGCTATGCTCCCCAGCAACGGCACCAGAAAATATCTTGATGACCCACAAGTATAGGGGGTGTATCGCAGTATTTTCGAGGGAAGTGAAACCCAATTTATTGATTCGACACAAGGGGAGCCAAAGAATATTTATCAGCCTTAACAACTGAGTTGTCAATTCAGCTGCACCTGGAAACAATCTTGCTCACAACAGTTTATCAGTAGCAACAGTTTTGTAGTAGGAATAGTAAAGTAACAGCAGTAGCAAAACAAAGACAGTAGTAACAAAAGCAGTAAACAGTGGGATTCGAGTGCGGTATGCATAGGGATGGATGGACGGGCGTTGCATAGACAAGACAATTCACATAGCAATCAGAACATAGGGCAATTGCAGATAAATAAGATAAAGCACCCTAGTACTAGACAATCCTAGGAATGTGTTCCATATATAGTCATACATGCTCGCAATGAGAACTTGCACAACATCTTTTGTCCTGCCAACCCGTTTGCAGCGGGGCCTCTAGGGAACTACTGGCAATTAAGGTGCTCCTTTTAATAGAGCACCGGAGCAAAGCATTAACACTCCATGAACACATGTGATCCTCACATCAAAGCCTTTCCCTTCCGGTTATCCCGATTTCTGTCACTTCGGGGCCATAGGTTCCGGACAACGACGTGTGTATACAACTTGTAGATAAGACCAAGAACAATACTATCATAATGAATCAATAATAAGTTCAGATCTGAAATCATGGCACTCGGGCCCTAGTGACAAGCATTAAGCACAACAAGTCGCAACAAAGTCATAAAGCACTAATAAAAGATACTAGGCACTATGCCCTAACAATCTGATGCCATTACATGAACGATCTCATCCAATCCCTACCATCCCCATAGCCTACAGCGGGGGATTACTCACTCATAGATGGGGGAAACATGGATGGTCGATGGAGAAGCGATGGTGATGATGATGGCGATGATCTCCTCCAATTCCCCATCCCGGCAGGGTGCCAGAACGGAGTTTCTGGTGCTGTTTCGTGGAATCTGGTGGTGGCGGCGGAGCGGAACTCCTTCTGGAAAAACGACGAACCCCCCGAAGTTTTTAGGTCAGAAGGCTCCTTATATGCGAAGAGAGAGACCGAGGGGGTGCCTGGGGGGCCCACACCATCCCCTGGCACGGCCTGTCCCGCGCCACCAGGTGGTGTGGCCACCCTAGGGCTCTTCTCTGTCTTGTATTCTGGCTCCTGGAGTCTTCGGGTGAAATAGGATTTTTGGCATATTTTCCGGGATTTTTCCTGATAGTAGATTTTCTGCACAAAAAGTAGACACCAAGGCAATTCTACTGAAAACAGCGTTAGTTCGCATTAGTTGCATCCAAATCACACAAGTATAGATGAGAAACAATAGCAAAAGTGTTCGGGAAAGTAGATACGTTTTGGACGTATCAACTCTCCCCAAGCTTAGCTTATTGCTTGTCCTCAAGCAATTCAGTTGAAAACTGAGTGCGATAAAAGAACTTTCACGAACACATTTGCTTCATATGATGTAAACATTCTCAGCAATGTGATCAACTACTTAGACAATTCATAATAAAGAGTATGCAACTGAGTCTACTTAATAGTCATTGCAAGCTATGAAGATATTCCAACTCAAGAATAATAAGTAGCACAAAGCATAAACATAAGCAACATTACAATGCTCATAGAAAGGTATGATAGAGTGGTATCTCGCTTGCCTTTGATTATGAATGCCAAGACACCTCTGAAGTTCAAGTGATGACTAGAAGTAAAGATATCAAGGATACAAGCATCAAAGTCATAACACAAATAATCAAGTAATGAAACAAACACGAAGAATGACAACTATGCTCTCAAGAAGGTGCTCAAAGAATATGTGGAGACTCGACAAGTAAAGGAAAAGGTTTTGAGTAATTTTGAAAGGCTTCCAAATGCTGAAAGTATGGTACTCATTAGCTTTGAGCTCTCATTTCCCCTATCATAAGCATCTTTAATGTGGTTAAGGTGAAAGTGAGGTCCAATCTGAGTTATATGCTTGACAGACTATAAACTGGAAATCCCAAGTCCCTTGAGTACGAGGGCCGCTCCTCATGCTACTTAACTTTAGTTACCGGTAAGTTCTTGTCATCGTAAGTATGTGCGTATCATTGAGAACCGCCAACGGGGTACCCCTTGCCCGATGATACGGAAGAATCCCCATATGAAAATGACAAGGCAAGCAGACAATGAGTATCTCAGCAATCTTCTTATTTACCATGGGAAAATGGTGCTTTTTCTCTCTTTCCTCTTTTCATAAAACTCTCTTTCTTTTTTTCCTTTTTCTTTTCTCAATAGCTATAACTCTCTCTTTTTTTATAAGAAGAATGCTTCATAGATATCATTATGGTTACGCTGCAGGTTTCCACCATGTCAGCATGGATTAGACCAGCGGCCCAGGCGTTTCTCTAACACACATACATAACTCCATGGACTTACAAGCTCCCCTTTTATTTCACACCGACGACATCCGCAAATAAAAGAGCAAGGTATCAACTGGGGATATATTTACAAGTGTTGAAAGCGTTCCCTGTGACAGCACGGTTCTGCTAATCCCCAGCCTATAATTTGCAAGCATATAACTTTCATGGAGAGTTCACAATGGTTCAAGTTTATTAAGTCCGGAAAATAAAGTGTGCCATCAAGTTCGTGAGAGCTTTACTAACTAATTTTCCCATAACAAGCAAGCATTTTATTCAGAAGAAAACAAGGCATAGTGAACATGCATGGAAGTAGCAAAGGATGCTAATAGGTAGGTATGGTGGACACTTTGGAAATTATTGGTTTAGGGAGTTGGGAACTTGAGTAAAGTACTCAGTAGAAGTGAGGGCTAGCAATAGTAAGGGAGCGACAAACGAGAGAGCAATAGCTGTCATTATCATGCTTGCAACAAAACAAGACTACTCATGGCATGAAAATGATTCAAGATCCTCAAGGCAAAATAATTCATCAAGGCTTAACTGATTATCACAGTCATGTGCATGCATGAGCATGTGCCAAGTCGATCAAACGAAACATTCAGAGGAGGATACCACGGTGTCATACCAATTTATGAATAGAGTAATGCAAGCAAACATTCATAAGACATGCTACAAACTATTAGCGAGCTGGAGCTAATCATAAGAAATCTAGAACTACTAAGCATCCCAAGAAAACATACACTCTACATGAACGGACTAAGCAAGCTCACAATGATGAGTATATGTACAAAAATGAAGACAAATAGAGTTCGTTACCAGCCTCTTACCACGCCCCACGTTGTCATTGATCCTCATTATTGCTCTTCACTTGTGTGGCTTGAATAATAATATGAAACCAATAATCCACTGAGAACTGCCGAACCATGTAGCCAACTCACAAAAACCAAAGGAGAACGACAAATATTTTTGGTGTTTTCGATTTTTAAACAAGAACAAAAAGAGAAAAACAAACAAAGCAAAATCTTTTTGGGTTTTTCGAATAGCTGAAACAAAGCAAAAAAAGGGGAAAGCAAACCAAGGAAAAAAGAAGAAGCAAACCAAAGAGAAA
Source organism: Avena eriantha (assembly GCA_910589775.1). Taxonomy (NCBI): domain Eukaryota; kingdom Viridiplantae; phylum Streptophyta; class Magnoliopsida; order Poales; family Poaceae; genus Avena; species Avena eriantha. Next base: position 445,388,283 of record OU342744.1, read on the forward strand.
CAACAGAAATATTTTTGGTCTTTTTGTGTTTTTAGAAAGCAAAGCAAAGAAGAACGAAAACTAAAAAGAAAGCAAAAACATGAATATACAAAGAACCGACGCAACATGATAAGGAGATGAGTGCGGTGTCGGTGTACCTCCCCCCAAGCTTAGGCTTTTGGCCTAAGTGGATATCATTCCTAGGCTGGCCAAGATGAAGTGTCACCGGGGTACGACGAGGAGGTAACCTCGTCCTGGTGCGAGCCCGGGTACGTCCCTCCGAAATATGCGGAGTAATCATAGGAGGGCACATCCTCCTGGTGCTGCTCGTGGAAACCCAACAAGCGAAGCTGCTCGTCCACCGCCTCCTTGGAGCGCGACCACGGTCTCCTGTCAACACTGAACAAAGCAGGCTGTGGCAAAAGGATCTCCCTGTCATCCCCGTCAGTGAAATGCATCCTATATACTAGATTGTTCAAATCAGAGGTAGCAGCGACAAAGTGATGAGTTTTCATGGCAACAAGGTCGATCCTTTGTGGTGCTAGCATAACATCATCAGGAGCCACCGAAAGATCTAATGCATCGACTACACGCGTGGTAATGATGCCCCCATAGATTGGCCCCCTAGCAGCTAGGCGGCGAGCAATAAGCGAGCCAAGATTGTACCGAGTATCACTGTTGAGCACAGCAGCAAGGAAAGCTAAGTGATAGTTGGAGATATTACTAGTGTTCTCCCTACCCAATACACTAGTGGCAAGATAGTATGCAAAGTATCTGAGAGCAGGGAGTTGGATATTTCTTATCTTTCCGCGTTGCGCCACGCAGTCATCATCATTGGTCACCCCTCGGTAAAGCTCCAACAAATCAGCGGTTCGCCCTCTAATTTTCTTCATGGTCTCTGTCATACGCACACCTACAATACTGCAAAATCTCTCCAAAGGCATGGTGAAGGGCATATCATAGATTTTGAAAGAGACAGTGGAATGATAGGATGTGTTAGTAAATGAGAAGCTCTCAACAAAAGTTTTGGTGAGCATAGCGTATTGTGCACTCTCATCTTGCATATAAGAGGTCAAGCTAACCCTCTCAATTAGTAGCAAGAAATCGTCAAGAATACATGCAGCTTGCAAGAAAGTAAAACAAGGAAAAGAGGATGGGTGAGCATCCCCATCATCCCTTTCACTGCCAATGCGTGTTGCAATGAGGTCTTCATTGTATGATGGCCTAGCTTGAGAGGATGTTCTTGAGGGCCTCGCCCTCCTAGGTGCATTACTCTCAAATATCTCTCCAAAAGTGTGGTTGTTCATGCTTGGTATTCTGAAATTTAAACATCTATTAAACAAGTGATTGCAAAGTAAATATAATGAAGGATTCTACTCATAGGGACTAGCAAGAGGCCTAAACATGCATCAAAACTATATCTCTAAGCATCAAACAAGCTTACAAGCACTCATAACCACTCACCTATAGCAGCAAAATACTCAACATACAATCTACCAATCACAAATCTACTTGGACAAGGGGAGGAGTCACATACAAGGAACAATTGCTCCAAATTTCAGCAAGAAAGATGGGCTGAGCAAAGAGATCGAAGAAATCGAGAGCAAACACAGAGAGAACACGATTTTTAGCTATGAACTGGAGCTTACTCGAGAGAGAGAAGAAAGTGGCAGGAGAGAGAGGTGGTGGGGGGCCAGGGGTGGCCCACGCCAGGGCATGGCCCCACCCAGGTCTGGCCGCGCCACCACATGGTGTGCCTGCCTGGTGGGCCTCCCTGGTACCTACCAGGTACTCCTCTGCTCCTTTTTTCACGTAAAAATTTAATATGAATTTTCTGGAATTTTTCGAGACACTTTATTTTTGGGCATTTTTCAGAAATAGAAGAATGATTTTTCTGACAGACAATTTTTTTTTCTTTTGGAAACATGATGCAAGCACAAAACAAGGCTAGAACTACAGAAGTTCTAGCATGCAAGCAACTAACAACAAAAAGAAAACTAAATGAAAGCAAAAACTAAAGTGCATAGGATAGAAATAAACGAAGATAATCATGATGAAAACATTGTTTTGTTCAATGGAATCCTTTTGTTAGCAAGGTTGATCAAGTCTTGCTACAAAACCAATTGCATATGAGACAAAACATTGTATTCCATTGATGATTATGTTACCTCAACCTTGATAGCAATTGTCCCAATCATAATAGTTTCAAATTTTTCTTTTGGTATGGGACAATATATTTCTCCAACTTGAATGCCTTCAACATGTTCAATTGAATTTAAACCATAAATCCTTTCAATCTTCTTGGGGAAATAGACAGTATGTTCCTTGTCATTAACATTGAAGGTCACCTTTCCTTGATTACAATTAATAACAGCTCCTGCAGTATTAAGAAAAGGTCTCCCAAGAATAATAGACATATTATCATCTTCAGGCATTTCAAGCACAACAAAATCAGTTAATATCAAGCAATTGTGAGCCACCTGAACAGGTACATCCTCACATATAACCACAGGAATAGTGGTAGATTTATTAGCCATTTGCAAGGATATATTAGTTGGTATTAATTTTTCAAGCTGAAGCGTCTTATAGAGAGAGAAAGGCATAACACTAACTCCAGCTCCCAAATCACACAAAGCAGTTCTAACATAACTGTTCTTAACAGAGCACGGGATAGTTGGAATCCCGGGGTCTCCAAGATTCTTAGGAACCTTACCATTGAAAGATTAATTAGCAAGCAAATTAGAGATTTCTTCATTAGGGATCTTCCTTTTATTCGAGACAATGTCCTTCATATACTTTGAGTAAGGAGGCAATTTAATAGCATCAGTCAAAGGAATTTGCAAGAATAAAGGCTTCATCCACTCACAAAACTTATTATAGTGTTGATCTTCCTTTGACTTGTGTTTCTTATCAGGGAAAGGCATAGGTTTTTGGACCCAAGGTTCTCTTTCACTACCATGTTTCTTGGCAATAAAATCTTCTTTGCTGTATTTAGTATTCTTAGTGTGGTTTTCAGGTTCTTCTTCAACTTTTTCTTCATTAGGCACTTCATTTTCTTCATTACCACTTTCAGTTTCAGCATCAGAGATAGATATACTATTAGGATCTACAACAGGTTCAGAGGGTTCTACAACAGTTTTATGTTTCTTTTTCCTTTTCTTACGAGTAGAACCACTATTTTCAGCTTGTTGAGAATCCTTCTCAATTCTTTTGGGATGCCCCTCAGGATATAGAGGATCCTGGGTAGCAGCTCCACTTCTAGTTCTAATTTCATAAGCATGTTTTTCTTTAGCAGCATTAACTAGCAAGTCGTTTTGCACTTACACGAGTTGATCTATTTGAGTTTGAACCATTTGAAAGTGTTTGACTATCATTTTAACATCATTAGAGGTTCTTTCCACAATATCTTTAAACTCAACAATAGCTCTAGTGTTTTCCATTAGATGATTTTGCACCCTTTTATTAAAGTTATCTTGCTTAACAATAAAGATATCAAATTCCTCTAAGCATTGATCAGGAGGTTTAGTGTAAGGGAAAATCTTAGCAACAAAGTAAGTACGCATCTTAACATCATCAGAAAACAAGCCACTCATGGTAGAAAGTTCATTCATATGTGCTACATCACTTTGATTCTTAGTCCCACAAAAAGTTTCTTTCTCGACAATAGCTATATAAGATAGATCGAGAGAGAAATCATAATATTCATCTATAAAATTTATGGGAGAAGCAACAAACTTAGCAGCAGGGGATAATTTGGGTCTAATAGTACGCCTCCCAAGGAGACTCTTAGCAGCACTCCTATCATGGGTGTTCCTACATTCTTCAATAAACTCATCAGTCATCTCAACATAATCTTCTTCGCCATCATAACTCTCACTAGACTCAGGTGAGATAACTGGTGTGGCAGTGTCTTCATTAGGAGTTTTGGTATTTCCAGCTATAGTTCTAGCAATCATAGCATCTAGGAAAGGACCTAATGAACCACTCTTATCAAGCACAATAGAAGCAGCATCGTAAGTATCAGAAGTTTCAGATTCAGCAGTAGTAGCAGTGTGTGTAGCATGTGTATATGGTGGTGTAAGGAACTTACTCAAAACAGACGGTCAATCAAGAGCGGTAGAGGTGTTCAGAACCGTACCTCTTCTTGTAGTGGATGGTAAAATAGGAACCTTGCCATCACGAGACTTACCCATGATGGATGGAAAGCAGCGAACAATAGAGAATCCAAGTGAACTTGATAAATAAAGCTATGCTCCCCGGCAATGGCGCCAGAAAATAGTCTTGATGACCCACAAGTATAGGGGGTGTATCGCGGTATTTTTGAGGAAAGTGAAACCCAATTTATTGATTCAACACAAGGGGAGCCAAAGAATATTTATCAGCCTTAACAACTGAGTTGTCAATTCAGCTGCACCTGGAAACAATCTTGCTCACAGCAGTTTATCAGTAGCAACAGTTTTGTAGTAAGAATAGTAAAGTAACAACAGTAGCAAAACAAAGACAGTAGTAACAAAAGCAGTAAACAGTGGGATTCGAGTGCGGTAGGCATAGGGATGGATGGACGGGCGTTGCATGGACAAGACAATTCACATAGCAATCAGAACATAGGGCAATTGCAGATAAATAAGATAAAGCACCCTAGTACTAGACAATCCTAGGCATGATTTCCATATATAGTCATACGTGCTCGCAATGAGAACTTGCACAACATCTTTTGTCCTGCCAGCCCGTTTGCAGCGGGGCCTCTAGGGAACTACTGGCAATTAAGGTGCTCCTTTTAATAGAGCACCGGAGGAAAGCATTAACACTCCGTAAACACATGTGATCCTCACATCAAAGCCTTTCCCTTCCGGTTATCCCGATTTTTGTCACTTCGGGGCCATAGGTTCCGGACAACGATGTGTGTATACAACTTGTAGATATGACCAAGAACAATACTATCATAATGAACCAATAATAAGTTCATATCTGAAATAATGGCACTCGGGCCCTAGTGACAAGCATTAAGCACAACAAGTCGCAACAAAGTCATAAAGCACTAATAAAAGATACTAGGCACTATGCCCTAACAATCTGATGCCATTACATGAACGATTTCATCCAATCCCTACCATCCCCATAGCCTAAAGCGGGGGATTACTCACTCATAGATGGGGGAAACATGGATGGTCGATGGAGAAGCGATGGTGATGATGATGGCAATGATCTCCTCCAATTCCCTGTCCCTGCAGGGTGCCAGAACGGAGTTTCTGGTGCTGTTTCGTGGAATCTAGTGGTGGCGGCGGAGCGGAACTCCTTCTGCAAAAACGACGAACCCCCCGAAGTTTTTAGGTCAGAAGGCTCCTTATAGGCGAAGAGAGAGACCGAGGGGGTGCCTTGGGGGCCCACACCACCCCCTGGCGTGGCCTGGCCTAGCCCGCGCCACCAGGTGGTGTGGCCACCCCAGGGCTCTTCTCCGTCTCGTATTCTGGCTCCTGGAATCTTCGGGTGAAATAGGATTTTTGGCATATTTTCCGGGATTTTTCCTGATAGTTGATTTTCTGCACAAAAAGTAGACACCAAGGCAATTCTGCTGAAAACAGCGTTAGTTTGCATTAGTTGCATCCAAATCACACAAGTATAGAGGAGAAACAATAGCAAAAGTGTTCGGGAAAGTAGATACATTTTGGATGTATCACCCCACTCTTTTTACTAAGAAGGTTAAGGGGGAGCTCTTCGTATGCCAACTATATCTAGACGATATCATCTTTGGTTCTACTAACAAAGCTTATGACTGACAGGTTTGAGATGTCTATGATGGGGGAATTACGGTTCTTTCTTGGATTCGAGATCAAGCAACTTAGAGAAGAAACCTTCATCAATCAAGCAAAATACATCCAAGACATGCTCAAGAGATTCAAGATGACGGATCTTAATGGTGTCGCCACTCCGATGCAAACAAAATGTCACCTTGAACTCAATCCTCACGGTAAAGATGTGGACCAAAAGGTATATCACTCCATGATCGGCTCTCTTCTTTACCTCTGCGCATCTAGACCCGATATTGTGTTGAGTGTGGGTGTGTGCAAGGTATCAAGCAGCTCCTAAAGAAAGCCACTTAGTGGCAGTCAAGAGGATCTTCCGATATTAGGTTCATTCCCCTAACTTTGGTCTCTGGTATCCCAAGGGCTCCAATTTCTCTTTATGTGGTTATACTGACTCAGATTGGGCTGGTGATAAGGATGATTGGAAATCCACTTCTAGAGCTTGTCAATTCTTGGGAAGATCTCTTGTATGTTGGTCCTCCAAAAAGCAGAATTGTATATCTCTCTCCACCGCCGAAGCTGAATATGTTGTTGTTGCCAGTGCTTGCACTCAATTATTGTGGATGAGGCAAACTTTAAAGGAATACGGTGTCAATTGTGAAAAAGTGCCTCTTTTATGTGATAATGAAAGTGCAATCAAAATTGCGTACAATCCTGTTCAGCACACAAGGACGAAGCATATTGAGATTCCGAATCATTTTATTCGAGACCATGTTGCTCGTGGCGATATTGATCTATCCTTTGTGAGCACGAAGACCCAACTGGCGGATATTTTTACAAAGCCACTTGATGAAGCAAGATTCTGCTATTTGAGGAATGGGCTGAATATCATTGATTCCGGGAGCTTGTCTTGATTACCCATGCACTCACTCGTACATCTCAATCCTTCTTTGGTCTAGGTGTGGGCATGGATATAGGGGGACTGTGGTCCTAACTCATTGGGCTAACCCTCCCCCCATAATGCCAATAGCAAGATATATCATTTCTCTTAATATCATGTTGTGATATGTGAGCTTATTGATGAGTATTGGTCGTGAACCCAAGATATATCTTCACGGCGTCACACCATACACTCCAACAAGGTGGCTTCGGCCACCGCCCTCTCCCTTGAGGAGAATTGGATCTTTTTGGCTGTTATTTGCTCTCTCATGTTCTTATGGGAATCACACTCAATCTTGGCTTTTATTTGATTTGGATTTTGCAATTTCGAGTGTCTAGTACCATCTCAGTTTGGCTCTCTTAATCCCAAGCCTTCCCTACCCCTAAGCCATCTATTCTTGCACACAAGTCCCTTGTACACCTTGTGGGGGTGTTGTTTGGGGACGCGCGGGCCTGGTTCTGTGTGTAACAGAATCCCAGAATTTAGGCTGGATAATCCGGCCTAAGTATTGGCCGGATAATCCGGCCCTGGCGGATTTCATCTTAAAGGGCAGGGCTCGGGAGGAAGGGCTCATATCGAGCAGCACTTCTCCCCTAGCCCTCTCCTCCTCCTCAGCCGCTGCCTGCCGCCCCTCACCCTCCCCGGAGCCTCTCCGGCCACCGGATTTTCCGGGCCTCCCCGGATCTTCTTCTCCGCGCCTCCGGGTACCTTCTCCTCCGTGTTCTTCCTCCAATGAGTGAGGGTAACTCCCTCTCTCCCCATCTTTGGCTATATGTGTAACTGGTTGGGTGGAACATTGTCTAGAAGGATGTGTTTTCGCATAGAAATCGTAGTATTGCAGTTTCTAGGCCCAATCTACTTTTTTGCATACAATCTAGGTGAAATCAAAAATTTCTGCCAGGGCCGGATTATCTGCCCCTGGACAGGCCGGATAATTCGGCCTGACATATTCGATTCTGGTTCAGTTTCACTATGGAATATGCATTGAGTAGCTTTGTCCTATAAACTTTTTGACTACTTTTTCCACGCTCTCTCTCCTGGACTTGTGTGTATGCTTATCCCCTTGCTATCGCCCTTATTCTCCTCACAGGTGGTTCCGGTGTTCCCAAGACCTACAAGCGTCGTCCTCGCTCAAGATACTTTCGGGACGACGGACAAGGTAACCTAGTGGACGAAGTTGAATTGAGGAGAAGGAAGAACGAAGAGAGGCGCATGGCTGAACAATCAAAGAAGACTAGGAAGGGGGTTTCCAAGAGGAAGGGCAAGGAGCCCAAGATCAACTACAGGGCTTTGGATGCGGTCTCCTTTTCCGCCATCCGTCACCGTGACTTGTTTGCTGAGCTGCCTCGTGATGATGGGCTGGGGGATACCCGTTTTTGGTGTGCAGAACAGAAGGGGATCTATGAAGACATCTATGCCAGGCTGAACATTAGGCCTACGCACCCACTGGTACTTGCTGATGCTTTGGAGAAGGCGCATCTTGTGGATTCGATGTTTGTGGCTGAGAGGATGGGGCTGCACCACCTCATGTCTCTCCAGTGCTGCTTTGACTCTGAGGTGGTGAAGCAGTTCTTCTCCACTTTGGTGATTTGTGGGGATGAGCGTCGCACTATGAAGTGGATGACTCATGACAGGCCCATGACTGCTGATTTTCACATGTTTGCTGAGGTTCTGGGGTACTCCTTCCGCAACAGGGATAGAGCCAGTGGCCACCGCATCATCACTCAGCTGAAGCCCAACAAGGATGCTGCTCTCTCTCCTTGCACTGTGGACAATGGCATTGTGGGTACTGTGGCTGGTCTTGCTCCCATCTATGCTGCATTGGTGGGTCTCTTTTGTGACTCTATTACACCGAGTGGGGGCAATAATGACAGCATCCGTGGTCACCTTGTCCAGCTACTTCAATTTTATCATGAGGTTGCCTCCTGCGAGGACGAGTCAGTGTAGTACAGGTTGGATGTCATGGACTTCATTTACCATGAGCTGTGTGATGCTATGTCCAACCGTCTGTCCATTCCCTATGGGCCCTACATTATGATGCTCATCCGTCACATGCTTCCTGCTGAGGAGTTCCACATTGACTCGGTGCACAAGGCCAAGAAGATATACAACAAGGTTCGGAAGACCTCTCACCCGTCCTCTGCTCCTGAGGGCCTCATGAGGGATGCTCCCAGGCCCCCTGTGCCTCCCGTGGCCCGTGAGATCAAGCAGTTGAACTAGTTCCAGCGTCACATTCTATGCATGGGCGTGGACACGCGCAAGGGTCAGTACGAGACATACAAGCAGCGCCATGAGTTGGCTCACTCCCAGCAGCTCATTCTCCACCACGTGTCTGGCGCTTCGGGTGCTCCTCCGGCTCCTACACCTCCCACTCTGTATGCTCGGTGGAACTCTTCCTCTGGGTTGAACTATGGTGAGCTGGAGCATCACTTGTTCCCCTCTACGCCCGCTGCTGATGATGAAGATGAGGAAGGTGACACTGAGGAACTTGAAGACGAGGATGAGGAAGAGAATGAAGAAGAGGAGAGGACTACGAGTGATCCCACGGGGCGCTAGCATCGCTCTTCTCCCTTTTTGGTGTCTCGATGCCAAAGGGGGAGAAGTAGTTCTATTAGGATGTCCGTGGATTTGCATGGGTCGGGCATATGCACTTGCACTTTTCTATTAGTTATTTCTTGCTTATGCCCATTTAGTGTTGAACTTTAAATTCGTGATTTGTGGTTGTTTGAGACTTTTTGTGGTTGTCTGGATTATTCCTATGGACTTCATATCATGGATTATGCTTATGGATCTATCTACTCATATCCTATTGCCGGAGGTTTATCACGGAAGGCGCGCTCATAATGGTTATCCCATAATAATTGTGACTTATGTCAAAGATGCCTACTCCTTACTTCGGTGGTATGTTTTATTGCTCATATGTCTATGGAATAGATTCACCTATTTGTGTGCATTTGAATTCCAATGCAAAACTCTATTATGCACACATTGAGGGGGAGTCTCTTTCAGAAGTTATCACTGTCTGTCTTGCGTCTTTCTCCTGCAAATCCTAGTATTGTCATCTAACACCAAAAAGGGGGAGATTGAAAGAACATTTCATGTTTTCCTATGTTTTGCGTGTTAGATAACAATACTATGGAGACTATTCATGTGCACTAAGTGTGCAGGAAGTTTTGAGGGGGGCCGGATAATCCGCCCCACCTCATCTCTCAAAGGAAGCCAAGGCGCGTCGCTCGGTGTCCAGTCGGATTTTCTCCCGGAAAATCCGAACTGGGGCGGTTTTTCCTCCCCAGGCCGGATAATCCGGGTGTCGCACGGGCCGGATAATCCGGCCCCCCAGTTTTCGAGCAAAAGGGGCCAAGGCACGTCGCACGGTATCCGATCAGATTTTCTCTCAAAAAATCCGAACTGGGGCGGTTTTTCTTCCCCAGACCGGATAATCCGGCCCTCACATAGGACCAGATAATCCGGCCCCCAGAAGTTGATCAAGGGCAAGCTCGGCGCGTCTCTCTGATAGGGGCGGATTATCTGCCGGATATTCCGAGTCTAGGGCGGTGTTTTCCCTAGGCCGGATAATCCGGCCCTCACTTGGGCCGGATAATCCGGCCCCCAAAGTGTGCAACGACTGGTTTCTGAAGGGGGTATAAATACCCCTTCTTCCCCAACGTTCAGAACTCTTGATTCATTCGAAATTGACCAGACATTGTGCAAGAGCTCTCATTCTCGATCTCCCACTTCAACCACCTGAAGGTCTTGATCTTTGGTGGAATTGAAGGAGGAGAAGTTCATCATCATCACCAAGAATCAAGCGCTTCAACTCCTCTCCATTCACTTGGAGAAATCCTTGATCTAGTATTCTTGTCAATACCTAGATCTTGTTTATTGTATTTGATAAGTTTGTTCTTGTGGCAGCTTGTTATCATTTCGGGAGCCTCCAAGTTGTTGTGGAGTTGTTGCCCCGCTAGTTGTGTAAAGGCGTCGGTGCCCGCCTCGAATGGTACCTATAGTGGAAGGTGGATCAGGCCTATTGTGGCGAGATCCATCGGAGAACAGGGTGAGGCCTTTTGTGGCGTGGTGGTCTTAGTACCACCCACCCCTCCAACGCAGACGTACTTCCCTTAACAAGGAAGGAACTACGGTCAAACAAATCCTGTGTCTCCGCATGCTTCACTTCGGTTTACTCATTCCTCTTCCACTCGCTCTTTACTTGCTAGTAGATAGGTTTGCATATAGGGAAATTCCACCTAATAGTTTATCTAGAGAATTTACCCTTTGTGCTAAGCCTAAAATTGAAAAAGAATTAAAAATTGGTGTAGCACCTATTCACCCCCCCCTCTAGGTGCCCATACGATCCATTTCAACATAAGTGTAACGGTGTTGTAAAGTTTGTGTATATGGTGTATAACTGACTATTGATTATGTATAAAGAGCTTGTTAGCATGAAGTGTGTTGCACTATGCGAGTCCTTTTCGTTAGCCTGGCCATGCTCTTATCTCAGTCCCTTGTCAACCTATCAGGTGCGTTGCAGCTGGGTTGATGTTGTGTTAAGGGTTTTGATTGATGTGCCAGCTACTCAGGATATCGCGTTTTGGTTCGTAGAACAGATGTATATGGGGTGGCGCAGCCCCCGAGTGGATAAATTGGAAAAATAAAGGAGAACACAGAGTTTCGGGGCACTTAGCTTTATTTATTCGAAGGATAGTATGAAGTACAATGTGTGGCTAGGTAGCCTTGGCTGAGTGCCTTATTTGTGATCTAAAAGTAAAAACAACTAAGGGTAGAAGCGTCACAGTTGTGCGACATTCCAGGGGTTGGAGTATGTGACTCCTGTCTCTAAATCTTGAAGGCGATAGGCGCCAGCTGGGATTACTTCTGTAATCACGTATGGTCCTTCCCAGGGGGACTCGAACTTGAGATGCCCCTGCTGCTTCAGCCGCAGGACCAGGTCGCCTTCGACGAAGGATCTAGGGCGTAGCCTCCTACTGTGGTAGTTGCGCATGTTCTGCTGGTAGATCGTTGATCTTTCCGCGGCGATTTCCATTGCCTCGTCAAGGAGGTCGACGGAGTCTTCGAGTGCGAGGGATGACTCTTGTTCGCTGTAAGCAACCACGCGCGACGCCTTGTACCGTACCTCGGCGGGTAGTACTGCCTCGGCCTCGTGCACCATAAAGAATGGTGTGTAGCCCGTAGGACTGTTTGGAGTTGTGTGTAGGCTCTAGAGTATTTATTGCAGTTCGTCTGGCCAGCAACCCGCGGCTTGTTCAAGTGGCCGGAGGAGTCACTTCTTGATGTCGCCGCAGACGAGCCCGTTTGCTTTTTCCACCTGACCGTTGGTCTGTGGATGTGCTACCGAGGCGTAGCTGATGTTGATCCCCAGATTCTCGCAGAATTCTTGGAACTCCTTGGATGTGAAGTTCGTCCCATTGTCGGTGATGATGCTGTGCGGTACTCCGAAGCGGTAGACGATGGATTCGAAGAACTTAACTTCGCTGTGTCCTGATTGGTTGGTCACTAGCATGGCCTCAATCCACTTGGTGAACTTGTCGACTGCGACCAAGAGGTAGACGTAGCCTCCTCGTGAGGACCTTGGGAGTTTGCCAACCATGTCGAGTCCCCATTGTGCGAAGGGCCAGGCCAATGGAATTGGTCGGAGCTCTGCGCCCAGTGCGTGCGGCTTGTCCACGAATCGTTGGCAAGCGTTGCATTTTTGGACGATGTCCTTGGCATTGCGCATGGCCGTAGGCCAATAGAATCTAGCTCGTAGAGCTTTGGCGACGAGGGCGCGACTGCCAGCGTGGTGCCCGCAGGTCCCCTCATGGATGTCGAGGAGAACAGCTTTTCCATCGGCCGTGGAGAGGCATCGTTGGAGTACTCCTGTGATACTGCGTTTATGCAGTTCGCCGTTGATAACAGCGAATGCCTTGGATCGCCGCGCGATGTGCCGTGCATCAGTCAGATCGTACGGTAGCCTTTTGCTGAGGAGGTACGTGATGTACGGTTGCGTCCAGGATTGCTCAATCATCATGACGCTCATTGGTCCCTCGAGTCCTGTGTCCAGCTCCATGTCATCGAGTGCCATTGACTCATTGGGCGGCGTAGCCCCCGAGTCCGTTGCTGCGCTAGTTTTCTTCTCTACGGCCTTTGGCTTGATGGAGCGTTCGCAGATGTGCTCGAGAAATACCCCATGTGGTATGGGGGCGCAGGTAGAGCCTATGTTGGCGAGTGCGTCCGCCTCTTCGTTGCTTTCGCGACCCACATGCCGCAGCTCGCAACCGTCGAAGTCTCCTTCGAGTGTGTCGTAGAGGTCGCGGTACGCGATCATGTTGTCATTCAGTGCGTCACACTCATGCATTGTTTGGTTGACGACCAACTTGGAGTCGCCGTATATGATGAGCCTCTTGGCGCCGCAGGCTTTTGCCATCCTCATCGCGTGCAACAGGGCCTCGTATTCAGCTTCGTTGTTGGAGGCTGTGAACTGCATTCGCAGGATATACTTCAACTTGTCCCCTTGAGGTGATGTCAATATGACACCTGCGCCTGCTCCGTCCTTCTGCTTGGACCCATCGAAGTGCATTGTCCAGAGGTAGGACATATCTGGTTTGTCCGGGAGCTGGTTCTCCATCCAGTGAACGAGGAAGTCAGGGAGAACTTGCGACTTGATTGCGTCGCGCTTTTCGTATGTGATGTCTCGTGGAGACAATTCTATTCCCCAAAGCACGACTCGTCCCGTGGCGTCGGGGTTATTGAGGATATGCCCCAACGGGGCGTCGTTGACCACCACGACTGGGTGTTCCTGAAAGTAATGGCACAGTCGCCGGGTGGTCATGAAGACACCGTACGCCAACTTCTGGTAGTGCGGGTACCGCTGTTTTGTTGGCGTGAGGACCTCGCTGAGGTATTATACTGGGCATTGTACCCCGTGGACCTTATTTTCCTCGGCTCGCTCGACGATGAGCACTGTGCTGACCACCTGGTTGGTGGCGGAGATATATAGCAACAGTGGTTCCCTTTCTCGTGGGGTCACCAGTACTGGCAAAGTGGATAGCAGGCGCTTGAGGTCTTCGAATGCTTCTTGCGCTTCATTGGTCCACTGGAATTTTTCAGCTTTACGGAGGAGTTGGTAGAAGGGCAGCGCCTTTTCACCCATCCGACTGATGAATCGACTGAGGGTCGCGATTCGCCTAGCCAGCTATTGAACGCCCCTTATGTTTTTCGGCTTCTCCATGGCTAGTATGGATTTTATTTTCTTCGGGTTTGCCTCGATCCCCCTCGCGGAGATGAGGTACCCGAGTAGTTGCCCAGATGGCACGCCAAAGGCGCATTTGTCCGGATTGAGCTTGATCCGGTAGCGGTCGAGGTTGGCGAAGGTTTCGCGCAAATCGTCGATTAGGGAGGCTTCCTCCTTGGTCTTGATTACTATGTCGTCGACATAGACTTGAATGTTGTGACCGAGTTGCTCTTTGAGACAAGCCTGCATGCACCACTGGTAGGTGGCTCCTGCGTTTTTTAGCCCAAAGGGCATTGTATTGTAGCAGAACACACCAAAGGGCGTTGTAAACGCTGTTTTATCTTGGTCTTCCTCCTTCATTCGAATATGATTATAGCCTGAGTAGGCATCGAGGAAGCAGAGGCGCTCGCATCCCGCGGTGGATTCGATGATCTGGTCGATGCGTGGCAACGGGAAGTGATCCTTTGGGCAGTGCTTATTCAGAGAGGTGAAGTCCACGCACATCCGCAGGATATCCATGTCCTCTTTTGGTACCAGCACCGTGTTGGCGAGCCAAGTGCTTTCCTTGATGTCGCGTATGAACTTGGCGTGGAGGAGTCTGTTGATCTCCATTCCAACTGCCTGCGCTCGTGGCTCAGACAATCGCCGAATTGTTTGCTTGACTAGCCTTGCGTCAGGGTTGACGTTGAGTGCGTGCTCGGCGAATTCCCTGGGAACTCCTAGCATGTCCGCAGGACACCTGGCAAAAATTTCCCAGTGCTCACGGAGGAATTCGACGAGCGCGAGTTCCTTTGCGGGACTCAAGTTGTTGGCGATGAGGGTCGTCTTCACGGGATCCGATGGGTGGACATGCACTTTCTTTATGTGCACCGATGAGTCAAAGGATATATCGGGCGAGCTTGGCCGGCTCAAGGGGGGCAGACTGTTGTCTGTCGACTCTTTCAGCCTTGCGAGTTCTTCCTACATGCCGAAGGACTAGGAAATTCTGTTGAATTCCCTGTCGCAACTGTCGGATCTCTCGAAGCTTCCGTTGATCGTGATGACACCATTGGGACCTAGCATTTTCATCTGCAGGTAGGCGTAGTGGGGCACTGCCACGAACCTAGCGAACGCGACGCGCCCGAGGATGCAGTGGTACTGTGAGGGCCAGTCGACGACCTCAAAGTCAATGCGCTCGCGCCGGAAGTTCTTCGGCATGCCGAAGATGACGTCGAGGTTGATTTTGCCCAGGGGGTATACGCCTTTCCCTGGGACGATGCCGTGGAACGTTGTGTCCGAGGC
Organism: Avena eriantha; assembly: GCA_910589775.1. Taxonomy (NCBI): domain Eukaryota; kingdom Viridiplantae; phylum Streptophyta; class Magnoliopsida; order Poales; family Poaceae; genus Avena; species Avena eriantha. Next base: position 445,403,455 of record OU342744.1, read on the forward strand.
CTCCAGGCAAGTTAGAGGGATCCTCATTGCTCGCAAGGTACTCGCGAATATAAGGTTGATGCCGCTCCCGCCGTCCATGAAGACATGGCTCATGTCGAAACCTCCGATTTGCGCCTCGAGTACGAGGGGGCAATGGCCTGGACGAGGTACTTGAGGCGGACGATCGCGTTTGTCGAAGGTGATGCAGGACTCGCTTTCGCTGAGGTACTCAGTAGTAGATGGTGGCGAGTGTGTGGCCAGGTTGACTTGGCGAGTGATGGCCTTCTGCACCCGATTCGAGGGGCATCCCTTTTGGATCATCATGGTGCCCATGGCTCGTGGGTACGGTTCGCCTTCGTGGTGATGGTCTGGCGCGGCTGCATTTGGGGGTGGCCCAAGTGGTGGTGGCGGAGCGCCATGTGCCACGGCACCTAGAGCGGCTCCGTAGCCTCTTTCGACTGTGTTGCGGTTCATCTGAACAAATCCCTCATGTAGCTTGAGGAACTCGCGGCAATCCTTGAGGAGGTGGCTGGACTTCTTCTTTCCATCATGCTTGTTGATGTAGAAGTGTACCGTACATGGCCCGGACAGTTTGTCCTCAATGGATGTCGCGGGTGCCTCATCACGATTATGGCGTTGCCACACTTGCGTGGTTTTCCCGGAGTCGCGGTATCCGCCGCTACGGTATCCGCTGTTGCGGTTATCGTCGCGTCTTTCGGCGTAGCCAGCCGCGACCATGTTGACGTCGTCGCAGTCATCGTAGATGCGCATGCAACGCTTGCCTCGGCGATCGCGTCTGCGCACGAGTTCTGCCTCCTCGTCGGAGTGAACGCGATTCTTCACCGAATCTTCTCCATCGGCCCACTGATTCGCAATCTCCATCCGGTGGTCGATGGTCTTGGGCTTTGAGCGGCCCAGCTCCTCCCTGAGTTCTAGGCGGCGGACGCCGCCGTTGAACGCGTCAATCCCGTGATCCTCCGAGATGTTCTCTGCGGAGTTCTTGATGATGGACCACCTTTAGATGTAGGAGCGTAGTGATTCGCCCGATTGTTGCTGGTGGCATCTTAGCTCTTCAATTGAAGCAGGCCGCTTGTACGTGCCCTTGAAATTGCGCACGAAGCTGTAAACCAGCTCATGGATCCGTGTGGGAGGTTGTTGAGCCATGCTCGGGCGGCGCCTTGCAGCTGTAGCTGTAAGCATTGCATGGCCGTGCTTCGACTGCCGCTGTGGAGCCTGACGGAGGAGATGTGGTCCTCCAGCCAGATCTTCGGGTCCTGTAGGCTGTCAAACTTCGGGTTCTCTGACGGGAGTTTAAACCCCTTAGGCATTCGCTTCTGCCTAATGGATCTACTGAAGCATCTGGCGCCACAGAGCTCCACATCTTCCTCTTTCGAGTTAGTCGACCGAGCATGTCGTGCCCTGGATTTGTCAATCTTGTGCTGCGTGAGGTCGTCGCGCGCATCATAGTCGTGGACGTGTCGCCGTGAGCGGCAGCATCGAGACAGGTCGTGACTGTTGTCGCTGGACGAGGGCGAGGAGTAGCGCTTTGCTAGTGCTTTGCCCTTTTTTGGCTCTGGTGTTGGCTCTTTGTCGAGGGCGGCCTCGATTAATCCCAAGCCCGCGATCATAGATCGGTGCATGGCGGTTCGGGGATCTCCAGCTGGCGGCTGGTTGTTAAGGAGGTACATGGTGGCCGCTGTCACCGCAGCCTGCGGCGTCTTGGGGACCACATTGCCCCGTATGTCGACTATCACAGAGCCGAAGTCGGGGACCTTTGCAGCTTCTATGCGTTCTTGCTCGGTGAGATGGGCCATCCGAGATTGCCTCTTCTTGGCGAGGTACTCGTTGCCCTTTGAGGAGGATCCTCCGTGGGAGGAGAGCCCAGCACGACGAAGGCTCGACTCGTCTGCTGCCTTTTTGCGTGCCTCGAGTTGCTCGATTGTTTGTACTTGGCGCTTGAATTCGTCCTTCAGGAGCCAGTGATAGCCCATCAGCAGTTCTTGCGGGGATCCGAAGGGTAGAGGAGCGCCTCGTAGGGCCTCGCGGCAGCGAACCCATTCTTGCTCGTTGAGCCTGATCACGACGCGTTCGCCGGTTTGCTCGTTTAATATGGTTGGAGGTTCGACTGCTCCTCCATTGTCGATGGGGGTGCGATTGCCACCGTTGCCGCTGTTGCCGCCATTGCCACCATTCCCGCCATTAGGTGGGTCGGTTCCATTACCGCGATTGCCCGTGTTGTCGCGGTTGGCGGAGGTATCGCCTGCGTTGATGACGGCGCACATGAAGTGATTGGGGAAGCTGCTGCTTCCACAACTCTCAGATCCGGAACCGTAGGTTCCGTCTTCAGTGGCCAGATCGCTCAGATCGGAGTCGCGACTGCTATCGTTGACCGTGTTCTCGACAGTTGTCGGGGCATTGAGCTCACTGAGGGTGCCGATCGATGGAGGGAACCATGATGCTGGGGCAATCGACGGTGCCGTCGGCTGATCAGGCATGCGAAGCGTGCCTAGCTGACCGACTTGGAAGCGGAAGCTCCCTATCGCCAGGCTGATTCCGTCGCCCACGGACTCGAAGGCCGGGCGAGTGGCCGGCGTGTGGACGGTGAAGTCGAATGCGCCGAGGAGCTGGCGGATCTCCGTTGTTGCGGAGTTGTAGATCGCGGTTGATGGGGCCAAAGACGCCGCAACATCAGCACTCCCATTTCCCACAGACGGCGCCAATTGACGAGGGTTTAACTCATCAATGCCCATTGTTATGGACTTGGGTTTTGGAGAAGGAGGGAGCGCTGGAGATATCTATCGGCTAGCAAACAAGCACACAGGGGCCTCGAAGATTTACCCAGGTTCAGGCCTCGTAGAGGTCCCTACTCCTGCTTGTCTGCTCGTGGAATTATCGAAGGAATCGAAGATTACAATGGTGCACAGATGTGATCTGGCGAGGGTTGTGGAAACTAGGGTTGCATGTGTCCTCCTCGCCGCCCCTCCTAGCCTTTATATAGGTAGGCTAGGTCTCGGGTAGCAGGTCGAGTCAGTTACAAGTTAGGGTTTTCCCCTTCAAACTTTCTACCTTTAGCTTCTTCTTGTTCTTCAAGCAATCGAGAGTCCGTAGGTTACTTGAGTCCTTCATTTGGGCCTTGGCGATATACCAAGCTCGAGTACCTGTAGGGTATACCCATGTCAGTTACATAAGCCAAACGGAATTAATCTATAAGCATATGTGCCATAAGGACAAGTGAAAGTTGTTTTCTCTTGATCTTCCGGTTGTATGGCAATTTGAGAATATCCAGAATAACCATCAAGAAAACAGAAATAAGAATTATTACTTAGTCTTTCTAAATTTTTATCCATAAACAGTATTGGTTCATGATTTTTCTATGTCTCATGATTTAGCTTCCTAAAATCAATGCACATACGATATCCAACAATAGGTCTTACAAGAACTAGCTCACCGTTCTCATTCATAGCAGCATCAAGACCACCTTGTCTTGGTATGCAATGAGCTGGGCGAACCTACTTACTATCAGAAATATGATATATTATGCCTGCATCTAATAAGCGTATAACCTCTTTTCTTACTAATTCTTTCATTTTCGGATTAAGCCTTCTTTGTGTATCAACTATGGGTTCAGCATCATCAAGCATAGTAATCTTATGGGTTACAACAGATGGATCAATTCCTTTAATATCACTTAGAGTATATCCAAAGGCTTCACGATGCTTAACCAAGACTGAAATGAGTTTGTTTGTTTCATCTTCTAACAGATTTTTGCTAATAATAACATGACATTTATTTTCATTATCTAAAAACTCATACCTCATATTGTTAGGAAGTTGTTTCGACTCAATTAGCAGAGGTTCTTCATCTCATTTTCTTACCAGTTCTTCGTAGTCATGTGGGTTTTGTGCTTCCGGAACTGAATCAAGATAATCATCCATGTCTTCTCTCTCCTCATCATCTGGTGCTTCCTCCCAATTAATTAGGCTCCTCTCTAATTCATCTTGTGGAGTATTGAAATGAATTGCTGCCAGCTTGGCAATCGTTTTCTCTTCCTTGATGTCTTCCACTTCATATGGCCTCTTCTTTAGTTTGGCAAAGTGGAATGTCATTTCCTCTTCTCCAAACATCAGCGAAATAGTCTCCTTCTTATTATTAACTTGAGCTTTGGTTATGGAAACAAAAGGCCTACCTAAAATAATAGGACAAAGAGAATCTCGAGGCATGCCAACAATATGAAAATCAAGGGGGTACATGAGTGATCCAATAAATACATAGATGTTTATGATAACCCCTTTCGATTTTATATCAGTTCTGTTAAATAATTTAATAGTAGTGTCTACCGGTTCCACATCTATATTATTTAAATTATAGCGAATTTATTCATAAAGTGATGAAGGCATAATATTTATAGTGGAGATCGGCTCATAAATTCTGTATAAGAAAGTTTCTCCACAATATATAGGATTCATAGGTTTAGAAGTTTCGTTACCTCGTACCTTACCTTCGATGAATTCTGAGGTTTCAAAGTCTAGCATAACCACTTCATTATCCATCGTTCGTGCTTCCATAAGATCCTTCAATATGACATTGTTTATATTGGTAGCTTCGGGGTTCTTTTCTGGTTTCTTTAGTCTTCTATTTATTTGTTCTTCCTCTTTTTGCTTTTTCCTGATATTGTCTCAAATAGATGTAGAGGAGAACTCTTCCATTAGTGCTCTTGCGCTCTTCTTCCTTCGATGGGTTTATGGGGTTCCCATTCTGTAGGTACCTATAAATGCACTGCATAATTCTCAATAATTTTCTTTCCTAAGTAAGAATCAATACCAAGGGTTTTAATCATTTCACAAGTCCCTTCATTTGCAAGGAAATCATTAACGCAAGCATATTCAGAAAAACTATTTGTAATGTTCTTCTCATTTTTAAGATTTTCTGTTGCCTCCCTCATTTTCATTATTAATTTCCAAGTTTCATCATAGGTATAAGATAGAAAACTACCATTAGAAGTGGTGTCTAAATTCATTCTATTTTCATTATTAAGCCCTCCATATAAAGTATGAGTGATTAACCAATCAGGCAAACGATGATGGGGGCAATTATCTAGATAGCTCTTGTACCTTAGATATCCCTCATACAAACCCTCATCAGGATTTTTTTGAAACTGATAATACTACCTCTCATCCTGTGAGCTTTGCTTTCTGAGTAATATTTTGATAGGAAATTGATTGTCAGTTCCGTCCAAGTCCTTGGTGCTTCTGCACACAAAAATCTATACCAGTCGCCAACATTATAGAGAGAGTTTGTCTAAACAACTGGGTTTTGACCATATCAAGATCACAATCGTCGAATATAAAGGAACAGAGAGTGTCTTCAAAAAATTGTAAGTGTCTATATGGACTCTCTTCGTTGGTTCCTACAAATTTCTTAGAGTGCAGTAGTTCAAATAATAAAGGGTGGATCTCAATTCCATTCGAATTTATGCTTTTATTGACACTTATAAAAGCGTCCATGGGCGAACCCATTTTCCTTATTGCCTCAAGCTAGATTAAATGTTGAGTGTTGTCCATTGTTGCGGTCCTACAACTTAAAATAAAAATTAGTACAACAAAAGTAAATAACTAAAATTAAAGTGACTTATAGCGCTAAGATCCCCGGTAACGGTGCTAGAAAATAGCTTGATGACTGCAAGTGCACAGATCGTTTGTAGCTAGTTTCGAAATAAAGATATCGATCCCACATGGAGAAGTAGGCAAAAGACTAAAATGCTTTTAACCAAAACTAAACGAAGTACTTAAGGAATAAATTTAAGATGCAAGAATAGTAGAGTTGTTTTTGGGGTTTTAGTTTAAGAAAGTAAAGTAAAGTAAAGTATAACTTAATGCAGAAAGTAAGAATCGCGTGTGTAAAAGAACTTAGAACTGAAATTGGGAAAACGGCATTCTCAGGGAGTGGTGGATACACCGCTAGCAATTTAGACTAAGCAATCAAGATTATTATAATGAATATTCTCATGATATGTATGCATGTGGGAGGAGCTCCATATATAGACAAATAGGCAGCAACCACTGCTCACATCATCCTTCATAACCAAAGCCGATAGATAAACGACAATAATCGTATTATCCCGCTATTAAGGTATTTCTCCCATGGCATGGACATGGCTTTATGAGTCCTCCTTGATTCCCCAAGTTAGTACGTAAAGAATGACAATAGCTTTATTGTCACAGTAAGTGTTATCATCCCTCCATCTACTAACAAGTAATCCCCTTCATCGAGTCCCCATATGAGGCAAATATTAAGGAGGTGCACAACTCCCAACATCAAGATGAAGACAATTAACTCATACACATAATGATGTATAACATAATAAATCTCTATCTTATCTCAATCATATGCTAGGGTTTCTCCATCTCCCCAAGAACTAAGGATCTACTCAGACATGGAGGCAATCAACATCATAGCAATGGTAAATGGAATCAATTGTAAATGAATAGTTCTTGTATAAATCCACAACGAGTACGGAAATTACAACAAGATCTAGATGGGTGAAGATGGGATGGATGGAGATGATGGTGGTGCAGCGGTTGATGAATACGAAGATCAATGCCTTGGCCTCCCAGATCTGCGTAGGGCGAAGATGGATCCCTTGGGCGAGTACCCCTCCAGATTCCTTCCGGAGGTGAGGTTTTCAGTGATTTTTGGGTGTTCTATATGTCGTCTCCCCGATCTAGTTGCACGGGGTGAAACTATTTGAGGAGGCGGTGGTGGCGCCAACCATACGACCGAAACTATATGGCCAAAAAAAGTATTCTTAACGTATAGTTGGTCATTGAACCGTATGTAAGCTTTGATCGCTTCGGGTTTTCTTCTAGTATTATTGATATTTCCCAAATAAGCGATTTATGTTGTTTTTACTCCTTTTTTCCCCAATACAATTGCTCCAAGGATTGTGTCCATTGTATCCATCATATGTCCTGATCCTGGTGAAAACAAGCATAAAACATGTGCGCAAACACCGTAAAATACCAAGATCCTACATCTACAATGCAAAATAATAATATTAAACATGATGCAAATATGCACTCATCAAGAGGCAAGCCTGCAAGGGTCATGGGTATGACACCAAGACGGAACAGGGGCGTCTCGTGGACCGGGAAGCAAGCAGAGAGGCGGTCCGTGCGAGGCCTGCACGCGAGCTTGGGCAGAGCGTGGCCTTGGCTGACAGGAGCTCGCAGGATGCGCGAGAGAGCCAGGGCGATGCAGATGGAGGGGCAGGGCGACCTGCAGAGGCAAGAGGTGGCAGGTAGCAAGCAGAGAAGGAGGTCGTCCGCGGTGTAAAAGTCGACGGGGCCCGGCAACGCTCGCGTATGGCCGACGGAGGACGAGGGCGGCGCTCAGGGCCGAGCTCGCATAGAGGGGCGACAGAGGTTGCAGACGAACAGGGGAGGCCAGCATCGACAGAGGAGAGCTCGGGGGACGCGGGGTCCAGCAGTGGAGAGGACAACTCGGGAGGCAGCCGGCGGTGGTGAAGAGTGGGGCGGTGGATGGAGACGAGAGGAGGGCAACCGGCAGTGCTGGCGTGGTCAGCCAGAGGAGAGGCGGCACTGAGGTTGAAGAAGGGAGGGAAGCGGGGGAGGCGAGGGTGAGGAACAATGGTAGCGGGGCGTCTGGTGCGGGGAGGAAGAGATAGGGGTCGCGGGGTGCTGACTCGTGTATTAACGAGCTCGTTGGGGAACCCCAAGAGGAAGGTATGATGAGCACAGCAGTAAGTTTGCCTCAGTTATGAAACCAAGGTTATCAATCCAGTAGGAGCAAGGAAACACCCCAAAGGTGAAGCTAGCTGACGTTGGCAGGGCGCACTACCGGTGCCAGTAGCAACATGGAGACCTGCACAACACAACCACAGAACTCTGTTCCCAACTTGCGATGAGGTTGTCAATCTCACCGGTTTTGCTGAAAACAAAGGATTAAACGTATCGAATGGAAGGAAGTAATAGTTTGCAGAAAGTAAACACAAATCAGTAAACAGTCAATTGTAGATTGAAAGTAAAATAAAGGATCGGGGTCCATAGTTCACTAGAGGTGGCTCTCCTTAAGATAGATAACATGCTGGGTGAACAAATTACAGCGGGGCAATTGACAAACATCGAGAAAGCATACAAGCATATACTAATCATCTTGACTCCTTTGAGATTCGATTGGGCATTACAACATTATACATAGACCGCCATCCAACTACATCTATGACTAATAATCCACCGTCAGGTTATCATCTGAACCCCCTCCAATATTAAGTTGCAAGCAACGGATAATTTCATTACAAATTGCGTGGATAGTAAACGATACGATTGTTCTATGAACAAAGGATTGTTGTTTTCTCCCTAGTAGCAACAACACATCTAGTACCTTAGAGATTTTTGTCATTTCCCCAGATCACCAGAGGCATGAACCCACTATCGAGCATAAATACTAACTCTTGGAGTTGCTAGCATCTACTTGGCCAAGATAACTACTAACATAGGAAAGCATGCAAGATCACAAATAACAAAGACATGATAGAATCAATAATCAATCTGAAATAGCATCTCAATATCCATCGGATCCCCGCAAACACAACATGCAGAATTACAAATAGATGATCTTGATCATGAACAGAGCTCACAAGATCTAGACATGAAAGCACAAAGGAGGAGAACCAGTCATCTGGCTGCTACATGGACCCGTAGTCCAGAGATGAACTACTCACGCATCACATCGGAGGCTTGCATGATGATGAAGAAGGCCTCCAGGGTGAATTCCCCTCTCCGGCAGGGTGCCGTGAAGAGCTTCAGATCCCTCCCGATCTAGGGATGGAGATGACGGCGGCTACAGACTCTTTCGTGGATTTTTGATCGGGTTCTTAGGGTTTCCGTATCAGAGGCAATATATAGGCGGAAGGAGAGGCCGAGGGGGTTCCTGGGGCGGCCAGACTACCCCCTGGCGCAGGCCAGGTGGTGTGGCCGGGCCCCAGCCCCTCTCCGTCTTGTACTCTGGCTCCAGGTGTCCCTCGGTAAAATAATGACTTTGGCTTTTGTCCCGTCCAATTCTGAGAATATTCATTTTCTGAATTTCCTGGAACCAAAAACAGTAGAAAACAGGCAGCTGGCACTGTGGCTCTTGTTAATAGGTTAGTCCAAGAAATCATATGAAAAGTATTCCAAAGTATGGACAAAACATAAGAAAGTAGATAAAACCAAGCATGGAACATCAAAAATTATGGATACATTTGCAATGTATCAACATCCCCAAGCTTAACTCCTGCTCGTCCTCGAGTAGGTAAGTGATAAAAAGAAAGAATAATTTTTGAGGTGACATGCACCATCATAAACTTGATCAAAGTATTTGTAAAACATTCAAAGCTAGGATCATAGTACTTCAATCATAACATGAAAGACAATGTTCTAGCAATAAGACAAAGAAACTATGTTGCAACATGAAAAGGCACAAACAAAAGATTCATGCATAACAATGCTTTGCAAGACATTTGTTTGTTTCACATAAAGAAAACATAGCATAGTGGTACTCAGCTTGTCCCTCATAGAGTAGCAAACATAAATGCATAGGAAACCTTCAAAGTTCATAAGAATGACTAGATACAAATAGTTTAAAACAAGCAATATCAAGGTATGCGTCAATCAACAAGTCTTGGGACAATGCACATAGAACTAAGAATGGCCACTATGCTCTCAAAGTAGGTGCTTAAAGATAGAAGGTGGAGACTCAATATATAAGTGGAAGAAAGGCCTTCATAGAACAAAGTAGGGATTCAAGTTTCATAAAGAGCTTCCAAAAATTATGGTACTTAATATCTTTTAGCTCTCATTGCCCATATCATAAGCATCTTGAAGTGATTAAGGTTAAAATGAACAAACTATGGTGTATATGCTTGATGGAGTATAAGTTGGAAATCTCATGTCCCTTGAATACGAGGGTCGCTCCTCATGCTACTCAAGTTTAGTCACCGGTAAGTTCTTGTCATTGTAAGTACATGTGTATCATAGAGAACCGCCAACAAGGTACCCCTTGCCCGATGATACGGACGAATTCCCATATCAAAATGACAAGGCAAGCAGACAACGAGCATCTCAGCAATCTTCTTATTTACCATGGGAATATGGTGTTTTTTCCTCTCTTTCCTCTTTTCATAATCTCTTTTTTTCTTTTTCTCTTTTTTCTCAATATCGGACTCTTTTTTTATAAGAAGAATGCTTCACAGACAGCTCATTATGGTTACGCTACAGATTTCCACCATGTCAGCATGGATTAGACCAGCGGCCCAGGCGTTTCTCTAACACATATACATAACTCCATGGACTTACAAGCTCCCCTTTCATTTCACACCGACGACATCCATAGACAAAAGAGCATGATATTGATACATTGCAAATGTATCTATAATTTTTGATGTTCCATGCTTGTTTTATATCTACTTTCTTATCTTTTGTCCACACTTTAGAGTATTTTTATACATTTTCTTGGACTAACCTATTAACAAGATGCCACAGTACCAGTTGCCTGTTTTCTGCTGTTTTTGGTTCCAGGAAGTCAGAAAATTAATATTCTCGGAATTAGACGGGACAAAAGCCAAAGTTACTATTTTCCCGGAAGACTCACGGAGCCAGAAGGAGAGATGGAGAGGGGCCACAGGGTGGCCACACCCCCCCCCCCCTTGGCACGGGTCCCCCTTGGTCGTGCCAGGGCATGGTGTGGGCCCCCTGGCTGGCCACCGACCTTGCCTCCTTCGCCTATAAGAAGCCCCCGATGCAAAAACCCTAAATAATCAAGCCTCCAACCACGAAAAGTTCTGTAGCGCCGCCGCCACCGAAGGGGAGATTCGGGGGACAGAAAGTCTCTGTTCCGGCACCCTGCCGGGACGGGGAAGTGCCCCCGGAGCCATCTCCATCGATCTCCACCGCCATCTCCATCACCATTGCTGATTCCCATGATGAGGAGGGAGTAGTTCTCTCTCGAGGCTAAGGGTTCTACCGGTAGTTATGTGTTCATCTCTCTCTATGCATGATCATATTGTGATCATGAGCTTGTAATTTATAGATCTACCTTGCTACTCAAGTGCTTTAATAGATCTCTGCTCTCCCCATGTGTGTGAAAGTGACAGCATGCTCACCATGGTGGCACTTAGGCTAGAGATTACAAATACTTGTTATGAGTTATATTTGGAGTTGGATGTCTTTATGAAATTGTGGTGTTTGTTGGACTCATCTAGTACTCAAGGTGACAGTGTGGGGTTTTCTAGATGGGAAAGGCTTACTTTGAGGTGTGTTGTTATAGCCCTACCAACGATTAGAGTGTCCAACTGGAGAGTAGTTAAGTGTAGTATCATGAAGATAATATATTTATATGAGAGTGTTCACTAGTGAAAGTATGATCCCTAGGCCTTGTTTCTAAGCACTGCAACACCATTTGCTACTAGATCTGTTACATGTTTGCTTGCTTCTATCTTTATTTCAGTTTTACTTTAATCTCTTCCACGCCATCAAGTTATTTTCTAGCACTGTTACCACTTATAATTATCCATACCACTTGTATTTCACTATCTCTTCGCCGAACTAGTGCACCTATACACCTGACAAGTGTATTGGGTGTGTTGGGGACACGAGAAACTTCTTGTATCTTGATTGCAGGATTGCTTGAGAGGGAATACCTTTGACCACTTCCTCCCTGAGTTCGATAAACCTTGGGTGATCCACTTAAGGGAAAACTTGGTGTTGTTCTACAAACCTCTGCACTTGGAGGCCCAACAACTGTCTACAAGAATAGAAGTGCGTAGACATCAATATCAACTAGGTACAAAGTACCAGTGCAATGTTGAAAGCGTTCCCCATGACAGCATGGTTCTGCTAATCCCCAACAAATAAGTGCAAGCATATACAACACAGATGACACAATGGTTCAAGTTTATTAAGGGCAAGAAAAGTAAAGTGTGCCATCAAGTTCGTGAGAGCTTTAATCACTAGTTTTCTCATAACAAGTTTAATTTGGAAGGTAGATAAAAACATGAATATACTTGGAATAGCATATGCTAATAGGTAGGTACGGTGGACTCTTTGGAATAACTTGGTTTTAGGAGTTGGATGCATGAGTGGAACTCATACTTGGTTGCGGAGGCTAGCAAAAGACTGGGAGCGACAAACTAAGAGATCAATAATGGCCATAATCATGCAGAGCGACAAAACATCATTGATCAAAGCATAAAGTGATACTACAAGTTGAAAACTAAAGGATCATAAAGGCTTATGGTGACTTGGGATAGTCATAACATGGTGTGAGCATGCGCCAAGTCAACCCAAATAAAGCATCAAAGGAGAATACCACAATACTATGCTTTAATATGCTAAAACAATGCTTGATTCTTCAAAGGCACATTAAGCAATCTCAATTGTTTATAACAAGTCATGCTACAGCAAAGAACACTAAGCATAAAGCCAAAACAATATCAAGCATGGCATGACAAAGCATCGGCCACAGTCAAAAACAAGCTCTCTTTACCACTTAAGCATGAACTTTCCTACTCTTTTCCAATCCAAACCAAACTATTTGAAAACCAATGTATGAAGGAGGGGGTCCAACCAATTTATTCAGCAAACTAAGCAAACGAAAACGAAAAAGAAGACACTCCAAGAACAACACAACTGTGCATGAAACAATAAAAATGAAGCGTTTGGAAGAAACCTGGGATTTTTATTGATGAAGAAGGGATGTCTTGGGCATCCCCAAGCTTTGACGCTTGTTCACATGGGTATACCCTGCCGGTACTCGAGATTGGTATATACGGTCCAGATACAGTGGAAGCCCACGGCTTTGCCACGGCCGAATGAAGATTTCGAGTGGCCTACGGACTCTCAATAACTTGCGAGACAAGAAGAAGTCTAAAGATAGAAAGTTCGAAGGGCAAACTCTAATCTGTAATCGACTCGACCTGCTACCTGAGACCTGGCCTATCTATATAAAGGCTAGCAGGGGGCGGCAAGGAGGACACACACAACCCTAGTTTCCACAACCCTTGCCAGATTGCATCTGCGCACCACTATAATCTTTGATTCCTTCATTAATTCCAAGAGCAGACAAGCAGGAGTAGGGACCTCTACGAGGCCTGAACCTGGGTAAACCTTCCATCCATGTGTGCTTGTTTGCTAGCCGATTGATGCTTCTAGCGCTCCCTCCTTCTCCAAATCCCAAGTCCATAACAATGGGCATTGATGAGTTAAACCCTCGTCAATTTGCGCCGTCTGTGGGAATTGGGAGTGCTGATGTTGCGGATTCTTCGGCCTCATCAACCGCGATCTACAACTCCGCAACAGCGGAGATTCTCCAGCTCTTCGGCGTATTCGACTTCACCATCCACACGCCGGCCACTCGCCCGGCTTTCGAGTCTGTGGGCGACGAAATCAGCCTAGCGATAGGGAGATTCCACTTCCAAGTTGGTCAGATGGGCACGCTTCGCATGCCTGACTAGCCGAAGATATCCGCGATTGCTCTAGCATCATGGTTCCCACCACCAATTGGCACCCTTAGCAAGCTCAACACCTCAGCAACAGCTGAGAGCACGTACAGCGACAGTAGTCGCGGATCCGATCTGGGCGGCTTGGCAACAAAAGACGGAGTCTACGGCTCCGGATCCGAGAGTTGCGGGAGCAACAGCTTCCCCAGCCACTTCATGTGCGCCGTCATTAACACTGGCGACTCCACCGTTAATCGCGAAAACGGTGACAATGGATCTGGCACAGATCCGCCTAACGGTGGCATCCCTAATGGCGGACCTCCCAACAGCGGCCCCACCAACGAAGGCAATGGAGCACCCGTCAACAACGGAGGGGCAGTCGAACCCCCAACCATGGTGAACGAGCACACTGGCAAGCGTGTCGTAATCAAGCTCAACGATCTCGAGTGGGCTCGCTACCGAGACGCCCTGCGAGGCAATCCTCTGCCCCCAGGCACACAGCAAGAACTGCTGATGGGCTATCATTGGCTGCTGAAGGAAGAGTACAGACGCTAGCTACAAACAATCGCGCAACTCGAAGCACGTAAAAAGGCGACAGACGAGTCGAGTCTTCAACGGACCGGGCTCTCCTCTCACAGAGGATCCTCCTCCAAAGGCAACGAGTACGTGGTAAACAAGAGACGATCTCGAATGGCCCATCTCACCGAGCACGAGCGCATAGAAGCTGCGAAAGTCCTCGACTTTAGCTCTATGACAGTCGACACCCGGGGCAATGTGGTCCCAAAGACGCCGCAAGCAGCGGTGACAGCGGCCACCATGTACCTACTCAACAACCAGCCGCCGGCTGGAGATCCCGAGCCGCCATGCACCGATCTACGATCACGGGCTTGGGGTTAATTGAGGCTGCTCTCGACAAAGAACCAACGCCGGAGCCGAAGAAAAGCAAGGCTCTGGCAAAACGCTATTCCTCACCCTCATCCAGCGACGACAGCCACGACCTGTCTCGATGTCGCTGCTCACGGCGACACGACCATGACTACGATGTGCGTGATGACATCACACAGCGCAAGATCGACAAGTCAAGGGAACGACATGCCCGACCGACTGACTCAGAGGACTAAGACGTGGAGCTCTGCGGCGCCCGATGCTTCAGTAGAGCCATCAGGCAGAAGCGAATGCCCAAGGGGTTCAAACTCCCCTCGGAAGACCAAAAATTTGACGGCCTGCAGGACCCGCAAATCTGGTTAGAAGACCACATCTCCTCCATCAGGCTCCATGGTGGGAGTCGAAGCATGGCCATGCAATGCCTGCAGCTGCAGCTGCAGGGCGCCGCCCGAGCATGGCTCAATAACCTCCCGCGTGGATCCAGTCGCAGTTGGGATGAGCTGGTCTACAGCTTTGTGCGCAACTTCAAGGGCACCTACAAAAGGCATGCATCAATCGAAGAACTGGGATGCTGCCAGCAAAGGTCAGGCGAATCGCTACGCTCGTACATCCAGAGGTGGTCCATCATCAAGAACTCCGCAGAAAATATCTCGGAGGACCGAGCAATCGATGCATTCAACGACGGCGTTTGCCGCATAGAGCTCAGGGAGGAGCTGGGCCGCTCGAAGCCCAAAACCATTGACCACCTAATGGAAATCGCGAATCGATGGGCAGATGGAGAAGACTCGGTGAAAAATCGCGTCCACTCTGACGACGAAGCAGAGCTTGAGTGCAGGCGCAATCACCGCAGCAAACGTCGAATACGCATCTACGATGACCGCGATGACGTCAACATGGTCGCAGCCGGCTACGCCGACAGGCGCGACGACAACCGCAATAGCGGCTATCGCAGCGGTGGACACCGCGACTCCAGGAAAACCACGCAAGTATGGCAGCACCGCACTCGCGAAGAGGCACCCATGAAAACAATGGAGGACAAACTGTTTGGGTCGTGCAACGTGCACTTCTACATCGACAAGCACGACAGCAAGAAATCCAGCCACCTCCTCAAGGACTACCGCGAGTTCCTCAAACTCCATGAGGGTTTGGCATGGATGAATCGTGAGGCCGTCAACAGGGGCTACGGAGTCGCCCTAGATGCTGTAGCACATGGAGCTCCTCCTCCACCTCCTGGAGGGCCACCACCCGCGGCCGCACTGATCCACGATCAAGGCGGCGAGCCGTACCACGGGCTGTGGGCAACATGATGATCCAAAAGGGACGCCCCTCGAATTGGGTGCGGAAAGCCATCACTCGCCAAGTAAATTTGGCGACAAACTCACCACCATCCACCACTGAGTACCTCAGTGGAAGCGACTCCTGCATCACCTTCGACAAGCGCGACCACCCGTGCCAAGTACCCCGCCCAGGCCATTGTCCCCTCGTACTCGAGGCACAGATTGGAAGCTTCGACATGAGTCGCGTTTTCATGGATGGTGGAAGTGGCATTAACCTTATGTTCGTGAGTACCTTGCAAGCAATGAAGATCCCTCTGACCTGCCTAGAGGTCTCGGACACAACATTCCACGGCATTGTCCCAGGCAAGGGCATATATCCCCTTGGAAAAATCAACCTCGACGTCATCTTCGGCACGCTGAAAAACTTTGGACGTGAGCGCACCGACTTCGAAGTCGTCAACTGGCCCTCACAGTACCACTGCATCCTCGGACGTCTCGCGTTCGCCAGGTTCATGGCAGTACCACACTACGCCTACCTGCAGATGAAAATGCCAGACCCCAACGGGCGTCATCACAATCAACGAGAGCTTCGAGGGGTCCGACAGTTGCGACAGGGAATTCAATAGAATTTCCCAGTCCTTCGGCATGCAGGAAGAACTCGCAAGATTGAAGGAGTCAACAGACAACAGTTTTCCTCCCCTAAGCCAGCCAAGTTCACCCGACCTGTCCTTTGACTCGTCGGTGCACACGAAGAAAGTTTAGGTCCACCCACCGGACCTGGCCAAGATGGCCTTCATCGCCAACAACTTGAGTCTCGCATAGGAACTCGCGCTCGTCGAATTCCTCCGTGAGCACTGGGAAATCTTCGCCTGGTGTCCAGCGGACATGCCAGGAGTTCCCAGGGAATTCGCCGAGCACACACTCAATGTCAACCCAGACACAAAGCTAGTCAAGCAAACAATTTGGCGACTATCTGAGCCAAGAGCAAAAGCGGTCGGAATGGAGATCAACAGACTCCTCGATGACAAATTCATATGCGAGATCAAGGAAAGCACTTGGCTCGCCAATACAGTGCTAGTACCAAAAAAGGACACGGATGTGTGTGGATTTTACCTCTTTGAATAAGCATTGCCCAAAGGATCACTTCCTGCTGCCGTGAATCGACCAGGTCATTGACTCCACCATGGGATGTGAGCGCCTCTGCTTCCTCGACGCCTACTCAAGCTACAATCAGATTCGAATGAAGGAGGAAGATCAATAGAAAACGGCGTTTACAACGCCTTTTGGGGTGTTCTGCTACAACACAATGCCCTTCGGGCTAAAAAACGCACGAGCAACCTATCAGAGGTGCATGCAGGCTTGCCTCAAGAACTAACTTGGTCGCAACATCCAAGTCTATGCTGACAACGTCGTAATCAAGACCAAAGAGGAAGCCTCGCTAATCGACGATTTACGTGAAACCTTCGCCAACCTCGACCGCTACCGGATCAAGCTCAATCCGGACAAATGCGCCTTCGGCGTACCATCTGGGCAACTACTCGGTATCTCATCTCCGTGAGAGGGATCGAGGCGAACCCGAAGAAAATAAAAGCCATACTGGCCATGGAGCCGAAGAACGTAAGAGGTGTCCAGCAGCTGGCTGGGCGAATTGCGGCGCTCAGTCGATTCATCAGTCGAATGGGCGAAAAGGCACTGCCCTTCTACCAACTTCTCCGCAAAGCTGACAAGTTCGAGTGGACCAATGAGGCACAGGAAGCATTCGAAGACCTCAAGCGTCTACTGTCTACCTCACCAGTACTAGTGACCCCACGCGAAAGGGAACCACTATTATTGTACATCTCCGCCACCAACCAGGTGGTCATCACGGTGCTCGTGGTGGAACGAGCCGAGGAAAACAAGGTCCACGGGGTACAGCGCCTAGTCTACTACCTCAGCGAGGTACTCACGCCAACAAAGCAGCGGTACCCGCACTATCAGAAGCTGGCATATGGCGTCTTCATGACAGCCAGGCGACTGCGCCACTACTTCGAGGAACACCCAATCGTGGTGGTCAACGACGCCCCGCTTGGACATATCCTCAACAACCCCGACGCCACTGGACGAGTCGCTCTTTGGGGAATCGAGCTGTCTCCATGAGACATTACATATGAAAAGCGTGACGCAATCAAGTCGCAAGTTCTCCCTGACTTCCTCATGCACTGGATGGATAATCAGCTCCCTGAAAAACCAAATATGTCTTACCTCTGGACAATGCACTTCAACGGATCCAAGTGAAAGGACGGAGCTGGCGCAGGTGTCATACTGACATCGCCCCAGGGAGACAAGCTGAAATATATTTTGCGAATGCAGTTCACCGCCTCCAACAACGAAGCTGAATAGGAGGCCCTATTGCACGGGATGCGGATGGCAAAATTCTGCGGCGCCAAGTGGCTCATAATCTACGGTGACTCCAAGCTGGTCGTTAACCAGACAATGCATGAGTGCGATGCACTGAACGACAATATGATCGCCTACCGCGACCTCTACGACACACTCGAAGGGGACTTCGACGGCTGCGAGCTGCGGCACATAGGCCGTGAAAGCAATGAAGAGGCAGACACACTCGCCAACATTGGCTCTACCTGCGCCCCCATACCACCTGGGGTATTTCTTGAGCGTATCTGCGAATGCTCCATCAAGCCAAATTCCACAGAGAAGAAAACAAGCGCAACAACGGACTCTGGGGCTACGCCACCCAATGAGCCAATGGCACTCGACAACCTAGAGCTCGACACAGGACTCGAAGGACCCATGGGGATCAGGATGATCGAACCCTCCTGGACTCAACCATACGTCACATACCTTCTCTGCAAGAGGCTGACGGATGACCCGACCGATGTGCGGCAAATCGCACGGCGATCCAAGGCATTCGTCGTCATCAACGGTGAACTATACAAGCGCAACATTACAGGGGTACTCCAACGGTGCGTCTCCAACGCTGACGGAAGGGCCGTTCTCCTCGACATCCATGAGGGGACCTGCAGGCACCACGCCGGCAGTCGCGCCCTTGTCGCCAAAGCTCTACGAGCCGGATTCTACTGGCCCACGGCCATGCGCGACGCCAAGGACATCGTCCAAAGATGCAACGCTTGCTAGCGATTCACGGACAAACTGCACGCACCTGGCGCGGAGCTCCGGCCAATACCATTGGCTTGGCTATTCGCGCAATGGGGACTCGACATGGTCGGCAAGCTCCCAAAGTCCTCACGAGGAGGCTACATCTACCTCCTGGTTGTAGTTGACAAATTCACCAAATGGATAGAGGTCGTGCCGGTGACTAACCAATTTGGAGCCAGTGCAGTCAAGTTCTTTGAGTCCATTGTCTATCGCTTCGGAGTGCCACACGGCATCATCACAGACAATGGAACAAACTTCACCTCTAAGGAGTTCCAGGGCTTCTGCAAGGGCCTGGGAATCAATGTAAGCTATGCTTCCGTAGCTCATCCACAGACCAACGGTCAAGACGAAAAAGCCAATGGGCTCGTCTGCGGCGGAATCAAGAAGTGACTCCTCAGGCCACTCGAACAAGCCGTAGGATGCTGGCCAGATGAGTTGCAATCCGTACTCTGGAGCCTACGCACAACCCCAAACAGTGCAATGGGATGCACCCCATTCCTCATGGTGCATGGTGTTGAAGCGGTGGTACCCGCAGAGGTACGGTACAAGGCACCGCGAGTGGTCGGTTACAGCGAGCAGGAGTTAACAATTACACTCGAAGACTCCGTTGACCTCCTTGATGAGGCATGGGAAATCGCCGCAGAAAGATCAACGATCTACCAGCAGAACCTGCGGGTCCTTTGTCGAAGGAGACCTGGTCCTACGACTGAAACAACAAGGGCATCTCAAGCTCGAGTCCACTTGGGAGGGACCGTACGTGATTACAGAAGTAATCCCAGGTGGCGCCTATTGCCTCAAAGACTTCGAGACAGGAGTCGCATACTCCAACTCCTGGAACATCGCGCAGCTGCAGCGCTTCTACCCTTAGTCGTTGTTTATTTCTTTCATCACAAATAAGGCTATTCAGCCAAGGCTACTTAGCCACACATTGTACCTCGTACTGTTCTACAAATAAATAAAGCTAAGTGCCCCAAACTCTGCGTTTTTCTATTATTTTTCGCCATCTACATATTCGGCGGCTGCGCCACCCTTTACACATCTATTCTACGAACCAATCGTGATATCCTGAGTAGCTGACGCACTAATCGAACCCTTGACAAACACCAACCCAGCTGCAACGCACCTGACAGGTTGGCAAGGTGCTGAGATAAACACAAGTCAGGCTAACGAAAAGGAATCGCATAGTGCAACACACTCGCAAAACATACGAGCTAGCAAGCTCCTCACATATCAATATCAATCAATAATATACATCATACATACGAACTTTACAACACTGGTATACCTATGTGTAGGACACAAACTAAACTATTGTTGCAACAGAAGCACATTCAAAGAAATCGACAATTTCCTCCATTGGACGATCCACAGCCTGGTAATGAGGAACCATATTCCAGGTAGAGCCTGCTGGCGGCACCAGCGGTCCAGCAGCAATCGCTGCAACATTTACATCAGGCCTATGAAGTCGCACCAGTGATAGAGCAGCCTTGGCACCAGCCACCAACTGTTGCCGCACACACTCGTGGACCCCACTCAAGTCCTAAAATTTAGCAATAAGAGCCAGTAGGCTCGAGGGAACGACGTCTAGCGGAAACATCGTCTGATAGATGTTCCTTAAGCACGATTGTGATTTCTTCAGAAAATGAAGCACTCGCGAGGCACGATCCTGTAGGGTCGCTGGTGCGATTGCGCGATCATGATCCACCCAGAAGTAACCACTCGCCTAAAGCTGCTCTTGGGTCAGGTCATTCATGCGAATGGCGATCCTGTCCTTCTCATCTTACGGATGACACGCGCTGACAACTATACCAAGCATAGGAAGAAGTATGAAGACAACGAACTACCGCGAGTGGCTACAAGAAAAGATAAGGAAGCAGAAAGCTAACACTTGAATTGGTTGCCCAGCTACGCCACCTCCCCTAGCAGATATTGCTCTCAGGCAGTGGCCTTCTCCGCCCTCGACTTCCATACATCCGCGTTACCACGAAGGACGGGCAGTTCGCGCTCCAGCTGCTTAACGTGGTCACGTAGTCGCGAAAGCAGAGACAGCTCATCCACCCTTGAGCGTGACTGCGCTAAGGCATCATCAGTGGATGGCAGATTCTGAGGCTCACTCGAAGGACCACTCGATGTGCCCTATCACAAGCCAAGCAAGAGATAATAAGAAGACCAAGAAATACATGGATAAAAACTCAAGTGCATTCAAGCATAACAAAGTATCAACAGATACACCCGCCAACAACATGTTCTAGACAAAAGGGGTCAAGCTATTAACTATTACAAATATGAGTACTGAGGAGCAACTGGATTCTTTGACTTGGACTTCGGTTTCGGGAGCCTCATCGATTTGTGGCAGTATGAGACGCCACAGACTTCCCGCCGGCCCCTGACGCCGCAGCCTTTGCCGCCTTCTTGGCTCGTTGCAGCTCCTCAGAGTACTTCGTGACTATGTTGATGAGCTGCGACCCATACTTGCCACAGGCAGTTGCAAAAGGAGCAAAAACTACCTATTGACCATCCGCGCCGACAGGCATCACTTTGGAGACCGCAGTAGGATCCACCTCGACTCCATGGGCTTGAACCATTGCGAGTGACATAGAAGCACCAGCCGCACGAAGCGAGTTCTTGAAGCCTACAAGAATGCCTCCAGCAAGGGACTCCACCAGATCGTCTACGTTTTCAATCAGCTCAGCTTTGGGCGCCAGCTCCTCGTGGAGGCGACTAAGTACACCCTTGGCTTTGGTCAGCGTCCCTTGGATGGAAGCACTACGATCTTTGACTGCCACGACAGAATCACGACAGAGCGCCTGTGCGTCGAAGCTCAGATCGCCGGCATCTACACAGAGCAAAGTGTTCGCAAAAAGGTCAGCAGAATAAAAAATTCGAAAGAAAGGACACGATGGAAATCCAGACGAAGAAATACTTGAAAGACCCTTGGCAATCGAGAAGAGCTGTTCTTCGAACAACTTCTCCCTAGCAGCAATGGAGGCGCGCAAATCCTCTTCGCGTTTCCGCGATTCGTTAAGCGCAGCGACCGCCTCATCGTGACCCTTCACCGCCGCGGCGCGTGTCTTTTCGAGGGAAGCGGCGTCACAAAGAAGCGCATTATGCTCAGCTGCGAAACAAACAAAGATAGACAGTCAGTCGAATGTATCACAAGGATGAATAAGAAGAAGCAAAAAGCACTCACTTTCAACCACGCGATGGCGATTGTGCAACATTGCATGCTGGCAACCCATTGCAAGCACTTGCTCCGCCAGACGAGCAGCTTCCTTCACAATAAGCTGCAATAGGAGAAACAACAAAAGGATCAGCAGATAACATGGATGATTAATTCAACTGCAAGAAAAAGCAATATCACACATACGTGATCCTCCAGTGACTCCGAAGTCGATTGCCGAGCAGTCGTCCAGACAACAATCTAGTGCTCCACATCGTGTGGAGAACTTGATGAATTGTGCCCGGAGTGGGCCGCCAATGGAGGAGATGGAGTTTGTTCAGCCACTTCCTTGGCCTTGGAGTCCGTGAGTCCATATTCTTCCAAAAATTGGACGTCGCCAGAAGATGACGATGCCGGTTGACTATGGAACAAAACCAACATCAGGAAAATGCAACTCCAAAAAAGAACCAAGAGAAGAGTTGTATACTTACTAATCAAACTTGTCAAAATCAAAGGTTTAGCCCTCCGACTTTGACGACTCCTTCGGCAGCTGCATCTTCTTGCGGGAAGATGGCGCCATAGCACTCACAGGAACGGCAGGAATCGGTGACTCAGTACCGATAGCTGGGCCTTCCGGAGTCGAAGGAGACGACGCATCTAAATCTTCGTTGCACAAATGCTTGCGAGTGTCCGGACCGCTGGACTCGGGGGCTTCCTCCTCCTCTTCAAATGGGACGGTCGACTCCGACTCATCCTCCTCATCTACTTCGTGAGGAATAACCCCCTCAGGAAGAGGGGGCAAACTGGGAGACACCCTCCAATCCTGCATACAGAAAAGAAGTCAACACAAGTCAAGAAAAAGAAGCACTCGACAAAATAAAGCTACTTCGTAGCACAATCATACCTCAGGAGGAGGGTTAGAAGCATCAAAAGGGGGCACGACTGGTTCACTGGGGAGTACATCCTTGGCAGTGTACTTGGTCAGCAGCCGTACCCCCTTATCTACTTCACTCGCGGAAATGCCATCGGCAGATACGCGGGTGACATCGTCTGCACCAGCCCACTGGAACATAGGGTGGACTCTGGCCTGCAGGGGATGGACGCGATGGCGCAACCACGTGCGAATGAGGGCGCAGCCTCCCTCTTCTTTACCCATGCGACTCTCGAGGTCACAGACGCGCTCGTACAACACATCTGTCTCCCAAACTTGCTGGGCATCACCACGTTCTTCCAAGAGCGCCTCCAATTGCACGGCGCCGCGGGATCGAAAGGCGCGAGTCCGAAGTGGTCTCCGTTGGCCTTCTGGTCGCGGATGTAGAACCACTTGTCCCTCCACCCTTGGACGGACGCCATGAGCTTGATGTCGAAATACGTGACGGGTGAGTTGACATGGATACCGCAGCCTCCTACATCATAGACTACAGAGCCAGACGCCGACTGGCGCTTCAGCTTGAAGAGACGCTTGAAGAGACCAAAGTGTGGCTCGATTCCGAGCCAGCACTCGCAAAGCATAATGTAGCAGGCAATATGGAGGATAGAGTTGGGGGAAAGCTGGTGCAGCTGGAGCCCATAGAAACAAAGGAGGCCCCTAAAGAAAGGATGCAGGGGCAGAGAAAGACCGCGGATGATGAATGCTAGGAACATCACCCGGAAACCAGCAGGAGGACAAGGGGTTACCTCACCACCTGGGACTCACGAGTCATCGACCGCAGAAGACAGAACTTCGTCTTAGCGCAAAAGACGGAGCTCAGACGACTTGATGATGGACGCACGCCACGCGCCATTAGTGACGCGAGTGCCCGCGCCCTTCTTCTTCCTAGCGACGGCGGTGCTGGTGCCCGCAGCGGCGGAGCCGCCCTTCTTCTTGGCAGCGGCAGTGGCGGCGGCGGACTCAGCGGCAGCACCTCCCTTCTTCTTCCCCATCTTGCGGTGGCGATGAGAGCAAAGAAAATAACTCGGGAAAACACGGAGTTGGTCCAGCACCACGAACGGAACGAACTCTCAGAGGCAGAGAGCAGCATTAATGGAGATGGAGGCACAAAGCAGAGAGGGAGCAGATGAGAAATTACCGCAGCTGCGCTGCTACTTAACCCCCTGGATGATGTAATCCAACGACCAGCAGAAACCCTATCAGACGTGTGGCGCACATCGCGATCGACACGTGGAGGACCTGAAGCACGAACCGTCCCCCACTACCCCCATTACGCACGGAAATCGAGGAGGCGTAGTTAAAACAAAAGATTACGCATGCCTGGTCAAGTCAGGGTTAGAAAATGGGACCCACCGCTCGTCACGTCCCGTCAAAGCCGCTCACGTGGGCAACTGAGATCATCACATCGTCAGCAATGATGTCATCAAAGATTGAGCAGTAGAAGGCTTCGACTACTTTAGTCCTTTCTCAAGTCTTCGACTCCACCAAGCACTCGGGGGCTACTCCCATAGGGAGCGCTGGTCGTGCACCCTACGATTTTCTTTTCTGCAGGAATATGGACATTCAAAGCATACCCAACCACTCGAATCCACGATTCGACTATGGACATGGGTTACTCCCATAGGGAGCACCATAAATAAATTCGACTGAAACAAGCAAACAAAAGACGACAGCAGTCACAAAAGTTCTTTAGTCCCTGCTTGAGTCTTCAACTCAACCAGGCACTCGGGGGCTACTCCCATAGGGAGCGCTGGTCACGCACCCTATGATTATTTGTACATCGTACTGTGTGTCGATAACATCCACACTCGAAATCTATGGCGACACCGCCTCATATTTTTCCCTACAAAGAGACTACGTCTCCTGGGTCACCTGAATCATCTCCGTGATGAAAAAAATTCGGATGTCGCGCTTGCAGCGTGAAGATAAGACCCGAATAAGGCCTGGCAACGCATTTTCTGCACACTACCAGAAATTTATCCGTACCTACATGTGCGATGAACATGCCTTGACAGACGCGTCGAGTGCTCACACCCATATACTGGAATTCGACTCCTGTAAGACCTCCATGGCTTGAGTCGAATTACATCAGCACTTTTCCCAATTCGAGTTCGGGGACTCGAGTTCGAGTAGATTGCGTTGTTTTACCCTAAGGTAGTTAATTGATACCGATACATCGGTTAAATCAGGCACGCACATCAACAATCCCTATGACACAAACAGAGCACTCGAAAAATACTCAGTCATGCACTCGAAAATACTCAGTCATGCACTCGAAAGGCTTCATAAAGTCCCCAATCGAATCTACGATTCCACTGGTCACTCGGGGGATACTGACATGGGTATACCTTGCCGGTACTCGAGATTGGTATATACGGTCCAGATACGGTGGAAGTCCATGGTGTTGCCACGGCCCAATGAAGATTTCGAGTGGCCTACAGACTCTCGATAACTTGCAAGACAAGAAGTCTAAAGATAGAAAGTTTGAAGGGAAAACCCTAATCTATAACCGACTCAACCTGCTACCTGAGACCTGGCCTATCTATATAAAGGCTAGGAGGGGGCGGCGAGGAGGACACACGCAACCCTAGTTTCCACAACCCTCGCCAGATTGCATCTGCGCACCACTGTAATCTTCGATTATTTCATTAATTCCAAGACCAGACAAGCAGGAGTATGAACCTCTATGAGGCCTGAACCTAGGTAAACCTTGCGTCCCTGTGTGCTTGTTTGCTAGCCGATTGATGTTTCAAGCGCTCCCTCCTTCTCCAAAATCCAAGTCCATAACAATGGGCATTGATGAGTTAAACCCTCGTCACTTGTACTTCTTGGATATTTCTTTGGGTGACACGCGTGGCATCCCCAAGCTTGAGATTTAGTCCATCCTTCATCTCATTACTCATTCCTTCCATACACCTGGAATTTTTCCTTCATACAAAACTTCACACAATCTTTATTAGCGACATTATTGCACTTAAGATAATAGGTCTTAAGTTTTAGTTCTAACACCAATAAAACTTCCATTAAAATACTAGATACTGTAGCACTTCCCTCAAAAATCTCAATTCCTCAAAAGAACTCAAAAAGGAACCAACAAGAAGCAAATGCAGAAAATGGCAGAAATTTGTCAAAACAGACCATCAGGTAAAGACGAATTTTTTCGAAGACCTTCTGTTGCTCAAATCAAAAAGTGTTGAACTAACGAAAGTTATATAACAACCCGGGGCAGAAGCACAAAAATTCACGCCTCAAAAGGACGTACAGATACTTTACACGAATTTTTACAGTGAAGCACAGAAATCTGTTTCAGGACAGCAACTTTCCCAATCATTATTTCTCTCTCATTAGAGGTTACTCTTGGCACAAAAAGCAAATAAAAAGGATAAGGAGCGGTTATTACCTCTCTTCTTAGGAGAGGAAAAATAAATATTCCCTCTCTTCTTAGGGAAGTGTTCTATACCTTTCTTGAGTGGGAGTTGATATTTAATGGTGCCTTCTTTCATATCAATAATGGCACCAACAGTTCTAAGAAAAGGTCTTCCCAAAGTAATAGGACAAGAAGCATTTATTTCAACATCCAAAACATAAAAATCAACGGGGACATAGGCATTGTTAACCATGATAAGAACATCATTAATACTCCTCATGAGTTTCTTTTTAGCATTATCATCAAGTGGGACATTCAAATAACAATCTTCAAGTGGTGGCAAATCAAGCATATCATAAATCCTTCTAGGCATAATAGAAACACTACTATCAAGATCACATAAAGCTTTCAAATCAAAATCATTCACTTTCATATTAATGATGGGTTCCCAACCATCTTCTTGTTTTATAGGAATAGAAGTTTATGTTTCATATTTTCTTCTTTAAGCTTTATGAGAGCATCAGTAATGTGTTTTGTAAATGCCATATTCATAGCACTAGCATTAGGACTTTTAGCAAGCTTTTGTAGGAACTGAATAACTTCAGAGATGTTGCAACCATCAAGATCAAAATCATAATTATCATCTAAAGTAGTAGAGCTATTACTAGCCTCAACACTAGTGGTAGTGATAGTAGAAACACTAATGTTTCTAGAAATTTCATCTTCTTTTTCCCACTTAGCATGCAATTCAGCTAATAGTCTAACATTTTCATCAATCCTTACTTGTATGGCATTAGTAGCTGCAAAGGGATTATCAATAGTTTCAGGTTTAGCAGCCATTTTATTCAAAGAAGATTGAGCTTCAGCCAAAGATGCTATATTTCTTTTGGCATTAGAGAGTTTTTTCTCAATAGTTTTATTGAAGGCAGTTTGTTTACTAATAAAGTCCTTAAGCATAACTTCAAGTTCAGAGGGAGCACTCCTATTGTTGTTGTAGGAATTTCCGTAAGCATTACCATTGTTGGGAGGATAAGGCCTATAATTGTTGTTGCCGAAATTATTCTTGTAGGCATTGTTGCTAAAATTGTTATTTCTTATAAAGTTCAAATCAACTTGCTCTTCTTGAGCAACCAAAGAGGCTAAGGGAACATTATTTGGATCAATATGAGCTTTCCCATTAATAAGCATAGACATAATAACATCAATCTTACCACTCAAGGAGGAGGTTTCCTCAATAGAATTTACCTTACCTTGTGGAGCTCTCTTAGTATAACATTCGGAGTAGTTAACCATCATATTATCCAGAAGCTTTGTTGCAGCACCCAAAGTAATGGTCATAAAGGTACCTCCGGCAGCAGAATCCAATAGGTTCCTTGAAGAATAGTTCAATCCTGCATAAAAGGTTTGGATGATCATCCAAGAAGTCAGTCCATGAGTGGGACAATTATTTACCAAAGATTTCATTCTTTCCCAAGCTTGAGCAACATGTTCATTATCAGATTGTTTAAACTTCATTATTTCACTTCTCATAGATATAATCTTAGCAGGAGGATAGTATTTTCCAATAAAAGCATCTTTGCATTTAGTCCAAGAATCAATACTATTCCTAGTTAGGGAATTTAACCATTCCTTAGCTTTTCCTCTCAAAGAGAAAGGAAACAATTTCAGCTTAATAATATCTCCATCTATATCCTTATGCTTTTGCATCTCACAAAGTTCAACAAAGTTATTTAGATGGGCAACAACATCTTCATTACCAATACCAGAAAATTGTTCTCTCATAACAAGATTGAGTAAAGCTGGTTTTATCTCAAAGAAAGTAGCTTTAGGAACATTTGGAGCAATAAGTGTGCTCATAAAATCATTGTTGTTGGTGCTAGTGAAGTCACACAACTTAGTGTTTTCAAGAGTAGTCATTTTTTGTGTTTTTAATAAAGAAAGCAAACTTGTAAAACTAATTTTTTATGTTTTTGATAAAGAAACAAGCAAACAAAGCAAAAGTAAACTAAGCAAAACAAAAATAACAAAGTAAAGAGATTGGTTATGAGGGACTCCCCTTGTGAAGATGTCCTTGACTCCCCGGCAACGACGCTAGAAAAATACTTGCTAACTCGTGTATTAACAAGCTCGTTGGGGAACCGCAAGAAGAAGGTATGATGAGCACAGCAGTAAGTTTCCCTCAGTTATGAAACCAAGGTTATCAATCCAGTAGGAACAAGGAAACACCCCAAAGGTGAAGCTAGCTGAACGTTGGCAGGGCGCACTACCGGTGCCAGCAACAACATGGAGACCTGCACAACACGACCACATAACTCTGTCCCCAACTTGCGATGAGGTTGTCAATCTCACTGGTTTTGCTGAAAACAAAGGATTAAACGTATCGAATGGAAGGAAGTAATAGTTTGCAGAAAGTAAACACAAAGCAGTAAACAATTGATTGTAGATTGAAAGTAAAAGAAAGGATCGGGGTCCATAGTTCAATAGAGGTGGCTCTCCTTAAGATAGATAACATGCTGGGTGAACAAATTACAGCGGGGCAATTGACAAACATCGAGAAAGCATACAAGCATGTACTAATCATCTTGACTCCTTTGAGATTCGATTGGGCATTACAACATTATACATAGATCGCCATCCAACTTCATCTATGACTAATAATCCACCTTCAGGTTATCATCCGAACCCCTTCCAGTATTAAGTTGCAAGCAATGGATAATTGCATTACGAATTGCGTGTAAAGTAAACAATACGATTGTTCTATGAACAAAGGATTGTTGTTTTCTCCCTAGTAGCAACAGCACATCTAGTACCTTAGAGATTTCTGTCACTTCCCCAAATTACCAGAGGCATGAACCCACTATCGAGCATAAATACTAACTCTTGGAGTTGCTAGCATCTACTTGGACAAGATAGCTACTAACATAGGAAAGCATGCAAGATCACAAATAACAAAGACATGATAGAATCAGTAATCAATCTGAAATAGCATCTCAATATCCATCGGATCCCCGCAAACACAACATGTAGAATTACAAATAGATGATCTTGATCATGAATGGAGCTCACAAGATCTAGACATGAAAGCACAAAGGAGGAGAACCAGCCATCTAGCTACTACATGGACCCGTAGTCCAGAGATGAACTACTCACGCATCACACTGGAGGCTTGCATGATGATGATGAAGGCCTCTAGGGTGAATTCCCTCTCCGGCAGGGTGCCGAGAAGATCTTCAGATCCCTCTCGGTCTAGGGATGGAGATGACCATGGCTACAGACTCTTTCGTGGATTTTTGATCAGGTTCTTAGGGTTTCCGTATCAGAGGAAATATATAGGCGTAAGGAGAGGCCGAGGGGGTGCCTGGGGCGGCCAGACCACCCCCTGGCGCGGGCCAGGCCTAGCCGCGCGGCCAGGTGGTGTGGCCGGGCCCCAGCCCCTCTCTGTCTCGTACTCTAGCTCTCGGTGTCCCTCGGCAAAATAATGACTTTGGCTTTTGTCCCGTCCAATTCCGAGAATATTCATTTTCTGACTTTCCTGGAACCAAAAACAGCAGAAAACAGGCAGCTGACACTGTGACTCTTGTTAATAGGTTAGTCCAAGAAATCATATGAAAAGTACTCCAAAGTGTGGACAAAACATAAGAAAGTAGATAAAACTAAGCATGGAACATCAAAAATTATGGATACATTTGCAATGTATCATGGGGTGGGGCCAGGCTCACATGGAGATGATGGGGAAAGCGAGCGATCAAGTGTGGCGTTCGGGGAAGTGTGGGGTGGTCGTGGTGTTGCGTGCAGGCAGGGTTGCATGTACCGTGCATTCGATCGAGAGTGGGAGGGTGCGTGCGAGAGTATAGCGTACATGGGCAGTGCAGTGCACGGGGATGCTACGCGCGGTGGGTTGGGTTTGTGGGGCGCGTGCCTGTGTGCATATGAGGCTGGCGGCAGCGGGTGTGTGGGATGGGTGTGGTGTGTGTTGGCTGGGATATAGGATTAGGGTTTGTTTAGCTAGGGTTTGGTCTAGGTTTAGATCTAGGGATTAGACGGGGCGGGTAGTAGGTAGTCTGGCCCAGTTGGGTCTCTGGCCTGACTGGTTGGACTACCTCCCCAAGACAAAACTATTTATTTATTTCTTTCTTTTAAAACAAAATATTTTGTAAGTAGGTTTTAGGAAAATAGAAGCTCCGGGTGGACCTAGGGTTTTGATTTGAAATAAAGAGAGGAATATCTAGAAAACAAAAATAGGCTTTTGGAAAATAGTTTTAAGCAAACACATGCATGTTGACATGACGATGCTCAAATGCAATATGGCATGATGACATGAACATGCGATCATGATGATGCATGAAACAAAACACCAAGATATTTTCTAGTAGTGGTTTTACCTAGGGTGTTACAATTCAACACCACTAACAATGGATCTCATCCCCAAGATCCGCCTCATGGTACGGGGAAGAAGGCTGACAATCTGAATCTTCTCACTTCATGTAGATACTCATGACACCACTAACAAGGATTCTTCTCTGTCTTGAAATCGGCGACACCACCAACAAGGGGTCGTTGTTCACGTTCTTTGAGAGAACACTCCGGATAAACAAAGGACGAAGGTAAAGGTCTCAAAAGATAAGGCCACCTTTAACTTCTGCGGAAGGAGTAAAATTGCATCGACCCTCCATTCAATGTACAAAAGAGAATGATAAGAGTAGTGGTATGGTGGCGACTCCATGCCGCACTCAAAGCATTACTTTGTACATGAATAGGAGACTATACAACCAACTCTCGGAATCAGACTAAAGATCTTGACAAACAGAGTTTGGAAAACAAAGTAGTGATGCAGGATCTTCATCGGTTCTGATGTAGATGATGATGTCGTCACGTTGGAAACGCCGAAAGATATAAAGAAAACAAATTAGTGAATTTTTGGTCCACTAAAAGGTACATAGAAAAAATCCCTCAGATAGCATGAAGACCGGATGTAGAAGCACCATTGCCAAAAGAAGGAAGTGAAACCCAAAAGGTATGACGAAAACCCAACTACGAGAATTCCTGGACTCGAAGAAGAGATAAGAGAGCAAATCCAAAACACGCAAAGGCAAGAGGGGAAGAGCATAGAGGTAAGGAGTAAAAACATACCTAATCGGATCTATCCAAGCGATTTTGCAAAATTGTTTTGACACTCTACATCATCTGTTAGCTAGTTTATCCTACAGGCTAGACCAGTGGGGTATTGCAACTGCTGAGCTCTGATACCACACTTTGTAACACCCCGTCCGCTGGGCTCCGGGGGTGTCACTCCTGGCAGCTTAATAGGATATCTAGACTGGCCCCACAGACCAACACTAGTCTTTACTGCGCACTTTGTCCTCACTCGTGTGCACCAGGTATCCACTTTCCGGTCGGTCACTCATCATAAAATTTCTCTAGGCCAAGCACGCTTAACTTTAGAGTTCTTTTTGAATGAGCTTCCGGAAAAGAAGTTACAACTTGTTGGTATGAGTATCCTATCAATCCTATTAAGCCATGTGTCTGGATCTCACATCCAACGACTCTAGCACCTTCACCGTGATGAAGGGGAAGTAGTCCACCCCTGGACTATGGGTTTGTGGCAGTAGCTATTGTATCTCTCTCTTGTGATCTCGATTGTATTAGAACCATATGAGTTGCATAACTTGATTACGGTCATATTTATATTACCTATGTGGTGGATCTTTATATAGTTGATATTTGAGATTGCAATTGTTCAGTATTGGAAATATATGAATAGATTCATATCATGTACCCCATTCTGATTTACTTGTTTTGATCAAACTTGTATATGGGAGCGTGTGTGGGGGAACGTGTGCATTAGTTGGAGCAATGGGGGTGATCTTGCGGGTAGGACAGTAAAACTTGTGAATCACTTAGGTAAATTTACCTTACTTAGTTGCCTCGGATAAATAAAATACCATGCTTAGACAAGATCAAGTATGTTATTATTTTAACTTCATGTCATATAGCTTAATACTATACTCTGAATTGTTCTTAATACTATATTGCTTAGAGACCCCCCTTTTTAGTAGAGTATAAGTGAATTGTTAGTAAACTAACATATCTATGTTAGGACGTGATGTCCATATGAATTGCTATCCATATTTTAACATGTTGCATCAATATTATGTCAACTAGAGTGTCCCATGTTCATCACAACTCAAAGAGAGAGTGCATAAGCGAAGCCATGAACCCCAGTCCATTTTAAACCATAAGGAAACACTATCCAACACATCTACGTCACTTTTTATTTTTAGTACTAATTAAATCCGAAAATACAAAAATATTTCTCATACTTGCAAACACCAACCAAAACCCAAAAACATCATATTTCATTGTATTTACCACCATTGCATATTTACTTTACTATTGCATTGTAATTTACTTTTATTGTATTTTATTTTAGTTTTACTTACATACACCTTGTGCTTGACAACCACTTGGTGAGGTTGAGGGCACAAAACAATCTACAACTATTTCGTAGGTTGCTTAATGAAGAACAAAGAGGATCATTCTCTTACACATAGCTCCTCGAGAGTTCGATATTTAAACCCTCGAGTTTTCCTGGGGAAGACTTCCATTTACTACATCACTCTCCAGTTAGAGTCTCAATCTTTAAGGTGCAGCGAGAAGCTCCTACGACAACTGTCATGAAGTTTTATAGCGCTCGCATCAGTCGTGCGCGTCCCCCGGAGCTAGCTGCTTTCCTACTCCTAGCTGCTTGTCGTACGCTGGCCGCACGCCCTCTGCCTACGTTGGCCACCGTCCGCGGCACCTGCCACGCCCCCACGGCCTCAATTTCGATCGGCCAGAGGCCACAATTTCGACCAGCAGCGACTGCTATTCCTGCTTGTGGAGGTTGAGTTCGCCCGCTTCGGACCGGTGGCGGCCACTTCTGACCTCTTCTAACGTTTGGTGGCTGATTTCGGCGAGTTCCGGGCATATTCTGGCGAGTCCCCGCGGCAGATCGGCAACATAGTCTCCTGAAATCTTCGTGGCGCCAAGTAAACTACTCTATACAGGTGCACACTCGGTTCGGTCGAGGAGTCGTCAAATGTGCAGGCCGAGGTGGGGATTTTTTGGTGGATGGTAAAAGTAGATACAGTTTTCGTCTGTTTACATTTGGTTAGAGCTACTTTTTTTAGGAAACCGAAAACTAGCGGTTATTATACAGTTTCGCGTGTTTATAGGCTTCGTTAGAGATACTAAGAGCAAGTCTAATAGCAACCTTAAACGGGGCAAACACTCAAAATAACCGCCTTTTAAGATTTTTGGCGAGAAATCGGCGACGATCAGTACCCTCAAATCACACGATCCTTAAAAAAAAGGAAGGACCGACTCGTAAACCCGCTCTCCACCCGCACAAACCAGGGTTGGAGAGGGCGACCCGAACGCGTCCCGCACTCCACCGTTCCTTTGCGCGCAAGAGATTTCAGCTCGTTTCCCCTTCCCGCCCGCCGCCGTCGTCGATCTCCGCACCCCCGCCGTCTCCTGCGCCGTCGTGGCTGGATACTAACAGCATGGACCACGGATCGATCCCGCTGTCCGCTGGCGGCACGCCGCAGCCTGGGGCACCCTCCCCGCCGCTCACCATTTCTCCCGGGGCTGCCCGAGGTCTTCCGACCTCCACGGATATTGCAAAGATGGTCGCGGCCACTAGCGTGAAGAAGAGGAAGAGGGCGGGTACGTACCTCATCCAGACAACATCTGCACCGGCTCCCGCCCCTGCGTCGGCGTCGAAGCCTAAGAGGAAGCAGGTGAGCCAGAAGCGGCCGGCCCGCCGCAGCGGCCTCCCGCCAGCCACTCCATCTCCGCCTCCCGTTGTTTCCCTCGTCCCGCAACCGTTCGACCTGTTGCTCGAAAGGTATGCCAATTGCATTTGTGCTAGAATTTCTGTTTTTACGGACCAGGAAATATGTGCCGTCGATCAGCGCCCTTATCACACCTGTAAAACAGAATATTCGGTTTGACAGGCTGTGAATAAGGGTGCTGATCTTCGTCGGCAGTTTTCAACGTGTAAAAACGCAGTACAGACACTCTTACTCACGTTTTAACGGCCCGGGGAATAAGGGCGCTGTTACTCTTGCTCTAAAGCAGCTTTGGGTTCTCGGTGACCCCTTTCCCGCGAAGAAAAAAGTCACTCGAACCGAAAGTCGGGAAATTAGAACCAGAGGTTAGAGAGATCTGTTCACCGGACGTCCTTTTACGGATGAATGGTGCAGATGCATCGGACGGCAGCAATCCGTCTGTGTAGAAAGCAGCACGCGGCGCACCTCCGCACCAGCCTTCATTCCCTTCGAGAAAAATCTGAGAGATTTCGCGGGAGAAGGAGCTAGGGTTTGGGAGGATGATCGAGGTGGTGCTGAACGACCGGCTGGACAAGAAGGTGCGGGTCCAGTGCAACGAGGACGACACCATCGGCGACCTCAAGAAGCTCGTCGCGGCGCAGGCAGGGACCAGGCCCGAGAAGATCCGCATCCATAAGTGGTACACCATTTACAAGGACTATATCACCCTCGGTGACTACGAGATCCACGACGGCATGGGCCTCGAGGTCTACTACAACTAGAAGTATGTTTCTACTTGTTAACTCCATTTAATTTGGGGATATTCAATCAAAATTGCACAATTGGGTGCATTAGGGTTCTTAGCGGAGCCTATCGATTGGGAAGGTTAAATACAGGAGACTCGTCAATCGAGTGGGTGATATGTTTGAGTATCTGATATGATATCATTCTTTGTACCGAATACTGCTAAGTAATTTGAGAATCGTTAGCTTACCATGTTAATGTTTATAGTGAAATCTACAGATGCTTGAAAACTACCATGGTATCTAATTTGAGATTCCGCGCATATCAGAATTCTTGAAACTAGGTTATGTGAACTGAAATTGAATCAACTAGAGATTGACGACTATGTTTTGGTGCCGGGTTTCTATAGTGCTCTCACTCTCCTAAGTGGTTATGGTTGTACTTGCAAGATAGCACTAGCTTTGTTTGGGATATCTGGATCTCCTGGGATTTGCAAAATCATGCTCATATTATCTGTAAACATGATACCCAGAGCCTTTACTTGTTATGCTTGTTAAGTCAGTTGGCAAGGTTCTGTTGTTTAGCTTGATAGTTGTAACTACCTCGGTGAATTACGCTCTTAGTTAATGCCTGGATGAACGAAAGTGGTTAAAATAGTACGGTGGGGCCCAGGGCCACTCACGGTAGACCTTTCGGCCGTCCTAACCACTTTCAGACAACGGGACAAGAACGAGCAGCGTAATCGACAGGCGAAGGGATCAACTACATACACAAGTGAGTATGTATGCAAGCCACATACAACAGTACATCAGAGCCATTCCATCTAAAAGAAATAGAAATAGTGCAACGCCATACGGCAAGATCCAAACATCCTAGATAGATATAATAATTTAGGATAGCTCCTCATACATCACACATCAGAGTATCAGGCGGAAGCGGAAAACAAGATCCGAGTACGGATAAGAAGCAAATTGGCATAAGATGCCCCATAAATAAACACATCCCGCCCACAGATCACACGGATCCCTGTTCCCGAAATCTCTACACCGAATGATCGTTGCCAACATCATCTGTCTCTTCCACCCAGTATCCATCTTGCGGGTACACCTGTTCATCTGAATCAAACAATTTATCGTGTGAGACCCTAGGGGTACTCAGCAAGTCTTAATGCCACTAAAGGGGACACAACCTGGGGTGACGCAATTGCAGCACAAGATAATACCTAACAATTCTATAGAGACTCGCTAACCTTCCGCCTAACCAATGATAGACGGAAGTCTGGGAATTAAGAACAACAGTTATAACCGTATAATTAACAGATCCATCCTCCTCCTCGCTTACCAACGAGGAAGCGGACGAACAACCCCCCATCATCCGTTGGTAGTTTTATTAACCATTCCATGAGTATTGCACTATTTACTAGTCAAGTACTTACTCAATTTAAAAGCGGTACTTTAGTTATACTTGTCTATGATCGAGAAACTGTGCTCCAAGTCGTCCATAACCGCGGACACGGCTTTCAGAAAGATTTACCCTGCAGGGGTGCACGAATAGCAACACACACTCAATCAACCTCGGAAAAACCAAATTAAAACCCAACGAGGAATTCACGACAAAGCAATCACAGGATTCAGAAATATTTCAGGGGGCCACCCCATTAAGCTACCCGCCACGAAGTTGGCCGGCTCCGAGACGGACCCAAGGTTTGTGTGGACGGCGGTAAACGACTGGGAACCCGAAAGTGTGACTGGGCTTGTCGATACAGCGAAAACGTGTCACGATCCAAAACAGTACAGGTGCTCCTCGCACAATCTTAAATAAAGCAGTAACATGGCATAAGTACAGAATAGTAATAAATCCCCAAACTAATTGTGGCCCCAAGAAATAAGAATGAATCAAGCTCTGGCTCAGGGGGGTCCATAAGGCCTCCCAGATGTGGATAGTGCGAATAGTCGAGGAACAGGAATCAAGTACTCGGGGTCCTACGGGACACAAGTGAGCAGGAAAAACCAAATAGCAGATATTGCTCACCGGTGCCTCTTTCATTAGTTATCCCATTACTACTCAGGTTATGTTGTTTAGGTACCTCATTATCCATCAGACACTCACATACCCTACTCATGCTTTTCTACGACTCGCATGGCTCAAACAACTCCTGCAGTAATGGCTCATGGGACCGGAACAGGCTTAATGTGGTTTAAAAATAAAGGCTATGCAGTACTTGGGATTCAATTTAATGCAATCGCGACTCAATGATGCAAGAATAAGACAGAGGCAATAGGTACTGTATGTATGCAAGCATGTGGTAGTGCTTGCCTGGCAGCTCAGTTGAAGCGAGAGATGGATCTGGGTAATACTCCTGTGATTCCTGGTAATTCTCCTGCTGGGCGTCTATTCGAAGAAGAACCAAACAAACAAGGGCCAACATAAATAAAGTGCACAAGCATATGAATTAAAATGCAACAAGCAACCAAGCATGCCATGATGAATGATGCACAATTACATGGCATTAAAGTAGCATGGCAAAGGTGAAGTGTGGATACA
This sequence comes from Avena eriantha, assembly GCA_910589775.1. Taxonomy (NCBI): domain Eukaryota; kingdom Viridiplantae; phylum Streptophyta; class Magnoliopsida; order Poales; family Poaceae; genus Avena; species Avena eriantha. The sequence continues at coordinate 445,440,801 of OU342744.1, forward strand.
AGAAATAAACATTTTATTATTCATTTAACCAAGTTTTTATTGCCATAAACAGTTCAGATTTTAAATGACAACATGATGCATGCTTCAATTCAGAACAAGGACTGCATAAATAGAACGGGCTCGTCACGCTGATCGATTTAGACATATTATTTGTCAAATTTAGAGTTATAAAACAAAAGTTATTAATTAATCAAGTAAAAGGGCATTTTCTTGTAATTTTAATCAACTCGAAATTTAAAGTGTTCAAATATATTTTGAAGGGCATATTTGAATTCCTCACATTTTTCTGATTCCAAAACATATATTATTTGTATTATTTGGATTTGTATTTTAAAAATTATTTGAATCTGAAAAGAATTTGAATTTAAATAAATTTGAAAAGATTTGAATAAAAACAGACTCAAGGTAAAACTTTTTACACCGCAGGTAGCTCTAGCCACAGCCACTGACAGGTGGGGCTGCGCTGACTGGGCCACGCGCGCGGAAAAATCCTTTTGTCACCGCGGGCTCGCCTAGCCACTGAGGCTGCGGGGTGGGCCAACTGGCGCAGGCCCGCGTGTCAGCGGAGATCGAGACAGGGGCTGACGGGTGGGGCTGGGGACTGGAGCGCGGGTGGCGGCCGGAAAAACCGAGGGGTTTTTCTGCAAGATGACCTGGGCGACTGACCGGTGGGGCACTAGGAGCGTGGGTTGCGAGAATTAAAAAGGTGGGGGGATTTTTGCAAGATGACCACGGCCCCGGTACTGTTTATCGTTTTCCTCCGTCTGGCGAGGAAACACGGCGCGCGGCGCGAGTGAGGACTCGAACCCGGGTCGCGGGAGTGCGCGCGGAGGGACGGAACCGGTGCGGTGGTGCTAGGGGAGCTGTTAGGAGGGAGTTCGGGTGCTAGGTAGGCTCTAAGCAACGCGGGAACCGGGCAGACACCGGCGAGCTCTGGCGCGCGGCGGCTGTTCGACGAAACGCACGGCGAGGCTAGAGCGGTACGGCGAGGCGGACCGTGTCAGGGGGAAGGGGAGGATCACCGCGGGTTGCCTGGTGGGGTCGGATCGGGAAGGAGCGCGGTGGTTCGCCGACGATGCTGACGCTCCGGCGGGCTAGGGTTTCGGAGGACGGCGAGGTACGGGCGGCGCTGGGGAGCTCCTCGTCCACGTCGACGCGGTCGGGGTGGTGCAGGGGGTTCCTCTCGGTCGCCCAGGACACTCCCACGTCGCGCACGCCGGCTAGATCGACGAGGGCGAGGTGGAGCTGGCGGCGGACGGCGGCAGAGGGTAGACGTCAGGGAGGAAGAAGGAGGAGAGGAGGGGCATCTCGGGGCGGATCTGGGCGAGCCCTGAGAGCCGTGGGGAGGGAGGAAAAGTGAGAGGGAGAGAGGGGAGAGGGAGGCGTGCACGACAGGGAAGAGGTGGACTCGGTGCCACCTTTTCCTCCTCGAGCACGTGCTCGGCCAGGCTGGGCTTGTCCTGGAGCTGGACGGCGCGGCAGGGAGGCTGCAGGTGGGGCTCTGGCCGGGGAGAGGGACAGGCAGGTGGGGTAGCTCGGCTAGGTGGAGAAATAAAGAGAGGGGAGGGTAGCTAGGCTAGGTTAGTTGGGGCATGGCTAGGGTTAGGGTTAGACTTAGCTAGGTTAGAGGGAGGAGTGGCTGGGGTGGTGGGTCAGGTAGAGAGAGGGGCTTGGCAAGGAGGCCAAGCTAGAGAGAGAGAGAGAGGGTTTAGGGTTAGTAGAAAGATAGGGTTATGGGAAGAAAAGAGATTAAATAGGTTTGGTTATTTTTAAGTAGTTAGATTGTAAATTTTGTGTAAGAGGCCAATACAAGAAGAACTAGAAAGGCTTGATCTTGCATGAGCTAATGTAGAGAAGAAACTAGAAAGAAAGAAGAAGAAAAGAATTAGGTGGAAAAAGGCTCATGTGATCTTATATGTAGATAAAGAAAATAAGATTAAAGAATGTGGTAAGATCATCTCAAGTGGAACATGGTGAGTGCTAGAATTGACATGAGGTGGAGGTGAAAGGAAGTCCAAGAAAAAGGAAAAGAAAAGAATTATGGGTTAAGCCTCATATGGTTCATGCATGGGGAAAATAATAAAAGAAGATGGTATGGTGTGACTAAGGAGAGGTGGAGATGTTTTTTCCTAGATAGGATCCACCAAAGCCAAAGAAAAACTAATGGAGGGAAAAGGTGGTGGAGAAGCTTGCATGGCCCATGCAAAATATTAATGACATGATTTATTATGTGAAAACAATAATAATATGATGGCATTAATCTTGTGCATTTCCAAGAAGTGGAACAAAGCCAAGCAAAGAAATTTAATGAACTAGATCCACCCTATTGCACATGAGCTAGAGAAAACCAAAGTAAAGACAAACAAGCTCATGATCTAGTAGGATGGTGGAATTATAAAGTGATGGAAGAGAAAGGTGGTGGAAATGAGATAAAAGATATGCCCCCAACTCAACTTGGGCATTGAACAATATATCAATAGCCAAATACAATATCAAGAGGCAAATACAATTAATAATGCATATGAGAGAAAAACCAAAAGGAAAAGGGTTTTATATGATGCTCAAATGCAAGGTGGCATGATGACATGAGCATGATATAATTATGATGCAACAATAATATATATGGAGTAGCCAATATCTTACTAGGACAAGTAGCATTTCAATTGTTAGACAATTGGGATGCTACAATAGTTTTTATACAGATTCTTTAAAATGTAGCTCTAACCCGTAGGATCAACTGGTTAGTATACAGTGAAACCTTTTCTCACTGGTGTCACATTACTATGCATGAATTTGATTGATTTAATAAAGTACAGTAGCTGTTTGCCATCCAGTCTGTTGGGGAATAACCTTGATCTAGTTGAACTTTATACTCAATGTAACGTATATTTTGATTGTGTTATACTTTTGCAGTGTGTGTGCTTTTATTTATTTAGTCGACCATAGTAAAGAAACTTCCGCTTTGAAGAGCTAAAATATCAAGTCGGTTTTTGTGGTTGCTATGTAAAGTTATAGGACCACCAATTTTCATTATTATATGTCTTCGCTTGGATATATAAGAAAGCAAGGTCGCCTTCTTCATGAAGCAAAGCTTAATTTGAGAATTGCAGAATTTCAGGGTTATTGTTGTCCTTGCTTACTTGCCAGTTTTATAGTTTAATGGCTTTTCATTGCAGATTATTCTTTTAACCTAGCATTAGATGCACGTGTCTAACTTTGTGTAATGAGGGTCTTGGTATAGTAAAATTTGTAATTTGTGCTTTCTTTGATTCTCATGGTTTGAAATTGCAAAATACGTGTTGTGTGAAGCATTTTGGACAATTATTATATAGGTTTTAGAACATTGTATGTAATTATATTCACAAATGAACACTGAATCTTGTGTGCTAATATAACAACGATGTGCTTAACAAATTTATTGGTCGGACACACTCAGAGTTGTTTGGTCATTGTAAAAGCATTTGGTCTGTCGAATAGTTTCACTTTTGTTTGAGTTGTCATTGACCATTGGCAACTCATTGCATTAGGCAACTGTACCTAAATGAGATGTAGATTATCATGTCGTTGCATCGTACGGGACATTTGGCATTGTTTGTTATCAATTTTTGCATCGTTTGTTACTTTTGTCACGCTGTTTGACCTTATATCCTTATTATTAGGGTATTTTTGGCTAGCATACAACATCTTCTATTAAACTGCAAACACTTACCGAGCACAGGGTACCAGTTTTGTAGCTTCGGAACAAATAAAAATAGCAGACTTAGCATCATTCTCGCATTTAGATATTTTGCTGTTGCGCATGATTGGCACTAGAATTTAGTTCACTTAAATGTTTCAGTTTTGAACCAGGTATGATAACTTGTTTGGTCATAGAGTTGAATCTAGTGAGATCAGCAAGGGCATCCCTGGTACAGTTGCAGATTGGAGAACATTTTTTGAAAGCTGATCATCAAACATTTGAACAAACTATCTAGTTTGGTTGGTCCTTAACTCTTGTTTGTTTCCTTGATGAATGCCGTTGCTTTCAAGTTGCCCAGTATTGCCAGTTTTATTTGACTAATTCGCATTTCGTTTGTATTTCTGAAAAAATGAGTCAAATTTTCCACGCAAATAGATTGTGTGGCAATTATGATTTGTTTTGTTTTGTTCCTTATGGGTTAGCTTGAACTTGATTGATTCATCTCTTAAATCTCCATGGTATGATCTTTTCAAGTTCCACTAACCACTGCTGGATTGCAATACAGGTTGGTCTACATTCTTCCAGGCATGGCTGCATTCCGGTCCTAGTCTCTGAAGCCCCTATGGGGACTCCAACGAGCTACATAGTACTAGTACGTCATTGTTCGAATGGCTGCTAACCTGGCAGCCGACCTGGTAGTCTGAATACACTGTCCTATGATCAACCTGATAATATGATGTTTATGATAGCAGCTTAGGGGATGGAGGGAGTTTTGAATTTTGTCTTTTATAGCAGGTGTTTTGTGTTGTAATGTCTGTCCTCGATGGCCTCCCATCAGTGAACGGGATGGAATTCCTGGGGTAGAAGGTCGAGCCTATGAACATTTTTCGTGTATGTGAATCAGAATTGCACGTTGGTTGGGGTTAGAGCTCGAACTACATGCCTGTTTTCTTTCAAACAGGGTTATTTTCCTTACGAACTTTCAGAACAAAGATAACAAGTTCGCACAGAGAAAGGAGACGGGAAAGAGAGGGTGCACTTTTTTCAATCTTTAATACTGATTGTTAGCTTTGCGACAAGTAAATAACGAAAAACGAAAATAAAATCGCAGCAAGGGGACACAGATTTAGCGTGAAAAACCCTCTCCAACAAAGAGAGAGGAAAAACCACGGGCGCCAGCCGCGAAACTTCACTATAACAGAGAGTGTTTACACAACGCCGGGGATTTCACAGATGCAACTTATCCCAGCCGGCGGCTTATAAGAGGTATATATAATGGTGGTAACCTAGGTCATCAACGATCCAGCCCAAGCCTCCGGCGACGGACCTCGCTCCGTTTCATTAGAAGTTGGCCTCTACTTTGTAGAATTTGGATCAACATATAACACTGATCAAAGCTTCTGATGTGATCGAAGAACAACAATGGACTTTGCTCAGACATTTGTCCCTCCAATGTGCAGATGTCACCATTCTCTTTTGTGAGAAAAAACCTAGAGCTAGCAACAAACATAAAATGGGTCCTAGTGTGCTTCGAGCAAGTCTCGGGAATAAGAATAAACTACTCCCTATGAACATGTTCATAAATATAAGATGTGTTGGCAAGTTAAATTCACTTACGAAAACAGTTTATATGTAGAAATAGAGGGAGTATAACAAAAGTGAAATGATTCCTCTGGGTCTTGAAGAGGAAGAAATCCAAACTTTTGTTACATCTTGGGTTGTGTTGTAAGCAAATTCCAAATAAAATACCTTGGTATTCCCCTTCGTTATGAAAAACTGAGGAGGGAAGATACCCAACTCCCGATAGACAGAAATCTCAAAAAAATAGCTTAAAAGCTTGTCTGCCTGTGCCTGCAGTAGATTCCTCAAAACTCATTGATGGTGTAAGTCATGCAACAGGTTTATCAACAAAATGATATTCGAGATAGGGCTTTTTTGTTCTGGATTTTTTTTGAAAAATTTGTCATTTTTTCTGTCCAAATGGCTGGCCGGATCGGACAGCTAAGAGAGGAGAAGATCCGACAAGAGCCGTTGTGTCATCACACTGCATCGGAGGTTCGCCTTTCAGGTCGCTCTGAATAATCATACAGAATTCAGGTCGCGCGCGCAGGGCTAGTGCCTTTCGGGGTTTGCTCCCCGCCTCCGGCGTTTCTCGTCGTGAGCGCGCTGCCGCCGTCCACGTCTCCCACCTTCCTGACGTGTGATCTCGTCCTCATCGCCGCACCGCAACGCGAACCGGAAACGGAAGCTTTGGCGCCTCTCCTCGCGCTCCTCCTCCTCCTCCTCCTCACGAACCCCAACAAAACCCACGGGCAAAATCGAAACCCTCGCCTCCCAAATCACACCAAACCCTAGCGCAGCCTCCGAATCCCGACTGCCCCTCCTCCCCCCATGGACGCCGCCCCTCCCTCGCCCGCGATGCTGCCCCCGTCGGATTCCGCCCCGTTCCTGCCGCCCGCCGACGCCCCGACCCCCGACGCCGCCGCCAAGACCCCCAACCTCCCCGACACCCCTGCCTCCTCCGCAGATCCCGAGACCCCCTTCTCCGACGCCGCGACTCCCTCCGACGCCGACGTTTCCGCCCTCGTCCCGCCCTACGCGCCGGCCGTGGATGACGCCCTCGAGGACGACGGGATCAACGACCCCTCGGGCGCCGCCAGGAAGCACATGACCCTCGCGCCGCCGGCCCCTCCGAGCAAGAAATCCAAGAAGAAGAGCAGCTGCGTCTGGACCAGGCCCACCTCCCGCAAGGGGAAGAAGAAGGCCAAGCAGCCCAGCCACGCCGTCTCTGGCGGTGCCGGCGCCAGTGGGGGCGGCCGCCCCAAGCCGTCCTGCGGCGAGGACGAATTCCTCCTCACTCCAGCGCCCCGCCTTGCTGCCGACCGCAACGATGACGGGCCCGAACTGCCTGTGCTCCTCTCGCGTGTCTACAAGTCCGAGAAGATCGAGGTCTCCGAGGACCGCCTCACCGCAAGCGGCACCAAGGGCTACCGCATGGTACGCGCCACCCGTGGCGTCGCGTCCGGCGCGTGGTACTTTGAGGTCAAGGTCTTGCGCATTCCACCCGCCGGCGGCACCCGTCTCGGCTGGGCCACAAATAAGGCTGACATTCAGACCCCTGTGGGCTGCGACGGGTTCGGTTTCAGTTACCGCAGCGTTGATGGCACCAAGGTGTACAAGGCCTGGAGGGCCAAGTACGCCGATGAAGGGTATGGGGAAGGAGATGTTCTGGGGTTCTACATTTCTCTGCCTCAAGGGGAGCTGTATGAGCCCAAGCAACCTGACCTGGTTAAGTATAAGGGGATGCCTTTCCATGCACAACCTCTCAAAGATGAGAAGAAGACGCCCGATCCAGTTCCTGGTGAGTAATCCTTGTTAACGTTCCCCCCTCAAATGTTTGTGCTTTATGCTAAACTGCAGGAATGAAGTATCCACATTTTAGGATAACATATAAATGTGAATATGGGTACTTGTTTCTGTATGTGTTTTAGTGTTAGGCATACATAAGTTCCATAAATCATTGTGTGCAGCAATTATGCACTTTGTTAGGAGAAGTCAAGAGGTTCAAATCTACATTGCACATGTGAGAAATTAGATTCATTCACTCATTCTGTGATGTTTCCAAAACATACAGTATCTTGCCTAGTCAATTTAGTAGGCGATATTGTTTCCTCTAAACTATGGAGGAGAGGCATTTGATGCAGAAGCGCAATGATGGATGCTGCATACTCCATTAACCAAAACATGCTCCACGAGCAATCAAGCAGTGTAATTTCCATGCTCCTAAATCACAGCAGTTGTCAACTCTTATTATGAATTTACCTAGTAATTGGTTTCTGTTAAGCATGGTGTATAGTCTTTCAGACATTAAAGATGTAGCCTTTTAATGACCATGCTCCATGAATAGCATTGCAATTCTGACCCTTGCTCCCCTTCTGCACAAAGTGCACTCCACATCACACTTCTTACCACTCCTGATACATCAAAGCTATGCTGGTTGGTTGCTTCTGCCCATTCTGATTCTCAAACAAAATCTTGTCTTAGTTAGCCCGGTTGTGTGAATTCAAAATTTATGACGCTGTAGTCTAACTTTTATTCATGTTTTTGCATATCAGTCCATCATAGCACCTTCGTGTCTTGCATTGTTAGTTTCCATTATGTTATGCCTGCATGAATAAAAAAATTGCTTCTCTGCAAGTGAATCAGAAATTTCATTGGTAATGTTTAAAGGGGTTTAGTTACCCTATTGTAGCTCTGATTGGATATTTTTGTTTCTTGGTGTTCAGTACATATCAGCAGACCTTCTCTAAAATTGTATTGGACTGTGTTTTGCTTGCATGGACATGGAAGGTGTTTCCTTGTTAGTTGGCCTTGCATTTTGAAACCAGGAATCCCAGCTATTGTTGTTTTGCATTTGCATGTCACTACCACTTTGTAGCACCTGCTCTCTAAACTTTTCCAAACTCTGTCCATTGGCCCATTATCGGATTACTGATTTCAATCTAAATGCATATGTAGGAAGTGAGATAGTCTACTTCAAGAATGGGGTATGCCAAGGCACCGCCTTTGAGGACATTCCTGGAGGACGTTACTACCCAGCTGCATCGATGTACACAATGCCTGATGAGCCAAGTTGTGAGGTCAGGTTCAACTTTGGGCCTGATTTCGTGTTCTTCCCTGAAGACTTTGCAGGCCGCCCTGTCCCTCGGCCCATGAGTGAGGTGCCTTACCAGGCATATGAGCTGAAGAACGAAGGACCTGCTGAAAATGGTAATGTAGAAAAGGCTGTTTAGTGTAGTTATCGTGCTGTTTTCATTATTGCGTTGAACATACCCCCTGGAGTCTGAGTAGCTAGTTTATTTGTTACTATGGCCAAGCTTACTGATGAACTTATTTTATCCTAGTTAAAATTCAGCAAACAGGCTGATGGCTGTCTCTCGTTTCTTCATTACCATGGAGAAGTTTACTGAATATATTTTACTGCTTCCTAGTTAATTGAAGAGCAGCAATCATGCTGATGGCTGTAGCCTGTATTCATTACCTTGTGAAATTTATTTATGAACATATTACTATCTGACTGACTACAATGTATGATATGGTGCGGGTACCCGCTTTTATTAGGATCTAAGTTACTGAATATTGCTCCGCGAAAAAGTAAGCTACTGCGGCATTTTACATGAAATGGTGAAAGTTTCTCCAGTTCTGCAGGAGTTTGTATTTTCTACCCTAAATTTCTATATTCTGGTGAGGCGGGCACTTGTGTGGGTCAGCAAGCAGTTTTGCAATCTTCATTTACCTCTCTTTGTTTTCCACATCTTTTAGCACCACTTGTAGGTTCTAGGAGTTTCCCGACCAATCAAAAAAATATTTGTTTAACGTGGTATAGGTGCTTAGCTTCTTATCTTAGCACCGACACTCACATCCCTTAGTACTGGACCAATCGATTCCTCAGCCTCTGGCATGAGAATGAGGATGCTCTGAAGTATGTTATCTCAACTCTTTTGCTACTGAAAAGCCTTGCGAAGGTCTGGAAGTGTAGTGCAACAGGTGAGCGTTTCATCAGCAGGTATGGGAAAAAGACTTAGGTCTGTTTGGTTTGTGGGATTTTGAAAACACGGGAATAGAAAAATACAGGAATATGATAAAGAATGCATATGCAAAATAAGAGTATTGAAAAACATAGAAATTATGTAATTAAAGACATTTTTCATGTATTTTTTCCTTGCTCAATTGCTTTGAACCAAATAGATGAATAGTGTCACCATAAGAATGTCTCCTATTCCTAAGTTACTCCTCCACTTTTCCTTTGAACCAAATAAGCCCTTACTAGGCGACTTGGTCTCGGAAGTTATACCGCCGACTTATGGATTTCTCTCTAAAAAAAAGCCCTTACTGTCATTGTGACTGCAATTTTTTCTTTATTTTGTACATAGCACAAATGGTCATATTTTGGTATATAAATTAGCAGTGCAGGTTATAAAATACACTATATCTACTACCTCTGACCCAAATTACCTGTCGCGGGTTCACTGTACGTAGTCAGATTTTAGGCAACATTTTGCCAAAATCTGTGACAAGTAATTTGGATAGGAGGGGGTATGATTTTTTTACTTTAAACTTTGAAGTGACATGAGTACGCTCTCCTATTTTTTTCACGTGAGAGATTGCTACTCCCTCCGTTCCATAATATAAAAGATTTTTTAGCTTTTGTGAAGCGAATATATCTAGACACTTTTACTTTGTAGATTGTATCTAGATAGCTTTTAGTTTGTAGGTTCACTCTGTCTAGATACATTCGCTTTATAAAAGCTAAAACATCTTATATTATGCAGTGGAGGAAGTATGTCTATTACCGGTTTCACGGGTTGGACGGGAGTAAGACTGATGTTCTAATAACTCTGGTGGGCATGGCAGGCCTCGCTTGTACTCTATCCGTTTCAAAATATAAGATGTTTTAGTTTTGTGAAATGAGTGCATCTAGACCTCTTTTGTTTGTAGGTTCCGTCTAAATCTACATGAACCTACACACTAAAAGGAATCTAGGTACATTCCTTTTACGAAGCTAAAACATCTTATATTTTGAAACGGAGGGAGTAGTTCATTTTTTTGTACGTGGTGGGCGTGGGGGCATTGATTTGAGCCTCACGACGTTTGCCAATATTTCTCAAACTAAAAAGTAGGAGCATTAGTCTGCCACATCTGAAATAAAGCTTAACTTTTGTATTTAAAATATAAGCTTGCATATAAAATAATTGAAAATTGATGTAATGTTGAATCACAACATGAAAATTAATATGTACCACACTAACAAATTTAACATATTTCTCTTAACATTCACCGGAAATCAACGGTTTTCCAGTTAAGCTTTATGGCTTCCATTGGCATGCCCACCCCTACTTTGAAAAATATTGGCAAACAGAGGTTCTTGGACTTTGAGTTGTGGCTCAAAGTTCAAGACCCTCTGTTTGTCCTAGAAATTTCTAGAAGCTTAGGTGAACGTACCTATGATATTGTTTTGGAGTCAAAATTTTATAGATAATCATGTTTTTACAAGGTGTCGTGCTGCCGACAAGACTGGGCAGCCTCCCGGGCTAGGGGGGAAAGATCCGCCCATGAGCATACTAATGTTTCACCATCGGTTATCGAAATTAATATTTTTTTCTTCTTAGAAAATGAAGTTAAAGTTTATAGGCCTTGGCTGAGGCAAAAACCAAAACTGTGCATGACCAGCTTGGATGTGAAAAAAGTGTTGCATATTTTTAGTATTTTTATTTAAATGAAGCACTCTCTAGAAATTGGATTAGTGATTCGTGTATAGATGAAATGAATAGACTTATACAACTAGAAAACCAGCTTGTGTCATGCTTTTCTCCATGTTTCTGATGGGGTTTATACATTGGTGAAGTGGTCAATACGTAGGTAAGCTAGAATCAAGGTGGTAAACATTTATCATGTGTTTTTTCTTGAAGTTTGTTCTTATTGGTGTTTGTTGGGAGCAATGAAGCCCTTAGAAAAATAAGTAGTCAAGCCTTTGGCTTCACCCGTGAGGTGGTTTGTTAGGCTTACTTTTGGCTTTACTTGCTTATAAGTCAGGCTTTGGCTTCTTTAGGGGTCGTTTGGTTGGGCTTAAATGCCTTTGGATTTTGCCTTATAATAAATCACAAAGGCACCAGACTTTGGCTTTGGCTTTTAACTGGATATAGTTATATGATGGTATAAGCTAAAAGCCAAAATCAAATACATTTAGGTGCTTTTGAGACTTATAAGCCAAAATCCAAAAGACAGATTTAAACACAACCAAACAGCCCCTTAGACTTCAGACTATAAGCCAAAAAGAACACCTAAATAGGTGCTTTTGGCTTAGCCAAAGCTAAAAAGCATCTATTTAGGGTTTTTTTGGCTTATATAAGACAAAATCCAAAAGAAGGCAAAATTAAGTCTAACCAAACACCCTAATATTATCACAATCTTTCTCATCTGTGTGATCACATATAGATAAATATATCTATGTAGTTCAGTAGCAAAATCTCTAGGTTTGATAAAAAATTGTGGTAGTACTTCCACTGGTGTATATCATCATTGTGGAGCTCTTGCTCAATGCTCGCAGCTTTGTTGTGATGTGAGTTATAGCTTTCACCTTAGTCCTCGATACAGACAATCAACTCGGATATCATAGCGGGTTGAGCTCCATTATGTGCCACACTCACAATAGGGATGACGTCAAGTCTGTATGACCCTGGCCACACACACACGGGCTACAAGGACAATGAGAAGCAAGCCTATAAGGCGAAGCGGAAAACTGCCTCACTTCATAGTGTTCCATGCAACTCAGGAACATAAAATTTGAATCCATCCAATCACAAGGTGAAGTTAATTTGTCAGTGTATTGAGTGATTGTATAACTAGGTGTTTGAGTTCATACGTTTGTTTAGATTTTAATAGAGAATTTGGGTGCTGTAAGGAAGAACTAAGTACATGTTGTGCCTTAGACAACAACTTTCACATGAATACGCATTTCAGTAGGTATAAACTATCCCCATTCCGACATATAAGACATTTTTTGTAGGCGAGTTAATATATAACTATCAAGTTTACATTTGGTAGAACTATAAATATGTTGGTGCAACATTTCACAAGCCAGAGAGCCGATGAATCATGTTAAACGCAAGTCTCACACATCAAACGACACATATGATAATCAAATGCACAGCTATATGAAATGCTTATTTTTTTTCCTGCTCGAGGTATAATTGTTTTAAAATTTGTTGTTTGCTTTGTCTATTAGAAAAATTAGAAGGATTCTAGATATAATAGAAAGAGAGAAATTGGGAAAAAAATACACCATCTAGAACTATGTGATTAACTAACAAGTTAGGCGAAGCTTGTCATCTGAGTCGGAGCTGCATGTGTGGCCAATTGATGGGCATACACGGACATGATTTCTGGCGCCGTCTGTGAGGCTAAGTTTTGGATGTCGTTGGTGAAGTCGGAGTCAGGCTCACGGAGTGATGATGATGACGTTATGTGGCAACCTCGGCACAGGTCTTCTTGTGTGTTTATGTCTCGTGTGGATAGCCGGGTTGACTGTGGTGGTGTGCCCAATATGATCATGTTCCATAACAACATTGGTGCATTTGCATAGGTTTTCGGCTGGTTCACCTGCAACCGGTCAATTCTCTTCTACTTTTTTAAATAAAATGAGGCAAATTGCGCATTTTTGTTCAAAAAAAATGAGGTGTGGTTTAATAGAACACCAGCCGCTTGGTCAGAGGTGCCAATGCAACATAATTTTAGTCTCTTAAACAACAAAGCAGTATTGAGTTATTTCGTTCAATAGGGCCGGGGCCAGGGCCAAGACCAGTCATCCAACAAACAGACGTTGACATACCTGATAGAGAAAAAGATGGAAACTTTCGGTTCTACATTTTATCTTTTTTTTTTAGCATAACAAAAATTACCTTCTGCCTATTGCATGTCCATTTATCATTCATTTAGTTAATCATTCCCTATACTTTTGTGGTGTCTTTGCAGGAGCTATGGGTCGTGCTATGCATCCTAATATCATAGTCGATTCTGACAACAGTGAACCAAATGTTTATTCTTACAGTGGCCCATTTATAGAAGTTGAAGAAAATGGCGATTCTAGGAGTGATGCACCGATGGACAGCGTAGCAACGAACAGAGTCATGGCTCAGGAGCAACTGGCCAGGTAGTGCAATTATGCAATCACCCTTTCAGCCATACTGCCTATCCTTGAATCTGCTATTGTCTGAATACATACTGTACTGATACTGGCATTTTTACTGAATTAAGCCTAATCTACTGATACAGTAAAGTGGGGAATACTCAAGTGGTTGCATAAGATCGTCAACCCTTCAAAAATTGCATTGGCTATATATCAGATAGTGTGGATCTTCTGATACAGTAAAGTAGGGAATACTCAGTTCTCAATATTCTGACACCACCACCCTGACTCTTTTTCCTGCTTCGTACTAGAACACAGATCTAACAACCATTAGTACATCTTGCTACACTAGAGTAAGCACATCTAGTTCCTGTTTAATCCTGGTATCACCAGATACCCTATTTTTGCCTACTACTGCAAAATATAACGGCTGCTGCCTACCAATTTTTATTTTATTTTTTTACTTCAAGGGGGCATGTGCTACCCCTTTTTTCAATATTGTTCTTGATACTGCTTTTTATTTAAACTGCTACTACCTATTTAGCTGTAGTTACGATATTTTCCTGTATCTGAGTTCATCTTATCACTAAACTGATATGGCCATTTTTTTGCAGGAGAATGGGCAGACTTTCACCAACCCAGCTCATGTTATTTGAACGTATCTGTCTTGTAAAAACCCTTCGAAGAAGCCCCTGCATCGACCCAAAAGAAGAAGATACCATGATTAAAAACTGAATAGGGAAATAAGTTATTGAGGTTAAGTTATGTTACTGTTACTTCACCAAACCTATTGCTGGACTTTGAACCATGTCATTTATTTGTATCTTCAGAGCACCAACATGTTCGGCTTCTTCCCATGATGTAATTGTGATGTTTACTCGTTACTCTACCATCTGAAAGATGATATTTTTAGTTTGCATGAATCTTAAGAAAACAAAATACTTTTCAATTGTTAAACGTGTGTGTTAAACTCAAAGCACATAGAATTTAACAAGTGTCAGCTAAAAGAGAGCATCCTATATTTTATATTAATGTACTCCCTCCGTCCCAAAATAAGTGACATGGTTTTGTCTAGATATGAATGTATCTACACACTAAAACATGTCTAGATACATGCATATCTAAACAAAACCATGTCACTTATTTTGGGACGGAGGGAGTAGCAGAACATCTTAAGTGTATTTCGAGAGGCATTTCAATGATCATATGTAATGCAATTTGTCCAACCTTTTTCCTGACAAAACAAACAACTTAAAACTCATTGTTAAAGAAGTAAATACAATGTCTAACATGAAATCCTGCAAGATGGACCCATTACATGCATGATTTGTTTGCCCCAACTAGTTAGTAGGAAAGTAGTAAAAATCAACATTATCCATCCTTAAATCAAAGACAAGCTACCTATGCATGAAGCATACTTGATGAAAAGGGAGCATTACATCAATCCTGACATTGTATACAAAACAACATAAAGTTGATTTTGTATACTAAATATTTTGGACATGGGACCTACTAGCCACATCAATTAACTATGAAAATTGATTCAAAATCCACAAGGCTAATGAACTAAGCATGGCAAATGGCTGTTTATGCATGACTGCATTGTACAAGTGCATGTCAGTCTGTTCTGTTCCGCTCAATAGGATAAATGTCAAAGATCTGTTTTATTCTCTTTGTCGTGTTGTGGTTGAAACTTCATAGGGGCGTTCAGGTACAGGTTTGAGTCAACCTGGCCAAAACTGGCTACAGTGCCAGTTCTACTTATTTTTGTTAAATGTGACAGCAGCAGCAATGCTAGCTAATTTTTTTGTACCTGACAGTTCCACAGGTTGGTGCAAAACAATTTATGAACACTTCTGGATCTCCACATAAAATATACTACCTCTGTTTCAAGGAATAAGGCGCACGTGCATTTCAAGACAAAGTTTGACCAAAAAAAATTGAGCAACAATATCTTGATTATATTGTGCATAATTAGTACCGTTGGATTCGTATTGAAAAACACTTTCCAACGATGCTAATTTTATACCAACATTGTTTATATATTTAGAGTAATTCTTGGTCAAAGAAAAAACACGCAAAACGAGGACACTTATTCCTTGGGACGGAGGGAGTAGTACCAAGAGCCCAAGAAGATTTTTCTCAGTATTTAAAAAGAAAAGACAGATTCCATGTGGTGCACCCTAATACTTAGCAGTTTAGTTCTTGAAAGGGGATACTATTAGAAACTAAAATATAGTACAAGCCCAAGATGATTGGTCTCCATTTTTAGAAAGAAAACATGGATTCTGTGTGGTGTTCCATAATACTTAGCAAGTTTAGTTCTTGAAAAAGGGGATAATATTGGAAACTCAGATGCATGTGTAATTCGTAAGATAAGAGCAAGGTAAGTGACCTGAGAGAAGCACATTGTATCAAGAAGATCCTTCATTGTCCCTCAAATAGATCGATCAACAATATCATTACAGAGTTATCCATGAATTGAGGTGCCACCTTGCTGCATCTGACAGAGAAATTTGTAAAAAATAAAAAAGATTAGAGGATCTCAATACATGGTTATCTCGAAGATCTTAAAAAATGGGATACTGAATAATATCAACAGTTCAAACATCATAAACGTGCAATTATACATAACCGGATCAAGGAATAATACAAAAAAGCCTATAAAACAAATTACAAACTACAATGAGACCAATATACAGCATCTGCATGCGATACCCGTTTTTAGAAAGTTTTAGGGAACTCCGTAGTGTAACAACATTTAGTTTGCATTGCTCTCGTTGCTTAGATGTTTATATCAATCTTTCAGTTCTTACATCCCCTAACATGGTGTCTTAAATGGCTTGTAAATTGCAGTACCATAGCAGGCAGTGGGGACCAACAGCTAGACTAGGTTAGTGTTTGACAATATCTCATACTTCCGATACATACCAGTGAGTATTGAGATTATTTCCATATTAAATTATTCCGTAAGGGGCTTGATACCTCTTCTGTACTTCCCAATACACTTCTGATATGGTATATATGGCAAAATGGACATAGTTATTAGGACTGGGCTAGACTAGCAGTTTGGCTATAACAAACAGAAAAGAGGGAGAATTCAATAAGATACAGAAGACAGGAATCGAACGGCCAACATATTGCTTCCCTCCATCCACCACGAAAATGAAGACCAATATGGCTGGGCTTCTTTCTTTGACATAATTTTCTTTAGCAAGCTATCTACCAACTACATTCTATAGTACTACCTCTGTTTCAAAGCCTAAGGCTTTTTTTTTTGAAAAGTTAAGATATCGAAAGTTTGAGCAAACTTTTAGAAAAAACTATCAAGAACTATGATATTATACAGATACCGTGTGAAAATATGCTTCATGATGTATCAAAGGGTATGGATTTCGTATTGTAAATATTAATATTTTTTTCTAAAAACTTGGTCAAACTTTACGTAGTTTGACTTTTAGAAAAAATATAAGCCTTAAGCTTTGAGACGCAGCTTGCTAAAATGGCTTATATTGTGAACAGAGGGAGGTAGTATACTACCTCTTTTAGCTTGCTAAAAAGGCTTATATTAGTACAAATTCTGGAGATGGTGACGGTGTTGGTGGTTCATTTGCCCCTCCTAGCACCAAAATCTCTAATGGAAAACAGAGTAAATCTCCTCGTAACAACAAATACCTTCGACACCAATTATGGTGCATGTCACAATGAAAGCTCTACTAGGTCACGGCCGAGCAAGGCAATGGAGGTGCAATGCCAGCTAAGGCGCAGCTCGACGACAGAAATTATCCATGCTTGCTATATGTTTCCTAATCGTGCATTAGGCTAGTACTAGTAAAAATGTTTCTTCCATATAATTGGATGTAGTTATTCCATCTTAACATTTTATTGCCTTGGTATAATTGTCAAGTCAAGTAATACTCCCTCCATTCACAATTACCTCGCATCCTGGGTTTAGTCAAAGTCAAATTTTGTAAACTTTGACCATATATTTAGGAAAAAATATCAACGTTAACAATGTAAAAATTATTGCTTTAGAATTGTCATGAATCATATTTTAATATTATATGCATTTGGGATCATGGATGTTGATGTTTTTTCTTATATTGTTAGTCAAACTTTGCAAAATTTGACTTTGACTAAACCCAAAACGCGAGGTAATTGTGAACGGAGGGAGTAACTTTTTGCTTACTGTAATTTTCCATTTTCCTCTTACACAGTTGTTTCTTTCATATATGACCCTTTCCTGAGCGAAACCAATGAAAAGACCAGTTGCTTCAGTGCCAACCAGATGAGCCACAACCCAAACAAATAGATCAGCTTAGTTCAATTGCCCGCAAGCTGAAACTCCCTAGCCAAATATCAGGGACTCCAGCTATGCAAAGTCTGCTCAAGTTGGTGCTGCCTGGAATGAGCTTGGAGTTGGAAAGGCAAAAGGATAAGATTGGCCGGAGGGGCATTTTTGTCCCTATGAGAAACACTACGTGAATACAGGTATACATTGCTCTCAAATGGCTTTAAATGGTGTGTAATGGTATATCTCTACATATGCAAACTTCTTAGTGGCATATTTCAAATATAAAAAATAGTAACGGTGTTTCTCAAAACTTTGAACTTGGAAATGGCATATGTCAAATTTACCCTGTAATAGGTAGAAGGTTACACATGATTTGCTTACATATATAAGAAAACACGAAAATATCAATAACAAGATCAAAAGCTTGCAACAGGAAAAGAAAAAACAAACAGCAGATCGACTTTATGTAAATAGGGAAAGAATACATATGCTTTGACAAAGGGAAAATAACAGAACTCTTGCAAAATAAAAGGTTGAAAAGCAACGTGCCAGCACCAGCACAACATACATGCTACTGGAAGTAATCATTTAGAGGAGCATGACATAAAGTGATAACCATCTTCAAAAGGGAACAGCAAAGTTGTTTGGTAAATTCTAACAGGACAACCAGAGTAAGGGACAAAGATAGAAGAGTCCAAAACTCTAGAGGAAAAATGTACAATACATTCAGACACAAGAAAAATCGGATCAATTGTTCCTATGCATGTTTAACAACATCAGAGAGAAAGAAGTGAGCCTAGCTCATTTGGTTAGGGAAGTGGATGTACAACCCAGCCACCCAGGTTCAAGTCCTCACAGACGCAGATTTGGGGTCTTATTATTTGAAAAAAAAACTCGCTGTAGGGGCTTCCCCTACAGTATTCCTTTCAAAAAAAACATCAGAGAGAAAAACAGACAACTAGTTTCTGTCAGACTATGATCACCTTCAAAACGTAACATGTCATACTGTAGCTTGTCGAAGCGTCAATAATTTCATTTCTTGAACTTCGAACTACAATTTTCATATGGCACCCTGCAAAAAGAATTACTCTCTCAACGGCAATCAAGAGAATTCAGAAGCAAAGAAAAGACATGAAAAACACAGCATGCTGCAAATGTTGACATGTTATGAGCGGAATATAAATGTTGAGAGAGAAGTTAGGTCGATCTGTGTGAAACTCATCACACAGAAAAGGGAAACGAATTAAGCAAAATTGCCAATTTCAAAGGAGGAATATAGTACGTAACAAATACTCTAGCATCAGTTTTGTAAACTTCTGGTGACTCCACATTTCATACTTTACATTAAAAACAAACATAATTGCCAATTTGATCGTCCAGCTAGCAAATAAAAATGGTATGTTTGCTACAATAAGCTGGAATACATGGGTTTGTTTTTATTAACATGCCAGCTGAAAACCATATGTCAAGAAGCATATTCACAAGGTCCATACATTAGCTGATGAGTTTGCATAAAAAGACTGGGCACTATGGACTTGGCAAATTATTTATCTACAAGAACTATGCACTCAGCACATTCAAATTTGTTTACGCTTTCCTCATTTATAAGTGAAAAGAGAGTAATAAAGAGTGGACACTAGGTTTATGCAAAATGATTAGTTAGTCGACAAACCTAATTAAATTAATAGAGAAGGTAGGTCAACTATTAAAATCATGCATCCAGATAGTGTCATGAATCATAATGTTTCTTTATTTGATATGGCTAATCAATACAGCTTCTAGTAACATCAAAATATGAGGAACAAAGTTCCTTGCGATACAAGTAAATTTCAGTAGCTGACGCTCCAAGCTAAAAGAAGTTGCGCATACAAGGTAGAGCATGTGGAATTCAAGTAACAACTCACCGAAAGTCTGAGGTCGCAGAAAAATTGACAAAATCTTCGATAAGGCATGTGAGATTCCATGGCCTCCTAGCAAAGGACTCTCTGGCACCTCCTTTATCTTGCCAAACCGCCATTATGGTGTCTTAAGCTAGAAAGAAAAGGATCATTTCATTAACATGGAAATACAAATTCGATGCAGTATGCTAAAAGTTGTCAGAATTTCTTCTCGCTTACATATACTCTAACCATATTCACCAGCAATAGCAGCTGCTTTTCTTTAAATATGCAAACATGCACACTCTACAAGCCTGATAATATCAGGTTGGCTGCTTCAAGACAACTAATATTGTTCAGGGGCAAGTGGACCATACAATATAACGATATACGCCAAGTATAAAATAGTTCCGCTGCAGATCACCGCAATGCAAGCACATAGAGACACGATACCGCCATGCATGATGAAGCCAAACGCGTAATGCTGCCACACGTGTCTAGCATAATATGGATTGAGCAAACATGCTTCTAATACCTGTTATTAATTTCCTTACCAAAGGTGCCTAGTGCTTACAAATCAGAACTCCTCTTGTTCTCCGGAGAACCACCAACAGACACTAAATAGCACTCCCTCTGTTCCACAATATAAGCCTTTCTAGCAAGTTGTTTTAGCTTGCTATAAAGGCTTATATTATGAAACAGAGATAGTATATACTTAAACTGCGGAAGCAACAGAGCCTCAATCCCAGAACAATTTAAGTTGCAGTCGATCACTAACCGAACTCGGGTGGTTTTTCCTGATGTTAAACCAAAACATAACCTAGGTGCCACCGCCCAGAACTATAATCTGGACGGGAAAGGTAACAGCGAGGAAGGAGAGGGGAATCACCGGTGATGGAAGTCGTTGGTTGACGAATACGTAGGCGCGGAGGATCCCAGTCCCCGAGATGAGGCGACGAGGTAGACGCACCGCCCCGGCGCCGCCGCCTCCTTCTTCGCGGCCCGGCGCCTACGGATTCCACAACGCCCCGGCCGCCGGAGCCACATCCTCCGCCGAGTACAAGTCGATCCCTGGATCTGGGAGGACGAGGGCCGCGGTATTGTCTCCGATTGGAAGGTGGCAGAGGGGCTCGTCTCACAACTCGCCGGAGGTGGCCTCACTGGCCCTACATCCCTTCACGAACGAAATTACTCCTTTTTCTTGAGACTACGAACCGGACTATAAGCCACGTCATTACAGGCCGTGCTGGGCCGCAGATTATCATGTCGCGCAATGGGCTCGCAGCGTGGGTCCAACCTATACGCATCGGCTCGTTGCTGTTTCTGCCTCCGGATTTAGCAAAACGTGCATCACCTGAGTCAGTTTTTTTTAAGGTATACTAGTAAAACCGGATCTATATTAATAAATAAAAAATAAAATAAATATACGTTAGACAGTTTATATATTTATAATTAATATAAAGTTGTATTGAGATTTTACCCATGTTTCTCTAAAAAAGAGAAGGTAAATCAACTGACGGTACCTACAATATCAATACCTGCAATATCAACTCGTATATTTTATGTCACTAAAACAAGGAATCCATATTCTACCCAAGCAGATATACATGCACATAGAAGAAGGGCACAGTACCTCATCAGATATACATGCAAATAAAATAAAGAAGTCTGTAATAAGACAAAAGATCGTGAAAAGAAGGTGGTGAACCCAATCATTTCTACAGCACCAAATTTTGTATAAATTGATGGAAAAAATCATTGCCAATCGTATGAGAAGATATTACCAGCTGCATGTCACACGTCACTGCAGGTGGCCCGTCCAATTCGCGCTAGCGCTATTACATTCATGTTGCAACTTGCTGGTGAATCGATCAATAAATGGAATAGCGTAGCACCTGTGTGCGCGTACACGCACATCAGGAGCAGCTTCAGTGCCATGCTCACTACGCGCCAGCTCATGAAGACGCAGGGGATGATTGCGCACGTTTAATTATATCGACAGTTCCAAATATCAAGTTGGGCCTTGAATGGTTCGAGGTTTTTCAATAGATAGTTCCTTTGATATTCATTTTCAAGTAAGATCCAAATATATTGCACGGCTGTTAATGTCGAAGGTTCCCACAAAAAGTAAAAAGTAGAATGAGAATAAAACTGACACTAAAAGAACTGGAATACGTATGATCGATACAGCATCATAGGCAACTCGGTCCGATGTAGTTTCACTGGAACACTATGGGCAATTACACTCTGGAGAATAGAGCAAATACTGCAAGGCATGAGATATATTCTCTATAAGGAGACATAGTAAAAAAAGTTACCACTGAGTCCTTTGTAGTAGTTTACATTTTAGTGCTTATCTGAACAATCTAAACATATGGTACTTACCAATGGCACTACATCACTGCAATATGCTACAAATAGGCACTCACAATATGTATTCCAGATGTATAAATATCATTGAATTACTGAGAGTGGTCAACATCAGCTATTAATATCAGTGTAAAATTCACTTTCAGTTAATCTGGAACTAAATTATGTGTACACTAAATTTAAGAACATGATCTTGAGAACTTCAGTAAAGAAAACTTAAAAAGACAGACAAACTATTTTGCTAGAGTCTGGTCCATACAAATGCATAAGGGCTTAAAATCCGCTGGTTAAATGATTTTGAGAAGGCATCGGTAACTTACTACTATAATAGAAAGAATTATCTGGCTCCTACCCATTCAACGGACCTTACAGTCGGGATTCTAAAGATAGGTACGTCTCTGCTGAGTAGTACAGGAGCAACAGGCCACACAACTCTGACAGTGTCCTCTCTCTTAAAATAAAAACTCTAACAGTGTTCAGGGGGTGACCTGAACCAGCTGCACAATTTCCGTTGAACCACGACTCCTCCTTCTAAATCCCACCTCGCTTTTCGCAGGGCCAGCCATGGAGCGGAAGACAACGGCCGGGGCAAGCAGTTAGTGGACTGGGTCATCGAGGTGCTCTCCTCCAGCGCCGGTCGAGGTGGGGATGTGTGCTCGATTAATTGTTGGAGAGGTCCCCTTCCGCGAGGCCGAGTTCATCGAGAAAATTCCAATCCACCGCACGCTCCCTCCCTTAAGACCGCCCTACCTCGAGCCCGCAGCACCTTGTTCCTGAACTCAACGCGAGGTCGCCACCGGGCATCCGGCCGCACGTCCTAGACGACAGCATGGTAGCACCCTGCTCGGCCGCACGTCCTGGACGGCAGCAGGGCAGCCCCGCGGCTCCTCCCCTGCCCCCGGTTTCTTCATGGTGGATGGGGGAAGCAGCGAGGAGGGGTGTTGAAATGGGGAAGGGAAAGCAAGAAGGAGGAAGGAGACGCAGGGATGTTGGAGGCGGCGCGGGTGTCCTAGTTGGTCGGGCCTCGTCGGATGAGGGGAAGAAGATGGAAGGGCTGCGGTTGTCGGTGGCGCCAGCGCAGATAGTTTACTCTCGCTCGCTCGGGACGACCACAGGGATTGCAGGCGTTCTGTCTAACACAAACCGTTATTTAACTTAGGAGTGGCAGTGGTGGGTAATTTAGTCGAACTCTGGGGGCAAATCAGTCTTTTCTAGATGGACGGTTGACAGAAATCTTACGATTCTTTATTATTAGGTATAGATATAGATATAGACAAGGAGCCACGAAGAACCCGATGTTGCATCAATTATCTGTCAGTGGGTGTAAAATACAAGCAAGGCCTGGAGCAGATAAGAAAATTACAACAAGGCCATAAAAATTGCACAGAGGACCCTGGCAGAAAATACAAAACGTGATCAAGTCCAGGGATCTCCATCGGGATTGAGTCCCGAGCGCCGGCCGCCATGACTTCGTCGGGGACGAACCACTTGGCGCTGACAAGGGGGGGGGGGACTCCGGCGAGGGACTGCGAAGAAGGCCTCCACTGTGGAGGTTGAAAAGGGCGCCATCTCAGCGCCGCACAAGGCCACCATCTTGGCCGAAGGTCGCGTTGGCCATCAAAGCCGCCGCGGATGAGCTCGACGATGCAGCAACAGGTTGTCACACCACCTCAGTGAAGCATGGAAGCATAGGTTGCTTCGCATCCTCCCTTCGCCTCCACGGCCGGCCGGAGGAGACGACTCCATGCAGTAATCCACCCCAGCGAGGCAAGCTCCAACCTGCAGAGGACAAGGCCACCCTCCCGCCGCCAAGGCCGCCTCGCTGCCAAACCACTCCCCTCGCCACCAAGGCTAGCCGGGAGAAGCACCACCGCGAAGCTGACCGTGTCCACCATCTTCTCTCCCTCGCAGCCTCTGCCGGCCAACAGGAGATCGAGACAGCAGCACCTCAGCACCAGAGGGAAGGCCACTGTAACATCCCAAAACTTAAATCCAAGCTTATCAAGATCAAATCAACCAAAAATGGGGTTAACAAAAACTTTTCCAAATTTAAAATGAAAGCATTCATATATGTGTGCATTTAAAATAGGAGTTGTTTGAATTGCCATGATTGTGTGATCCTTTGCTTCTAAAATGTTTCTTAGGTGATTTAAACACCATCTACATCTTTCCCAAACTTTTCCTAAAGAAAATCAAATCAAAAAGATTTAAAAAGAAGGAATGGTCATTTTGGCAAAATTAACTCCCATGCCTACTTTGGCTATTCCTATTACTCAAAACTTAACAGAAATAATTCTTGATCTTTGTACCCCTTGCTAGTACACATAATGAGGTACCAAGGCCACCTTTTGATCTGCTAAAAACATGCTTTAACTTATTTTAAATGACATTTAAAAATTGAATCTAATGCATAGGCATAGATCACCCCTATTTCAAAACCCATCTTTTTAAGCTCCACTTTCAAAACCCTTGCAACCAGAGACTACCTAGCACTAGTGGAGATCACTCAAAAAAATTGAAACCAAAATTCAAAACTTTTTCTCTTTCGGCCATTTTGTCAAACACCTTGCTGGCAGGATCATATTGGCCTAACTAATACTGTTTTGGGCTGATTTTGTCTAGCAATTTGGAAGTGCTTTGATCATCTTGTCCCCCCTCTAGCCCAACCAGACCCACACCAGCATCTCTCCTACCCCCTAGCTGCACTGCCATGCCATGCCGAGCCACCTCTCGCAGGCCGACCGTGCACTCATCGCAGCAGCCCTCTCCCGCCTTTCTCTCCATGTCTAGGAGGTATCCCACACCTCACCGCCCCTCTCTGTCCCCTGCCCGAGCCAAGCCCTGTCGTGGACCACCGAGGAAAGCCCGCGCCCAGTGCCACCGCACCATGCCAGTGCCGCCCCCAGAGCATGCTCTGTCCCCGCTCGCACAGACCGCCCCTTGGCCGCAGCCCGCGCTCGCCGCTCCGCCACGACCTGGAGAACACCCCAGACACCCCCGCTGGCCGCCCAACGCCTCTCAGCCACCGCTCGCCGTGGACACCGCCGCCTCTGCCGCTCAGAGCGCCACCTCGCCCAGACCGCATGCCACCGCCCCTACGGCCGCATTCAATGCCTAGAGCACCGCCAGGGAACCGCACGTCGATCGCCACCCGCAGCCATGCCTCTACCCTGCCGTAGCCATGTCGCCACCGTCGCCTGCCCATCCCGCTCGGTCTCACCGTCGGGCCTATAAAAGGAGCCCTCCCCAGCCTCTTCTCTCCACACCACTCCACTCTCCTCACCTCTCTGAGCCTCACCCACCTCTAGCTGGAGCAAGGCGAGCTCTGCCTCGCCGGAATTGGAGCCGGAGCCGCCGCCTCTAGAGGAGAAGGGCGCCGCTGATTGCGACCACCCCAAGCTCCGCCGCAACCGCGCCTCGCCTCGCCGTCATCTTCCACTTCGTTTGCCCGCCTCGCCGACCCCGCTGGAGCCCTGGTACGTCCCCAGCAGACCCCCACCGAGCCGCTAGGGTTCGAGCTCGCCGGCGACCTGTTCGTCGTCGACGACGACCCTCAGCCGTCGATCTCCCTTCTAATCCTACGGTCCACAGCGTGTGTACCGTTTCGCGTGTTAAGTGTCGCTGACAAGCGGGATCCCCCTGTCAGCTGAGCCCCGCACGGCGGAGCGCCACTGGGCCGGCCCCCAAGTCTTTTCCCGCGCTAGCCGACCCTTTCAAATCTGGATTTTTCTTTTTAGTTAAATCTAGTTTCTCTCCACTATTTTAAAATTCAATTCTAGGAGTTTGACAAATCCAAATTGCATAAAACTAATTTTGCCTGAAAGGTATTAAGATGATCTATCCAAGATCGTTGTATTTAATTCAATTAGAGTTATAGATCTCTCCTAATAAAAATAAGAAGACAGAAACATTTGCAACTTGCAACATTTTTATAAAACCAACCAAGTTAGCTTTTGAGTTGATTCCAACTCTCAAAAATCACATTTCATCATATCTATCTAAATATGTAATAATATTAAGGTTTACATGTAGTGACTTTGGACTAGTACCCAAATAATGCTATATAGGCATTTCTAGTCACTTTAAATCATTAAATAATGAACTTAAACCAAAGTAATGTTGATCCAACCTTTAATTCTCATTCCCACATGTTAGGGTATGTGGTGATGACATGTGTCAACATGATCCCATATTTTAAGTGGTGAATATTAAATCTTAGTAATTTTTCAATGAGTAGAAATTACTTTTCTAAAATAAAAAGAATGAAACTATTGAATTAAACTTGTGATGTTTGTGATGATAATAGATCATCAAATGTGTGTCTTAGAATGCTATTTAGCCTAGTTAAGTATTGTTTGGTGATTGTGTGCTCCGTATGTATTTATAGACGATAGTACCGACCAAGCTTTCGAGGAGGAGGAGTTCTACCAAGAAGAAGAAGAAGAAAACTTCAACCACTGCACCAACCAAGGCAAGCTTCTATTAGCAAGCTAGAACTATCTAAGTGCAAGCCACCATTAACAGTGCAAGCTAACACTTGCAAGTCTAGTGCTTAGCAAGTTAGGATCAAACTAGATGGTTTAGCAAAGATGCCTTAAGCATGCTTTGATCACACCCCTTTGACTAGTAATATCCCCAAATCTTATTTACAAGCTTTACTCTCTTAGTTCCACAAAGTTCTTTACTTGTTTGGAAGGTAGCATAACAAGTATAAAACTTGACCTAATTAGAACCCCTTTAGATGTCATTCTATGGCATGAGATTGAACCCATCTTTTCCACCTTAGTGAACAATCTTGACTTAGTAGCTTAGAGTAGATCAAAAACTTGAGTCACTTTGGATGGGAACACTTGGTGAAAATGAATTATGAAAACCTTGGAATGATGAGTCATTCTATTGAGATGTTTTGACATGTGTTGAGAAACACAAAAGGGTTGATGATGATGAAAATGTTGAGGCATGAGCCTTAACCCTTTTATAAAACTGATGGTTGGATTCGGATGCGATACCATTCCAAATTTACCGTACAACCACACTACCTGATTTGGGTAAGGCTTAGATGGAAATTTATATGCATTAGTATTAGTTCCTTCACGGGGGAGGTCTGAGCTGAGGCTACCTCTCAATGTTGTCCACCTATGCAGTGCCCAAGATGATTGATGGTCATGGTTGGGAGGCCATGCTCATAGGAGAGGTGCTTATACTAGGGTGTGTAATGGGAAGGTTATGTTTGATTATCTACATACTAAGTATGATGATTCAAGGGTTATCCCTGTCAGATGTATCGAATCTTATGGTGAAAGTGTACCACCTCTGCAGAGTGTCAAACTATTCGAATAGCCGCGTCCGCGGTTATGGGCAGTTGGAATGGCCATACTGTTTCGTTGTCAGATATTTTCTAAATACTTTGAAAAGAATGATGAATCTTGACTTGACCACAACAGGGTTGTGTTTATGACAATAGTTTCCCCAACTTAAGTGATTCTAGAACTTTACTTTATCTTTCTTTGCTTCTGAACTCAGCTTAGGTTTCAAACTTAACTTTATAGTTAAACATAGAGTTAGCACTTTAATTTTGAACTATAGTACTTGTTAGTGGTAGTTTGCGAGTACTTAAAGAGTACTCATGGCTTTTGTCCCTGGCTATTATCATGGCCAGACTATGAAGGAGATTATCAAGATGATGGCCAACAGGACGACTATGATAACTAGGAGTATCTGCCTTCGTCAGCATTGCCTGTGCCCCTGAAGATGGACCCCACCGCTACGCTTATCTTTTATTTCCGCTGCTTGTTGTATTAAGACTGGATCATGAGATCCTTATTTGTGTAAGACCTTATGTATGGTTTGTAATGGATGATGTACTGTGATATCCAATCCGTTATGTCTCGCAAAAATGGTAATCCTGGGATTGCGAGGTATGGTATAACGGGCATCTGGGATTAAAAATCCGGGTGTTGACAGCCACCACCACGAATTTATTCAGGGGTGCGTCAGCTCCTACCTCCACTCCACTCTCCTGCCATCGGAGAAGCAGAGAGACAAGGAGGAACCCTACAACTCCATAGATCTTGGTGGCTAGATATATAGTTCCGCACGAACTACCGGGCAAACTGCCCAAAAACGGCAAGAAGTCGAACCTACAGCTACTCCTATCTACTCCGGCGCCTTCCCTTTGTCGTCTCCGACCGGCAGCGCCGACGGAGAGGGCTGGGGTCAGCCCGGTTTTCTCTGGAGGACTCTCAAAGCAGAGAGGGGAGAGACAAGAGGTGGGGGACCTGAGTCAATTTAGGAAGCGATATTTCGCATTGGCAGGTGAAGATTGGCCATCACATCAGGTTCTCCTAAAAAAAGATTAGCCATCAGCTCCTCCCCCTCCCCCTAGACGCATGTGCATTGGATATCTTTTCCCCAACTAGAGCCTGCTTGGCTCTTCTATCCTATTAAATTCATAGAGTAAACCAGTGCATCAAAAAGTTTAAACTAATTGGAAGGATAGACAAACAACATGAAATACAAAATTGTAGTACCCATCAAGTATGATTAGGTATTAACTGCAATGTGCTCGAAATACAAAGTCTTTTGTTGCCGTCAGCCAAAGACGTGATTCCCTTGATTAGCACATTTAGTGAAATAAATAGTTGTAAATAGATAACTTTTAAAAGAAAAGGATAATTAAGCCATTAAACTTTGTTCCTTACTTGTAGGATGGAAAGATTAATTGGGGGAATCCTCTCACACGTAATACGTGGGGTTCCGGTGTTTATATATAGGAAATGAAGAGTGTCAAGGTACAAATACAATTAGAGTACATAAAGTAATCTACCTACTATATACACTAATACATACGCTACCCCTTCCCCCGTTACAACGGGAGGTTCTCGGACGCAGAGACTGGTCCGAAAATCAATAAATAGCTGGCTCTCCCTTCGTCATAACATCAACAAACTTAAGTGTAGAGGGAACATGCAAAACTCGGACTTCGCCCATAGAAACCTTCTTGCGGACAAAGTGTATGCAAATCTCAATATGATTGCTGTGTTTGTGTTGCACTGGATTGGATGATATGTAGATAGCAAATACGTTGTCACAGAAGACAACCTTGGCAGAACTGAGAGGTCGATGAAGTTCCTAGAGGAGATGACGAAACCAACAACACTCATCAACCACATGTGCCACAACACGGTATTCAGCTTCCGCACTAGAGCGATTGATAGTGGTTTGTCTCTTGGAGGACCAAGATATCAAACTATCACCGTAGCAGACACATTACCTAGATATAGAGCAACGAGTGTCAGGGCAACCAGCCCAGTCAGCATCAGAATAGGTTGAGAGATTAGTAGATGATGAAGCACATAGATGGAGACCAAAATCCAAAGTACCACAGACATACCGAAGAACACGCTTCACAAGAGCAAGGTGAGGATAGCGTGGAGCATGCATATGAATACAGATCTGCTGAACCAGATAGGAGATATCCGATCGCGTCAAGGTAAGGTATTGAAGAGCACCTGCAAGACTTATGTAATCCGTAGCATCCGAGAGAAGTTCACCATCAGTGTTAGAGAGCTTGGATTGAGTATCTGTCGGGGTAGGAGCTGGATGACACTCAGCCATGCCTACACGCTGAAGTATATCCACAACATACTGCCGTTGAGAGAGGAACAATCCATCTGAGGAACGACTAATAGCTATACCCTGAAAGAAGTGAAGATCGCCTAGATCTATCATAGCAAACTCACTGTGTAGTCTGGCAAGAAGTCGCTACAGAAACTCAGTAGATGAGGCAGTAACAATAATGCTGTTGATGTACAGTAGGATACATGCGGTGTCAGAGCCAGAACAAAGAACAAATAATGATGTATTTGTTAGAGAAGCAACAAATCCCAAAGTAGAGAGGTATGCAGCAAATCGTTGGTACCGGGCATGAGGAGCTTGCTTCAAACCAAGAGACTTGTGAAGATGACACACATGATCAAGACGTGAAGTATCAACAAAACCAGGAGGCTGCTGACAACAAAACAACCTCATCAAGATAGCCATTGAGGAAAGTATTCTTCACATCAAGTTGTCGAATGGGCCATGAGCTAGAGATGGCAATCTGAAGAACCAGGCGGATGGTGTCTGACTTGACAACAGGACTAAAAGTCTTGTCATAATCCAGTCTAGGACACTGAGAGAAGCCACAAACAACCCAACGAGCCTTGTAGCGAGCAAGAGTTCCATCCGAGTGAAAATTGTGCTGTAATATCCACTTGCCAGGAGACAACATTAGCCTGAGATGGACGAGGAACAAGAGACCAGGTGTTGTTGTGATCCATGAGAGCCTTGTGTTCATCTGTCATTGCTTGACGTGAATTAGGATCTTGCATGCCTTGGCAGAACGTAGTGGGTACAATAGGAGCCACAAAGTCCAAAACAGAAAGATCGAGGCAATCAACAAGGCGTGTGACGCAACTAGAACGCGTCGTCGTGGGAGCTTGGGAAGCAGATGCGGTTGATGGAGGAACTCGCGTCGTGTCGATGAGGGTGCCGCAACGCGTCGCTCTGCCGTGGTAGAAGAACCAGCCACGACAGTGTGACGTAGGCACGCAGCAAGCAAGTGGGCTGCCACGGTAGGAGCTCTAGCAGGCATGGCGGCAGGGTGTTGCCGCGGGCTGACGTGTGAGGTCAGCCTTGCGGGTACCGCCCATGAGGCCACATGTACAATGATGTCCCGTATGTCGGTGAAGAGGAAGTCCAAGCGTCGTGGCGAGAAAGACACGGTCGGTGCCCGAGTAATGGTTGCATGCTGAAATAGAAACACACCCTCGTCGAAAACAACATGTCGTGAGATAATCATTTTTCTGGATGACGGATCAAAACAGCGGTAGTCACGATGTTGAGACGAATAACCGAGAAAAACATACGGAACCGACTGAGGTCGGAGTTTATGTGCAGTCGACGAAGCAACATTGGATAGTAAAGACATCAAAAACTCTCAATGTATCATACGTAGAAGTACGATCATGGAGATGTGTAAAAATAATAAGCGAGCCAATATCTTTGCAAGGACAATGGTTTAAGAGATAGGTTGCACCGGCGCTTCGACCCTAAAGGACTCAGGAAGATGAGCATGAAATGTAGGGGTGCGCATGGTATCATCAATGGTACGAATAGCACGCTCAGACTTGTCATTTTGTTGAGAGGCGTAAGAACACGAAAGACAGAGAGTCGTTTCGTGTTTAGTAATAAGATCATCAATGACAGAATTAAGAAATTCGGTGTTACTCTCCGTTTGGTTGGAGCGTATGGTGGTGCCAAATTGAGTGTAGATGTAAGCGAAAAATTCTCAAGGGTGTGTGGCACAGAGGATTTTTGACGCAAAGGAAAAGACCAATATAAGTGAGGATAATCATCGACGATTACAAGGTAATATCGAAAACCATAATTACTAATAATGGGAGGTGTCCACAAATCACAATGTATTAACTCAAACTTGGCACTAGATGCAAAAGTAGATGAACTAAACAGAAGACGCACGTGTTTGCCAAGTTGACAGGCATGGCAAACATGAGCGCGGTAGACTTTATTATACTTAATTAAAGAAAAATGTTGTAACATCCCAAAACTTTAATCAAGGTTATAAAATCCTAATCATTTAATTTAGGATTAACAAAAAAACTTTTATTAATAAAATGAAATGTAAATGCATGTGTGCTTACATTAGTATAAAATTGAGTGTATATGCCATGATTGATTATTCTAAATGATATGAAATGGTTTAAAGGTTGATACTACATCATCTAGACCCTTTTACAAACAAAATCCAAAGAAAAAAGAAATCAAATAAGATTAAATAAAGCAAATGGTCATTTTGACAAAATTAAACCACTAGGTCACTTTAGGTGTTCCTAGAAGAAGATTTCCAACAGAAACAATTCTAGTTCTTTTCACCCCTTGCTAGACCAAGTAAAAGTGTATCAAGGCTCATTTTACAAACTTACAAAAACACCTAGCAAATCATTTTAAAGGACATTTGAAAATGGAATCAAGTGTATGTGTTAAGATCAAACTTTTTCAAAAACCCATCAAATGAACTCACCTTGACCTATCCAAGCAAACCTAGTCTATCAAGCTTAATCTAAGATCACTCAAAAAAATTGAATCAAAAACTTAAAAGTAAATTTCATGCGGCCATTTCATCAAACACTTGGCATGCACAGAATAATCTCTAGCCTAACGTTACTGTTTTGCATAGTGATCATCGACCAATTGACCTCCCTCTTAACCCCCTTGTCCCCCTGAGTGACTAGCAGTAGCAAACAAGCCCCCCTTCGCCGTGGAGAACAGTGGAGCGCTGCCATTTTGTGGTCATCGCCGGCCGACCACGGCTAGCTCGCACCAGATAACCCCGCGCCCATCCAGCATGTCCACTAGCCTCGTTGCACTCTACCGCCACCCCTGTCCACCCCACGATCGAAGCCCAGCCCCGGACCACACTAGCACCGCCGCGCACCGCCTCTCTGCACCGTGTCTAGAGCGCGCCAGTGCGCCATGCCCGGCCAACCCCACCAGCTCGCGCCTTGCCCTCACCGCGCACGCGTAGCCTCGCCATGATCACCCTTTAGGGGTTCCACGCATGAAAACAATAAATTTTATCCTACGCCCCTGAACCCCTGAAGCTGCCAGGACCTATTTATTAGTAATACAGTAATGGGAGGGTATTTTTGCAAACTTACCCTTGAAGACCGAAAAGCGTTATCAACGCTCAGGAGAGCGTGGTTGATGTAGACGAGCCGAAGCCGACCTCAAGGTCGTGATGAAGTCCTTGCGCTCCTTGGCTCCAACGACTTGAGTGCCTTAAGTGCGACACCTCGCGGGGAGTTACACACGTCCTGTGCCTGACGATGACTCTCGCTTCCCCGATCCAGCAGCAGTTGCGGAAGTAAAGCTCTCGGATCTGAATCCTGCAGCGCGGGGGCGCTCCGTGATGAAGATGTCTCTCGTTCGTGCAGTCCAGGCTTGGGACCACGGTCACGAGAGCGAGGGGGAGAGAGAAAATATCAATTAGAGGTCCTCCCAAAAGTGAGAAGACCTTTATTGATTATTGGTGTGTTTTATTTGGCCAAATACCCCCACTATATATAGGGGGAGGGGAGATACTACCTCCCTCAAAGTCCCGTGGTGGGACTAAAGGAGAGGAGGGGGAGGGGTAGCTGCCGGCCACCCTAGTGGGCCCTGCACGGAGGGGCTAGGCCCAGCCGGCCACCCCCTTGGCCCCTTCTCCCTCTCTCCTTTCCCTAATGGGCCATCTCCCCTCCGGGAATTGGCCCATTAAGCCTTTGACCATTTAAATTGATTTTTCTATTTATTAAATAATTATGAATCAATGATTAAATCAATATTTATCATTCATTCACATATTATTCAACCTCCATGGCTATGGAACACTTCCACCTCCACTCCGGACATCCTCCGGACTTACCGAAACCCTTCCGGTTTTCTCTCTACAAATCTTCGGCGATTCCACCGATCCTATAAACACTCTCTAAGCATCATCAAGCCCTTAAGTGTGATACCCCACGGTTCGGGAACACTCCAGACATGGTCGGGACACTCCTGCACCAATGATCGACAGAGGGACCTGGATGGCCATGTGACTCCTGTGTGTTCCACGAAGATCTTTCGTCGTTTGAACCGGAACAGTCGTGTCTTATTCCCTTTGTCTCTCGATACTTGCATTGCCCGAGATCTGATCAATGACATCACCATGTCGTGTTCAATCTCGTTACTGAACAATGCTACTTGACTCGTTCTGACAAGTGATATCCATGTGATCAAATCACACACTGCGCAGCTATTGGATATAACTTCTCCGAGTGGGCCCTTCGAGTATCTTCCCGTCACATGGACGGACAAATCCCGCTCTTGACATATATTGCCTCTATGGTTTCCTCTGAGTATCTGAATACACCTTTATAACCATCGTATTACCAGATGGCGTTTGATGCTATCTAAGCACTCTCGGGAGACAGTGAATGATATAGCCTCACGGTCTAAGGAATAGTCTACGAGGATCCATTTCTAATCATCATAACTTGAACTTCGTGACATGATCGGGTCAT
This sequence comes from Avena eriantha, assembly GCA_910589775.1. Classification (NCBI taxonomy): domain Eukaryota; kingdom Viridiplantae; phylum Streptophyta; class Magnoliopsida; order Poales; family Poaceae; genus Avena; species Avena eriantha. Next base: position 445,474,813 of record OU342744.1, read on the forward strand.
GATGTTTTGGTTGGGTATTGGTTCATCATCTCATTCTCAGAATGAGATAACTCCATTTCCAACTAGCATAAATGCCACATGATCAAGAAACATGATCATCTGTTGACCAATGAACCAGTGACTAGAGTTTCACTGGGAACCCTTGGTTGTTTGTATATCACACGTGTATTGATGTTTCCACTCAATACAGTTATAGCATGATATAAAACTTAATCATAAACTATATGAAATATGATAATAGTCCTTACTACTATTTGTCTCTAGGGCATATTTCCAATAGTCTCCCACTTACACTAGAGTACAAATACACTAGCTGCATTTGTTCTCAATCTTTGGCACCATATATCCGGTACCCTGAACATGCTTGCTCATGGAAGAGGTTGAGTCTTGGGTCTGTACTTTACAGTCCCAAATCCTTTGCAACTTCCTAATGTCACCTTGATTGACACTAATACTTTATCATCACATGATAGCATCTGTGTGTATGCATCGTTGCTACGGCAGCAGAACAAGGCATGATTCTAGGAGCCTACAGTGATGTTAGATCAATCTCGAGGGATTTCTCATGGGCACTGTGCCATGGGACACATCATTCTACGTTAAAAGAGAACTAGCCCCGCCACAACATTCTACAACACTTTAGATGGTACCCTTATCTATTATTATAAATGTATTCATCGAAACACTAGTGCACTCTGTGCCACTTTCAATGTTTTTGTTCACCTTGCTTCCTACTTGAATCTAATCGGTATTAAGGGAGTTCCCAACATATTCCCTTATAACATAACCCTTTATGTTTTAAGATATGTCATCCTTTATGGATTTGGAAAATATGTCTACAGTTCTCTATTAGACACTATGGACAAACTTAGCTCAACGTTCCGTGAATCAAACTTAATCACTTTCAAACGTTCCTTATTGGATTACATATTATGTTAAGTTATCATCATGGTTTTCTAAGATAGAACCTATGTCTTAACATAGTGGATGATGATCATCCTTTTCTTTCTTTTAACCATTGATGTGAAACTTAATACTATTCCTAACTTGAGTCATTAAGGACCAGTTCCTTAATTAACTTCTATTCTGAAATCCTTTTCAGAATCCCTTAAGGAATACTACATAATATCATAATACACCTATTATCAACTTCTGCACCTTATAAATCATTATTTATAAGTACTTGCGCTTTTATTCTTAACACCCTTAAGAATCACTATATAAGCTCCCACTCAAAAATATGTCATACATATTGTTTCAGGAAGACTTTCATAGCTCCCACTCAATTTTATGCAAATTGCATATCCACCCACTATTTTGAATTACTTCAAAATCCTTTGATCAAATATCAAATTTGGAGTTTTACTATGAGATACTAGTACTTTACTAGTTTTCAATCCACTAGACATTTAGCACATTTTGAATCAAATTCATTTGAAATTTGTCCAAACTTGACAAATTGTGCTTTTGTCATTCACCCCCTTTTCCACTATGGCTTTGTAGTCATTTGTGAAAATTCCAAGTAACCCCTTTTACTTGTGAGATTCAGCAACGAATTGCTTTCTAATTTCAAGGGAATTCTACTTTGAGGATTTCTCATAATTCTTAGTTTACCATTATTTATTTAGTAGTTCATAGGTATGTCATATTCCAAGAATCATGAAAAATGATTCACAAATGTGTCCATACAAGATATGGATTACATTTTTGAATCCTACTTTATGTAGTGAAAACACCAGTGGGAAAATACAATGATCATTATCATTGATTCTTTCCTTTGTGAAGAGAATCGTTTAGGAACGTTGTCCGTTGCGCTTCTCAACACTCTGATGCAGGGTTTTCAATCCTCATCGTGTTTTACACTATTTTCCATTTGCCCCATAATTGAGAAACATCACTAGAAGTGAGCTTTCTCGAGAATGCACCAAAATCCAAGCAGTACGAATCTTGCTTTCCTTTTGGTTTTAGCTATGGATTCCATATTCAAAGTTTTTGATGAATACTCTATAAGGACTTGTTCGCTATTGTTTTGGTTATATCGAATAACCCCAAAACTTTCACGAATCCAGATGGTTCACTATATTTTCTAATTGAGTGCTAACTATTTCTAACTAATGGTCTCTACATCTACATTACAACGATTTATTCGGTGCCTTCTATTCAACCCACTTTGATATCTAATATCACATTGTGATGCCTTGCATTTTGACGTTTCAAAACACTTTGCATTTCACAATTTTATTTATGCCTTTCTTATAAAGTCGAATTTCATTACTATTGATCAAATCATAGTAATTAGATTCTCTTTTATCGTTATACCCTTTGTTTGATGAAACACTTTGATCAAATCAAATAGTTTCATATTCATGTTTCCTTTGTTAAACTACTTTACACATTTAAACAATCATTTAATGATAATTACCATTTTCGTTAAAACACAATACATCGAATATGTATTTATTCATTAAACACTTTTTATTCAAGTAATACGCCGTGTCCAAGTTATTTTGCCGAACTTAGGCATGATTTATATGTGATAAGAAATCGAATGACTTTCACATATTATCACATAACTTTGAATTTAAACAATGGTTTTCATTCAAAATGAATGCATCATTAAGTTGGGTATTTTAAAGGCATTTCAATATTTTACAAATGTTTATGCATTATCAATTAGTTTCAAACAACAAGGATAATTCACACATAATCAAACAAGATATGAACACGAATAGAAATCATTCATAAAAGTAGAACAACTGTTTGTTACAAACTCATATGAATAACCGTCTCACGAAGTGTGAGACAAACTAATAAAGTTCACAATCTCTTGATTACAATAATCATCCTAAAACATAAACTAAATGATAAATGTTGAGGGAGAGTGTCGTCGTCCATCATCATCATGCTCGCCATCAATACGCAATGTCACCTTCTCTCAAGCAAGCACCTCTATGCGGAAAGACTTGTTTTCGGTAAACAGAACAAGTATCAAATATACTTAACACTACAAATGTGTTTGCAATATTATAACATTTATAAAATTGTATATCAAATATATACCTCTGTCATTGATGACCTCAGCGACAACGGGTTCAACCATCACATTCCTGAGATGTGATATGAACCTGTGGAATTCCAGCGATTCCGCGTCGCGTTTCATAATGCAAGTCCTGACTTGTGCTTGGTAGCTTGGTGGCAGCGACCACAACAGAACGCCATTTGCAAAAGAGCCCGTCTTCCAGCTATCCAGGAAGTATGCAAGCCTCATGTACGCATCATGCATGCGCTCCAAGTGGTCATCAAGTGATGAGTTCTCCTCCATCTTAATGGAGAGGAATTCTCCCATCAGCTCATGCTCTCATATGCGTGCTTGTTCCACGAAATGTGTCCTAAGCTGTACCATAGTCGCCCAAGGGTCAAGATTACCCACGACTAGCCACAGCTCATCCACAATCCCGTAGCACATTATAACTGATATGAAGGTGGACATCACGACGGTAATAGCGGTCTTCCCGCTGTTCTGGGGTCTCTAGGTCAATGGGCTGATCTAAATCCATCTCGTCGAGTATGTAGTCGACCACATCATTCTCGCTAAGGAGAACGTGGAGACGCGCAACCCACATAGAGAAGTTTGATCCGTCTAGTCTGAGATTCTCTCCTTCTAACCAATTGTCAATAGGAAAGGTAGCATTGGGGAGAACCATTTTCTACATTTATAATTGCAAAAAGGAATTTAGACTAAGTTTATAATTAAATGAGTTAATAATAACTCCACTCAGAAACACGTATCCCCAAAAGGGTTCCTAGTGATAACACGACCCCTATCAGCCACATCTCCCCCGATCGTCATGACCATCAATGTGGATTCAAGGGTGGACGCTAAACGTTGGTCACATCATTCATGTGACTCGTGCTCGATCTTTTGACCATCCGTGTTCTGAGGCCATGTCTTACAACCTTAGTGTATTCGCTGTGCAACATGGCTTACACCCACTGTATGTGAACATAGATATGTCTGACACCCAGGCATGTACCTTGGATCGCCTCATACCAAAGAACTTTCTTGGTGGTGCACACTAAGGGGGAACACAATCGTTGGTAATTTTAATAGGGTCATCTTATTAGGCTACCGTCGAGTATCTAATACTAGCACACAATAAGATATACAAACAATAACATTGAATGTAAATGCGATGTGATATGGTCCTTCATGTCGTGATCTCCATCCGTCGTCACCGGGTTCCGGCGCCAGGGTTCCGGCGCCGTAGACACCAGGGTACCGGTGTCATTCCAGCGTGGTAGTCCGTCACCTCCATGACTATCTACTACTACGTAACAAAAGGTAATCACTTTACCTTTGCCACAACCATATCACAAAGCAACGCCCCCTGCAAAACAAAGTTAGACGCCTCTACTTTATCTTTGCATATTTTACGTGGCTGAATGGGCTTTCGCACAAGAATCGTTCTTACCTACGAACTTTCAGCACAATGCTGATCAAGTAGTTGTCTATACTACACCCTTTTTAGGGCCCTCTGTTGTAAATGGCATACCAACTAATGCGAGAGAGACAGACACCCCCCAAGCGTGGACCAGTCTCACGAATGAACGCGTAAAGTTGGTTGGGGGCCACTTCATCAAGCATTACTGCGGTATACACAAGTACACGTGGGAGGGTAACAACTGAAAGATCAACGCCCACACGCTACATCTCGTGTGTTCTACCCATACTAGTATTACTACACATAGATCTAGCTCTAATACCAATGTAGGGGTTCCGCGCATGAAAACAATAAATTTTACCCTACACCCCTGAACCCCTGAAGCTGCCAGGACCTATCTATTAGTAATATAGTAACGGGAGGGACTTTTCGTGAACTTACCCTTGAAGACCGAAAAGCGTTGTCAACGCTCAGGAGAGCGTGGTTGATGTAGATGAGCCGAAGCCGACCTCAAGGTCATGATGAAGTCCTTGCGCTCCTTGGCTCCAATGACTTGAGTGCCTCAAGTGCCACACCTCGCGGGGAGTTACACACGTCCGGTGCCTGATGATGACTCCTGCTTCCTCGATCCAGCAGCAGTTGCAGAAGTAAAGCTCCCAGATCTGAATCCTGCAGCACGACGGCGCTCCGCGGTGAAGATGTCTCTCGTTCGCGCAGTCCAGACTTGGGACCACGGTCACGAGAGAGAGAGAGAGAGAGAGAGAGAGAGAGAGAGAGAATATATCAATTAGAGGTCCTCCCAAAAGTGAGAAGACCTTTATTGATTATTTGTGTGTTTTATTTGGCCAAATACCCCCACTATATATAGGGGGAGGGGAGGTACTACCTCCCTCAGAGTCCCAGGTGGGACTAAAGGACAGGAGGGGGGAGGGGTGGCCGCCGGCCACCCTAGTGAGCCCCACGCTATTTATCGACATGCCCCATTTAAATTGATTTTTCTATTTATTAAATAATTATGAATAAATGATTAAATCAATATTTATCATTCATTCACATATTATTCAACCTCCATGGCTATGGAACACTTCCACCTCCACTCCGGACATCCTCCGGACTTACCAAAACCCTTCTGGTTTTCTCTCTACAAATCTTCGGCGATTCCACCGATCCTATAACACTCTCTAAGCATCATCAAGCCCTTAAGAGTGATACCCCACGGTTCGGGAACACTCTAGACATGGTCGGGACACTCCCGCACCAATGATCGACAGAGGGACCTAAATGGCCATGTGACCCCTGTGCGTTCTACAAAGATCTTTCATCGTTTGAACCGGGACAGTCGTGTCTTATCCCCTTTGTCTCTCGATACTTGCATTGCCCGAGATCTGATCAATGACATCACCATGTCGTGTTCAATCTCGTTACTGAACAATGCTACTTGACTCGTTCCGACAAGTGAATCCCTATGATCAAATCACACGCTGCGCATCTATTGGATATAACTTCTTCGAGTGGGCCGTTCGAGTATCTTCCTGTCACATGGATGGACAAATCCCGCTCTTGACATATATTGCCTCTATGGTTTCCTCCGAATACCTGAACACACCTTTATAACCACCGTATTACCAGATGGCGTTTGATGCTATCTAAGAACTCTCGAGAGACAGTGATTGATATAGCCTCACGATCTAAGGAATAGTCTACGAGGATCCATTTCTAATCATCGTAACTTGAACTTCGTGACATTATTGGGTCACAATGTTTTGGTCGGGTATTGGTTCATCATCTCATTCTCAGAATGAGATGTCTCCATTTCCAACTGGCATAAATGCCACATGACCAGGAAACATGATCATCTGTTGACCAATGAAACAGTGACTAGAGTTTCACTAGGAACCCTGGTTGTTTGTATATCACACGTGTATTGATGTTTCCACTCAATACAGTTATAGCATGATATAAAACTTAATCATAAACTATATGAAATATGATAATAGTCCTTACTACTATTTGTCTCTAGGGCATATTTCCAACACACCCTACCCCGGCAGACACACCCGTTCGTCGTCGCGCGACCCGCAGCTGCCGCACGCTGCCGCAAACACCACTGCCTCCGCTTAGAGTGCCGCACGTGCCAGGCCAAACCAAGCCGCCCCACGCCGCGCCATTAAGTCCGTGAGAACTTCCAGGAGACACCGCACCGTCCTACACCCTCGCCCATGTCGTTAGCTACCTGTAGCGACACCACCGTCGAGCTCACTGCCGCACTGCTCGGTCCCCTCGCCGAGCTATAAAAGGAGGCCACCCCAGCCTCCAATCCTCACACCATTCGACTCCCCACTCCCCACTGACCTTCCCTACTTCTCCCCAAAGTAAGGCGAGCACCACTGCGCCGGAATTGAACCGGAGTCCACCGCTGCTGGAGGAGAAGGGCGCCAGCGATTTCGACCACCCCGAGCCTTGCCGTGACCACGACTCGCCTTGCCGTCGTCCGCCAAGTTGTTTTCCCTCGTCGCCGAGCCTAGCTGGAGCCCAGGTGAGCCCCACGAGACGCCCACCACCGCACTAGGTCTAGTTCCTCGCCTGAGCTGTTCGTCGTCGACGACGACCCTCAGCCGTTGGATTAGAATTAGATCGTAGCACCCAGATTGAGAGATACTATTTCGCGTAGATTGAGTCACTGACCAGTGGACCCTCTCTATCAGCCACGCGCTGTGCTGTGCTGTGCAGTTGGGCCAGCCTGTTTAAGGTTCCTGCCCAGGCCTAGAAATTCAAATATTGATTTTCCAATTTAGTTGAAATCCTATTTTGTCCACTTATTCAAAAATCAATTCAGATATTTTTACTGAACCAAATTGTATGAATTAAATTTTGCTAGAAAGGAAATTAAAATATATATCCAATCCCGTTGGATTTAAATCAATTGGAGTTAGAGATAATCTATAGTAAAAATAACAAGACAAAGACTTTTGGAACTTCAAACATTTTTCAAAAATCAACCATAATAGCTTTTGAGTTGATTCCAACTCTCAAAAATCACATTTGACAATATATATCTGAATACATAAAAATATCTAGGATTGCATGCAATGACATTGGACTAGTACCAAAAGAATGCTATTAGGGCATTTCTAGTCACTTTAAATTTATTAAATAGAAATCTCAAACTTTATAAAATATGATCAACCTTTTTAATCATATTCCCATGTATTAAAATATGTGGTGATGACATGTGTCAACATGATCCCATATTTTAAGTGGAGAATATTAAATCTTATTTCAATGAGTAGAAATTACTTTTCTAAAGTAAAAGGAATAAAACTAGTTCTTTATTGCATGTAATGTTTGTGATGATACTAGATCATCAAGTGTGAGCCTTAGTGTGCTAAATAGACTTAGCTAAGTATTGTTTGGTGATTGTGTACCCTGTATTTTATTTATAGACGATAGTACCGACCAAGTCTACAGGGAGAAGGAGTTCTACCTCAAAGAAGACGAAGAGAACTTCAATCACTGCACCAATCAAGGCAAGCTAACACTTGCAAGTTTCTTAACTATGCAAGCTAATACTTGCAAGCTTGAGAACCTAAGCAAAATGCATTAGGCATACTTTGGTTATATACTTTGATTTATACCCATCCCAATTTTTACTTGCAAGCTTTAGTCTCTTACTTTACCAAAGTTCTTTACTTTTAGTTAATGCTTGGTGAGGTTTTGGAAAGTAGTATAGATAACATAAAGAGTATAAAACTAGGCCTATACTAGATGTCATTCTATGGCATGAGATTGAAGATTAGCACCCCGCATTAGTGAACACTCTTAACCTTAGTGGCTAGTGCTAAGCATAAACTTGATCACTTTAGATGGGAATACTTGGTGAAAATGATTATGAAAACCTTGGAATGATGGGTCATTGTATTGAAATGTTTTGACATGTGTTGAGAAACACAAATGGTTTGATGATGAAAATGCTGAGGCATGAGCCTTAGCCCTTTTACAAAAACTGATGGTTGGGTTCGGATGCAATACCATTCCAATTTTACCATACAACCACAATACCTGAATTAGGTAGGGCTTAGCCGAAAGTTTATGTGCATTAGTATGGGTTCCCTCGTAGGAGAGGTTTGAGCTGAGGCTACCTCTTGATGTGTGTCCACCTATGTAGTGCCCAAGATGGCAGATGGCCATGGCTGGGAGGCCAAGCTCATAGGGGAGGTGCCTATACTAGACCGTGTAACTGAAAGGTTATGATTGATTATCCGCATACCAAGTATGATTGATTCAGGGTTATCCCTGACGGATGTATCAAATTTTGTGGTGAAAGTGTACCACCTCTACAGAGTGTCAAACTATTCGAATAGCCACGTCCACAGTCATGGACAGTTGGAGCGGCCATACTGTTCCATCATCAGATGTTTTCAAAATAACTTGTGAACTGAACTATGACTTTGACTTGACCACAACAAGGTTGTGACTATGAAAACTAAGTTCCCACTTAGGTGATTTAGAACATTAAGTTTTTTATTTACTTATAAACTTAGCTTAGGATAAATGTAGCTTTTGCAAATAAACCTAGAGCTTAGTATTCCTACTAGAACTACCTTACTTGTTAGTGATAGTTTACGAGTACTTAAAGAGTACTCATGGATTTGTCCTTGGCTATTCCCGTGGCCAGACTATGAGGAGGAGTATCAGGAAGATGGACAGCAGGAAGGCTATGACAACTAGGATCATCTCCCATCATCAGCATTGCTTGTAACCCTAGATGGAGCCCACTACTATGCTTATTATTCCGCTGCTTGTTTGTATTAAGACTGGATCATGAGATCCTTTATTTGTGTAAAACCTTATTATGGTTTGTAATGGATGATGTACTATGATATCCAATCTGTTATGTCTCGCAAAAATGGTAATCCTGGGATTGCGATGTATGGCATAACAGGCATCTGGGATTAAAAATCCGGGTGTTGACAAACGCTGAAGCGCCAACATAGCATCTTGATCACGGTGTCCAAGCCTTTGGTGCCATAGATCGGCGTTGTTGGAGGCGAGCATTGCGGTGGGTGGTGCACGATGAGGGGTGCCAGGAAACGTTTAGAGATCCCCTTCACTATTGCAGCGAAGGATCAGGCGACGAGTCTTCAGGTCCTTCACAAAAAAATGAGAGAACTCAATGGAACATGAATTGTCAATAGTAAATTTGTGAATAGAGAGAAGATTGCGAATTAAACATGGAACAAGGAGAATATGATTGAATCGGAAAATATGCTTGGATGGAGACTGGAAAGAGGTGAAACCAGAAGACGAGATTGTCACGGAGGTGTTGTTCCCAACAATAATAAAGTGTGGACTAGAGAGAGGTGCGGAGAAACGAATGTTACCCTCGTCGTTCGTCATGTGAGACGTGGCGCCAGAGTCCATGACCTAGCCGCCCTGCTGGTAGAGGTTGTTGAGGGCGGAGATGAGGCCGGAGTTGTCCTAGGCTGGCGTGGTTGAGGTAGACGGCGCCGAGTTGTAGAGAGGCGTGGTTGTGGTGTTGTAGGCTTGGGGCTGGGGGCCGAGGATGTCGACGCTTGTAGGAGGGCACCACTGTCCCGCGCCAGGAGAGATGCAGAACCAGGGCCCCATAGGACCGGGTGTAGATGCGTGGTACGATACATCGTTTGGCTAATCACTGATCTTCTTCTTCCCCCTGCGAGATTGGCAAGTGTTGGAAGATTCGTCGTGATAGGCTGTGCCGATGCACGTTAGTGCAACGAGGCATAGGGATTGAGCCACAAGGGCGGTGGACAAGGCGTTGGAGGCTGCATTCGCCTGCTACATCTCCTCCATGAGGATCAAGCTCCAAGTGCGGATGAAGGTGGGAAGTGGATCGGTCATGGAGATGATGGTGGCGGTGGAGGCGATCCGAGGGCCGAGTCCATGTAGCGTGTTGAGGACAAGGGCGCAATTGGAGACAGGGGAGTCGTTGTTGGCTAGGGCATCGAATATATACTTCTGATGACGACAGTACTCAATAATTGAGGACGTGCCCTGGAGCAGCTGGCGAAAATTGTTGTCATGGTAGATCGCCTTTCTAGCCTTGTTGGCGGAGAAGAGCTCGAGGAGAGCTAGCCATAGCTGGAGTGTGGTCTGGTCCCGGGCAAGGACCATGTAGGCGATGTCTTCGTCGATGCCCGAGTGGAGGAGATTGAAGATGGTGTAGTCACTGGATGACCATGTCGCATCCGTGGGTGCCATCGATGTGGCCAATGAGACCGGCGCGTCCAAGGGAGGCCTTCATGTAGATGCTCCACTTGGTGTAGTTCACGACATCGAGAGAGAGGACGACAAGCGCAGTGTTGCGTGGTGCGGCGGGGGGAAGGAGGGACCAGGATAGCGGGAGTGATGGTGCCACTGTTGCCGGAGACGATAGTGTCAGTGGTGGCGTTGTTGGCCATGAGGGGCAGCAGAAGGTGAAGCGGTGGTGGCGGCTAGGGTTAGGGTCGGCGGCGACTGATTTCAGAATTTGGGAACATGATCAATCTGATATCATGTAGGATGGAAAGATTATTTTGGGGAAGCCTCTCACACGTAATACGTGGAGTTCCAGGGTTTATATGTAGGCCGCAGGCCAAGTGTCAGAGTACAAATACAATTAGAGTACATAAGGAAATCTACCTAGTATATACACTAATACATACGCTAACATTACTCCTCGGAAATTTTAAAATTGTTTTTTTTCCAACATGTCGATGAATTTCCTCCATTTCTCTCGTCACTAAAATAGTGACATGGAATTTTAAAGATGCTCTAATCTGTATGGGCAAAGAAAGATACCAAACCTCCTAGGCACTTGTATGTTTGGAATATGGTTACATTTATGTGTTGTTTGAGAGGATGCATAGATTTGATCAATATGGTTACAACAAAATAATACAAATTCAATTTCTAAAGTTTTAAGATTTTCATGTCATCATGTTTACACATTGGCTATCGTTGTCTTTGTTCAAGGATTTTTGTTACGACAAATGTAGTTGAGGAACTTGGGATTAGTTAACACATAGTATAATGTAGACACACATGCACGACACTATGCACACAAAGACGTCGTCCTAGAGAAGATTAGAGTCACGAAGCATTGAGAAGATATGGTGACGCACAAACATCTCCATCAGCACCTCCCACCAGAAAGAAAAACTCTTTTGCTAATTCTCCACTTACCGAGGATTTTGTTAGCGCTCATGAAGGAAATATGCACTAGAGGAAATAATAAATATTATTGTTTATTCTCATGTTCATCACTAATACTTATATCTTTATGCTCCAACTGCTATGTATATTGAATATGATATTCAAAGGAAAACTCAGATGTATGTGTATAGAGATAAACCCCAAGTTGTTTCTAGTCCCGCCTCTAGGACTATATCATGTGTCATTTGGTGATCATGTTTTCCTGATAATGAAATAGTTGTTGTAACAAGGATGTCAATGACAATGAGAGTATATTGTTGGCAGAACAAGGATACCGAACAAACCTAATACCTACAGTACACTACAAGATTGCATCGTCACATAGTTGTTGGCTTTATCATAACATTGTCATTTGTGCACATCTGTCCTTTTACCGTGAGAATATTATGCTCCTTCATACATAAGATTTACTTTGGGGGACTTCAATCGTTGCATGTAAAAGGACAACCATTAAGTTGTCCTTTGGGTACTTCGAAAAAGTATGTTTAGAAAGATGGTAGTTCGACAATGGGATTTGCTCCCCTGACGATCTAGAGATACCCTCCAGGACCTCTTGATATTACGATATCCATCATCGTCTGGCCAGACACAATGTAATGAGATTCACGGGATATCTAAATACAGAAACGAGAAAAGAGAGCAAACATGGTAACGAGTATAACTTGCTATTGTAATCAAAGAGTTCCTTCAAATGGATACATACATATCTCACCTCGAGTTTGTTATGTATCACAAAGCAAAAGGAAACATGTATGAAGACAAGAGGTTCGCTCGAACCACTCGTGAATATACTAGGGTCTGTATAGATGTCTAGATCTCGCTATTGATTATTGACTAGAAAGGAGTTTCTGGATCATGTCCGCGTATCACCAAACCTATGGGGTCACACACTTAAGCGCCTTCAATATATTGAGTGTTTGTCGCATAATTATATGAGATTTTTATGTCGAAATATGTTCCGGACAATCAAAATAAGTTTCGGAATGAAATCAGAATTTGATTCGGAGTTTGGAAGAGGTTTGAAAGTGTTTCAAAGGCATATACAAAAAGTCCAATTAATTAGGGAATTTTTTTTCCATAATTTTACTATTTATTGGAAATAACAAAATGGCTCATGTGGGAAGTCCACATGGGCCGTGCCCCATAGGATGGGGCAACCCATGCGGCCAACCCCTTTCCTTGGGTGGCAAGATGGTGGGAGGGGCAAACCCTGGCCGGTTCCTACCCATGGCCTAGCTGCCAGCTACAAGGGGGCCCTATGGCACGCCTTCCTCTCCCCTCCTCCTATATAAAGGAGAGGAGGGTGCATCCCTAGAGCATGTGATTTCTCTCTTGATGGCTACAACTCTCCTCTCTCAAGTTTTTCTTTTTCAATCGCATATACAACGTCAGAAGGCTGCATGAACCTTCAATAGTTCTTCTTCATCGATGAAGAAGCTCTGCTGGATTGGAGGTGACGTACACATGGATACTTATAGAGGAATAATACTTTTGATTCTCGATCAAGAGCTGCACCAACGAACGAATCTCCGCTGCATCATTGGTATGAACTAGATCTAATGTAAGTGTGTTTTCTTCATAGTTTGATATTGGTGGTTCTCGTAGGCCACTTTTTTTGGTTTCCCCTATGTGAATCCCTACTGCTCGGTTGACGTTCAATGATCGATTTGTTGTCTAGATTCCTGTTTGGGCTGCAATTTAGGTTATTTGTCTTTGGATTTTTCTAGTTTGGTTAGCCATTTGTGTGCAATTGTTTTGAAAAAGTTACAGTCTCCTTGTTGCTTTGGTAAGCCTTGTTTTCTTGCTGGTTTTTTCTTATCTTTTTATGGGCTCTGTATTTTCCTGTTTCTTGATGTGATTTTTTTAGGGCAAAGGATGACCACACAAGTGCATGTAAACCCTCCATTAGAAATTGCATGCTATTTTTATACGTGCAATTGCATATAGATGCGCAATATGTGCAATTGCACATATGTGTAAATGTATGTATCTCCACATGTATATGCAAGTTGCATTTATTCACCAAAAGAATCTATACAATTGTATGCACAGGAGAAATCTATGTATATTTTTGCATGTTGATGTGTGTGTGCGTGCGTGCATCATTTAGATTTATTTTTATGCAATTGCATTGTTTCCCATCCCTGTGTAATTGCAACTGTCATACATATTTTTTAACTCATTTTTAGAAAACTAATTAAAGAGGCCCACACACAATTCATAGTCGTCCCCTAATTTTGCGTTTAGTATCTCTAGTGGGCGATGTAACTACATGTAGTGAAAGCAAACAAATGCTTCCTGTACGGGAAATAACGTGCTAATCATGCGCAAAATTGCAATAGCAAAAGCTAACAATTGCGCTGGAACATCCTCAACCATAACATGATTAGTCATGCGTTCTCGAGTGCCAAAATCAGTCCTAATAGTACCACTACAACATTTGGTTGCCAACCAATCCCAAACATGAGGACACTAAGAGCCCTGCAGATATTACATTACCCGAAGTGCAATAAGCAGCTGTGCCACGGAAGGCTCGTCATCTGCACTAGTGGAAAATGGGCCTATAGTCCCGGTTTTTGAACCGGGACTAATCACTCGGAACTAATGTTGGTCCCGATTCGGGCACGAACCGGGACCAATGGGTCTCCACGTAGGCGTGCGCGCAATGAGGGGGTGGATCATTGGTCCCGGTTCGTGGCACAAATTGGGACCAATGGGTCTCCACGTGGACGCTTGCGCAATGAGGGGGTGTGGATCATTGGTCCCGGTTCTTGGCACGAATCGGAATCGTTGGTCTTTGTATTTCGGGCTATTTTTTGTGTCGCGGCAGGTTTTTTTCCATTTATTTATTTGGTGTTTTGTATTTAATTAATGGTACTACATATATATAGCAATAATGAAACCACGATATATACGTATATATTACACATCATGATCATAAATATATTATACACCGTCTCATCCGTCTTCTTAGTCGAAACATATTAATTACAAACGGTACTCACACAAAATTTGATCTAATTTACATCTTCTTTTTTACACTTCACCATTCCAAATGAACCGGATAATAGTATTCTCCTTTCGGATCTATGACTTGTTCTAATAAGAATCCGGCAATTCCTCTTGAATTGTTTGCACGCGTTCTTGTGATAGAAGACCGTCCCACATCCATTCGATCTAATTTGAAGAAAGTGATCAATATATATAGATGAAACTAAACACAATTGGTGGTAATAAAATAAGTTGTGATTATTGTTTATCGTACTTCAATTTTTTGATGTTCCGGTCTGTGCCCTTCTCTTTGGTCGTTTGGCGAATGAACTCGCAGACATAGTATCCACATAAGTTATTCCTGGCTTCCTGCCTCAAGCACTTTACGAGAACGGAGTTTAATCAAAATAATAATCAAGCATGATAATGGTGGTATTGAAACTAGAATCAAAGAGATGCGTGGATCTAGCAACTAGTACTTACAGTCAATGGTTGAAATGTAAGATCTAGCTTCCAAACACCCCTAGTGTTGGCGTGAACCGTTTCCAAGCCTTCTGGAGGCATTCCTGCATGTTCGCCCACTTTTCTAAAGGTGTGCGTTTCGAGTCCAGGACTTTTACTACTCCGGTGTCAACAACAATGATTAACAGAATATAGTGAAAGCTGGACACACTAACAAAATATAACACGAGTCAATTATATGCTTAACATCGAGTAAGCAAAAATAGAATGTGTATAAGACAGTAACACTCACCTAACGTTGTAAGGAAATAGTATTTCCCTTCTGTTGCTGAAATACATCAACGCTTGTACCAAGTTATCCTCTGTCTCTTTGGAATTTGTTTTTAGAGTAACTTCATGAACGAAATTGCAGTCAACAAACGCAAGGTCGTAGATTTGTCCTTTGTTGCATTTGAGAATCTTCATTCTACATATATAATTAGTATAGTGATGAGTAAGATTATACAAGCAACGAATGAGCTGAGCTAGAAAGACTTAATTACAGAAATTAATAATACTTACAAACAATAGGCACTGACAATAGTTTTGTTGAGGGCGTCTCGTTGATAAACTGAAATAATTCTGAAAATTCAATCAATAGGAAGCCATCTCCATGACCGTAATGGTGGTGTTTATATCCAGCATAGATCTAGTTTTTGGATTCAGCACAGACTTGCATGTACCACTTATGCAATCTTCGCATTTTTGTTGGTAGATCTTTGACTAACTCGGGTTTGACGAGAGGAGCCCCGTACTGATATACATATGCTATTTGTTGGTACCCTTTGAACTCATCCATACGGCTCATGTACTCAGTAATAGACGGTCCATATAAATTTGGCCTTTTCTCCGTATAGTTGAACAAACTCCGGATCAATGTTCGGATCATGCCGCTCCTGGGCTCTCCACTCATTAGTATCGTACACTTTGAGCGGTTTGATCGATTGATTTTTCTGTTGTCCGAGCTGGACAACTTTTTTCCCGACTCTCCGCTCTTTTGCCTCAGCCGACTTGGTAATAGAGCGATTATAGTCTGATGTGAGCGATATGGGTTGGTGAAGCTAAATCTTAAGCGCGGCTGCTTTGGCTTTATCTTCTGCAGTGACCGGGAAGAATGGTTCTATCGGCTTTTTCTTGTTAGCCATGTCAATCTTCTACTTTTTTATAATGGGCAGCTGCGGCCGCAGCAATTTCCTCATCTGTCTTCTCGCAAGGTAGCTTCTTCATATTCTTATGAGGTACTTTTGGGAGGGGCGATAGCTTACGTTTCGGTGATCGTGGCGGCGAAGGTGGATTGCTGCTCTGAGGAGTGGGTGGCCTTAGCGGCACATAATTTGGAAGCACGATGTGCTCCTTTGGTCATACAATAGTCCCTCATTTGGCTTCTCCTACTTCAGTCAGCTCCATATCTTCCCCTGCAGGGTGGTCCAGCTTCAGCTCCTCAAAATCTTGCTTCACATCATCCACCGTGACGACAGCGTACCCTTTTGGAACCGGTTTGCAATGCTAAGTTGGGTTAGGCACAATTGATACGGCCATGCCGACCGCCGCCGTCACCCTTAAGTTCATAACTTGCACCTTTAACACACAAGTTGTGCTCTCCGTGATATCATCCACTGGGTAGCGTTTAGGAGGAGCCGTCGTCGGTGCATCATCATCAACATCATGGAGCTGCGTGGAAGCGACGCTGCTTTTCTTATTCGATAGGGCGCCGGTACCATCGAATGCAGCTTCTACCACGTGCCGCTGAGATTGGCCGCTAATACCTTCCTGGCTAAGTCTGTCGAGTTGATCTTGGTGCCGCTTTAATGCTTCTTCTACATTACGCAGCCGGTCTACAGCAGCCGCTTTCTCAGCTTCCTCCCTTTCCTTTCTCCTCTGATGGCTTTTATCGGGATATCTCTTCATTTCCATGGGGAAGGCAACCTTCCACGACTTGGAGCCTGGTGTGCCTCGTGCTCGTCCTTCGTGTTAAGGGCGCGTGTGAGCTCATCGTTCTCTCTATCAGTAACGAACTGTCCCGCTGCAACATCATCTACTACATTTCTAATATCATCGATGGGCAGTAGGGGATGATATTTGTGTTTCTGATTATATATTGCCCTCCCTTCTTCGTCCAACGTGCCCCCATGGCCGTAAAACCAGTTTCTCGCCCGTGGTGTTCATGTTGTGGGCTCTGGTCTGATCCCGACAGCAATGTAATTGACCTCAAGTGCATCCCCCTTAGGCATGCAACCGGCATAGCCAGCATGCCCCATATTATGATGGTACACTTTCTTAGTAGCATTCGCCGTATTTATTCTAGACCTTTCCAAAGCTTTCTCCGATGTCTTGTACTTCACAAAATCAGCCCACTGGTGTCTTAACTTAGCATAGCCGCCTTGATTGAAATCCGGAGTCTTCTCTACCTTGACAAAGTTATTGTACAGTTTCTTCTTCCAGTTCTTAAATGCATCAGCCATCTTGATGAGAGCAAACTTCTTGAATCTTTGCACAAGCTCCATTTTTGATATCTCCTCCTCGTCTGGATTCACATCTGGCCTCGGCAGGAGGAAATTAATCATAAGCTTGTCAAAAAGCTTATCTTTGGCGTTGTTGCCGACATACGGGACTCCACCGCCGCTTGGCCAATTCTATTCTTGAACGGTGATCGAGATGTAGTCCCTCACAAGAACTCCGCATTGCTTGACAAATTTTCTTGCGACATCGACGGGACCTTGCGGTTCGCCGTCTACACCGACCACTTCGATCCTATACCTCACAGTGTCATCCAACTTTTTTGTTGGGCCTCGTTTCGTTCTTACGGAAGAAGTTCTCGATCCGGAGGGCTAAAAGAAGAAAGAGTTTTAATATATGCATGTATATATATAAACAGCAGCATTTTAATTACAAAAATACATATATACACCTCGCCGGAGTTTGCGAGATTTAAGGTTCCGCCGAAGCCATCGCCTTCTCCCTCATCGGCTTCTCCCCTGTCCCAGACTTCGGCTTCTACCTCACCAGAGCCATCTCCTCGGTTGAGATACTCATCTCCCTCACCGGAATCATTTAGGAACTTCCTAGTGACATCGATATCGATATCTTTGTTTTCGTAGATCATTCTGTGGAGGATGTTTTCCTGATGTTCTGGATTAATAGTATATTGGTGTGTTGGATCCATAGTATGTTCAAATTAAGATTTGCAAGTTACTATAATGCAAATAATACAAAACACTATGCACTTATTTTCTAAATGGGTTCGGAATGCCCTAAGTGGACAAACCATCGAACCCATGGTACTTAGGGGTGTCGGCGTTCCTCTATGTAAAGTAAGGTTGAAAGTTGTATGAATATGAATGCTTACTTTTTTAAATGGTAGAGCTCATTTTTCTGAACATTTTGATATATTATACACATTTTTCTGATTTAAAATGAATTAGTTATGATTTTTCCCAATTTTAATCCATTTTCAAATCATTTTTAAATAAATAAACATTTTTGGAATTCTTAAAATTATTTTTCATCTGGCCCCACATGTCTGACCTAATTAAAAACCTAATTAAAGGGCCGGGGGAGGCTTACCGACAGGCGGTGGCCGCCGGCGTGCGGGGGCGGAGCTGCCTGCGGAGCGGGCATGGGTAGGGGCGCGTGCCTCCTCCTCCTTGGGCGGCGCGGTCGGAGGCGCGGGCTTGGGCGACGCGGGCTCGGGCTACGCGGGCAGGGGCAGGTGCACGGGTGACGGCGTCGGGGGCGGAGCGACGCGGGCTAAGTCGGCTCTGTCCACGACGAAGAGGGCGACGGCGGCGCGGTGAAGACGGTCGAAAATCCGGCAGCCTGACGACGTCGTTCTGCTTCGCGCGTGATTTTCCTTAGGCGTTTTGTGAGTGAAGTGGATGGGGAAGAAGAAAGAGGAGCAACACTTACGTAGTACAGGCCTTTGGTCCCGGTTCGTCCCACCAAGCGGGACCAAAGGCTCAACGGTCCCGGTTGGTGGGACGAACCGGGACCAAAGGTCTCGGGTGGAGCGTTCCTGGGGCCGCCACGTGTGCACGCGCACCAAGGGTCATTGGTCCCAGTTCGTAGGACGATCCAGGATCTTTGACCCTTTTCAAATTTTGCCCAAACTTTTGGTCTTTTCGCCATTTTCAAATTTGCTTTCTTCTTTAATTAATAAGATGGTTCAATTTAAGATGATTATTTATTTAGAATTTTAAAAAACGTTTAACAGGAAAAGTGCTTCAATTTAAATAACTAATCAAAAACCATTTTCTATTTTCAAATATTTTTATTTTAACTATACAATTTTACTATTTTCAATTAAAATTGCATTAACAAATATTTATTGCATAATTTGGAATTTCAAAAAACTTTCAACAGGAAAAGTCCTTCAATTTAAACAACTTATCAAAAACCATTTTCTGTTTTTAAATATTTTTATTTTAACTATATAATTTTAGTATTTTCAATTAAATTTGCATTAACAAAATATTTATTGCATAATTTGGAATTTGAAAAAGCTTTCAACGGAAAAAGTGCTTCAATTTAAATAACTAATCAAAAACCATTTTCTGTTTTCAAATAATTTTATTTTAACTATACAATTTTAATATTTTCAATTAAAATTGCATTAACAAATATTTATTGCATAATTTAGAATTTGAAAAAACTTTCAACAGGAAAAGTGCTTCAATTTAAATAACTAATCAACAATCATTTTCTGTTTCAAATATTTTTATTTTAACTATACAATTTTACTATTTTCAATTAAAATTTCATTAACAAATATTTATTGCATAATTTGGAATTTGAAAAAACTTTCAATAGGAAAAGTGCTTCAATTTAAATAACTAATCAAAAACCATTTTCTGTTTTCAGATATTTTTATTTTAACTATACAATTTCACTATGTTCAATTAAAATTGCATTAACAAATATTTATTGTATAATTTGGAAAACGGGGTATTCAAAACCTTTTTCTGATTTATAAAAGAATTATTCTAACTATTTAAATTATTAACATTTATGCCGTTTTCTATTAAAAATTCATTAACTATTTTTTGCATATTTCATTAACTAAGAAGTCGGGCTAGGAATCTTCATCCCCGCCGTTTTGAATATGGTTTCAATCGGGCATAACAAATTCAAAACCGATCCAAACAACGTGAAACCTTCGCGTGGTGTCATATGATGTATCATAGTTGCAAGGAAAAATATTGAACTCGAAAAATTGCAAACATCATAAAAAATCCTTCACAAAATGACCTATCATGTTTGAGGTTTCATGGCATTTAGGTCAAACCACAAATGTTATGGCTAGTATCAGGGCATAGTTTGAGATAATGTGCCCATATTGTGCACACATGTGCATCTTGGGATGGCTTACGATGTTGCAGGAGGAAGTTTTCCTTTTCGACGCACAAAAAAGCCAATTTCTATTTTTGAGGTGCCAAAATCGGGGTGTTGTGTGAAGCAACCACCAAATTAGAGTTTGGCATTAGTACAACCCATTTTTAAAAAATACTATACCACCTTAGATGGAAAATTTCCCAATCGGTGTATCTGGAACCTTTCCGTTCATCCCTCATGAAAAAGACAAATTCCTGCCAAATCGGTAGGAGGTTGCCCAGATTCGAACTACAAGTACGTGATATAATGCTTGTGAATTTTTTTAAAAATCATTTATAGGTTCACAACATGCTATTTCATCAGAGATCCACTTCAAGTTCAGTGAGGCTCATCCCCGGGCTAGGAATCTTCATCCCTGCTGTTTTGAATATAGTTTGAAACGGGCATAACAAATTCAAAAACGATCCAAACAACATGAAACCTTCACGTGGTGTCATATTATGTGTCATAGTTGTAAGGAAAATTATTGGACTTGAAAAATTGCAAACATCATAAAAAATCCTTCACAAAATGACCTATCATGTTCGAGGTTTCATAGCATTTAGGTCAAACCACCAATGTTATGGCTAGAATCAGGGCATAGTTTGAGATATTGTGCCCATATTGTGCACACATGTGCATCTTGGGATGGCTTACGACGTTGCAGGAGGAAGTTTTTCTTTTCGACACACAAAAAAGGCAATTTCCATTTTTGAGGTGCCGAAATCGGGGTGTTCTGTGAAGCAACCACCAAATTAAAGTTTGTCATTGGTACTAACCCATTTTTCAAAAATACTAGACCACCTTAGATGGAAAATTTCCCAACCGGTGTATCTGGACCTTTCCGTCTATCCCTTATGAAAAAGAGAAATTCCTGCTGAATCGGTAGGAGGTTGCCCAGATTTGAACTACAATTACATGATATAATGCTTGTGAATTTAAAAAAAACCATTAATAGGTTCACAACATGCTATTTCATCATAGATCCATGATATTTTGCAAACGTATCTATAGTTTTTGGTGTTCCATGCTTGTTTAGTATCTGCTTTCTTATGTTTTGTCCATACTTTGGAGTATTTTTATACACTTTCTTGGACTAACCTATTGACAAGATGACACAGTGCCAGTTGCCTGCTTTCTACTGTTTTTGGTTCCAGGAAAGTCAGAAAATGAATATTCTCGGAATTGGACCGAACAAAAGCCAAAGTCGATATTTTACCGGAAGACTCACAGAGCCAGAAGATGAGACGGAGAGGGGCCATAGGGTGGCCACACCATGTGGTGGCGCGGGTCCACGCTAGCCGCGCCACCTGGTGGTGTGGGCCCCCTGGCCGCCCACCGACCTTGCCTCTTCGCCTATAAGATGCCTCCCGATGCAAAAACCCTAAATCATCTAGCCTCCAACCACGAAAAGTTTCGTAGCGCCGCCGCCACCAAAGAGGAGATTCGGGGGACAGAAAGTCTCTGTTTCGGCACCCTGCCATCTCCATCGATCTCCACCACCATCTCCATCGCCGTTGCTGATTCCCATGATGATGAGGGAGTAGTTCTTCCTCGAGGCTAAGGGTTCTACCGGTAGCTATGTGTTCATATCTCTTTCTCTATGCATGATCATATTGTGATCATGAGCTTTGTAATCAAGTAGATCTACCTTGCTACTCAAGTGCTTTAATAGATCTCTGCTCTCCCCATGTGTGTGAAAGTGACAACGTGCACACCATGGTGGCACTTGGGCTAGAGATTGCAAATACTTGTTATGACTTATATTTGGAGTTGGATGTATTTATGAAATTGTGGTGTTTGTTGGAACCATCTAGTGCTCAAGGTGACAGTGTGGGGTTATCTAGATGGGGAAAGCGAACTTTGAGGTGTGCTGTTATAGCCCTACCATGGATTAGAGTGTCCAATCGGAGAGTAGTTCATAGTAGTATCGTAAAGAGAATATATTTATATGAGAGTGTTCACTAGTGAAAGTATGATCCATAGGCCTTGTTTCAAAGCATTGAAACACCGTTTGCAACTAGATCTGTTACCTGTTTACTTGTTGCTATCTTTATTTCAGTTTGCCTTTAGTTTCTTCCACGCCATCAAAGCTATTTTCTGGCACCGTTACCACTTATAATTATCCATACCACTTGTATTTCACTATCTCTTCATCGAACTAGTGCACCTATACACCTGACAAGTGTATTGGGTGTGTTGGGGACACAAGAGACTTCTTGTATCTTGATTGCAGGGTTGCTTGAGAGGGAATACCTTTGACCACGTCCTCCCTGAGTTCTATAAACCTTGGGTGATCCACTTAAGGGAAAACTTACTTATGTTCTACAAACCTCTGCACTTGGAGGCCCAACAACTGTCTAGAAGAATAGAAGTGCGTAGACATCAAGCTTTTTTCTGGCGCCGTTGCTAGGGAGGTAAGGTAAAAGATACTCACATCCTCCGATGTGAGTGCTCGAAGTTATTTCCTTTAGATTCTGCAATTTTGTCTTTTTGTTTCTTGTTTTCACTAGTTAGGCTTAATGGAAAACAACAACAAAATTAAAGAGCTTTATAGTATTTATCTTAAGTTAGGACATGAAGTGTTTGAAGAGAAAATTAAAAAACCTATGGAACTTTATTTGCATGCTAATAGCAATGTTATTAGTATGAATTCTTTGAACACCATTATTGCTAATGCTATGGAAATGTCTAAGCTTGGGCCTGATACATTGCAAATGTATCTATAATTTCTGATGTTCCATGCTTGGTTTTATCTACTTTCTTGTGTTTTGTCCACACTTTGGAGTACTTTTCATATGATTTCTTGGACTAACCTATTAACAAGAGCCACAGTGCCAGCTGCCTGTTTCTGCTGTTTTTGGTTCTAGGAAGTCAGAAAATGAATATTCTCGGAATTGGACGGGACAAAAGCGAAAGTTGCTATTTTACCGGAAGACATCTGGAGCCAGAATACGAGACGGAGAGGAGCTGGGGCCTGGCCACACCACCTGGCCGTGCGGCCAGGCCTGGCCTGCACCAGGGGGTGGTCTGGCCGCCCCAGGCACCCCCTCGGCCTCTCCTTCCGCCTATATATTGCTTCTGATACGGAAACCCTAAGCACCCGATAAAAAAATCCACGAAAGAGTCTGTAGTCGCCGCCATCTCCATCCCTAGATCAGGAGGGATCTGAAGCTCTTCTCGGCACCCTGCCGGAGAGGGGAATTCACCCTAGAGGACTTCTTCATCACCATGCAAGCCTCCAGTGTGATGGGTGAGTAGTTCATCTCTGGACTACGGATCCATGTAGTAGCTAGATGGCTGGTTCTTCTCATTTGTGCTTTCATGTCTAGATCTTGTGAGCTCCATTCATGATCAAGATCATCTATTTGTAATTCTACATGTTGTGTTTGCGGGGATCCGATGGATATTGAGATGCTATTTCAGATTGATTATTGATTCTATCATGTCTTTGTTATTTGTGGTCTTGCATGCTTTCCGTTGTTAGTAGCTATCTTGGCCAAGTAGATGCTAGCAAATCCAAGAGTTAGTATTTATGCTCGATAGTGGGTTCATGCCTCTGGTAATCTAGGGAAGTGATAGATATCTCTAAGGTACTAGATGTGTTGTTGCTACTAGGGAGAAAACAACAATCCTTTGTTCATAGAACAATCATATTATTTACTTTACATGCAATTCGTAAAGCAATAATCTGTTGCTTGCAACTTAATACTTGAGGGGGTTTGGATGATAACCTGAAGGTGGATTATTAGTCATAGATGTTGTTGGATGACGGTCTATGTATAATTTTGTAATGTCCAATCGAATCTCAAAGGAGTCAAGATGATTAGTATATGCTTGTATGCTTTCTCGATGTTTGTCAATTGCCCCGCTGTAATTTGTTCACCCAACATGTTATCTATCTTAAGGAGAGCCACCTCTAGTGAATTATTGACCCCGGTCCTTTCTTTTACATACAATCTACAAACTGTTTACTGCTTTGTGTTTACTTTCTGCAAACTATTACTTCCTTCCATTTGATACGTTTAATCCTTTGTTTTCAGCAAAACCGGTGAGATTGACAACCTCATCGCAAGTTGGGGACAGAGTTTTGTGGTTGTGTTGTGCAGGTCTTCACGTTGCTGCTGGCATCGGTAGTGCGCCCTGCCAACGTTCAGCTAGCTACACCTCTGGGGTGTTTCCTTGCTCCTACTGGATTGATAACCTTGGTTTCATAATTGAGGGAAACTTACTGCTGTGCTCATCATACCTTCCTCTTGGGGTTCCCCAACAAGCTCGACATCAACCACGAGCTAGCAAGTATTTTTTCTGGCGCTGTTGCCGGGGAGTCAAGGACATCTTTACAAGGGGAGTCCCTCATAACCAATCTCTTTACTTTGTTATTTTTGTTTTACTTAGTTTCTTTTTGTTTTGTTTGCTTGTTTCTTTATCAAAAACACAAAATTTTTAGTTCTACTAGTTTGCTTTCTTTATCAAAAACACCAAAAAATTAGGTCTACTAGTAGCTAGTGACTTCACTAGCACCAACAATTATGATTTTAGGAGCACACCTATTGCTCCACATGTTCCTAGAGATACTTTGTTTGAAATTAAACCTGCTTTACTCAATCTTGTTATGAGAGAACAATTTTCTGGTATTGGTAATGAAGATGTTGCTGCCCATCTAAATAACTTTGTTGAACTTTGTGAGATGCAAAAGCATAGGGATATAGATGGAGATATTTTTAAGCTTAAATTGTTTCCTTTCTCTTTGAGAGGAAAAGCTAAAGAATGGTTGAATTCCTTAACTAGGAATAGTATTGATTCTTGGACTAAGTGCAAAGATGCTTTCATTGGAAAATACTATCCTCCTGCTAAGATTTATCCATGAGAAGTGAAATAATGAAGTTTAAACAATATGATAATGAACATGTTGCTCAAGCTTGGGAAAGAATGAAATCTTTGGTTAAGAATTTTCCCACTCATGGACTGACTGCTTGGATGATCATCCAAACTTTTTATGCAGGATTGAACTACTCTTCAAGGAACCTATTGGATTCTGCTGCTGGAGGTACCTTTATGACCATCACTTTGGGCGCTGCAACAAGCTTCTGGATAATATGATGGTTAGTTACTCTGAATGGCATACTGAGAGAGCTCCACAAGGTAAGAAGGTAAATTCTGTTGAGGAAACCTCCTCCTTGAGTGATAAAATTGATATTATTATGTCTATGCTTGTTAATGGGAAAGCCCAAATATTGATCCAAATAATGTTCCTTTAGCCTCTTTGGTTTCTCAAGAAGATCAAGTTGATCTGAACTTCATAAGAAATAACAATTTTGGCAACAATGCTTATGGTAGTAACAATTATAGGCCTTACCCTCCTAATAATACTTATGGTTATAATGGCAAGCCTCGATTACCTAGTGAAGGAATAATTTTTGAAGTTGAAAGAGCCATTAAGAACTTCATGCAAATGCAATATGAACAAAATCAACTATTTACTAAAACTATGGAGGCACAATCTACCATTTTGAGGAACATTAGCCATCAACTTGAGAGTCCAAATAGGGAAATTCCTAGTTTACAATTCAAACTTTCTAATGCTGAAAGGAATATATCATCTTTGTCTGAAGCTCAATCTTCATTGATTAATAAAATGGCCGCTAAACCCTAAACTAATGATAATCCCTTTGCAGCTACTAATGCCATACAAGTAAGAATTGATGAAAATGTTAGACTATTAGCTGAATTACATGCTAAGTGGGAGAGAGAAGATGAAATTGCTAGAAACATTAGTGTTTCTACTATCACTACCACTAGTGTTGATGCTAGTAATAGCTCTACTACTTTAGATGATAAATTTGATTTTGATCTTGATGGTTGCAATATCTCTGAAGTTATTAAGTTCCTACAAAAGCTTGCTAAAAGTCCTAATGCTAGTGCTATGAACATGGCCTTTACAAAACACATTACTGATGCGCTCATAAAGATTAAAGAAGAAAAGATGA
This sequence comes from Avena eriantha, assembly GCA_910589775.1. Lineage (NCBI taxonomy): Eukaryota > Viridiplantae > Streptophyta > Magnoliopsida > Poales > Poaceae > Avena > Avena eriantha. The sequence goes on from OU342744.1 coordinate 445,501,337, forward strand.
AACATAAAGCTTCTATTCCTATAAAACAAGAAGATGGTTGGGAACCCATCATTAATATGAAAGTGAATGATTTTGATTCAAAGCTTTATGTGATCTTGATAGTAGTGTTTCTATTATGCCTAGAAGGATTTATGAAATGCTTGATTTGCCTCCACTTGAAGATTGTTATTTGAATGTCCCACTTGATGATAGTGCTAAAAAGAAACTCATGGGGAGTATTAATGATGTTCTTATTATGGTTAACAATGCCCATGTCCCTGTTGATTTCTATGTTTTGGATGTTGAATACAATGCTTCTTGTCCTATTACTTTGGGAAGACCTTTTCTTAGAACTGTTGGTGCCATTATTGATATGAAAGAAGGCACCATTAAATATCAACTCCCACTCAAGAAAGGTATACAACACTTCCCTAAGCATAGAGAGAAGATTTCTTTTTCCTCTCCTATGAAAACAAAATTTGGTTTTAATGCTTCTTCATTTGAGAACACTTGATTCTTTTTCTTGCTTCTTATGCCTAACTTAAAGGCGTTAAAGAAAAGTACTTATTGGGAGATAACCCAAAAGTTTTAGATGAGTCTTGGAAGTTATTACTTCAGTAATAACCTCTCCTTATCCTTTTTATTTGCTTTTTGTGCCAAGAGTAACCTCTAATGAGAGAGAAGTAATGATTGGGAAAGTTGTTGTCCCAAAACAGATTTTTGTGCTTCACCGTAAAAATTCGTGTAAAATCTCTGTACGTCCTTTTCAGGCGTGCATTTTTGTGATTCTGCCCCAGGTTGTTAGTTAACATTCGTTAGTTCAACACTTTTATTTGAGCAATAGAAGGTCTTCGAAAAAAATCGTCTTTACCTGCTGGTCTGTTTTGACAGATTTCTGCCATTTTCTGCATTTGCTTCTTGTTGGTCCTTTTTGAGTCTTTTGGGGAATTGAGCATTTTGAGGGGAGTGCTACAGTATCTAGTGTTTTAATGGAAGTTTTATTGGTGTTAGAACTTAACCAAAAGACTCATTATCTTGAGTGCACTAATGTTGCTAATAACGATTGTGTCAAGTTTTGTATGAAGGAAAAATTCCAGGTGTATGGAAGGAATGAGTAATGAGATGAAGGATGGACTAAAGCTCAAGCTTGGGGATGCCACACATGTCACCCCAATAAATATCCAAGAAATACAAGCATCAAAGCTTGGGGATGCCCAAGGCATCCCCTTCTTCATCAATAAAAATCCCAGGTTTCTTCCAAACGCTTCATTTTTATTGTTTCATGCACAGTTGTGTTGTTCTTGGAACGTCTTCTTTTTCATTTTCGTTTTGGTTTTTAGTTTGTTGGTTTGCTTAGTTTGCTGAATAAATTTGGTTGGACCCCCTCTTTCATACATTGGTTTTCAAATAGTTTGGTTTGGATTGGAAAAGAGTAGGAAAGTTCGTGCTTAAGTGGTAAAGAGAGCTTGTTTTTTACTGTGGCCTATGCTTTTTCATGCCATGCTTGATATTGTTTTGGCTTTATGCTTAGTATTATTTGCTTTAGCATTACATGTTATAAACAATTGAGATTGCTTAATGTGCCTTGGATGAATCATGCGTTGTTTTAGCATATTAAAGCATAGTTTAGTGGTATTCTCCTTTGATGCTTTATTTGGGTTGACTTGGCACATGCTCACACCATGTTATGACTATCAAAAGTCACCATAGCCTTGATGATCCTTTAGTTTTCAACTTGTAGTATCACTTTATGCTTTGATCAATGATGTTTTGTCGCTCTCCATGATTATGGCCATTATTGCTCTCTGAGTTTGTCGCTCCCAGTCTTTTGCCAGCCTCCGTAACCAAGTATGAGTTCCACTCATGCATCCAACTCCTTAAACCAAGTTATTCCAAAGAGTCCACCATACCTACTTACTAGCATATGCTATTCCAAGTATATTCTTGTTTTTATCTACCTTCCAAATTAAACTTGTTATGTGAAAATTAGTGATTAAAGCTCTCACGAACTTGATGGCACACCTTACTTTTCTTGCATTTAATAAACTTGAACCATTGGGCCCTTCTTTGTTGTGTATATGCTTGCGCTTTATAAGTTGAAATTAGCAGAACCATGTATCATGGGGAACTCTTTCAACATTGCACGTGTACTTTCTACCCCGTTGATATCATGTTCTTTTGCTTATGGATCCCAGCGATGTGAAATAAACGGGGAACTTGTAAGATCATGTAGTTTGTATGTGTGTTCGAGAAATGCCTGGGCCGCTAGCCTAAGCCATGCCTAATCATGGTGGAAACTTTCAGCATCACCATAATGAGCACTCTATGAAGCATCCTCAATAAAAACCTATGCATATAGCAAATAAAAAGATCGCTGAGATGCTCATTGTCTGCTTGCCTTGTCATTTTCATTATGGGATTGCTCATGTATCATGAGCAAAGGGGTACCCCATTGGAGGTTCTTTATGATACATATGTACTTACAATGACAAGAGCTTACTTGTGACTAAAGTTGAGTAGCATGAGGTTCGGTCTTCGTAAGTAAGGGGCATGAGATTTTGGTTTATAACTTGTCAAGTATATCCTCTTAGTTGTGTCACTTTAACCTTAACCACCTTCAAGATGCTTATAATAGGGGCAATGAGAGCTGAAAGCTAACAAGTACCATAATTTTTGGAAGCTCTTTATGAGACTTGAATCCCTACTTCCTTCTATGAAGGCCTTTCTTCCACCATTATATTGAGTCTCCACCTTCTATCTTTATGCACCTACTTTGAGAGCATAGTGTCCATTCTTAGTCCGATGTGCATTGTCCCAAGACTAGTTGATTGATGCATAACTTGATATTGCTTGTTTTAAACTATTTGTATATAGTCACTCTTATGAACTTTGAAGGTGTCATATGCATTTATATTTGCTACTCTATGAGGGACAAGCTGAATACTACTATGCTATGTTTTCTTTATGTGAAACAAACAAACGTCTTGCAAAGCATTGTTATTCATGAATCTTTTGTTTGTCCCTTTTCATGTTGCAACATAGTTTCTTTCTCTTATTGCTAGAACTTTGTCTTTCATGTTATGACTGAAGTACCAACTTTGAATGTTTTACAAATACTTTGATCAAGTTTATGATGGTGCATGTCACCTCAAAAATTATTCTTTCTTTTTATCACTTACCTACTCGAGGACGAGCAGGAGTTAAGCTTGGGGATGTTGATACATTGCATGTATCTATAATTTCTGATGTTCCATGCTTGGTTTTATCCACTTTCTTATGTTTTGTCCACACTTTGGAGTACTTTTCATATGATTTCTTGGACTAACCTATTAACAAGAGCCAAGTGCCAGCTGCCTGTTTTCTACTGTTTTTGGTTCCAGGAAGTCAGAAAATGAATATTCTCAGAATTGGACGGGACAAAAGCCAAAGTTGCTATTTTACCGGAAGACATCTGGAGCCAGAATACGAGACGGAGAGGGGCTGGGGCCTGGCCACACCACCTGGCCGCACGGCCAGGCCTGGCCCGCGCTACGGGGTGGTCTGGCTGCCCCAGGCACCCCCTCGGCCTCTCCTTCCGCCTATATATTCCCTCTGATACGGAAACCCTAAGCACCCGATAAAAAATCCATGAAAGATTCTATAGCCGCCGTCATCTCCATCCCTAGATTGGGAGGGATCTCAAGCTCTTCCCAGCACCCTGCCGGAGAGGGGAATTCACCCTAGAGGCCTTCTTCATCACCATGCAAGCCTCCGGTGTGATGCGTGAGTAGTTCATCTCTGGACTACGGGTCCATGTAGTATCTAGATGGCTGGTTCTCCTCCTTTGTGCTTTCATGTATAGATCTTGTGAGCTCCATTCATTATGAAGATCATCTATTTGTAATTCTGCATGTTATGTTTGTGGGGATCCGATGGATATTGAGATGCTATTTCAGATTGATTATTGATTCTATCATGTCTTTGTTATGTGTGATCTTGCATGCTTTCCGTTGTTAGTAGCTATCTTGGCCAAGTAGATGTTAGCAACTCCAAGAGTTAGTATTTATTCTTGATAGTGGGTTCATGCCTCTGGTAATCTGGGGAAGTGACATAAATCTCTCAGGTACTAGATGTGTTGTTGCTACTAGGGAGAAAACAACAATCCTTTGTTCATAGAACAATCGTATTGTTTACTTTACACGCAATTCGTAAAGCAATAATATGTTGCTTGCAACTTAATACTGGAGGGGGTTCGGATGATAACCTGAAGATGGATTGTTAGTCATAGATGCAGTTGGATGACGGTCTATGTATAATGTTATAATGCCCAATCAAATCTCAAAGGAGTCAAGATGATTAGTATATGCTTGTATGCTTTCTCGATGTTTGTCAATTGCCCCACTGTAATTTGTTAACCCAACATGTTATCTATCTTAAGGAGAGCCACCTCTAGTGAACTATGGACCCCAGTCCTTTCTTTTACATACAATCTACAAACTATTTACTGCTTTGTGTTTACTTTCTGCAAACTATTACTTCCTTCCATTCAATACGTTTAATCCTTTGTTTTCAGCAAAACCGGTGAGATTGACAACCTCATCGCAAGTTGGGGACAGAGTTTTGTGGTTGTGTTGTGCAGGTCTTCACGTTGCTGTTGGCATCGGTAGTGCGCCCTGCCAATGTTCAGCTAGCTACACCTTTGGGGTGTTTCCTTGCTCCTACTGGATTGATAACCTTGGTTTCATAACTGAGGGAAACTTACTACTGTGCTCATCATACCTTCCTCTTGGGGTTCCCCAACGAGCTCGACATCAACTACGAGCCAGCATGGCCATTCTTAGTTTAATGTGCATTGTCCCAAAACTTGTTGATTGATGCATAACTTTGATATTGTTTGTTCCTAAACTATTTGTATCTAGTCACCCTTATAAACTTTGAAGGTGTCCTATGCATTTATGTTTTGCTACTCCATGAGGGACAAGCTGAATGCCACTATGCTATGTTTTCTATATGTGAAACAAACAAACGTCTTGCAAAGCATTGTTATTCATGAATCTTTTGTTTGTGCCTTTTCATGTTACAACATAGTTGATATGTCTTATTGTTAGAAATTTATCTTGCATGCTATGTTAAAGTACTATGATCCCAGCTATCAATGTTTTATAAATGCCTTGATCATGATTGTGATGGTGCATGTCACCTCAAAAATTATTCTTTTCTTTTTATCACTTACCTACTCGAGGACGAGTAGGAGTTAAGCTTGGGGATGTTGATACGTTGCAAACGTATCTATAATTTTTGATGTTCCATGCTTGTTTAGTATCTACTTTCTTATGTTTTATCCACACTTTGGAGTATTTTTATACACTTTATTGGACTAACCTATTGACAAGATGCCATAGTGCGAGTTGCCTGTTTTCTGCTGTTTTCGGTTCTAGGAAAGTCAGAAAATGAATATTCTCGGAATTGGACCGGACAAAAGCCAAAGTCGATATTTTACCGGAAGACTCACGGAGCCAGAAGACGAGACAGAGAGGGGCCACAGGGCGGCCACACCATGTTGTGGTGCGGGTCCACCCTGGTCGTGCCACCTAGTGGTGTGGGCCCCCTGACCGCCCACCGACCTTGCCTCTTCGCCTATAAGATGCCTCCTGATGCAAAAACCCTAAATCATCCAGCCTCTAGCCACGAAAAGTTCCGAAGCGCCGCCGCCACCGAAGAGGAGATTCGGGGGACAAAAAGTCTCTGTTCCGGAACCCTGCCGGGACGGGGAAGTGCCCCCGGAGCCATCTCCATCGATCTCCACCACCATCTCCCTCGCCCTAACACCAAATAAACTTCCATTAGAACACTAGCTACTGTAGCACTTTCCTCAAAAAGCTCAATTCCCCAAAGGAACTCGAGAACGAACTAACAAGAAGCAAATGCAAAAAATGGCAGAAATCTGTCAAAACAGACCAACAGGTAAAGACAAATTTTTTCAAAGACCTTCTGTTGCTCAAATAAAAAAGTGTTGAACTAACAAAAGTTAGATAACAACCTGGGGCAGAAGCAAAAACAATTACAGCTCAATCAGACGTACAGAGCTCTCTCAAGAATTTTTACGTTGAAGCACAGAAATCTGTTTCGGGACAACAACTTTCCCAATCATTACTTCACTCTCATTAGAGGTAACTCTTGGCACAAAAAGCAAATAAAAAGGATAAGGAGAGGTTATTACAGAGGTAATAACTTCCAAGACTCATCTAAAACTTTTGGGTATTCTCCCAATAAGTACTTTTCTTTAATGCCTTTAAGTTAGGCTTGATTGTTTGAGAAGATGCTCACATAGGAAATATGAACTGAAGTAAAAGAGAGCATCAAGAAGCAAATTCAAAACACATTTAAGTCTAACCCACTTCCTATGCATAGGAATCTTGTAAAGAAACAAGTCATGAAAGCACAAAGTAACAAGCATAGGAAGGCAAAACAAGTGCAACTTCAAAATTTTCAACATAAAGAGGGGAACTTAATACTATTGAGACACATAAAACCATGTTTCCCTCTCTCATAATAACTTTCAGTAGCATCATGAATAAAAGTAACAATATAACTATCATAAGAAACATTCTTATCATGATCCACATGCATATAATATTTATTACTCTCCACATAAGCATAGTCATTCTTATCAATTGTAGTAGGAGCAAATTCAACAAAATAGCTATCATTATTATTCTCATCACCATAATCATCAAATATAGGAGGCATATTGTAGTCATTAATTTCCTCCTCAATAGTAGGTGGACTGAAAATATCATATTCATCATTGTAATCATCATATATTGGAGGTTTGGTATCATCATAAGCAATAGAATAGCTATCTTCCAAAGCTGGGGAACTAAAAAGATCATTTTCATAAAAACTAGCTTCCCCAAGCTTAGACTTTTCCATAGCATTAGCAATAATGGTGTCCAAAGAATTCATACTAACAACATTGCTATTAGCATGCAAATAAAGTTCCATAGGTTATTTAATTTTCTCTTCAAACACTTCATGTCATAACTCAAGATAAATACTATAAAGCTCTCTAATTTTGTTGTTGTTTTCCATTAAGCCTAACTAGTGAAAACAAGAAACAAAAAGACAAAATTGCAGAATCTAAAGGAAATAACTTCGAGCACTCACACCGGAGGATGTGAGTACCTTTTACCTTACCTCCCCGGCAACGGCGCCAGAAAATACGCATTTGCCGTGGGAGGTTCTTCTTCTTTAATCCCCCGGTGTGAATACCTTTTACCTTACCTCCCCGGCAATGGCGCCAGAAAATAGCTTGATGTCTACGCACTTCTATTCTTGTAGACAGTTGTTGGGCCTCCAAGTGCAGAGGTTTGTAGAACAGCAGCAAGTTTTCCCTTAAGTGGATCACCCAAGGTTTATCGAACTCAGGGAGGAAGTGGTCAAAGGTATTCCCTCTGAAGCAATCCTGCAATCAAGATACAAGAAGTCTCTTGTGTCCCCAACACACCCAATACACTTGTCAGGTATATAGGTGCACTAGTTCGGCGAAGAGATAGTAAAATACAAGTGGTATGGATAATTATAAGTGGTAATGTTGATAGAAAATAGCTTGATGGCGTGGAAAAGACTAAAGCAAAACTGAAATAAAGATGGAAGCAAGCAAACATGTAACAGATCATATGAAAAGTACTCCAAAGTGTGGACAAAACACAAGAAAGTAGATAAAACCAAGCATGGAACATCAGAAATTATAGATACATTTGCAATGTATCAGGCCCAAGCTTAGACATTTCCATAGCATTAGCAATAATGGTGTTTAAAGAATTCATACTAATAACATTGCTATTAGAATGCAAATAAAGTTCCATAGGTTTTTTAATTTTCTCTTCAAACACTTCATGTCCTAACTTAAGATAAATACTATAAAGCTCTCTAATTTTGTTGTTGTTTTCCATTAAGCCTAACTAGTGAAAACAAGAAACAAAAAGACAAAATTGCAGAATCTAAAGGAAATAACTTCGAGCACTCACATCGGAGGATGTGAGTATCTTTTACCTTACCTCCCTAGCAACGGCGCCAGAAAAAAGCTTGATGTCTACGCACTTCTATTCTTCTAGACAGTTGTTGGGCCTCCAAGTGCAGAGGTTTGTAGAACATAAGTAAGTTTTCCCTTAAGTGGATCACCCAAGGTTTATAGAACTCAGGGAGGACGTGGTCAAAGGTATTCCCTCTCAAGCAACCCTGCAATCAAGATACAAGAAGTCTCTTGTGTCCCCAACACACCCAATACACTTGTCAGGTGTATAGGTGCACTAGTTCGGCGAAGAGATAGTGAAATACAAGTGGTATGGATAATTATAAGTGGTAACGGTGATAGAAGATAACTTGATGGCGTGGAAGAGACTAAAGGCAAACTAAAATAAAGATGGAAGCAAGCAAACATGTAACAAATCTAATAGCAAACGGTGTATCAATGCTTAGAAACAAGGCCTAGGGATCATACTTTCACTAGTGAACACTCTCATAAATATATTATCTTCATGATACTACTCTTAACCACTCTCCGGTTGGACACTCTAATCAACGGTAGGGCTATAACAGCACACCTCAAAGTAAGCCTTTCCCATCTAGAAAACCCCACACTATCACCTTGAGTACTAGATGAGTCCAACAAACACCATAATTTCATAAAGACATCCAACTCCAAATATAACTCATAACAAATATTTGTAATCTCTATCCTAAGTGCCACCATGGTGAGCACGCTGTCACTTTCACACACATGGGGAGAGCAGAGATCTATTAAAGCACTTGAGTAGCAAGGTAGATCTACTTGATTACAAAGCTCATGATCACAATAAGATCATGCATAGAGAGAGAGATGAACACATAGCTATCGGTAGAACCCTTAGCCTCGAGAGAGAACTACTCCCTTATCATCATGGGAATCAACAATGGTGATGGAGATGGTGGTGGAGATCGATGGAGATGGCTCCGGGGGCACTTCCCCGTCCCGGCAGGGTGCCGGAATAGAGACTTTCTGTCCCCCGAATCTCCTTTTTGGTGGCGGCGGCGCTGCGGAACTTTTCGTGGCTGGAGGCTTGATGATTTAGGGTTTATGCATCGGGAGGCTTCTTATAGGCGAAGAGGCAAGGTCGGTGGAGGCCAGAGGGGCCCACACCACCTGGTGGCGCGGCTAGGGCTAGCCCGCGCCACCACATGGTGTGGCCACCCTGTGGCCCCTCTCTGTCTCGTCTTTTGGCTCCGTGGGTCTTCCGGTAAAATATCGACTTTGGCATTTGTCCGGTCCAATTCCGAGAATATTGATTTTCTGACTTTCCTGGAACCAAAAATAGCAGAAAACAGGCAACTCGCACTATGGCATCTTGTTAATAGTTTAGTCCCAGAAAGTGTATAAAAATACTCCAAAGTGTGGACAAAACATAAGAAAGTAGATAAAACCAAGCATGGAATATCAAAAATTATAGATACATTTGCAATGTATCACTTCGTCATAATCACATGGCAATCATGAGACTTCAGGTTCTGGAATTTTTTCTCTGCCATATTTATTATTCCCTTTATATTTGACGAGAAGCCAGCCGGTACCTTGATACTTTATGGACTTCAAAAAATATTTCCTTCTCTGCTTTGGTAAGAGTGTAGCTGCTTAAGTATTCATGGCCTTTATCAGTATGCTTATTGTATGGGTCTTTGATACGTTGCTGGTCCTCCCGTGCTTCTGGTGTATCTTTTGTCTTCCCATACACGCCCAGGAAGCCTAGCAGGTTCACGCAAAGATTCTTTGTCAAGTGCATCACGTCGATTGAAGAACGGACCTCCAGGTCTTTCCAATACTCAAGCTCCCAAAATATAGATTTCTTTTTCCACATGGCCGTGTGTCCGGTAATGGGGTCTTTCGGAACAGATCGACCGCCAGGACCCTTTCCAAAGATTACTTCTAGGTCCTTCACTATACCAAATACATCAGTACCTTTAGGGAGCTTAGGCTTCTTATGGTAATCTGCCTCACCGTTGAAATGCTTACCTTTCTTTCTTACTTGATGATTGGTCGAATTTTTTTTACGACACCCTAGGTACACAACCTTCTTACATTTATCCAAATATGTACCTTTAGTCTTATCTAAACAGTGCGTGCATGCATTATATCCCTTGTTTGACTGTCCTGAAATGTTACTAAGAGCATGCCAATCATTGATGGTTACAAACAACAACGCTCGTAGGTCAAATGGCTCCTGTTTGTGCTCATCCCACACCTTTACACCTGGTTCTGCCGACAACTGCAAAAGTTCATTGACTAATGGCCTTAGGTACACATCAATGTTGTTGCTGGGTTGCTTCGGTCCTTGGATGAGCACTGGCATCATAATGAACTTTCGCTTCATGCACAACCAAGGAGGAAGGTTGTAGATACATAGAGTCACTGGCCAGGTGATGTGACTACAGCTTTGCTCCCCAAAAGGATTCATGTCGTCTGTACTTAGAGCAAACCATAAGTTCCTCGCGTCATCTGCAAAGTTTGATTACTTTCTCTCGATGTTTCTCCACTGCGACCCATCGGTGGGGTGTCTCAGTTTCCCGTCTTTCTTACGCTCTTCTTGTGCCATCGCAACAACCTGGCATGCTCTTTGTTTCTGAACAGACATTTCAACCGTGGTATTATAGGAGCATACCACATAACCTTAGCAGGAACCCTCTTCCTGGGGGGCTCGTCATCGCCCTCAACATCACCAGGGTCATCTTGCCTGATCTTGTATCGACATGCAGTGCATACCAGGAATTTATCCATATTCTCGTACTTCGCACCGCGGTACAGGATGCAGTCATTAATGCATGCATGTATCTTCTCCACATCTAATCCTAGAGGGCATATAGTCTTCTTTGCTTTGTACGTTGTCTCAGGTAGCTCGTTATCCTTTGGAAGCTTCGGCTTCATTATTTTCAGTAACTTCTTACATCTCTTGTCAGATAAGCCAGTCTCCGCCTTCCATTTCATCAATTCAAGTGTTATACCGAGCTTTGTGCTGCCCTCTTTCCAATTTGGGTACAACAACTTTTTGTGATCCTTTTGCATGGCCTCCAACTTAAGCTTCTCCCTTTCTGTATCGCATTGTTGCTTTGCATCAGAAATGACCCGACCAATACCATCAGCAGGCTCATCTGATGTCCGTTGTTCTTCTTCATTGCCGCCTCTCTCTTCTTCATTGTCTTCCATTGCAGTATCACCATATTCTTCAGGGGACATAGGATAGCTATCATCATCCTCCTCTTCTTCATTTTCTTCTAGCCTAACCCCTCTTTCTTCGTGCATGGCCCAACAATAATATCCGGGCATGAAACCTCTCCGAAGCAGATGGCTTTGAAGGATTCTCGGGGCAGAGTGCTCTGCCACGTTCCGACACTCGACGCAGGGACAAGGCATAAAATTATCCACTTTGTTTGCCTTAGCCAAATCAATAAATTTATGCATGCCTGCAATAAAATCGGAATTGTGTCGGTCGCCGTACATCCATCCCATCCGCACATCGATCTGCGTCATAATAATAACCATGACAATGACATCGTGAATAGTGAAATGACCACCCTACATGGACACATGCAATATTTTTGTATCAGTTACAGATAAAGAAGATAAGGTTGTTAACCTTGACCGTGGATACCGTGTTGTGCGAACTTAAGTGTGGATCGGACATTTCGTCAAACACCTTGTGTGTAGTGTGAAGAAAAAAAACCCTAGCATCCACCTCCCACACAAAATTCCAGAAAAAATAAGTCGATGGGCGGGGCTTATTTATAGCCAGGGGAGGGTTTTTGGTCCTGCTTCATGCCATGAACCGGGACCAAAGCCCCTCCCCACCACACATGGCGGCCCAGCAACGGCCTCCCCACCCAAGTCATTGGTCCCGGTTGATGGCATGAACCGGGACCAATGTCCTGGGTGTGGGCGAGGCATTGCTGGGCCACCACGTGTCACGGGGAGGGGCTTTGGTCCCGGTTCATGGCATGAACCGGGACCAATGCCCAGCACCGTCGCTTTGTCATCCTCGTGTACAAATAGTAGGCCACAGCGTGTCGCTTCGCCATTGCCTCAGCCTCTGTAATCTCTCCACCGCGCCATCGTCTCACCCTCTGCAATCTCACCACCCGCGCCGTCATCCATCCTCCCCTCCCTCTCCAATCTCCACCACGCCGCCATGGAGATGCCCGCGCTGAACTTCTACGAGGCGGTGATGTTCACGCACTTCGACATCCTCGTGCCGCCGAGCGCGACGGTGCCCCACGAATGGCGCATCAGCTATGCGGATGTGCTGGTGGCTCCGCTCCTCGTCCCTGGCGGAGCCGAGATGGAGAGAGAAATCACGGCGCGTCGCTGCCAGATGCCCGCGTGGAAGAGGGCGCTGCCCCGGTACGCGGCGGCCAGCCCGTTCTGGCCGGCGCTATTCAAGAACGAGCGGAAGGCCAAGATTGGCAACCACATCGTTTACGGGCGTGTGGTGCACCCGGATCTCCGTAACCGAGAAGGGTGGGAGAGTGATCCGTTGCTAATGTATCCATAATTTTTGATGTTCCATGCTTGGTTTTATCTATGTTCTTATGTTTTGTTCCAACTTTGGAGTACTTTTCATAGACTTTCTTGGACTAACCTATTAACAAGATACCACAGTGCCAGTTGCATGTTTTCTTCTGTTTTTGGTTCCAAAAAAGTCAGAAAATGAATATTCTCGGAATTGGACGAGACAAAAGCTAAAGTCGATATTTTACCGGAAGACTCACGGAGCCAGAAGACGAGACAAAGAGGGGCTACGGGCTGGCCACACCACCTGGTGGTGAAGGCCAGGCCAGGCCGCGCCATGGGGTGGTGTGGGGCCCTACGGCACCCCCTCGGTCTCCCCTCTCGCCTATCAGAAGCCTCTCGATGCATAAACCCTAAGTCGTCAATCAGAAATCCACGAAAAGTTCCGCAGTGCTACCGCCACCAAAGGGGAGATTCGGGGGACAGAAAGTCTCTATTTCGGCACCCTGCCAGGACGGGGAAGTGCCCCCGGAGCCATCTCCATCGATCTCCACCACCATCTCCATCACCGTTGCTGATTCCCATGACGAGGAGGGAGTAGTTCTCTCTCGAGGCTAAGGGTTCTTCCGGTAGCTATGTGTTCATCTCTATCTCTATGCATGATCATATTGTGATCATGAGCTTTGTAATCAAGTAGATCTACCTTGCTACTCAAGTGCTTTAATATATCTCTACTCTCCCCATGTGTGTGAAGTTGACAGTGTGCACACCATGGTGGCACTTAGGCTAGAGATTAGAAATACATGTTATGAGTTATATTTGGAGTTGGATGTTTCTATGATATTGCGATGTTTGTTGGAACCATCTAGTGCTCAAGGTGACAGTGTGGGGTTATCTAGATGCGGAAAGTGAACTTTGAGGTGTGCTGTTATAGCCCTACCGTTGATTAGAGTGTCCAACCGGAGAGTAGTTCAGCGTACTATCATGAAGATGATATATTTATATGAGAGTGTTCACTAGTGAAAGTATGATCCCTAGGCCTTGTTTCTAAGTATTGAAACATCGTTTGCAATTAGATATGTTACATGTTTGCTTCCTTCCATCTTTATTTCAGTTTTCCTTTAGTCTCTTTCACGTCATCAAGCTATTTTCTAGCACCGTTGTCTTATATCCATACCACTTGTATTTTACTATCTCTTTTCCAAACTAGTGCACCTATACACCTGACAAGTGTATTGGGTGTGTTGGGGACACAAGAGACTTCTTGTATCTTGATTGCAGGATTGCTTCAGAGGGAATACCTTTGACCACTTCCTCCCTGAGTTCGATAAACATTGGGTGATCCACTTAAGGGAAAACTTGCTGCTGTTCTACAAACCTTTGATCTTGGAGGCCCAACAACTATCTACAAGAATAGAAGTGCGTAGACATCAAGCTATTTTCTGGCGCTGTTGCCGGGGAGGTAAGGTAAAAGGTACTCACATCCTCCGGTGTGAGTGCTCGAAGTTATTTCCTTTAGATTCTGAAATTTTGTCTTTTTGTTTCTTGTTTTCACTAGTTAGGCTTAATGGAAAACAACAACAAAATTAGAGAGCTTTATAGTATTTATCTTGAGTTAGGACATGAAGTGTTTCAAGAGAAAATTAAAAAACCTATTGAACTTTATTTGCATGCTAATAGAAATGTTGTTAGTATGAATTCTTTGTACACCATTATTGCTAATGCTATGGAAAAGTCTAAGCTTGGGGAAGCCGGTTTTGATGAAAATGATCTTTTTAGTCCCCCGAGCATTTGGAGAAAATTTACTTTGATGATACTATGCCTCCAATATATGATGATTACAATGATGATTATGATATTTTCAGTCCACCTACTATTATTGAGGAGAAAATTGATTATGATTACAATATGCCTCCTATATTTGATGATTATGGTGATGAGAATATTAATGATAGCTATTTTGTTGAATTTTCCCCCACTATAATTAATAAGAATGAGTATGCTTATGTGGAGAGTATTAATTCTTTTATGAATGTGGCTCATGGTAAGAATGTTTTATGTGATAGTTATATTGTTAATTGTATTCATGATTCTACTGAAAGTTATTATGAGAGAGGGAAACATGGGTTTATGTATCTCAACAATATTAAGATTCCCCTCTTTATGTTGAAAATCTTGAAGTTGCACTTGTTTTGCTTTACTATGCTTATTGCTTTGTGCTTTCATGACTTGTTTCTTTACAAGATTCCTATGCATAGGAAGGGGGTTAGACTTAAACGTGCTTTGATTTTTCTTCTTGGTGCTCTCTTTTACTTCAATTCATATTTCTTATGTGAGCATCTGCTCAAACTATCAAGCCTAACTTAAAGGCATTAAAGAAAAGTACTTATTGGGAGATAATCCAAAAGTTTTAGTTGAGTCTTGGAAGTTATTGCTTCAGTAATAACCTCTCCTTATCCTTTTTATTTGCTTTTTGTGCCAAGAATAACCTCTAATGAGAGAAGTAATGATTGGGAAAGTTGTTGTTCCAAAACAGATTTTTGTGCTTCACTGTAAACATTCGTGTAAAATCTCAGTACGTCGTTTTAAGGTGTGATTTTTTTGCTTCTGCCCCAGCTTGTTATCTAACTTTCCTTAGTTCAACTCTTTTTGATTTGAGCAACATAAGGTCTTTGAAAAAAATTGGTTTTTACCTGCTGGTCTGTTTTGACAGATTTCTGCCATTATTGGATTTGCTTCTTGTTGGTTCCTTTTTGAGTTCTTTTGGGGAATTGAGATTTTTTAGGGAAGTGCTACAGTAGCTAGTATTTTAATGGAAGTTTTATTGGTGTTGAAACTGAACCCAAAGACTTATTATCTTGAGTGCACTAATGTTGCTAATAAAGATTGTGTGAAGTTTTGTATGAAGGAAAAAAAATTAGGTGTATGGAAGGAATGAGTAATGAGATGAAGGATGGACTAAAGCTCAAGCTTGGGGATGCCACGCGTGTCACCCCAAGAAATATCCAAGAAGTACAAGCGTCAAAGCTTGGGGATGCCCAAGGCATCCTCTTCTTCATCAATAAAAATCCTAGGTTCCTTCCAAATGCTTCATTTTTATTGTTTCATCCACAGTTGTGTTGTTCTTGGAGCGTCTTCTTTTTCATTTTTGTTTTTGGTTTTGGTTTGCTTTGTTTGCTGAATAAATTGGTTAGACCCCCTCTTTTATACATTGGTTTTCAAATAGTTTGGTTTGGTTTGGAAAAGAGTAGGAAAGTCCATGCTTAAGTGGTAAAGAGAGTTTGTTTTTGACTGTGGCCTATGCTTTGTCATGCCATGCTTGATATTGTTTTGGCTTTATGCTTATTATTCTTTTCTGTAGCATGACTTGTTATAAACAATTGAGATTGCTTAATGTGCCTTGGATGAATCATGCGTTTTTAGCATATTAAAAGCATAGTATTGTGGTATTCTCCTTTGATGCTTTATTTGGGTTGACTTGGCGCATGCTCACACCATGTTATGACTATCCCAAGTCACCATAGCCTTTATGATCCTTTAGTTTTCAACTTGTAGTATCACTTGATGCTTTGATCAATGATGTTTTGTTGCTCTGCATGATTATGGCCATTATTGCTCTCTTAATTTGTCGTTCCCAGTCTTTTGCTAGCCTCCACAACCAAGTATGAGTTCCACTCATGCATCCAACTCCCTAAACCAAGTTATTCCAAAGAGTCAACCATACCTACCTACTAGCATATGTTATTCCAAGTATATTCTTGTTTTTGTCTACCTTCCAAATTAAACTTGTTATGAGAAAATTAGTGATTAAAGCTCTCACGAACTTGATGGCACACTTTACTTTTCTTGCATTTAATAAACTTGAACCATTGGGTCCATCTTTGTTGCGTATATGCTTGCGCTTTACAAGATGAAATTAGCAGAACCATGTATCATGGGGAACGCTTTCAACATTGCACTTGTACTTTGTACCCCGTTGATATCATGTTCTTTTGCTTATGGATCCCGGCGGTGTGAAATAAAAGTGGAACTTGTAAGATCATGGAGTTTGCATGTGTGTTAGAGAAACGCCTGGGCCACTAGCCTAAGCCATACCTAATCATGGTGGAAACTTGCAACATTACCATAATGAGCACTCTATGAAGCATCCTCAATAAAAACCTATGCAAATAGCAAATAAAAAGATCGCTGAGATGCTCATTGTCTGCTTGCCTTGTCATTTTGATTATGGGATAGCTCCTGTATCATGTGCAAGGGGTACCCCGTTGGCGGTTCTTTATGATACATATGTACTTACAATGACAAGAGCTTACTTGTGACTAAAGTTGAGTATCATGAGGTTCGGTCTTCATAAGTAAGGGGCATGAGATTTCAGCTTATAACTTGTCAAGCATATCCTCTTAGTGTTGGGGATATACTTTCCGGGTATCCTCACAGTTCCTCGCTGACCAGGGTGGCCCACTTCAGGTTAGAGCTTTGCTTCACGGGCGGCCCAGTCAGGGAGAAAAGACGGAGTCCAGTCCGGCTATGGGAAGGACCAGAAGACGTACCGACATAGGCCCATAGTGTTACCTGTAGTTCAAGATGTACTCTATAACTGACTCTTAGTCGTAGCCGGATAGGTCTCTCCTGTAAACCCTAGGCTGGATATCTATATAAGCCATCCTAGGGAGAGCCTTTAGGGCACCCTCAGTAGTCTACAATCTCAACTCGCACAGGCGAACCCTTGTAACCCATATTCTGGCATTGCCATATTACTGGATTGCTAGCAGGAGTAGGATCCATCTAAAGCCGGCGGATTCGAACCTGGGTAAACTTGTGTGCTCACCATCCCGAAACACCGTACGCCTCACCCCCTCTCTTCCGCACGCCTCGAGGACCCCCTCATGGCATACTTGTCATCAATCCGACGATAGTTGGCACCCACCGTGGGGCAAGTGAGCTTCAGATATGCGTTCCGAGCAGAATTTGCAAGAATCAGAATCGGCGAAACTATCATCGTCGGTCGCATCCTCTACGCCAACAACGTCCCTCTCATCGTTCTCGACAAGACCTGGATTCCGACTAGGGAGGTTGTGACTACCTACACCATCATGTATTTTGGCGAGATCGATATTTACATCGGTTTCGCTGAAACTGTCCCACCCACCCCAGCGGTGATGGTAGAGGTAGAGGAAATTTCTAGGTCCCCTTTGTCCGCGGAGGCGGCAGAGTTCTGGATCTCAGAAAACCCTAATCCCACCCAGCTCGCACCAGTCGCGGAGATAGTGGCGAAATCCGAGCCTGAAGCAGACCTTGTGGTCCAAGTCGAATCTGGAGTAGATCTCCTTGGAGAGACCGAATCCCAGATCGACCCACCCGTTGAAGTCGAAATCCAGGAGGAGCATAGCAACGATACTGATTCCGGCTCTGATGATGCCGGGATAGACATGCCTTTCCTGAGGTACACGCTGTGACGTATGATAATGCAAAACTGAGGCGTAGATGCAATTCTCGAGACCATCAAAAGTTTTGACGAAGCCGATCACGAGAGCCATAGGTACCTCAGGAAGCACGCGTCGCACTTCGTCGGATATGTGGGATCTGGATCCGGCTCTGCCGATGCTGGAGACAACACTGACTCTGTGCTGGAGGCGATCGGATCAAACACCGACGTACCCACATCCTCGGATGAATCGATGACGTCAATAGATTTCCGAAAGTTCTCCATGGAATATGAAGAGGAGTATAACTCCAAAGCTCCATAGGAAGGAGAAGCCATGGATGAAGGATCTGGGGAACACTCTCCCAAAGCGCAGGATGACATGGAAGTCGGAGATAATCCCGAAGTCCAGATGTCCGAAATTACCGATCATAGCTTGACTCCGGGAAACAGACCCAAAGCCGTCTTTGCAACCAGCGCTGCCAAGAAGGCAAAGAATAAGAACAAGAAGAATAAGACCCCGACAGAAGATCCTCTGGAGGAGGAGGTGACTGCCGAGGAATATGAGGAAGACTCGAATGGAGCACTTATCCCAGACGAGCCCAAAAAATAAGAACCGGTGGATGGACACGTGATCACTGAAGGTGCGTGTAAATTCATCGATGTTGCATTAACCACACCTATTCCTACAGCTGCAGAACTTACTGCTGAAGAACTGGACGAGAGGGCACAGGCCCTAGAAGCGCGTCGACAACAACTCCTCGATGAAGCCAAAAACATTGAGGAGGAAAAGAAACACATAACATCTGCGAAGCAATACCAGAAGACTAGGAAACGTCATACTAATGACAACCAATTCCCGCAGATTCACGCCATCCTTTTCGGAGAAGAAATGGGGAAGCCTCGGAAAGATAGCAAAGGGGATTGGGTGTATCCAACCCCGGTACAGATAACCGTGGCGGCCCGAGAAATTCTATCAGCTAATCCAGGCCCGGAGGAGATCCGGTTGGGAATCAAATTACTCAACAAGGGAATGGAGCAGCAAAAGGTCGCCATGTCCGGAAGTCAAAAGCTGGTCTCTGATTCCGACCAGTGTCCCATAGATCCGGCATGGGCTGACGTAAGACCCCATCCCGTTCTGGAGCAGCACCGTCGTTCCGATCGCCGGGAAGACAATTACTCAAGAACTGGATCTTTAGGACAGCACCACAAACCTGGCCGTGACTGGCGTAGCATCAACCCAGTTGCGGAGCAGGAGGCAATTGCTGCACTGAATCCGAGGAACCTGCCCCGGCGAGAGTCGAAAGACCGCAGGGACGATGATAAGGAGAAATGTCGGGAGGAGGACCGACAAAGAATGCCACCTCCTATACATACAAGCTGTCCGGATGACGGACGAAGGAATAACGGACACTGTGCCGAGACAAGCCGGCAGGGGGCTCGTCACAATGAAGACCCTCCCCGGAACCGGAATAATGACGCTCCGGATGGAGGCCGGCGATCAGCCGAAAATAACCCAGCTGCTCCACCCTCTCCGCCAAGTAGCCATCACAACGGCCCCCAAGGAGGAAATGGAGGGCGTCGTGCTGGAGGAGGTGGTGGCAGAAGCCGAAGTTCGGCTCCAAGGCACCGCAGCCACCGCCGACACTCAGGACGATCTCTATCCCCGAATGACGCAAGGCACATGATCAACTCAATATAGAGGCGCGACGCTATGAAAATGATGATATATATGTGGGCCCAAAGTGCTTCGGACCACGCATAAGAGCTACAAGATTCCCGGAAGGATTTTCTATCTCAAGACATATCCAAGCCTACGACGGTATTGCTCGACCAGTTACTTGGCTACAGGATTTTTTCCAAGCTTGCTAAATCGCCAAAGGCGGAAACAGCCTGGTCGCAACCCGATATCTCCCACTCATGCTGTGGAAGACGACGCGATCATGGCTTAATGAACTTCTGGAGAACACCATCCACAACTGGCATGACATGCAAAGTGCGTTCTTTCGGAATTTCGAAGGCACATACCGAAGGCCCTGTACGGTCGGAGACCTACAGCGTTGCACCCAGAAAGCCGGAGAAACTTGTCGGGATTACCTCGGATGATGGATCGACACCAAGAACTCCTATGAAGGAGTAAATGACCAAACTACGATTGAAGCTTTCATTGTAGGTCTCCCAATTGGTCGACTACGTCATCGCTTGAAGTGTGACAAGGTCACTGATTTGGGAGAGATGATAGAAACAGCGAGCAAGTATGCAAATGCTGACGACGATGCAGAGGGATTACTCAACGTCCTAGCTGTGCCACAGTCGGCAAAACAACCAAAGCAACAAGCTCAGAAGCGCAAGAATACCTCGGAAGAGAAACCCAACGTGGAAACAGCAATGGTCACTGCTACTTTCGGGTCTAGAGGACGAGGAGGACGTGGCGAAGGCCGCGGACGTGGTCATGGGACTTCGAGAGTTCAAGGTAGAGGAGACCAGTGATACATTGCAAATGTATCTATAATTTTTGATGTTCCATGCTTGGTTTTATCCACTTTCTTGTGTTTCGTTCCAACTTTGGAGTACTTTTCATATGATTTCTTAGACTAACCTATTAACAAGAGCCACAGTGCCAGCTGCCTGTTTTCTGCTGTTTTTGGTTCCAGGAAAGTCAGAAAATGAATATTCTTAGAATTGGATGGGACAAAAGCCAAAGTGCCTATTTTTCCGGATGTGATCAAGTGCCAGAATACGAGACGGAGAGGCACCAGGGGGCCACCACACCACCTGGCCACCGGCCCAGCCTGGCCCGCGCCAGGGGGTGGTGAGGCTAGCCCTGGCACCCCCTCGGCCTCCCCTTCCGACTATAAGATGCCCTCAGGACGTAAACTCTAAGTACCCGATCAAAAATCCACGAAAGAGTCTGTAGCCGCCGTCATCTCCATCCCTAGATCGGGAGGGATCTGAAGCTCTTCCCGGCACCCTGCCAGAGAGGGGAATTTACCCTGGAGGCCTTCTTCATCACCATGCAAGCCTCCGGTGTGATGCGTGAGTAGTTCATCCTTGGACTACGGATCCATGTAGTAGCTAGATGGCTGGTTCTCCTCCTTTTTGCTTTCATGTTTAGATCTTGTGAGCTCCGTTCATGATCAAGATCATCTATTTGTAATTCTACATGTTGTGTTTGTGGGGATCTGATGGATATTGAGATGCTATTTTAGATTGATTATTGATTCTTTCATGTCTTTGTTATTTGAGATCTTGCATGCTTTCCGTTGTTAGTAGCTATCTTGGCCAAGTAGATGCTAACAACTCCAAGAGTTAGTATTTATGCTCGATAGTGGGTTCATGCCTCTGGTAATCTAGGGAAGTGACAGAAATCTCTAAGGTACTGGATGTGCTGTTGCTACTAGGGAGAAAACAACAATCCTTTGTTCATAGAGCAATCGTATTGTTTACTTAAACACAGTTTGTAAAGCAATAATCTATTGCTTGCAACTTAATGCTAGAGGGGGTTCGGATGATAACCTAAAGGTGGATTATTAGTCATAGATGCAGTTGGATGGCGGTCTATGTATTATGTTGTAATGCCCAATCAAGTCTCAAAGGAGTCAAGATGATTAGTATATGCATGCATTGCTTTCTCGGTGTTTGTCAATTGCCCCACTGTAATTTGTTCACCCAGCATGTTATCTATCTTAAGGAGAGCCACCTCTAGTGAACTATGGATGCCGGTCCTTTTTCTTTACATATAATCTACAATCTTTTACTGCTTTGTGTTTACTTTCTGCAAACTTTTACTTCTTTCCATTCGATACATTTAATCCTTTGTTTTCCGCAAAACACGGTGAGATTGACAACCTCATCGCAAGTTGGGGACAAAGTTCTGTGGTTGTGTTGTGCAGGTCTCCACGTTGCTACTAGCACCGGTAGTGCGCCCTGCTAAAGCTCAGCTAGTAACACCTTTGGGGTGTTTCCTTGCTCCTACTGGTTCGATTAAATCTTGGTTTCATAACTGAGGGAAACTTGCAGCTATGCTCATCATACCTTCCTCTTGGGATTCCCAACGAGCTCTACATCAACACCGCCATCAAGCATTTTTCTGGGCGCCGTGCATTGAGCCATCAACCAGCAACCAGGCAAAACCTACACTTGGGCTGACATTGCCAACAACCCATGTGTGCATCACTTAGACGCCAATGGGGGCTCGTCCCACACAAACGCCGAGTGTCGTTTCAACGACGACATTAAGAGAGATGATACCGCTGGCTATAGGGCTAAGCGAAAGAAGAGAAAGAAGAATCCCGAAAAGGATAAAGAGACCAAGGAAAATTCTGACATGGAGGAAGCTCATGCTTCAAATCCCAAGCCGGAAGGGAAGAAAAAATTTCCGACCAAGAAAGACACTTACATTACCTTCCTCGGATCTCAACCAGCAAAGGTCAAGAAAGCAGTTCTACATGAGCTTAATGCAACAGTTCCATCTGTCCCCCAATTTTTGGACTGGTCGGAAGTAGCAATCACATTTGACCACGCTGATCATCTGCCTAAGTTGCACAGGCGAGGAAAATACGCCTTAATCGTCAATCCACTTATTGACAATTATGGTTTCTCCAAGACTCTCATGGACGGAGGCAGCAGTATCTATATTCTATATGTCGAAACGCTACGCCGGATGAAGATCTCGGAGACCCAACTGAACCATAGCTCTGTGATCTTTTACGGAGTTGTCCCAGGAAGACAAGCTAATTCCCTAGGAGAAATCATTTTGGACGTTACCTTTGGAACTCCAAAGAACTATCGAACGGAGGCACTTTCCTTCAAAGTAGTCCCGTTCAAGAGCGCGTACTACGCTATATTCAGACGTCTGGCTTACTGGGCTTTTATGGCTCGTCCGTGTTACATTTACAATATGATGAAAATTCCAGGTCCCAACGGCGTGATCACCATCAGGGGAGACCTGAAGAAAGCGCGAGAGTGCGAGGATGGAAATGCCGCCTTTGCTGAAGCCGTGCTGCACGCCCAGGAGTACCAGGAGATCAAGAAGAGCATAGATCCATCCGAGATGCCCGCAACAAAGAAGGAGGCAACAAAGCCGAATCCGGAGTTCAAGGCATCAGAGGAGACGAAGAAGACGCCATTGAAGGATGATGACCCCTCCAAGGTGACCCAGATAGGCGTAGGCCTAGATAGCACATAGGAAAGCGTGCTCGTCAAGTTCCTCAAAGCAAATCAAGATATCTTCGCATGGCAGCCATCTGACATGACCGGAGTACCGAGGGAACTTGCCGAGCACTCTTTAAATGTAAACCCAAACGCTAAACCCGTCAAACAGTCCTTACGATGTTTTGGCGATGAAAAGCGTAAGGCAATAGCTAAGGAACTAGCACGGCACGAGTTAGCCAGATTCATAGAAGAGGTCATCCACACTGAGTGGTCAGCCGATCCTGTAATGGTCCCCACAAAGGACACCACTGGTTTAAGGATGTGTGTTGATTATACTGCCTTGAACAAGGCTTGTCCAAAAGATCCGTTCGCTCTGCGTAGGATTGATCAAGTTATCGATTCTATGGCAGACTCGGAACTCTTCTGTTTTCTCGATGCATATTCCAGTTATCACCAAATCCAGATGAAGGAATCTGACAAAGTCAAAACTTCATTCATAACCCCCTTCAGCACCTTCTGTTTTGTTACGATGCCTTTTGGGCTAAAGAACGCAGGAGCTACCTACCAGCGTACGATGCAGCGTTGCCTCCATGACCAACTCAGACGCAATGTACATGCATACGTGGATGATATTGCGGTGATGTCCAAAAAGAAGGAAACACTGATTTCCGACTTGGAGGAAACGTTCGCTAATCTACGAAAATACAACATCATGCTTAATCCGAAGAAATGCTTCTTTGGAATCCCAGCCGGAAAATTGTTAGGTTTCATCGTGTCCCAAAGGGGCATAGAGGTGAACCGTGACAAAATCAAGGCTATACTCAATATTTCTAGGGCACCTCGCCTGAAGGACGTACAAAGACTAACTGGTTGCATCGCTGCAGTCAGTCGGTTTGTAAGCCGGCTCGGTGAAAGAGCCGCACCATTATATAAACTCCTGAAAAAGACCAAGGATTTTGTGTGGACCGATGAAGCCGAATCTGCACTACAAGACCTGAAGAAAGTACTCTCATCTGCTCCTATCCTTGCTGCACCGAAACCACTGGAACCGATGTTGCTTTATCTTGCTGCGACAAACAAAGTCGTTAGTATCGTCATGGTGGTGGAGAGACCAGAGGAAAATCAGGAACATTTGGTGCAACGTCCGACTTACTTTGTCAGCGAGGTCCTAACAGAATCAAAACAGCGGTATCCACACTATCAAAAGCTGGCTTACGGTGTTTTTCTGGCATCTCGTAAGCTACGACACTATTTTCAGGAGCATCCAATTACCGTGGTAAGCACAGCTCCCATGAGAGATATAATCAACAACAGTGACGCCACATGACACGTCGAGAAATGGGGCATAGAGCTTTCAGCTTTCAATATTGAGTACAAACCTCGGACATCAATCAAATCCAAAATCCTTGCCGACTTTGTTGCTGATTGCACAGAGACGAAGGATAATACGACCCTCCCTGAGTCAGAATATTAGAACCTATATTTTGATAGGTCTAAGGCTCGAGGGGGCTCGGGGGCTGGCGTGGTGCTCAAATCACCCCAAGGAGATAAACTTCTATACGTGTTGCAAATCCACTTCACAGCGACAAATAATATTGCCGAATATGAAGCGCTGCTGCATGGAATCTGGATTGCTAAGGATATCGGCATCTGATGTTTGATGTGTTACAGAGATTCGGATCTTGTTGCTCAGCAAGTGTCGGATATTTGTAATGCAAATAAACACATGGCAGCATATAAAGCTGTCGTGGATGATTTATCTAAATCGTTCGAAGGGTTTGAGGTTCAACACATCCCTCGAGCAGAAAATGAGGAAGCATATGCCTTATCTCGGATAGGTTCTACACGGAAAGAGGTTCCGGATGGCACTTTTTTAGAGCACCTTAAAGTTCCCTCGATAAAGGGAGTGGACGAGGAATATCCGACCAAACCCGACTCACCTTTGATAGCAGTTCTGGCTGTAATTCCCAGCTGGACTCAACCCTACCTTGACTGTTTGGTAGATGGCAAATTACCCGAAGACGAGGTTCTGAGCCGAGAGATTGTCTGACGAGCAAAAACCTATACTATAGTCAAAGGTGAGCTCTATAAGCGGAGTGTTTCTGGGGTTTTTCAGCGCTGTGCATCTCCAGAAGAAGGAGTGGCGATCTTAAGAGAAATCCACGAAGGCGAGTGTGGTCACCATGCTGTAGCCAAATCTTTAGTGGCAAAAGCTTTCATACACAGTTTTTTCTGGCTTACAGCCAAGGCAGATGCCGAACGACTGGTCAAGACGTGAAAGGGCTGCCAAAAATATGCCAAACAAGCTCATGTTCCAGCTGATCAGCTGCAAACAATACCAATAACATGGCCTTTTGCGGTCTGGGGGCTTGACATGGTAGGACCATTTAGACGACCTCCAAGTGGATTTACTCACCTCTTAGTGATGGTGGATAAATTCACTAAATGGATTAAGGCTAAACCTGTCACCAGTTGTGATGGAGCAACAACCAAAAGATTTGTCGAGGATGTTATAATCCGGTATGGTTATCCGCATAGCATTATCATGGACAACGTGAGTAATTTCTCTATGGGAGAATTGGCCGAATTATGCAACGAACAAAATATCCGGCTTGACATTGCGTCAGTCGCACATCCACAGGCTAATGGACAAGTTGAAAGAGCAAATGGTTTAATCCTACAAGGCCTAAAACCGAGACTCGAAGCACCACTACGACGTGCTGCGGGGGCTTGGGCAGAGGAATTACCCTCTGTAATATGGAGTTTACGAACAACTCCGAACAGGTCAACCGGATACACACCTTTCTTCTTGGTCTATGGCGCAGAAGCAGTTCTTCCTAGTGATTTGATTCACACTTCTCCTAGAGTGGCCACGTATATCGAAGAGGATGCCGAGATTTCTCGAGAAAATGATCTCGACTTAGTCGAAGAAGTTCATGTCGTTGCTGAAATGAGATCAACATCCTATCAGCAGAACTTACACAAGTATCATAGCCAGAGAGTCAGAAACAGATCTTTCAATAAAGGTGATTTGGTTCTCCGGCTTGTGCAACAAAGAAAGCAAAATCTTTCCCCGGTATGGGAAGGGCCCTTTTTAGTTAGTCGAGTATTGCACAATGGTTCGTACTACTTAACTGACAAGAGCCCAGTAAAAGAAAGACCTGCCACTAAGAAGAGAAAGAGAGCTGGAGGTAGTACAAATCCAGATGAGTTAGACAGACCGTGGAATATTGCTCAGCTACGTCCCTTTTATTCTTAGTTTATCCTTCTTTGCAATCATACATATGTACATGTTCTGTGAGAAATAAAAGTTTTGGTTGCCTCAAGTTTTTCTGAGAAGTTTTTTACCATCTTATTTCCGAATGATCATGTCATAGTCGAAAATCCCAGAATACTTGAAAGTACTTTATGCTCATGTTTGTTCTGGTTTAGATTTCCGATTCTAAAAATACTACCTTTGGGTATAACTCTAAAAGTTTCCAAGTCTATAATTTGGTTATTTGTCTGATTGCTGGATGCGGGTATTTTCCAAGTAGTGAATTGTTGGTACTGGAAGCCGGCTTTGTTTCCGAGTTTAAACTAGTTTAGCGATTGAGGTCCGTTGCTCGACAAAGTTTCCGTGCATAAGGTTTAGCCGGCTCACGAAAGGGACGAGGCGGAAAGCCAGATAAACGATAAGTGTAGACGAGAAAAGTATAAGTACTTATGTAAACATTTCAGGCACACAAAAAAATTAAGGCAAAAGTGCTGAATAGATAAAAGCTTAGCACTAGCAAAATTATAGTACTACATATTTACAAGACCCATAATGTTCACACAGCCTGATCTCAACCTTCGTCAGAGAAGGTGGATTGAAACAATCAATGATTTCGATTTGACCATCAACTACACCTCGGGCAAAGCCAATGTCATGGCAGATGCTCTCAGCCGAAAAGCTTATGTTAACAACCTCATGCTGGAAGAAAAACAACCTCTCTTGTGCGAGGAATTCCGCAAGCTCAACCTTGAAATTGTGGATCAAGGTTATCTTCTGAACCTTCTAGCAACACCTCTCTTGGAAGAAAAGGTCAGTTCCATTCAGCTTGGGGATCCTTACACTAAAAAGATCATCTCCAACATTCAACTTCCGAAGTATGAGTCTTTCCACGTAAATGACCAAGGCACTCTTTTCTTTGAACACCGGATGTTTGTTCCGAACTACCCGGGTTTAAGAGAGCAAGTTCTCAAGGAGGCGCATGATTCTGTTCTTTCTATCCACCCTGGAAGCACTAAGATGTACATGGACTTGAAAACACAATATTGGTGGCCTGGTTTGAAACGATATTGTGCCAAGTATGTCTCAGAGTGCGATGTTTGTCGCAGAGTTAAAGCCGTCCATCAGAAACCTTCCGGTCTTCTACAGCCATTGAAGCCTCCGGAATGGAAATGGGAGAAAGTAGAGATGGACTTCATCACTGGTTTTCCAAGGTCGCAGAAGGGCAACACTGCAATCTTTGTTGTCATTGACATACTTTCCAAAGTAGCTCACTTCTTTCTAGTCAAGGAAACAATTTCTGCAATTCAGTTGGCTGAGCTCTATATCAATAGAATTGTCTCTCTGTATGGAGTTCCTCTTGAGATCAGTTCAGACCGTGGAAGCATTTTCACTTCCAAGTTCTGGGGAAGCTTCCAAAATGCTTTGGGAACGAAACTAAACTTCAGCACAGCTTACCACCCTCAGTCGCAAGCACAAGTTGAAAGGATCAACCAGATTCTAGAAGATATGCTCCGTGCTTGCGTTATCTCTTTCGGCATGAAGTGGGAAGAATGTCTTCCTTATGCTGAATTCTCTTACAACAACAGCTTCCAGAAAAGTCTAAATATGGCACCATTTGAGGCTCTCTATGGTCGCAAATGCAGAACTCCGATTGGTTGGTCGGGCGCAGGTGAAAGAATATTGTTTGGCCCCGACATTGTAACTCAAGCGGAGGAGAAAGTTCACATCATTCTTGAAAATCTGAAGATTGCTCAAAGTCGCCAGAAGAGCAATTATGACAGAAAGCACACAGACATGGAGTATGTTCCTGGTGATCTCGTTTACCTTCGTGTCACTCCCATGAGAGGCACGCACCGTTTTGGTATCAAAGGAAAACTGGCTCCTAGATACATCGGTCCTTTCAAAATTCGTGGAAGAAGAGGAGAAGTTGCTTATGCTCTTGAGCTCCCTGAACAACTCAAAGTCCATGATGTTTTCCACATCTCTCAACTCAAGAAGTGTTTCAAGGATCCCGGCAGGACCGTGGACCATGAACTTATTAATCTCCAAGAAGATCTGTCTTATCAAGAACACCCCACAAAAAATCTTGAAGTCACAGAAAGAAGGACTCGCAACAATTCCATCAAGTTCTGCAAGGTGCAGTGGTCGCACCATTCCGTTGATGAAGCCACCTGGGAACGTGAAGATGAGCTCCGTGCCAAGTATCCTACCCTCTTTGAGTCTTCTTCTTCCTAGAATCTCGGGGCGAGATTCCTGTTTAGTGGGGGAGAGTTGTAGCATCCCAATTGTCTAACAATTGTAATGCTACTTGTCCTAGTAATATATTGGCTACTTCATATACATTATTGTTGCATCATAATTATATCATGCTCATGTCATCATGCCACCTTGCATTTGAGCATCATATCAAACCCTTTTTCTTTTGGTTCTCCTCTCACATGCATTATTAATTGTATTTGCCTCTTGATATTGTATTTGGCTATTGATATATTGTCTAAATGCCCAAGTTGAGTTGGGGCATATCCTTTGTTTCAATTCTATCATCTTTCTTTTCCACCACTTTATAATTCCACCATCCTACTAGTTCATGAGCTTGTTGTCTTTATTTTGGTTTTATCTAGCTCATGGGCAATAGGGTGGATCTAGTCCTTTAAATTTCCTTTGCTTGGCTTTATTCCACTTCTTGGAAATGCATGAGAATAATGCCATAATATTATTATTATTTTCACAAAATAAATCATGGCATTATTATTTTGCATGGGCCATGCACAACTCTTCACCACCTTTTCACTCCATTGGTTTTTCTTTGGATTTGAGGGATCCTATCTTGGGAAACCATCTTCTACCATTCCACCATCCCCATAGTCTTACCCACATCTCTTTCATTTATTTATTTTATTTTCTTCATGCATGAACCATATGAGGCCTAATCCATCATTCCTTTCTTTTTCTTTTCTTGGAATTCCCTTACACCTTCTTCCCATGTTAATCCAAACACTCTTCATGCTCCACTTGGGTTAACCTTTTACACAAGTTTTGATAAACCTAAAACTCTAATCCACACCTAACCTAGCTCTCTCTCCCTCTCTCTAATTTCTCCTAACCCTATTTCTCCTAAACCCTAACTCCACTTTACCTCTCTCTCTCACATCCCCTCTCTCTCTAACATGAGGCCCACCCGTCAGTGACTGGGGCTGATTTCGCCTGGGTGACAAAAGTATTATCCTGCGTCTGTTTTTAATTAAATCTTTTCCAAATTGATTTAAATTCAAATTCAAATCAGATTCAAATAATTTTTAAAATACAAATCCAAGTAATACAAGTAATATATGTTTTGGAACCAGAAAAATGTGAGGAATTCAAATGTGCCCTTCAAAATATGTTTTGAACACTTTAAATTTCGAGATGATTAAAATTACAATAAAATGCCCTTTTCCTTAATTAATTAATAACTTTTGTTTTATAATTCCAAATTAGACAAATAATATGTCTAAATCGATCAGCGCGACGAGACCGTTCTAATTATGCAGCCCTTGTTCTGAATTGAAGCATGCATCATGTTGTTATTTAAAATCTGAACTGTTTATGACAATAAAACTTGGTTAAATAAATAATAAAGTGCTTTATTTCTTGTATCCACACCTCACCTTTGCCATGCTACTTTAATGCCATGTAAATTGTGCATAATTCATCATGGCATGCTTGGATGCTTGTTGCATTTTAATTCATATGCTTGTGCACTTTATTTATGTTGGCCCTTGTTTGTTTGGTTCTTCTTCGAATAGACGCCCAGCAGGAGAATTACCAGGAATCACAGGAGTACTACCCAGATCCATCTCTCGCTTCAAATGAGCTGCCAGGCAAGCACTACCACATGCTTGCATACATACAGTACCTATTGCCTCTATCTTATTCTTGCATCATTGAGTCGCGGTTGCATTAAATTGAATCCCAAGTACTGCATGGCCTTTACTTTTAAACCCCACCGAAGCTTGTTCCTCCATCCCATGAGCCATTACTACTGGAGTTGTTTGAGCCATGCGAGTCGTAGAAAAGCATGTGTAGGGTATGTGAGAGTCTGATGAATAACGAGGTACCTAAACAACATAACCGGAGTAGTAATGGGATAACTAATGAAAGAGGCACCGGTGAGCAATATCTGCTATTCCTGCTCACTTGTGTCCCGTAGGACCCCAAGTACTTGATTCCTGTTCCTTGTTTATTCACATCCGGGAGGCCTTATGGA
This sequence comes from Avena eriantha, assembly GCA_910589775.1. Lineage (NCBI taxonomy): Eukaryota > Viridiplantae > Streptophyta > Magnoliopsida > Poales > Poaceae > Avena > Avena eriantha. The sequence continues at coordinate 445,531,908 of OU342744.1, forward strand.
CCCCCCCCTGAGCCAGAGCTTGATTCATTCTTATTTCTTGGGGACACAAGTAGTTTGGGGCTTTATTACTATCATGTACTTATGCCATGTTACTGCTTTAATAAGATTGTGCGTGGAGCACCTGTACTGCTTTGGATCGTGGAATGTTTTCGCGGTATCGACAAGCCCAGTCACACTTTCGGGTCCCCAGTCGTTTACAGCCATTGACACAAACCTTGGGTCCGTCTCGGAGCCGGCCAACTTTGTTGCGGGTAGCTTAATGGGGTGGCCCCCTGAAATCTTTCTGAATCCTGTGATTGCTTTGTCGTGAATGCCTCGTTGGGGTTTGATTTGGTTTTTCCGGGGTTGATCGAGTGTGTGTTGCTATTTGTGCACCCCTGCAGGGTAAATCTTTCTGAAAGCCGTGTCCGCGGTTATGGACAACTTGGAGCACAGTTTCTCGATCATAGACAAGTATAACTAAAGTACCGCTTTTAATTTGACTAAGTAATTGACTAGTAAATAGTGCAACGTTCATGGAATGGTTAATAAAACTGCCAACGGATGATGGGGGTTGTTCGTCCGCTTCCTCGTTGGTAAGCGAGGAGGAGGATGGATCTGTTAATTATACTGTTATAACTGTTGTTCTTAATTCACGGACTTCCGTCTATCATTGGTTAGGCGGAAGGTTAGTGGATATCTGTAGAATTGTTAGGTATTATCTTTTGCTGCAATTGCGTCACCCCAGGTTGTGTCCCCTTTAGTGGCATAAAGACTTGCTGAGTACCCCTAGGGTCTCACACGATAAATTGTTTGATTCAGATGAACAGGTGTACCCGCAAGATGGATACTGGGTGGAAGAGACAGATGATGTTGTCAACGATCATTCGGTGTAGAGATTCCGGGAACGGGGATCCGTGTGATCTGTGGGCGGGATGTGTTTATTTATGGGGCATCTTATGCCGATTTGCTTCTTATCCGTACTCGGATCTTGTTTTCCTCTTCCGCCTGATACTCTGATGTGTGATGTATGAGGAGCTATCCTAAATTATTATATCTATCTAGGACATTTGGATCTTGCCGTATGGCGTTGCTATATTTCTATTTCTTTTAGATGGAATGGCTCTGAGGACTGTTGTATGTGGCTTGCATACATACTCATTTGTGTATGTAGTTGATCCCTTCGCATGCCGATTACGCCGCTCGTTCTTGTCCCGTTGTCTGAAAGTGGTTAGGACGGCCGAAAGGTCTACCGTGAGTGACCCTGGGCCTCCCCGTACTATTTTAACCACTTTCGTTCATCCAGGCATTAACTAAGAGCGTAATTCACCGAGGTAGTTACAATTGGTATCAGAGCCATCCCGCCCTTCAGGGTCTCAGCCAAAATGGTCGTTGTCAGTCTAGCAAATATTTTGGTAGTTATGTATACTAGGGAAAAACAAAGCGTGAGAGTAGGACTGCTTCCATTTTTCTTCTTAGCCACCCACCCACCCTTTTCTGGTAAGCAAGTGTAACGTTTTTAATCCTCTTCTAAAATTCAAACTAGGATTCACGTGTTCTGGGTTCCGTAGTACCATAGGTTGTGTTTGTGTGTGTGTGAATTCTTTGTCTATCTGTTGCATCCAAATGTTATCTCTATCTGCCTTTTGGTTATCAACTGTTGGTACATTCCATACCGACAGGCCTTTGTAAACCGACGCGATCTATTCTGATTCGTTGTATACCGATGCGATCTATCTTACTCTTTGTTATCCGACGTTATCTTGTTGGGGTGTTCTTTTCCGTAGTTACCAATCTTTAGGTTCATCTTAAGAAGAAGGTATTGGCATATGTGTTTTACTGATTCATGTGCGGAGTAATGATTTGAGTGCGTAATGGAGTCGCGACCATACCACTACTTTTATCATTTGCTTTTGTATGTTGAACTAGTAGAGTTACTAATCTTGATTCGTTAAGTGGTTTTGCGCATATAGTGGTATTTTAATGCCAAAATTTGCGGAAATTTTTTCTTTGTTAGTTGTGTACCACACTCCTTGTTCAGTCGTGTGTGTTATGCTTAATATCTTCTAGTTGCCTTGAACTTTGTTGATATTTTAATATCATCTAAGTGAATTGCATTCTTTAATCTTGATTAATTCCATTTTGGTACTATTTTGGATTATTATCATTCTCCATTATAGTACTGACTTGTGTTTTATATCAATCACAGGATGGCACCACCACGCCGTTCTGAGGAGGATATACCACCTGAACTTGGGGCTGCTTTGGCAAGTATTGCAAATGCTTTGGGCACTATGCAGCAGAACCAGCAGCGCTTCGAGGAAAGTGTGAGGAGGAATGAGTTTGTTCCGCTACCTCCACCTCCCAAGCGAGGAGACATCAAGAGTTTTCTCAAGTTCAACCCACGCCAATTTGAGGTGTCTAATTAGCCACTTGATGCGGATGATTGGCTTCGTGAAGTGTCAAGGTTGCTGATGACTGCAGATGTTCCCGAGCAAGAATGGGTCAAGTGTGCTACTCACCTTCTGAAGGGAGATGCAGCTCTCTGGTGGGAAAATTACCTCAAGGCAGATCTTTCTGGTTTTCAGCCTACTTGGGAGCGGTTCACTTCTGCTTTCAAAGAGCAATATCTGTCAGAAATTGTCATGGAAAGGATGAAGGAAGTGTTTCTCAACCTCAAGCAGGGCACTGACAATGTCAACACCTACATCAGAAACTTCATGAACCTTTCTCGTTATGGTGGCGATGAGATCTCCGATGACAAGAAGAAGCAAAAGAGGTTTCGGCAAGGCCTCAATGCTTCCATCAGATATGCTATCACTCATGCAAGGCCGGCGTCTTTTCTGGAACTTCAACACACAGCTCTGCAGGAAGAAGCAAGTAGGCAAGTGTTTGAGGAGTCAAAGAAACACAGCCGTGATACAGCAAGCTCTTCTGCTATGACAGCTCCTTCTAAGCGTCGTGTCTGGGTTCCTAACACCCCACCGTCGCTCCCTGCTCCACCAAGACCTTCAAGCTACGCACCAAGGCCACCAAACTCCTTCACTGCGGCTCCCAGGGGCTACAACCACAACTACCCTGGAGCGCCTGGCGGAGTCCCTGGCTACGTTGCTCCACGTCCACCTGGTGCTTGCTATACTTGTGGAAACACTGGGCATCAGCACTGGAATTGTCCAATGAACAACAAAGCTCTTCCACCACCACCTCCAAGACCTGCGGCAAGTGCTCCTATGATTCGTGCACCTCCACCTCGGGCTCTCAACATCAACACTAAGCCAGGGTCTACGGTTGCTCGTGCCAACTGTGTCAACGTCGCTCAAGCTGAGCATGCACCTGGAGTTGTCATGGGTATGCTTCCTGTTAACTCAGTTCCTGCACGAGTTTTGTTTGATTCTGGTGCTTCACATTCTTTCGTTTCTCACAAATTTGCAAATGAGCATGAGCTTGTTATAGACCAGCTGGATAAAAAGTTAATGGTTCTTTCTCCCGGGGCAAGATTGTTATCTACTAAGATCAGCCGTGACAATCAAATTGAGATTGGTGGCTCTTCGTTTCCGGCTTCCTTAATTATTCTGGGCAATTCTGATATTGATGTTATCTTGGGCATGGATTGGTTGACAGCAAATGCAGCTGTGATTGATTGTGCTGAACGTTCGGTTTCTCTGAAAATTCCTGAAGGCCATATAGTCTATTCTCCAAGTCTGACTCCTGCAATTTAGCTCTATTCTTTGGCGGCTCTGAATGATGATGCTATGGAAGGTATTCAGGGTGTTCCTGTAGTTTGTGAGTTTCCAGATGTCTTTCCTGAAGAGTTGCCAGGTATGCCTCCGGATCGTGAGGTTGAGTTTGTCATTGAACTTGAACCTGGCACCGCTCCTATTTCCAAGCGGCCTTATAAAATGGGTCCTGCTGAGTTGGCTGAACTTAAGCGTCAGTTGGATGAACAAGAGAAGTTGGGTTTCATTCAGCACAGTACTTCTTCTTGGGGTAGTCCAACCATCTTTGTGAAGAAGCGAGACAAGACTGATAGACTTTGCGTTGACTATCGGGCACTCAATGCTAAAACAATCAAGAATAAATATCCCCTTCCACGGATTAATGATCTCTTCGATCAACTAGCTGGAGCTGTGGTATTCTCTAAGCTTGATTTGAGAAGTGGTTATCATCAAATCAAGATCCGCAAGGAAGATGTTCCCAAAACAGCTTTCACCACCCGCTATGGCCTTTATGAGTATACGGTCATGTCTTTCGGTCTCACCAACGCACCTGCCACCTTCTCGAGGCTTATGAACTCGGTTTTCATGGAGTATCTTGATAAGTTCGTTGTGGTCTATCTGGATGACATTCTAGTCTATTCTAAGTCTAAGGAAGAACACGAAGAACACCTTCGGTGTGTCCTAAACAAGCTTCGTGAGAACCGCTTGTATGCAAAGTTCTCCAAGTGTGAGTTTTGGCTGCCTCAAGTCACCTACCTTGGTCACGTCATCTCTGCCAAGGGCATTGCCATCAACCCAGAAACTATTAAGACAATTATGGATTGGCTTCCACCCATAAATGTCAAAGAAGTCCGGAGTTTCCTTGGTTTGGCCAGTTACTGCCGTCGCTTCGTTCAAAACTTCTCAAAGATTGCGAAGCCTCTTACCGATCTCCTCAAGAAAGGCAAGAAATACCTTTGGACTCCTGCATGTCAAGCAAGCTTTGAAACACTCAAAGAGAAGCTCACTTCCACTCCAGTCTTGGTTCCTCCAGATACATCAAAGCCTTTCCAGATTTTCTGTGATGCTTGATTGCAAGGATTGGGTGCGGTCCTTATGCAAGAAAAGCAAGTTGTTGCTTATGCATCTCGTCAGTTGAAGACGCATGAGATCAACTATCCTACACATGACCTCGAACTCGCAGCAGTTGTCTTTGCTTTGAAAGTATGGAGGCATTACTTGCTTGGCAACCGTTGTGAGATCTTTTCTGATCACAAGAGTCTAAGTATATATTCACATAGCCTGATCTCAACCTTCGTCATAGAAGGTGGATTGAAACAATCAATGATTTCGATTTGACCATCAACTACACCCCGGGCAAAGCCAATGTCATGGCAGATGATCTCAGCCGAAAAGCTTATGTCAACAACCTCATGCTGGAAGAAAAACAACCTCTCTTGTGCGAGGAATTCCGCAAGCTCAACCTTGAAATTGTGGATCAAGGTTATCTTCTGAACCTTCTAGCAACACCTCTCTTGGAAGAAAAGGTCAGTTCCATTCAGCTTGGGGATCCTTACACTAAAAAGATCATCTCCAACATTCAACTTCCGAAGTATGAGTCTTTCCACGTAGATGACCAAGGCACTCTTTTCTTTGAACACGGGATGTTTGTTCCGAACTACCCGGGTTTAAGAGAGCAAGTTCTCAAGGAGGCGCATGATTCGAACCTGGGTAAACTTGTCCAAAGCCGGCGGATTCGAACCTGGGTAAACTTGTGTGCTCATCGTCCCGGAACACCGTACGTCTCACCCCTCCTCTCTTCCGCACGCCTCGAGGACCCCCTCATGGCGTACTTGTCATCGATCCAATGACACTTAGTTGTGTCACTTTAACCTTAATCACTTAAAGATGCTTATGATAGGGGCAATGAGAGCTGAAAGCTAACAAGTACCATAATTTTTGGAATCTCTTTATGAAACTTGAATCTCTACTTCCTTCTATGAAGGCCTTTCTTCCACTTATATATTGAGTCTCCACCTTCTATCTTTATGCACCTACTTTGAGAGCATAGTGGACATTCTTAGTTCTATGTGCATTGTCCCAAGACTAGTTGATTGATGCATAACTTGATATTGCTTGTTTTAAACTATTTGTATCTAGTCACTCTTATGAACTTTGAAGGTGTCCTATGCATTTATATTTGCTATTTTATGAGGGACAAGCTGAATGCTGATATGCTATGTTTTCTTTATGTGAAACAAACAAACGTCTTGCAAAGCATTGTTATTCATGAATCTTTTGTTTGTATCCTTTCATGTTACAACATAATTTCTATGTCTTATTGTTAGAACTTTATCTTTCATGCTATGCTGAAGTTCTTTGATCCTAGCTATCAATATGCCTTGATCAAGTTTATGATGGTGCATGTCACCTCAAAAATTATTCTTTCTTTTTATCACTTACCTACTCGAGGACGAGCAGGAGTTAAGCTTGGGGATGTTGATACGTTGCTAACGTATCCATAATTTTTGATGTTCCATGCTTGGTTTTATCTACTTTCTTATGTTTTGTTCCAACTTTGGAGTACTTTTTATAGACTTTCTTAGACTAGCCTATTAACAAGATGCCACAATGCCAGTTGCCTGTTTTCTTCTGTTTTTGGTTCCAGAAAAGTCAGAAAATGAATATTCTTGTAATTGGATGGGACAAAAGCCAAAGTCAATATTTTACCGGAAGACTCACGGAGCCAGAAGACAAGACAGAGAGGGGCCAGGGGCTGGCCACACCACCTGGTGGCGCGGGCCAGGCCAGGCTGCGCCTGGGGGTGGTGTGGGCCCCTCCGGCACCCCCTCGGTCTCCCCTCTCGCCTATAAGAAGCCTCTCGATGCATAAACCCTAAGTCATCAATCAGAAATCCACGAAAAGTTTCGCAGTGCCGCTGCCACCAAAGGGGAGATTCGGGGGAAAGAAAGTCTCTATTCCGGCACCCTACTGGGACGGGGAAGTGCCTCCGGAGCCATCTCCATCGATCTCCACCATTATCTCCATCACCATTGCTGATTCCCATGATGAGGAGGGAGTAGTTCTCTCTCGAGGCTAAGGGTTCTACCGGTAGCTATGTGTTCATCTCTCTTTCTATGCATGATCATATTGTGATCATGCGCTTTGTAATCAATTAGATCTACCTTGATACTCAAGTGCTTTAATAGATCTCTACTCTCCCCATGTGCGTGAAGTTGACAGTGTGCACACCATGGTGGCACTTAGGCTAGAGATTACAAATACTTGTTATGAGTTATATTTGGAGTTGGATGTTTCTATGATATTGTGGTGTTTGTTGGAACCATCTGTGCTCAAGGTGACAGTGTGGGGTTATCTAGATGCGGAAAGCGAACTTTGAGTTGTGTTGTTATAACCCTACCGTTGATTAGAGTGTCCAACCGGAGAGTAGTTCAGCGTAGTATCATGAAGATGATATATTTATATGAGAGTGTTCACTAGTGAAAGTATGATCCCTAGGCCTTGTTTCTAAGCATTGAAACACCGTTTGCAATTAGATCTATTACATGTTTGCTTGCTTCCATCTTTATTTCAGTTTGCCTTTAGTCTCTTTCATGTCATCAAGCTATTTTCTAGCACCGTTGTCTTATATTCATACCACTTGTATTTTACTATCTCTTCGCCGAACTAGTGCACCTATACACCTGACAAGTGTATTGGGTGTGTTGGGGACACAAGAGACTTCTTGTATCTTGATTGCAGGATTGCTTGAGAGGGAATATCTTTGACCACTTCCTCCCTGAGTTCGATAAACCTTGGGTGATTCACTTAAGGGAAAACTTGCTGCTGTTCTACAAACCTCTGCACTTGGAGGCCCAACAACTGTCTACAAGAATAGAAGTGCGTAGACATCAGAGAGGTTCTGGTCCGTCCCTGGACGGACCAAGTACACCGTCATCGACGCCGCTCGCCGCGAAGAGGAGCTCCGTCTCGCGAACAACGCGAAAATCGTGGAGGTTCCGTCTGACAACGACGAGGAAGCCGGCGGCTCGGAGGACATCGACAACGAAAGTGAAATTGTCGACTAGGAAGAATTTGTTAAATCACATCTTTGTTTATGAAGAATTTGTGGTTGAATTAATGAAATGCCTCAATTTACTGTCTCGATTAATTTGTGGAAGAATTTTTTAAAAATACTAGATCAATTCAATTTCTGCCTCGATTTAATTTAGATCTCCGTCCTGGATTGGGACCGTCGAGGGGTTTTTGGTCCCGTCCGTGGCATGAACCGGGACCAATGCTCCGCAGAGCGCCACGTGTGCGTCGCGGTGGCATTGATTCCGGTTCATGCCACGAACCGGGACCAATGCTTAGAGATGAACCGGGACCAATGCCGAGGCGGCATGAACCGGGACCGGTGCCTAGCATTGGTCCCGATTGCAGAACCGAACCGGGACCAATGGCATTTGGGTGCTGGACCAAAGATCCTTTTTCTACCGGTGCTGCCAACTTCCCGCCGTTTTCTCATCCAAGAACACCGCTGTTGGCTAAGTTCCCTGCATTCCCATCCACACGATGCTCCCTAACATCCGTATAAAAACTTTGATGAGTGCTCGGAATATGTCAATTCGAGATCGGGAAGCATCAGAGACATACCACGAGCTAAACTGCTGAATATGGCAGCTTCCATCTCGGGAGTGCGTGCTTGCTACCCTAGCGTCACACTCAACCACCGTCATTGCACATTATCCAAGAACTCTTTCGCGCCTCCTCTGTCGGCCTCAAGGGTGTCGTTGTCGACGTCGGGGATCGGCGAGCAGTGGACAGAGCTCCAGGGCGCCCGCGACTGAGACAGACTCTTGAGCCCGCTCGATGGCGCGCTCCGTGGCGAGCTCGTCTGGTACGGGGAGTTCGTCCGTGCCGCTTACGCAAGCTTCGACTTCTAAGGCCATGGCGCCCCGACGTCCTACGGGTCCTGTCGGTTCCCGTCCCGGTCCCTGCTACGCCGGTCTGGCATCCCGGAGACCGGCTACGCTGTCACCGGCCTCCTCCACGCGGCGTCTACCTCGGCGCCGAGCTGGCTGCCGTCGTCGTGCACGTGCAGCTCGAGCTACATCGGCTACGTGGCAGTGTGCGTCGACGAGGGCGAGATCGAGCGGCTCAGGCGCCGCGACGTCGTCATCGCGTACCATGGCACGGTGACATGCAGCGAGTGGCTGGACAACTTTCACTCCATTCTCACTTGTCTCCCGACCACCACGGCGCCACGATCGGGTGATGTCGCCAGCGAGGAGGAGCCGATGGCGGAGAGCGGATTCTGGAGGCTCTTCACCACCCCCGGCCAGGCGCACGGTAGCTTGCAGCACCAGGTACGCGGCGAGGTGCAGAGGATCGTCCGCGAGTACGACGGCGGCAAGGGCATGCCGCGGCTGAGGGTGTGTTTGGTTGAGCTGCGGATTCTAGAAAATCAGCCGTGAAAAAGCTAATGTGAGCTGTCAACTGTGGAAAAGTTAGAAGTTGTTTGGTTGGAACAGTCAATTGTAGATTTAATAGAAAATGTCTGTAATATCGATATCGACCTAAGAAATAATTTATATGTAATTGATACTAGAACAATGATTCGCATGATAGATATGAAAATGACCATTTTAAAAAGAATTTTTCCAATCCGTAATATTTTATATACTCCCTCCGTTCTAAAATAAGTGACATGGATTCGTCTATATTCGCATATATCTAGGCTTAAAATATATCTAGATTCATACGAATTTAGACAAACTGAAGTAACTTATTTTGGGATGGACGGATTATATAGCTAGTAATGGAAATAACGAGGCGGTGTCTTGCAAAATTGATACCGTAACCTGTTCAAAAGGATTGGTCAGTTTTCAGTTTGATTTGATCAAAAATTGAGATTTTTTGGTTGCTAATCTATACCCAAATAACACGGAACATTATTCTCCTCCGCTCAAAAGAAATTCTTGTTATATACAGTACAACCGTAACCTGCACATCATAGCCATGAACCATATCCTGTTTGTGCAGACCCGAGTAGGAAACTAGGTGCATAATTCATCTAGTCCAGGGGTCTCGAATCACGGAAGCTTGAACCTTCCAACCCATGATCATGCGTGTGGATGTCGTCGAATGGAGGACACAGGCTGCACATCCATCGGTGGTGCTCCGAAGTGGACAGGCTGGGTGTTGCGCCTAGGGTCGTCGATTCAAGGTCGGACGATGTGGAAAAAGGGAGTCAGAGGTGTGGGGGTCGATTCCATGCCGGTGTGTCACCGGATACCGCCGGAATCAGCCGGCGAGGCGAAACCCTAGCCCGGCGGCTGCCTGGTGCGGGCGTGGGGAAAAAAGAAAAGAATGAACGGGAGGAGGGAGGAGACGGGTGGAGGAGAAAAGAAAGAAAAACCAGTTTGGTTCCCGAGCAAAACCAGTTTTAGCCTTGCTCGGCTAGGCTAGACGTTTGGTACCCGGATAAAAACTAGCTTATGAGAGCCATCTAGCTTCGACGGGCCAGGATAATCTCGCTCTCCCGGGAGAGCCAATTTGGCTCGCCCTCGACGGCAAAATCGCATCTGGAAAAAGATCCAGACGCCAAACTACCGAACTCCGCGGGATGGAGGAACCAGTCTGCAACAAATCGCCTGCTTTTCGTTCTTCACTTCGACATGTTCCTCCACTTCTCCCCAATTTTCTCATCCCGTAACAGTATTCACCGAAACCCTCTCAATAAATCCAGCAGATTTGTGCGAGTACTGCACTAGTTCCCCTACAAGATTGGCAATGAAGACGCGATCTTCTGATTTGCACGAAACCAGTTCGTGCTGCTTCCGTGAAGCCTCGCCTAGCTGCACTCCCTCTTTCCGCAGGTTTGTATGCACTTTGGGCTCAATCTAATGTATGTGTGTGTTGATTTTCTTCCTGTATACGCGTCCTCTCTTTCTTTCTGTGTTGATTTGGGAGCAGTAGTCGATTTGGGAGCAATAGTCTAGCTAGTCCCTTTTCATGTATGCCTCGGTAGATCTTGGTTGGCATTAGACTAGTATGTGTGAATCGATTTGATGCATGTGTGCGGTGAATTGCTAGCTAGATCATCCCCCTTTTCTCCTGTATTTTAGTGTGGATTTGGAAGCATAGGCTAGATATACCGCACCTTTTTTTATACATCTATACCTAGCTTTGTCTCTGTTTTTTGTCTCACAAATTGCAGTCTTGCACATTAATGTATGTACTATATATATATGAGTCTTATATATGAGTCTGTTGAGGTCTTGACTAAAATCTTTGAACTTTCAGAAATAAAGATAGAATCATGATATAAGTATCTTTATGCATTATACCAACATTAGCTTGGTTTTAAAATGTCATACCCTGCATTCATACTAATGACATTGTGTTGTATTTGTAAATTAATATTTGGTCTTCTTTGATTGGCTTATAGATGGAGGACAGTGCAATAATTAATCAACAAATTGCCTTCTTCAGCGCTTTTGTTGTGGCCTATTGTGCAATTATCATATATCTAAGAGAAATTAGAGACCCTAGAAGATATTCATTGCTAGAGAGAAATAGGGAAAGGATGGCTTATCTTCGGAAACTGTATTGTGGTGAGGAGAAACATTGTATTGGAGAATTGCGTATGGGCAAATCAGTTTTCTTTAAACTATGTCGTAAGTTAAGGAGTTTGAAAACACTTGAAGATACATGGCACTGCACTGTAGAGGAACAAGTAGCCATGTTCCTAACAACAGTAGGACATCATAAGAAAAATATAGATATCAGTTTTCATTTCACAAGGTCGGGTGAGACAGTGAGTCGTTATTTCAACAAAGTATTATATGCAATTGGGAAACTTGGACCAGAAATGCTTAGGTATCGCACACTCGATACACCATCCAAAATTGAAGACAACGCAAGATTTGATCCCTATTTTAAGGTATAATACGATACATCTGAGTTATTTCTCATAAATTTAAATTAATAGCTCTATAATATGGTAGTTTATTTGCTAATTAGTCGTTATGTATCTGTTGTTTAGGACTGCATTGGTGCCATTGATGGAACCCATGTTCCATGCAATGTTCCATCTCGGATAGTAGACAGATTTCGTGGCAGGAAACCTTTCCCCACACAAAATGTTCTCGCTGCGGTCGATTTTGATTTGTTGTTCACATATGTTTGTGCGGCTTGGGAGGGTTCCGCACATGACTCAACTGTTTTAAGGCATTCCCTTGAGCATCCAGATGGCCTTAAAGTCCCTGAAGGTAGGTCCCTATCATTTTGTACATAAGAACCTATAGAATATAGGAAATTTAATTGGTTTTGTGATGTCATGTTAGGTAAGTACTATCTTGCGGATGCTGGGTATGCGGCCAGAAAAGGATTCCTACCACCATTCCGTCAGACCAGATATCATTTGCGTGAATGGAGGGGAATAACAAACCTCGAACGCCAAATGAGCTATTCAACTTAAGGCACTCATCCCTCCGCACTACCGTTGAGAGAGCATTTGGGACTCTAAAGAATCGTTTCAAAGTTCACACAGCTAGACCTTATTATCCATTTCCTACACAAGTACGAGTCGTCATAGCGTGTTGCATCCTTCACAACTGGATACTGTTAAATGGGGGGCCTGATGAACTTGTCTATAGTGAGCAAAGCTGGTTTGAACAATACCCAAGGTCGGCTGGCCGTGTCCAACAAGATCTGCGTGAGGAACAAAGGGAGGTGCTTAGAGATAGGGATACCATGGCGAACAATATGTAGAGGAATAGAAGTAATATTAGGCATGGCTGATTTGTATTATTCAAGTTTCTTGTATGAATTTGTTTATTTTATGTTGTGTTGGCACTGGCGGAATGATTTGTAACCATGAATGTTTTTTTCAACATTATTTTTTCATTTGTATGATTGGAATGTATTTTTCAACATTATTTTTTGCATCTCAAGGTCATTATGTTGTCTAAACATTTCTATATTTTAATGACTGCCACAGGGATATGGCAGGCAACAACGTGGTGTGGCATCCCCAAGTTGTTGATGAAATGCTATTCTACTATAAAGAGAAGATTCAGTCTGAGGAGAAACAATATATTTTCAAAGAGACACATCACCAAGAGTGTGCAACGAAACTCAATGAAAAGTTTCACACAACATTCACATAGAGACAGGTTTATCACAAGTTCCACAAGCTGAAAGCGCAATGAAAGATTATATTAGAGGCAAAGAACTTAAGTGGTGCTAATTTTGATGATGTCAACAAGGTGATATTATATGACGAGACTGAGGTTGTTCGGATGAAAAATGTGAGCCTATTCTTTGTGAATTTTTTCTTCATTTACTATGATATCTATTCTTTGTGAAATTATGTTTCATTTACTATGATGCATATTCTTTCTTTACTAAACTAACATTTACCCTCTCTTACACTTCTCTTCATTTGTGCAGAACAAAGACAAACGGGCAAAATATATCAATGTGCCTATTGCCTGCTATGATGATATGGAGTTTATATTTCGAGATAAGCATGCTACTGGAGAGTTCATAGTACTTCAAGCACCCTATGACCGTGTTTTCGCTCGTGACAAGGATTTCATTGGTGATAAGAATGACAGTGAAGCTGAGGTTGATCCAGCAACACAATATGATTCTGATTGTCTCCCGGGGGATAGCAACAATGAAAGCTCATCTTCAAAGCGGTCTCGAGGTGAAAAGCGGGACAAAGGTAAGAGGGTCAAGTGTGATGATAGTGCACTTGTAGACATGGCACGGTCTCTGCGTGATATGTCAGATAACATGCGTTTCACGCATGTCACCAATCCAAACGAGGCTATATTTAAAATTATTGATGACATGGAAGGTTACCCCTTGTATATTCGCCTTGCACTATAGACAGCTCTAGCCACCAATGAACAGGTGGCTTCAATGCTGAAAGGAAGACCGATGCATGCTATCAACGAGTGGGTGGCTCGATGGGTCACTGACAACTTTCCTGACTATCGTCCTCCTGTGTGATTCAATTCTAGTTGTAACGTTTGAAATAATTGTTATGTCTTCCAGCATTTACTACTAGGTTAATAAGGTTCATGCGTCATGGCATGCATTTAAGTGAGAGACTTTAATTCATTCCTGAATATCAAGTTTTTGTCCATTTTACATTTGTACTTGAATTTTTTCTCATCAGGCAGTTCAATGCAACTTATGTCTATTGAATTTGTAATCATGGTATCTCAGTATACGCGAGTCCGATTTATTCTCATGCCGTTGCAAAAATTAATTCATAACCGTTATGAATCAGCAAATATACATTTGTGTATCACATATACATATAATCTTCCATTTTCTTTCTTTTTTGACTTGTTAAGTTCATGTGGCTGCTGGGATTCGAGGCCAGGTCACTTCAGTTAGTTGATTGCCCTTAAAAGTAAGGGCATTAATCCAAACGACTAGTCTCTCTCGCTAGCAAAAGCTATGCAACCAAACGAACATGCACTGGCAAAGTCAGCTGAGCTGAGCTATGCTAGCTGGGCTAGCTGGGCTATGCCTGTGGTGGCGACGCAACCAAACGCAAAGGAACCGGTCATTTTTCACTTTTCAATGGCATGCTGGGTAATTTTCATGTTTTTTTGGCTGCGATGCAGTGAAATCTGGGTCTGATTCCATTTTGCACTCCAAAAATCTGCTACGTCCTAGAATTTGCGTCGTTGGCTATACTCCTTTGGTTTAGATTTCAGCTTTATGGCAGTGAATCTATCTCAATAATCTCAACCGAACATAGCCTGAGTATCACACTCACCGGCCACAGCCTCGGTGCGGCGCTCGCTGTGCTCACCGCCTACGAGATCGGGACTACCACTGGCAGTCACGGGAGACGTCGACGCCGTGGCGCTGATGGTCACGGCCGTGTCATTCGGTTATCCGCGCGTGGGCAACGCGCCATTCGGTTCCGGCTCAGGCTGGAGGCGAGTGGCGGCAAGGTGCTCTGCGTGGTGAACTCGAACGACCTCGTGACCAAGGTGCCGGGGTTATCGGCCGACGAGTACGGGTGGGTGAAGAGGTGGATGGCCTCCAAGATTGGGTGGACGTACAGCAACGTCGGCCGGGAGCTGCTGCTCTGCAGCCAGGATTTGCCGCGCAACATGGTTGCCTCCCATGACCTCGAATTGTACCTCAAGCTCGTGGCTGCATGCACTGATTGAGTGCTAAAGCCCTAATAAACTAACAAAGTGCTGATTCCCTTTTGTACATGGAAATATCAAGAAGACATTAGTGAAAAAAATCAAGAAGACATTCTATTTTGCATCAAGTTGCCACGTGGTAACTTTAGGACAAATATAGTATGTACAGTGGTAACTTTGAAGACAAAAGATTGAAGGCAGGGTTGGTTTTGGCACACTTGCTTGGAGCCGGTAGCCACCGCTCGGAGCAGGACGCCATGGGGGAGCCACGTCGAGACGTGCCGGTGAGGGAAGCCGTTCTGCGGGAGGACTCTCCCAGTCTCCCGCGGGCACTGCCGCCATGATGCGAACTGGGGTCGCGTTGCCGGGCATGAGGAGCCATGTCGGAAAGCTCTCGCTGGCGCCGCCGCAGGGGTGTGTGGGGGGACTTGGGAGCCGCGCCGTCCGTCCTCTAGTCAGGGCGCCGCATTGAGCAACACCGCACCAGGAGGTCGTGGACGCGGGTGTCGTCGCACCATAAGGATGCGAGTCATGTGCCTAGAATGAAGAAATATTTACAGAACACCTACACCGGGCTTGAGCTAGATTGGAATTAGGCTTGGAACATACTCCCTCCGTTTTAAAATATAAGATGTTTTAGCTTTGTGAAATGAGTGTATCTAGTCATCTTTCAATGTATAAGTTCACTTCAAAATTTATACGAACCTACACACTAAAACTGGTTTAGATACACTTCTTTCACAAAACTAAAAAATCTTATATTTTGAAACGGAGTGAGTAGTGGATTACATCGATGCAGGCGAAAACCCTGTTTTGGTATCCAACCGTACCTGTGCTTGGATTGTGATATGTCAAGTCCTCCAACTCGTTCACATCCTTGAAAGCTCCAGTTTTGAGATCGTAGCGTCTTGTAGAAAACAAACAATATTTGAACAAAATCCCTCCATCAAACGCAGCGATAGGATAGAGATCCTAGGACCAAACGTTGAAACAGCAAATGTGTGACGCCGATCCCATTGAGGCTTCTTGACGCTGTTGCACATCCACATCTCGACGGATTTGTTGTCCGCCACATGAAGTATAGCTCCTCGTGCAGCTCAGCTAAACTGGACACTGTGTGTTTCAGCCTCGGGTGACAAGGAGGTGGCGGCTGTTGAAAATATAGATTTAATCTGAATAATAAACTGATAAAACATGATCATACAGATATTACCAAAACTAATCATGCAGATTAACAAAGTAGATGAACAGATTACATTTAAATAAGATAAACCTATTACATCTACACCGAACGCTAGAATAAGAAACTCTAGCAAAATCTGAAGTAAGAAGTTCAGTGTTACGTACCGTAGAGCAGCAGCCGCGGCGTTGGCAACAGCGGTAGCCGCAGCGGTGGTAGCAGCGTCGTCAGCCATGTCGTCGATGTAGAGGCTGCCGATGTCCGTGAAGAAGTCCTCGTCGGGGAAGGAGTCGTCGAAAGACGTTGTGGAAACCAGTAATCGCGCTTGAGCGCTCCCCAAAAACCTGATCGCCCCTCACCCGTACAGGTTCACAAGAGGCGGGGTTCTGGAGGCCTACTGTCCCGATCTGCGGTGCACGCCGCAAGCCGGGATGGGAAAGACGAAAGCGGTGGCGCAATAGACTAGAAGGAGATGCGTGTGGTAATCGATGTCGATTAGGTCTAGCACGGAGGTTTATATAACGCAGGTCAGAGAGATCGTGGGACTCCGCCCACGTCCGAGTCGGTAACAACCCACGTCCCATAAAGACTGGAAACGGCTGACCAATTAACGCGTCCGTTAATGACTCGTAATTAATCCATGATTAATTTTCCTGACTAGCAAAAATAAAGCTCGGCTCGGCGAGATTCCCGCAACCGGCGGCGCGCGCGCGTCGTGGCGTGGCGTGGCGTGGCGAGGCGAGGCGAGGCGGGCGGCGTCAGAGGAGGAGTGCGCGAGAGCTGCTCTTGTTCTCACACCTTAGTGAGTGGTGGAACAACCTAGTATATAAGGAGGTGTAACTCTCACTCAACTAGCAATGTGGGACTAAACTTTGACACCACATGCACAGCCATATGTTGCCATACACAAATGGGCCAAAGAGAATTTCAGAATTTGTCTAATGGGCCAACAGCTCAAAACTCACCAAATTCTAACAATCCCCCACAAAGTCTCATTGGCACATCACCTCATTTCCATTTCAGAATATTGTTTATATACCAGTGTATAGTGGAGACTGTTAAGTTGAACTTCCACATTAAACTTCATGCTACATTAGTGAGCAACTTGAATAGTGGAATATGCCTTAAACTATAAGTTTTCTGCACACTAGTTTCATACAAAATCTAGACTAGTACAGGGCTGCCGCAGGGCTTCCCCACGGTTTGGAGCTTATGCGTCATACTCCAGGGCCTTTCATGAGCTTATTAAAAAGCACCCAACTCTCACGGACTGCGACGTTTGACAGTCAGACTCATATAGGTGTGTTCCTCAATAGATGTTCTGCAGGACAACATCTCTGCTTAGAAAAGCCACTTGGAACATATTAAGATAAATATCAACCTGCCATGCAGAATAAGAGAGTATTGCATCTTTATGGAGATGTAAATATAATATGGGCATACTCTCCTCTCAGCTGATCAATAGCTTGTCTCCCATCTCTAATTCACGGGATCTCCGATCACATAGAGTGGGTTGCCACTGTGAACAATTCATTGTGTGGGTCTCAAACCCATCTCCCTCGATGCATTATCTATCACATTACATGATAGGCCCTTTGTGAAGGGATCTGCCAAGTTCTTAGATGTTTGGATATAATCCAACGCAATAACTCTGGAGTTTCTCAGTTTCCTGACAGATTTCAATCTCCTCTTCACATGCCTTGATGACTTCATATTATCATTAGAACTGTTTATTTTGACGATCATAGTTTGATTATCACAGTTCATCGGGATGGTGGGTATAGGTTTTTCAACCACAGGTAAGTGTAAGTCTATCAAAAGCTCACGAAGCCACTCTGCTTCAACAGTGGCTGTGTCTATTGCTATGAGTTCTGCTTCCATAGTTGACCTTGTTAAGATGGTCTGCTTGCAAGACTTCCAGGAAACAACGCCACCATCAAGTGTAAACAAATAACCACTTGTGGCCTTAATCTCATCAGCATTAGATATCCAGTTTGAATCACTATACCCCTCAAGTACTCGTGGATACCCAGTATAGTGAATACCATAACTCACAGTACCTTTCAAATAACGCAAAACTCTCTCAAGAGCATGCCAATGATCATCTCCAGGATTTGACACAAATCGACTCAGTTTGCTTATAGCAAAGGAGATGCCAGGCCTCGTAGCGCTGGCTAAATACATGAGCGAGCCAATGATTTGAGAATATCTCAATTGATCTTTAATATTCCTTCGATTCATTCGAAGTAGCACACTCAGATCATAAGGCGTTGGAGAAGACTTGCAGTCGCTATACCCAAAGCGACTCAATATCTTTTCCACATAGTGGGACTAAAGCAGTGTAATTCCACCATTGTCATCCTTCAGTAGCTTGATGTTTAAGATTACATCAGCCACTCCCAAATCCTTCATTTCAAAGCAGCGAAATAGGAACTCTTTGACCTCCTCAATAACAGTGAGGTTGGTCCCAAATATCAATATGTCATCGACATAGAGACACATAATAACTCCCTCGCCCCCACCATGGCGATAGAACACATACTTATCAGCTTCGTTTACAACAAAGCCTTCAGCAGTTAAAGTTCTTTCAAACTTCTCATGCCACTGCTTAGGAGCTTGCTTAAGACCATATAAAGACTTCACTAACTTACACACCATTCCTTCTTGACCATCTACTACAAATCCATCAGGCTGCTCCATATAAATTTCCTCATCTAGCTCTCCATTTAGAAAAGCTGTCTTAACGTTCATTTGATGAACGAGAAGACCATGTGAGGCAGCCAAGGATAGTAGTACTCGAAGAGTGGTCAATCTCGCTACAGGTGAGTAGGTATTGAAGAAGTCTTCACCTTCTTTCTGGGTATAATCCTTGGCAACAAGACGTGCCTTATACTTTTCAATAGTACCATAAGATCTAAGCTTTTTCTTGAACACCCACTTACATCCTACAGGTTTGCACCCATAAGGACGATCAGTGACTTCCCAAGTTCCATTAGCTAAGATGGAATCCATCTCACTACGGACAGCTTCTTTCCAATAGTCAGCATCTTGAGATGCATAGGCTTCTGAAATAGAAGTGGGAGTATCATCCACAAGGTACACAATGAAATCATCACCAAATGACTTTGCAATCCTTTGTCTCTTGCTCCTTTTAGGAGCTTCATTGTCGTCCTCCACAGGATCATCATAGTGTTCTATCGGCATAGTGGGTTCAGGAATTATAACAAATTCCTGACTAGATGAACTAGTCATCTCCTGAGTTGATGAGCTAGACATATCTTTCATGGGAAAGATGTCCTCAAAGAAAGTCGTATCATCCGACTCCATAATCGTACCAACATGCATGTCGGATACCTCAGATTTTACTATCAAAAATCTATAGCCAATGCTATGAAAAGCATATCCCAGAAAAACACAATCCACGGTTTTTGATCCAAGCTTTCGCTTCTTGGGTATTGGAATATGTACTTTCGTCAAACATCCCCAAGTTCGTAAGTAAGAGAGTTTAAGCCTTTTCTTCTCCCATACCTCAAATGGAGTTATGGTTTTATCCTTTTATGGGAACACGGTTTAGGACATGACACACAATCATTAGCGCCTCCCCCCACCATTTCTTGGAAAGACCCGATGTATCTAACATGGTGTTAACCAAATCAGTCAGAGTGCGGTTCTTTCTTTCGGCCACCCCATTTGACTGAGGTGAGTAGGGAGGCGTCATCTCATGGATAATACCATGTTCCATACAGAATATATCAAATTCATTTGAAAAGTAATCTCCACCACGATTCGACCTTAATCGCTTGATTTTAAGATCAAGTTGGTTTTCTGCTTCAGCTTTATAGTTTTTGAAGTAACTCAAAGCCTCATCTTTAGATTTCAGAAGATAAACATAGCAGTATCTAGTGGAGTTATCAATCAACGTCATAAAGTATCTTTTTCCACCTCGTGTTAACACACCATTCATCTCACAAAGATCTGAATGTATAAGTTCTAGAGGTGCTAAGTTTCCCGGTTCCGCAGCCGTATGAGACTTGCGGGGTTGCTTTGCTTGCACACAAACTTGGCACTTAGAACCTTTGACAGTGGTAAATTTCGGAATTAAACTCATATTGGCTAGCCGCGTCATGCAACCAAAGTTAATATGACAAAGTCGTGAATGCCAAATATAGGACTCATTATTATTGCAAACATGATTAATAACTTTAGTACATGAGTCTGACAAAGATAAGCGGAATAGACCTCCGCACTTATAACCCTTTCCAACAAATTGTATATACTTAGAAATTACAACTTTATTGGACTCAAACACCAACTTAAAACCATCTCGACATAGAAGCGATCCGCTGACGAGATTCTTATTGATGGAGGGAACGTGATGCACATTCTTCAGCTGTACGGTCTTTCCTGAAGTAAACTTCAGATTTACCGTACCAACACCATGAACAGAAGCACGTGAGCCGTTTCCCATCAGCACGGAGGAGGTCCTTGCGACCTGATAAGAAGAGAACATGGATATATCAGAACATACATGTGTATTAGCACCCGTGTCAATC
Source organism: Avena eriantha (assembly GCA_910589775.1). NCBI lineage: Eukaryota > Viridiplantae > Streptophyta > Magnoliopsida > Poales > Poaceae > Avena > Avena eriantha. The sequence goes on from OU342744.1 coordinate 445,552,504, forward strand.
CACCAATCAGGAGAATGACATACTGAAAGGATAGTAGGTAAAATACCGTACCCAGCATCCTTCATCTCAGTATCGCTAATAACTATATTAGCGGTCTTGCCGCTGTTCCCATGTTGCCGCTTGTCAAAGCGATTAGGGCAGCTAGGAGCCCAATGATCAGGATCACCACAGACGTGGCAAGAGCCTTTCTTCTTATTATTTTTCCTCTTAAAGTTGGTGGAGTGAGTGGCCTTGTTCTTGCCATCAAACTTTCCTTTGCCATAAGACTTGTTCTTATTCTTGAACTTGTGGGATTGGAAGTTTTTCTTCTGTACCAAATTGGCACTAGAAGCTCCCTCAAAGTCTCGAGCACGTGTGTCCTTTGCTCTCGCCTTCTCTTCCACATGAAGAGACCCAATGAGATCCGTAACGGAAAACTCTTGTCTCATATTTCAGAGAAGTAGCAAAGTTCCTTCACATGGGAGGAAGCTTGGCAATAATGCCTCCGGCCACAAACTTGTCCAGTAAGTTACACTTGAACTGCTCGAGTTCTTTGGCAAGTGATTGTATCTCATGAGCTTGCTCAACGACGGAGTGCTCATCAACCATCTTGTAGTCATAGAATTGCTCCATAACATACAACTTAGTGCCAGCGTCCGAGACCCCAAACTTGGCCTCAAGCACATCCCACGCGTCTTTGCCATTATCAAATGACATATATGGGTCAACAATATTGTCCCCAAGAATACTGAACAAAGCCGCCATAAACATGTTATCGACTTTCTTAAACGCCGCTTCCTACTCAGCAGAAAGATCTCCTTCAGGTTTGCCAAGAGTGGCGCTATAGCAATTTAGGTTTTTAAACCACAGAATTGCTCTCGCGCGCCATCTCTTATAGTGCATACCATCAAACGAAGGAGGCCTAGTAGTTGCGGCTACACTAGTGGAATTCAGTTGCCTATAATCAAGTTTTTGGATTGTTGAAAATATAAGTAATAATCCATATGATTTAATCTAAATAATAAACTGATAAAACATGATCATACAGACAGTACCAACACTAATCATGCAGATCAACAAAGTAGATGAACAGATTACATCTAAATAAGATAAACCTATCACATCTACACCGAACGCTAGAATAAGGAACTCTAGAAGAATCTAAAATAAGAAGTTCAGTGTTACGTACGGTAGAGTAGCGATAGCAGCAGCCGCGGCGTTGGCACCAGCGGTAGCCGCAGCGGTGGTAGCAGCATCGTCAGCCATATCGTCGATGTAGAGGCTGCCGATGTCCAGGAAGAAGTCCTCATCGGGGAACGAGTCGTCGGAAGACGTTGTGGAAACCAGTAGTCGCGCTTGAGCGCTCCCCAAAAACCTGATCGCCCCTCACCCGTACAAGTTCACAAGAGGCGGGGTTCTGGAGGCCTACTGTCCCGATCTGCGGTGCACGCCGCAAGCCGGGATGGGGAAGACGAAAGCGGCGACGCAATAGACTGGAAGGAGACACGTGTGGTAATCGATGCCGATTAGGTTTAGCACAGAGGTTTATATAGCGCAGGCCAGAGAGATCGTGGGACTCACCCCACGTCCGAGTCAGTAACAGCCCACGTCCCATAAAGACTAGAAACGGTTGACCAATTAACGTGTCCGTTAATGACTCGTAATTAATCCATGATTAATTTCCCTGACTAGCAAAAATAAAGCTCGGCTCGGCGAGATTTCCGCAACCCGCGGCGCGCTCGCGTGTCGTGACGAGGCGAGGCGAGGCGGGCAGCGTCGGAGGAGGAGTGCGCGGGAGCTACTCTTCTTCTCACACCTTAGTGAGAGGTGGAACAACCTAGTATATAAGGAGGTGTAACTCTCACTCAACTAGCAATGTGGGATAAACTTTGACACCACGTGCACAACCATATGCTGCCATATACAAATGGGCTAAAGAGAATTTCAGAATTTGTCTAATAGGCCAACAGTTCAAAACTCACCAAATTCCAACAGCGGCAAGACCCCAAAAGCCTTGTCTTCCAAGCCAAAAAGAAGGAAACCTGGCGCGGCGTCTTGAAGGTTACGCTCGTACGTCGATGGTCCAGACAAGAGAGCCCTTGAAGAAGGTCGCCCGTTCGCTGTGCCAAGACAGGATATGGCGGTTGTATCTCTCGCTGTCTCGCAGGAGTGACTCAGGTCCGAGCCTTGCGTCGCCGTTATTTATGGGGATCGTGCTTTCTTCGGATAGATTTGGTATCTACGACGGATTCAAGTAGGTATCCGACAATAAAGCTATTTGCGGTGTTCCGGCCCGAACAGAGCCCATATATCATCACCGGACACGGATAAGGCAGTGCTCTGGGACCTCCCACGGCCTGCCACGGCAAACACTCACGAATGGAGCTGGGCGTGGCATAGCAGCTTACCACGACACGAATAGAAAAAACAGATCAGTTATTTTCCTTATAGATAGAAAAATCTACTAAAAATATCCTGAAACTGAAAGGTCAACTAAGATCCGTGAGAACAATCATGTCTGTTACACAAATACTCCCCCCGTTTCGTAATATCTGATCGTTTGAATTTTGAAATACATCATGAGGAAATATGCTTTAGAGGCAATCATATGGATGGTTGTATTTTATATATATCCATGAGTTATTATAATATTCCTTGAATATCCATATATCAGGCAACTTGTATTGATTGGCAATTATGTGAATTATTTGTGAAACTCTTTACTTATATGGTTATCTAATAGTTGTCCCTAGTCAGACTTCACGTGAGAACACACGTGAATATTAGACTAGCACATCGATTGGTCGATGACTATGTTTCGCAAGTCACAGACATGGAGATGTCAAACCAATGATGTGGACACATGTTATGAACATGGGGTTGGACTGACCCAAATTGAGACTGACAATAATACTTGCAGCTCTCTCTACACATCGTGTATGTTTTATCCTTAGACCTGAGATTGTCGCATATACTTAAGATATGGATCGACCTACTTTGGGGCTATCAAATACTGTTCCATAACTAGGTAGTTATAAAGGTAGCTTTCGGGTTTGTCCTGATACATGCTACAAGGCATTGATCAATCAAGATGAGATTTGTCTCTCTCTACTTGAGAGAGATATCTCTGGGCCCCTTGAGTGATCGGATCCAGAAATGCATGACCGTGCTACATATGGTTAAGAGTTAACCGAGTAAAGGGATTCCGAATCACAGTATCGAGAAAGAGATGTTAGCTTCGAGCTAGATCAAATATCATAGGGCAAAGGGAAAGACATGTACTCAACCTTGTGATGGTTCGTCCGAATGATCTTTTTATGCGTTTACGAGTTAGCACGTCTTGCTAGAGGCTGCTACCAACTATTAACGGAGTAAGTGTACTCGTGTCATGTCTATGTGTGTATGAACCTATAGGGTCACACACTTTAGGGGCTGAAAGCCTAATAAGGATTGAATCCGAATTAGACCAGGGTTAGACTACTAATGGGCTGCTAATGTAGAAGCCCAGCAGGGATGCCTATATAGGGTAGAGCATTCCACTCAGCTGCCACTCCTCTTACGCCTATGTTGCACGAGCAGACCTAGCAGTCTGGCGTGTGAAGGCTTTCACTCCGGACGTATGGATACCTCGGAGGTGCTGCAGCTGTAGCACTTGGACGAGCCACGCAAAGGGGAGCTTCTTGTGGGACGAGGACAAGGAGAAGACGTAGAACATCTACACTGCCCCGGCGTGCTTCATCGAGTTCCGCAACTGCGCGTCTAGTGGTAATCCCGTGATCTATGACATCAGTATTCCTGGTTGACGCGGTAGAAAATTTTGATTTACGCTAGTGTAGCCTACCCGTTACCCTACACATCGGGATCTGTTCATTTTCCCGTCCCCTTCTTCCCCGCGTCGCCGCCCAAGCCCCACGTCACCCACGATCTTCCGGTCCGACAACTTCCCTTCTTTCCCGTGTCATCGTCCATGATGTCGTCTCCCTTCCCCGCTTCGCCCAGGCCAGCGCCGCTCAGGACCTGCTCTCCTAGCCTAGTGCCGCCCAGCTCCAGCCTCACCCCAACTTACCAGCGCAACCCCAACTTTCCAGCGCCGCCCACGACCAGCCTCGCCCAGCACCATCCACGATCTTCTCCTCCTCGTCTGCTCCTTCTCCTCGGGTCCACAACAACATGGTTATTGCCGACCTGAATTTTAGTCCACCTGCAGAAGGAATCATACCTGAAGAAGATCAAAATGCAGGTAAAATCAACCATTGTATTTCCTGCAAGTTTCAAATTAGAGAGATCAGTTCTAAATTGGCAGGAATAGCTAGAGAGATACTCCATCATTTACAGAGATCAGTTCTAGCATGGCACCTTTCAGTGTTCTACTCCATCATGAATAAACATGAAGAATAAACATACTCCATCATGACAGGAATAAATAGAGATCAGTTCTACTCCATCAAATTCTAGCATGGCATAGCAAACTACGGTTACTTCTGTAACTAACTGTTCAGTGGTATCTTGGCACCTTTCAGTGTTTTCTCTTGCAAAAAAATCACCCAGACAATGAATATGGCACTGTTTCTCTGAATTTTTCTCTAGTTTTGGTTCAAAATTAGTTAATCACAGAACTGCTAGGAACTGTCGTGAATTGCTAAGACTAAATAATGGTAATCTGAACCTAATGAACAATTATAATCATGACATCCAAGTTACCCCAAGATACTACTCCATGATCAGACTACAAGCAATGTTCAGAGTACAAGCAAGTTGTACTCCATGATCAGAGTACAAGTAATGTTCAGAGTACAAGCAAGTTGGAGTAATGGTTCCAAATCCACAAGAAGAACATTGTTTTCTGTTAAGGGAACATTGTTTCACTGAATTTTTGTTAAGTGAACATTGTTTTACTGAACTTGGCATCAAATCCTGAACATTTACAATCAAGCAAAACCTGTACATTAAAGATTGTCAAAGTGCCAAACAGTGAATTTTCACTGAATATTCAGTCTAGGTTCTAATGACTCGAGCCTTGTATATCCAAGATTATCAAAATGTCAAACAGTTGCTTGTCCACACAACAAGATCTTGTAATTCAGAGAGGAACCGATTAACACATGACACATAGTAGTAGGAGTAGAAAGTTAGAAACAGACCTACTCCCTGTGGCAGAACCATGTCGATGAAGAAAGGCAGCAGTAGCATCAGCCTTCTCGAGTCATCGGCTAGGTCATGGAGTAGGAAACAATCTGCCCTGCCACCAAGCATGCAGTTTAATTTTTCACTGTACCAGATGGAGTATTACAGATACAAATGGTTGCACATCTAATTCATTGCCTAGTACTGTATACAATAAACTAGAAACACCCCAATTAAAAAGATAAACGTTTAATTATTTTACAAGAAAGTTCCAGCAATGAACCAAGGTTGTGTTTCTTTGCTATCCCCATTCTAGAAAAATGTCAGACCACAATGAGACAATAAAGCATACAGACAAGTGTAGTTTATACCAAAAAAATGCAAAGAAGATTAATACCTAGACATTAGCTCGAGGCTTCAAATCAAAATAAAATTAATGATTAGTTGATGGATATTTGCTAAAACATCAGGTAACAAGTCAAAAAAAGTGCAGAATTTAGAGTAGAAACAACAAGTGCTAAAACATTAGGTAACAGGTCAAAATAGAATTATTTGAAGGAAATGGGTTTAATTTACTCAATCCCATTCATGTTGTCCCTGCCATCAACATGAGTACTTGTATGAGTAGTATCAGTAAGCATCACAGTGATAGCAGTAGCAAGCTCACCTTTTCAGGGCTGAACTTCAGCTTGAACCTAGACAAGCTATGGGACAACAGTTCCATAATACTGTGATACTTGGGTGTCAATTTTTTCTTCTGTAGGATTGCTTTCTGAGAGAGACTAGGCTTGAACAATAGCAACAGCCGGCCCCCGCGCCGCCGGCCGAGCCACCCCCCTCCCCTCTCCCCCTCCCCTCCGCCGCCGCCAGAGGTCCCGCCGGGCAAAGCCCGGGCGGCGACGGCGGCGGCGGCGCGTGACCCGGTGGCGTCTGGCGACGAGGTGCTGCGGGGCTCCGGCGGGACGCGCGGTTCGGCGGCGTTCGTGGAGGTCGGGGCCTGCTCTCCATGCGACGGAGGCGCCCCTGCAGCGGGGGCGACAGCGAGCGCTCGGCTCGCTCGCAGCCCAGATGGGCCTGGGCGGGCCTGCTGCTCTAGGCCCCGTGGCTGCAGACCGGCGTGGGTGTGGGTGCGCCTGACGACGCTGGCTGCTGGGCGCCGTGGTGGTGCCGGCGGCTAGACAGGCGGTGGGTGGGTCTCTCGGCGCGCGGCGAGCTTCTGGTTGTCGGCGTCGAAGACCTTGCGGTGGTGAGGAAGATGCTGCTCACGGCATGGTCTCTGGAGGTGCTGCGAGGACGATGGCGGCGCTGGTGCGGGTCTAGTCTGGGCCCGACCTAGGCCTAGATCTGTGGCCGCGCGGGCCCTTCGGGGCCCGACCTAGGCTTGCGGGACGCAGCGCTTGCGCGCGACCGCAGCTCGGGTCCCGGCGCGGAGTTCGTGCGGAGACCACCACAGCGGCCAAGGCCTGTACACCCATCCTTTCCCTGCCGTGGGAGGTCGACCTCGACCATTGCGGGTGGGTCTGTCGGCGCGGCGGCAAGCTTCTTGTCACCGGCGTAGAAGGCCGGCTGGGTGGTGGAGGATGCCGGCTTGGCACGGCGCAGGGCTGGGCCCTTGGCGACGCGAGGGACACACTATCGTGTTGGTCGTCCGCCATAGGTTTGACCTGGTGGCGGCAACTGGTCCTATCGTGCCCCTCTCCTCCCACCTACCCCTCCCACCGCATACAGCGGCGACGCCGTCCTCGTGCTGCTCCGCCTCTCTGGTGGTGGCGTTGGAGGGGCGATGCGCTTCGCGGTGGGGCAGCCCCGCCCTTGGCGGCGAGCTGCGGTGTGCATAGGCATCGTGCTGCTGATTTCGGCATCGTTGCCATTGATCGGAGCTGGCCAATGCACGGGTGGTCTTGCGACGAGGTTCCCACCTTGGGCGGTGCTTTGTCGCCTTGGAGCCTGCATCTTGTGGTGGCCTTCGCTGGCAAGTTGGTGGGCCAGTCGGGTTCTCGGACTATTGCGGAGTCGTTGGCGACAAGATCTTGCTGTCGGGTCTTGGAGGTTGCGCCGTTGCGTGAGTGGTGATCGTGCGCTCCGGGCGAAAGCTCTGCTCAACCTTTGTTGGTGCCGATGACGGCGGCGCCCTTGGCGTCATTACCCTCTTGGGGGCGTTGTTGAGGAGCACTGATCCACCCCTATCCCTTGTGGCTCTGTTCCCCGGGTGAAAACCTAGATCTGGCTTGCCAGATCGGATGACGACGGCGTTCTAGACGTCGCTCCCTCCTTGGAGGCGTTGTTCTTGGAGGTACGGCCCTAGGTGGCACGCAGGTGTTGGCGCATGCTTTGGCTGTGGCGAGCAGATCCTTGGAGCTCCGACGTCGCGCTAGTTTGGTTGCCCTTCGAGCAAGGTTCATGGACTGCAAAGGATCCTCCGTTGCGGTGTTTTAGTCGCATGGATTCACTTGACGGGGGAGGCTGACGGCTGCTAGCTTATGTTCGAACGACGAAGAGCATGGTGGTGGGTGGTGGTGCTGCTTTGCGCATCTAGGCTAGGGTGTTTGGTGGCGTCGGTTGTAATGTTCGCTTAGAGGCCTCATCCATGTTCTGTCTTGAGTGTGTCGGGTGTGCGTGTAGGAGATCGGCGCAGAAAACAAAAAATTTCCTACGACGGAACCCCAGAAACTAGCCTAGGATCTATCTATGTAGTAATGCGGTAACGGCCGATGTGTAGAGAGTACATACCCTTGTAGTCTGTACGCGGTTAACGTTCCGCGGGGAACGTGGTTGATGTAGTCGTACTCGAAGCCGACCTTAAGGTCGTGAAGCTCCTCGCAGGTCACCCCTTGCTCCTTCTTGATCTTCATCATCTTCATCGTGTAACAGCTCCGGCTCACGACATTCAAGCGCCCCAAGTGTTGCGCCTCGTGTCTTCGTACACATCCGGTGCACAATGAGACCTCCGGCTCCCCGATCCCGCCAGGAGTACGGAAGTTGATATCCGGCTAGGAATCCCTGCAATGCAACGGCGTACTGCAGGTGTGCCTCGATCGCACAACCCAGACTTGGGGCCATGGTCACGAGGTATAAAGAGAGGGAGGGAGAAAGTCAACCAAAGGACTTCTCAAGTTGTGTGTTGGTTGGTGTTTTAATCCTACCCATGGACACCCCTTTATATAGGCGGAGGGGGTGTGCCCTCCCCATTGGGTTAGCCATGTGGGACTAATACTAAAGGAAAAAGTCAGCAGAAATTCGGACTGCCAAATGGGCCAAAAGTATTCAGCCCAAATAGCAAACAGAAAATACTTAAATAAAAGGAAAAAGAAAGCAGCAACCAGCATAGCAGCCGAGTGGGCCTGGGGCACCACCGCGGCCCAGCATGCGCCCCCGCTGCGGCGGCCTGGGAAGGGGAGCCCCGGGTGGGCCGGCTCGCCCCCAGGCGGCCCAGTGCCCCGTCCCGCCCCGCTGGCTCCAGTGGCCCGGGTGGGCCGGCTCGCCTGCCCGCGGCCCACCTGGCCAAGCGGCCCACCCCTGGGCGCTGAGCGACGTGCAGTTATCTGCCGTCCTGTGCGGTGGCGGTTATCCGCCGCCCACAAGGCTGGCTATTTTATCTTTTTCATTTATTTTTCTGCACTTTTATTTCTAGGCCTTTCCCCTCTAAGATTTGACCTAATATAAAATTTGACTTTATAAATCTTAATCTAAATATTATTTATAATATATTAATTCATAATTAATATATATTTAAATTCCCATTTATCCGAAAACACTTTTCGGAGCTTTTCCTTTATTCTTTCTCCGAACAACTTCGGATCTCTCTGCGGAACGATTCCGGCTTTCTCTCTTTCTCTACTGTGATTCCGTCTTATGAATGATCGTTCTCATCGTACCCTTAAGTGTATCCTATCACGGCTCGGGAATGCTCTAGACATGATCTGTATCAATGATCAATAGAGGGACCAGGGATGTCCATGTGACCCCTATGCATTCCTGATGACAATGTCGTTTGAACCGTCTAAATGTAGCATCCTTTTCCTTTTGTTTCTCGATACAACTTGTCCGAGATCCGATCATTGGTATCCCATACCTTTGTTCAATCTCGTTCACAACAAGTTATGTTTTCTTGTTACTGTGATATTACATCCCCGTGACCTAGTCACATGTTGCAACATATATGGATGTAATCTCACCAAGCCGGCCGTATGTATCTTTACCCGTCATGTGGGTGAACAAATACCAGTCTTGCAGTCACATGTCATCTACTGTTCCTTCGGAATACCCAACATACACCTTTATGGCCACCGTATTACCAGATGACGGTTGATGCAGTCTAAACAGCCTAGGGAAATAGTGAGTAATATGAGCTCACGGTCTAACGAGATGGAGTCTAGATATAGCTGTTGCAACAATAAACCATATGACTTGATCGTGTTGCAATCGTTCGAGAAATGTCCAATCACATCATTCTCCAATGATATGATCTTGTTGTCAGTCGGTATAAATGCCCATGATCTTGAAACCCAGATCATCTTCGTGACCAACGAGCTAGTATGAATAGAGGCTACTAGGGGCTTTGTTGTTTCATACCACACCTGTACCAGTGTTTCTACTTGGCACAGTTCTAGCACAATATGAAACTATTATAAACTAATTGTAATATGACAATAAAAACCTATTTATTATTTGCCTCTAGAGCATATCTCCTTCAGTACGGCCTTCGGCGTTGTACAATACTTTCTTTTTCTATCAATGAATTGAAACGCAAGGCTTTTGCGTTTTCGCGAAAATAATACTGTGATACTTTTATGAAGGCAGTGTTGTGAAGTCAATCAATTGTCTGCAGAACCAAAATACCATAGCTGTCAGGGTCTTCAATAGATGGAGTATTACTCAAGTCCAGTCAATTAACTAGTGTTGTCGTTCAAGTTAGTGGTGCTACTGTTCAAGTTCAGTTAAATAGGAAGAATCTTCGATAGATGGAGTATAAATCATCAAACTAGGTGGAGTACTCCAAAACAAGAAACATGAAAATATGAATACTTGCATAGCACTAGTGCATAGTCTGCCTAACATTGCTGAATGTTGACAGTTTCATGTGGACAGAGCTGGCTTCTTCCACCATGGCAAATTAAACAACAACCAACACGAACACATACATCACCTTTATCATTTATGCTCACATCATACAGTGAGTCCATAGCTGGACTATATTCAAACTACAGGTTGAACTAACATTGATTTACTACAGGGTCAAACAAGCACGGCATCTATTCCATCAGACCCATTTCCAAAAACAAAACAAAAATCTACTCCATCAGACTAGTGCGATGTACTCCCATGATTACTACAGAAACAATTCACATCTCAGTGAGGCCATGGCGCTAGATTATTTTGGCTAGAAAACTAACACCTCCATTCAGAAAATTGAATCTATTGGCCTACTTGAAGGTGCTCTACGTACTCTATCAAGAATTGTTTCGCGTGGAAGCATAAGAAGAATTACAGTTTAAACCATATTCTGAAAACCATATGGTAAGCAGTTAACATCCGGGACGATACCCGTATCGTTCTCTCGTCCCCGTATTGTTCCCCAGGACGATACCGGGGCGCCCCCAACAGCGCCGTCTCTCGACCCTCGTCCCCGATGAGTCCTCACTCCTCCCCGATGAGTCCTCACCGCCGCTGCCGCCGGCGAGGACCGCGGTAGCGGCGGATCTCCCGTGCCAAAGGATCTCGGGGGTGGCAGGTGCGGCGACCAATCCATGGGGCGGCTGGGGCGGCCAGGGCGGCGATCACCGGTCTAGGCGGCGGCCGGCAACGACCTTCCCTCTCGTCGACACGATTTAGAGGGCTGGAGATCGGTCGTGGATCTAGGAACCCGCCTAGATCCGTCGTTCCTGGCCTTTGCCCATTGGCGGCGCGGTTGGGAGGCTAGTGCGGAGCCGATCTATATATTGGCGGAGATCCAGCCTAGCTGCGAGTGTCGGGAGGCGGGGAATCCGGTGAAAACCGTGCTCTCACATCGACGAGAGCGGGTGATGGCGGCGCCATTGCGCCGTTACCTTGTTGGAGGCATCGACCTTGTAACCATCGTCTCTTCGTCGCTCGGGCTGCTCCGAGGGAAACCCCAGATCTGGGTCTTCCCGGATCGAACGATGACGGCGCTTTCAGTGTCGTTCTCCCTCCTGGGAGCATCGTTCTTGGAGCAAATGCCAGATCGAGAAGGAATAAGGTGGAGCGGTGGTTCATCAGTGGCGTCGAAGACGACGCGTTTAGATTAAAGGGGTTCTCAGCGATGGACGTGGCCTGATGATCTCGTGCAGGTCAGTGGCGTTGTCTGGCGCCGTGGTGGTGTCGATGGCAGGTCTGTAAAGTTTGATGCTTGGATCCCTGTTCTGAAGATGAGTTCGAGGAAGATGGTGGCGGCGACTTGGGGAGCATGCGATGGCACTTGCTCAGGGTCTGCTAGACCGGTTGGTGCTCCCGACTCGTTGTTGGGCGATTTGGCGAGGCCTCCGGCATTACGATGTTGTGCGTTGGTGTGTGGTGAGGGCAATTGGCCTTGTCCATGGTCACCCCTTCATCAATCTTGTAGGTTTAGCATTTGTCGCTAGAAAGGTGGCTTCAGATTGATCTTTGTACTCGTCTTGTAAGGCCTTGGTGAATAATCTAATAAAAAAAGTTGTGTGCATCCCTTGGATGCAGAGGCTGGGGGTGCACCCTCCATTTCGAAAAAAAAGCAGTTAACATCCGCAACAAAACGAGCAAGCTTCGTAATGTGTGTATTGAGGAGTATAAGCACAGATAGCTCGCACCCCTCACAGTGCATTGATGACCCACAAGTATAGGGGGTGTATCGCAGTATTTTCGATAAGTAAGAGTGTCGAACCCAACGAGGAGCAGAAGGTGCTGGCTAGTGGCTTGGAGCAGGAATTCTCTGTAAATACTTAGCAAATGGATTTTTAAGGGTTTTTTATAATGCAGGTAAATAAAGTACGAGTAAATAAAAGACAATAAGATTTAATGCAGCAAGTAGCCCAATCCTTTCTTTAGCAAAGGACAAGCCGGTTGTATTACTTAAGATGACCAAACGTTCTCGAGGATACATGGGAATATCATCAAGGGCTTTCGTTTCATATAGTTGATTAATCTTCTTTAGTTTGCTAAGTGTTGTGTGGGTGAACCTGTGCTAATGTACCGACCTTCCTAGGACTAATACATACTTGTGATTATACCCCTTGCAAGCATCCGCAAGTACAAGAAAGTAATTAAGTAGAAACCTAACCACAACTTTAAACTCTAAGACCCTGACGTCCCTTGTGTAATGGTTTCCTAACGGGGGTTCAGGTTTCTATCACTCCGGCAACCCCTACGATCAGTAGCCAAATATACAATGCATTCCCCTAGGCCCATATAGGTGAAGTGTCATGTAGTCGACGTTCACATGACACCACTAGAAGAAGTAAACCACAACTTAAATACCAAACCATTGAATCTTTCTCAACACAATTCCACTACTAACAACATGACTTCTCTCATGTCCTCAAGAACAAAACGAACTACTCACAAGACATCATATGGATCATGATCAGAGATGATATAATGATATGTAACAATCTGCACATAAACGATAATTCAACGGTTCACTCAATAGCATCAACTACAAGGAGTAATCAACACCAGGAAAGTTCCCCCTAAGAACTATGCAAGATCCAACCCAATTGTTACAGCGGTATGAAGTGGTGATGATGGTGCTGGTGGAGATGATGATGGTGATGATGAAGATGATGATCCCGATGAAGTCCAGCTTGATGGTGGTGTTGATGGCGATGATCTCCCCTCTCTGGGAAAGAATTCCCCCGGAAAAATTCTATCTGTCGGAGAGAAATTTCTCTCCCGGTGTTTTCCGGCCCGCGGAGGCGGCAGAATCTTTATGTGGTCGCTCCTCGAGTCTTAGGGTTTCGGGAGGATAATATACGCCAGAGGGGAGAGCCAGGGGTGGACCAGGGCGGCCACACCACCTGGTGGCACGGCCTAGGGTGGCCCGCGCCAGGGGGTGGTGTGGGCCTCCTGTGGCCCATCTCCACTCCTTCTGGCTTTCTTCGTCTTCTGGAAAAATAGGATTTTCCATATATTTTCCCGGAATTTTTTATCTTCGCGAATTTTACCTCCAAACAGCACCTTTTCCATCAGAATCCTGACTACAGCGGTCCATGCTCCAAAAGTCATCAACCATGCAAAAACAGATGAAATAACATAAGTATCACCTCTTAATATGAAACATATCAATGAATAACAGTAAATTATGATACAGAATAGTGATGCAAAATGGACGTATCAACTCCCCCACGCTTAGACTTCGCTTGTCCCCAAGCGAAAACTGAGCTCAATAAACATGACCTCAGGTTTATGGAGTGAAGAGTCGATACAAGAATACGGACAAGAAGCATCACATTCATCAATACATAAGTCATAATAGAAGACAACTCACTTATTATATAACTTAACTTGCAATAAGTAAGGAAACACAATAAAGATACATAAAGTAAATCATAATTGGTAATGGTAAACTTAGCTCTCGGTCAAAGAATAGTTGACAATTTGCTGGAGTTCACAAATAACTGATTTTCAATGATAGCTTTCAAAGTAGTAGACACCAAGATAAGAGCAATGTGCAAAACAAGGAACATAAGAGACATGATTGAACAAATCACCATAAGAATGAATGAAACACAACAACTCAAAATACTTGCTGAGATAGAAGGGAATAGGTTTACTGACTCAACTAAAAAGTAAAAGAAAGGCCCTTCGCAGAGGGAAGCAGGAATTTCAAGTTTCATAAAGAGCTTCCAAAAATTATGGTACTTATTAGCTTTCATCTCTCATTGCCCCTATCATAGGCATATTTAGGTGATTAAGGTTAAAGTGACACAACTAAGAGGATATGCTTGACAGGTTATAAGTTGAAATCTCATGCCCCTTACTTACGAGTACCGAACCTCATGCTACTCAACTTTAGTCACAAGTAAGCTCTTGTCATTGTAAATACATATGTCTAATAGAGAACCGCCAACGGGGTACCCCTTGCACATGATACAAGAGCTATCCCATAATCACAATGATAAGGCAAGCAGACAATGAGCATCTTAGCGATCCTTTTATTTGCTATTTGCATAGGTTTTTATTGAGGATGCTTCATAGAGTGCTCATTATGGTTATGCTGCAAGTTTCCACCATGATTAAGCATGGATTAGGCTAGCAGCCTAGGCATTTCTCTAACACACATATAAACTCCATGATCTTACAAGTTCCCCTTTTATTTCACACCACCGGGATCCATAAGCAAAAAGTCATGATATCAACGGGGTACAAAGTACAAGTGCAATGTTGAAAGCGTTCCCCATGATACATGGTTCTGCTAACTTCAACTTATAAAGCGCAAGCATATACGCAGCAAAGATGGGCACAATGCTTCAAGTTTATTAAGTGCAAGAAAGTAAAGTGTGCCATCAAGTTCGTGAGATCTTTAATCACTATTTTTCTCATAATAAGTTTAATTTGGAAGGTAGAGAAAAGCATGAATTTACTTGGAATAGCAATAGTGCTAATAGGTAGGTATGGTGGACACAAATGGCATAGGTTTTGGTTTCAGGATTGGATGCACGAGAAGCATTCCCTCTCAGTATAGGTTTTTGGCTAGCAAGGCTGAGTAGCAAGCATAAGAGTTGAAGGAAACTAACAAACATACAAGTGATAAAAACAAACATGCAATCTTCCTTGGAAGCACAAAAGATCTTAACTAGAGAATACTAAACTTATGAGCAAAAACAAGAAAGAAAGATGATGAAATTATATTTCTTTAGAGTACTTTTATCTTTTTCATTCAATTCTCAAAATAGTGTTGCTACTAACCGAGTCGGGTTTGCCAAAACCAACTAAATTAACTCAATGATCCCAAAGTGATACCAATACTAACGACAAGATCAATCATATAACCATGAATTGAAAACTAATATAAGATGTGCAAAAGACTAAATGATAGAACTTCTCATTAATATTCCATAACGTTAACTCACACCAAGGGATACATAGATATCTAACGAGAGAGGGGACACTTCCATAAGGCAAACCATCCTACAAGATAACTTCTCTATTCATGATATGACTCTACTAAAAAGGTAAAAAGATAGAAGATAGTGATATGATACCGCGACACTCCCCCAAGCTTGGAACAAACCAAGGGGATGCCAAAACCTGATGACGAATTACTCCTTCGATGGTGGTGGTATTCCCTCGATTGGTGCGAGGAAATATTCTAGTATCTTGCGAAGCATGTTATTCTCGTCTTGAAGCATATCTACCTTCCTCCTCAAGACTCGGTACTTGTCGCAGAACTCATCAGTTACTCGTAGAGCTTCCACTGCTGTAGGGCAGGAAGTGAGATCTAGAGTTAGAGGTATCAGCCCCTTCATGCCTGCTGTCATGTCCTTCACTTCCTCCCTGCCGTTCCGATCCATGTTTTCGTGCCTAGTTGCGATCCTTTCTTCTTCCACCCATCCTACAAAGGTCTTCTGCTCAAGATTGTGATGGAGCTCGCGGCGACGTCGTAGCTCGTAATCCTGTGAAGATGAACCCCTAAACGACATCTGAACAAAACAGACCGAAACAAAAACACGACGAGAACACGATATACGAACCTCGGGGGATCCGGGGGATTATATATTACGAAGTTTTACAACAAAAGGAAGGTACTGGGAGAAAACGGGTCGGAGACAGAGGCCGAGGTGGCCACACCACCTGCTGGCGCGGCCAGGGGGCCACGCTAGGGGTTGATGTGAGCCACCCTGGCTCCATTTCCGTCCCTCTTTCTCTTTGTAGCTTTCCTTGTTGGATAAAAACTGCAAAAATATAACTGGATAGAATTTCCGCGGAACTTTTCTTACCAGAACTGTTACCTATTCGAAAACGGACTCTTCGGGTCTCTGAATTTGGCATTTGATAAATTTTTCCGGAGTTACCACTTGACATGGGTATACCTTATAGGTACTCAAGCTTGGTATATACGGTCTAAATACGTACAGGCCCACGGTGTCGCCAAGGCCCAGACGAAAGGACTCGACTAACCTGCGGACTCTCGATTGCTTGAGAGACAAGAAGAAGCTAAAGATAGAAAGTTTGAAGGGAAGAACCCTTACTTGTAACCGACTCGACCTGCTACCCGAGACCTAGCCTATCTATATAAATGCTAGGAGGGGGCGGCGAGGAGGACACACGCAACCCTAGTTTCCACAACTCTCGCCAGATTGCATCTGCGCACCATTGTAACTTTCGACTCCTTCAATAATTCCACGAGAAGACAAGCAGGAGTAGGGACCTCTACGAGGCCTAAACCTGGGTAAATCCTTTGTCCCCTGTGTGCTTGTTTGCTAGCCGATAGATGTCTCCAGCACTCCCTCCTTCTCCAAAACCCAAGTCCATAACAATGGGCATTGATGAGTTAAACCCTCGTCACCACTTGAATAGCATCAACATCTTCATCTTCATACACTTATTTCTTGAGTCATGAAACCTTTCACTTTATTATTACACCATTTTCTCCACTAACCTGGAAATTTCTTTCACACAATTCTCATTAGCAACATTAGTGTAAGCGAGGTAATAAACCTTTTAAGTCTAAATTCAACCGAAATCCATCAAAACATAAGCTACTGTAGCAACTCCTTCCGAAAACCCAAAAATAATTCAAAAAGGAAATTGATTAAAGAAGCAAATGGAAGAATGGCAAAATGTGTCAAAACAAACCAGCAGGTAAAGATCAATTTTTTCGAAAATCTTATGTTGCTCAAATCAAAAAGTGCAAAACTAACGAAAGTTAAATAACAACCTGGGGCAAAAGGACAAACAAATATAGCTCAGTCCAACATACAGAGGTCTCTCACGAATTTTTACGGTGAAGCACAAAAATCTGTTTCGGGACAGCAACTTCCCCAGATCTTACTTCTCTCTCATTAGAGGTTGATCTCGACACAAAAACTAAACAAAAAGGATAAGGAGAGGTTATTACTGAAGTAATAACTTCCAAGACTCAAAGAAACAAAAACAAACTGAAAGCAAGAATATATTGGGTTATCTCCCAAAAAGCTCTTTCTTTATAGACATTAAGATGGGCATGATAATTTCAATGATGCTCTCATAAAAATATGAATTGAAGTGAAAGAGAGCATCAAGAAGCAAAAATACACATGTTTAAGTCTAACCCACTTCCTATGCAAGGGAATTTTGTAAACAAACAAGTTGTTGAAACCAGAGGCTACTAGCATAGGAAGGCAAAAGAAGTGCAACATAAAAACTTTCAGCATAAAACGGGGAAACTTGATATTATTGAGATGCATAAGAACAGTCTTCCCTCTCTCATAATAACTTTCAGTATCATGCATAAACTTAATGATATAACTATCACAAGAACCATTGTAGAAATGATCACCTATCCTAACAGAAAACACTAGCTCTCATAACACTACTTTGTGCAACAATATTAGGGATATCCTTACAGAGGAAAGTGTGTCCATCTTCTACATATCTAGTGACAAAATCTTTCACATTTGCTATTATACGTTCATCATCCATTTGTTTATCAGGTTCAACAGCTTTATTTGTACTTTCATTAACCATACTAGCTATCATAGAATGTTCCTTTATCTTAACTAGGAAAGGTATTTTCTCAATGTAAGGTTCAGGTAAAGCATGATTAGCAGTATAAACTTCAGTATTTCTTGTAGGAACACACTTAGTAACATCTTTATATGGTCCATGATACTTATTCCACTTCTTTTTAGGGACTTCAATATCGGAAGCAAAAGCCTTAAAATAAGTAGCAATGGCTTGAGAGTCTAGACCATAAGCATTTTTAATATTTTGAAAGTCATCAGTTCCCATAAAAGATTCAATGCATTCATAATCATAATTTATACCTGACTTTCTTCCTTTGTCATTCTCCCATGCTTCAGCATTATCTTGAATACGGTCTAGAAGATCCCATTTAGCTTCTTCTTCCATGCGAGTGTCCCTGTGTTATTGATAATAATGTTGTTGGGGACCTCATGAATGGGACATTTGAGCATTAGTAACTTCAGTCTCCCCCAAGCTTGAGTTGTACTCTCTCCATCAAGAGGCCAAAAGTTGTATATTTGATTCTGATCTTTATGAATCTCACTAGGATGATAAAACTTGAATAAAAGAGAGGTACTATTTCCTCCTATTCAAGAGCTTGACCATTCTTCAGCAGCTTATACCATTCCTCAACTCTTCCTTTTAGTGATAATGAGAATAACTTCTTCTTAACTTGATATGTGGTAATACCTGCACACTTAAACAACCCGCATAAGTCGTGTATAAAGAGCAAATGATCACCGGGATGGACAGTTCCATCTCCAACATAATAGTTATCCATAACACGGTCAATAATTCTTGTAGGTATTTTAAAAGTATCATTCTCAGCAGGTGGTGGTTCATCTACTACCTTAGCAGTGGTAGTAGCATTACGAAATAAGAAACTCAGCGAATTATCTATAATGAAAATAGAGCAACTAACAAAAATAAACAATACTCACATTAGAAGTTTCCTTTACTAGTTCCACTCTCCAATAGCGCTTCACTCCCCGGCAACGGCGCAGAAAATAGTCTTGATGACCCACAAGTATAGGGGGTGTATCGCAGTATTTTTCATAAGTAAGAGTGTCGAACCCAACGAGGAGCAGAAGGTGCTGGCTAGTGGCTTGGAGCAGGAATTCTCTGTAAATACTTAGCAAACGGATTTTTAGGGGTTTTTGATCATGCAGGTAAATAAAGTACGAGTAAATAAAAGACAATAAGAATAAATGCAGCAAGTGGCCCAATCCTTTCTTTAGCAAAGGACAAGACGGTTGTATTACTTAAGATGACCAAACGTTCTCGAGGACACATGGGAATATCATCAAGTGCTTTCGCTTCATATAGTTGATTAATCTTCTTTAGTTTGCTAAGTGTTGTGTGGGTGAACCTGTGCTAATGTACCGACCTTCCTAAGACTAATACATACTTGTGATTATACCCCTTGCAAGCATCCGCAAGTACAAGAAAGTAATTAAGGTAGAAACCTAACCACGACTTTAAACTCTAAGACCCTGACATCCCTTGTGCAATGGTTTCCTAATGGGGGTTTAGGTTTCTATCACTCCGACAACCCCTACGATTAGTAGCCAAATACACAATGCATTCCCCTAGGCCCATATAGGTGAAGTGTGATGGCTCTGTAATGGCGCCAGGAAAATGCTGGAGCGATGATGATGTAGAGCTCGTTGGGAACCCCAAGAGGAAGGTATGATGAGCACAACATCAAGTTTCCCTCAGTTATGAAACCAAGGTTTAATCGAACCAGTAGGAGCAAGGAAAGACCCCAAAGGTGTTACTAGCTGAGCTTTGGCAGGGTGCACTACCGGTGCTAGTAGCAACGTGGAGACCTGCACAACACAACCACAGAACTTTGTCCCCAACTTGCGATGAGGTTGTCAATCTCACCGTGTTTTGCAGAAAACAAAGGATTAAACGTATCGAATGGAAGGAAGTAATAGTTTGCAGAAAGTAAACACAAAGTAGTAAACAGTTTATAGATTGTATGTAAAAGACAAGGACCGGGATCCATAGTTCACTAGAGGTGGCTCTCCTTAAGATAGATAACATGCTGGGTGAACAAATTATAGCGGGGCAATTGATAAACATCGAGAAAGCAATACATGCATATACTAATCATCTCGACTCCTTTGAGATTCGATTGGGCATTACAACATAATACATAGACCGCCATCCAACTGCATCTATGACTAATAATCCACCTTCAGGTTATCATCCGAACCCCCTCCAGTATTAAGTTGCAAGCAACAGATTATTGCTTTATGAACTGCGTGTAAAGTAAACAATACGATTGTTCTATGAACAAAGGATTGTTGTTTTCTCCCTAGTAGTAACAGCACATCTAGTACCTTAGGGATTTCTGTCACTTCCCCAGATTACCAGAGGCATGAACCCACTATCGAGCATAAATACTAAGTCTTGGAGTTGCTACCATCTACTTGGCCAAGATAGCAACTAACAACGAAAAGCATGCAAGATCACAAATAACAAAGACATGATAGAATCAATAATAAATCTGAAATAGCATCTCAATATCCATTGGATCCCCGCAAACACAACATGTAGAATTACAAATAGATGATCTTGATCATGAACGGAGCTCACAAGATCTAAACATGAAAGCACAAAGGAGGAGAACCAGCCATCTAGGTACTAAATGGATCCGTAGTCCAAGGATGAACTACTAACGCATCACACCGGAGGCTTGCATAGTGATGAAGAAGGCCTCCAGGGTGAATTCCCCTCTCCGACAGGGTGCCGGGAAGAGCTTTAGATCCCTCCCGATCTAGGGATGGAGATGACGGCGGCTACAGACTCTTTCGTGGATTTTTGATCGGGTGCTTAGGGTTTACGTCCCGAGGGCATCTTATAGGCGGAAGGGGAGGCCGAGGGGGTGCCAGGGGCCACCACACCACCCCCTGGCGCGGGCCCAGCCTGGCCGCACGGCCAGGTGGTGTGGCCGGCCTCTGGCCCTTCTCCGTCTCGTATTCTGGCACTTGATGACTTCCGGAAAAATAGGCACTTTGGATTTTGTCCCGTCAAATTCCGAGAATATCCATTTTCTGACTTTCCTGGAACCAAAAACAGTAGAAAACAAGCAGCTAGCACTGTGGCTCTTGTTAATAGGTTAGTCCAAGAAATCATATGAAAAGTACACCAAAGTTGGACCAAAACACAAGAAAGTGGATAAAACCAAGCATGGAACATCAAAAATTATAGATACATTTGCAATGTATCAACATCCCCAAGCTTAACTCCTGCTTGTCCTCGAGTAGGTAAGTGATAAAAAGAAAGAATAATTTTTTAGGTGACATGCACCATCAAAGATTTGATCAAAGTATTTGCAAAACATTCAAAGCTGGGATCATAGTACTTCAATCATAACATGAAAGACAAAGTTCTAGCAATAAGCAAAGAAACTATGATGCAACATGAAAAGGCACAAACAAAAGATTCATGAATAACAATGCTTTGCAAGACGTTTGTTTGTTTCACATAAAGAAAACATAGCATAATAGTATTCAGCTTGTCCCTCATAGAGTAGCAAATATAAATGCATAGGACACATTCAAAGTTCATAAGAGTGACTAGATACAATAGTTTAAAACAAGAAATAACAAGTTATGCATCAATCAGCTAGTCTTGGGACAATGCACATAGAACTAAGAATGGCCACTATGCTCTCAAAGTAGGTGCATAAAGATAGAAGGTGGAGACTCAATGTAATGGTGGAAGAAAGGCCTTCGTAAAAGGAAATAGGGATTCAAGTCTTATAAAGATCTTCCAAAAATTATGGTACTTATAGCTTTCAGCTCTCATTGCTTCTATCATAAGCATCTTTAAGGTGATTAAGGTTAAACTGACACAACTAAGAGGATATGCTTGACAAGTTATAAACCGAAATCTCATGCCCCTTACTTACGAAGACCGATCCTCATGCTACTCAACTTCAGTCACGAGTAAGCTCTTATCATTGTAAGTACATGTGTATCATTAAGAACCGCCAACGAGGTACCCCTTGCACATGATACGGGAGCTTTCCCATAATCAAAATGACAAGGCAAGTAGACAATGAGCATCTTGGCGATCTTTTTATTTGCTATTTGCATAGGTTTTTATTGAGGATGCTTCATAGAGTGCTCATTATGGTGATGCTGCAAGTTTCCACCATCATTAGGCATGGCTTAGGCTAGTGGCCGAGGCATTTATCTAACACACACACAAACTCCATGATCTTACAAGTTCCACTTTTATTTCACACCGCCGGGATCCGTAAGCAAAAGAACATGATATCAACGGGGTACAAAGTACAAGTGCAATGTTGAAAGCGTTCCCCATGAAACATGGTTCTGCTAATTTCAACTTATAAAACGCAAGCATATACGCAACAAAGAAGGACCCAATGGTTCAAGTTTATTAGATGCAAAAAGTAAAGTGTGCCATCAAGTTCGTGAGAGCTTTAATCACTAGTTTTCTCATAACAAGTTTAATTTGGAAGGTAAACAAAAGCATGAATATACTTGGAATAGCATAAGCTAGTAGGCAGGTATGGTGGACTCTTTGGATTAACTTGGTTTAGGGAGTTGGATGCATGATTGGAACTCATACTTGGTTGTGGAGGCTAGCAAAAGATTGGGAGCGACAAACTAAGAGAGTAATAATGGCCATAATCATGCAGAGCGACAAAACATCATTGATCAAAGCATAAAGTGATACTACAAGTTGAAAACTAAAGGATCATAAAGGCTATGGTGACTTGAGATAGTCTTAACATGGTGTGAGTGAAGGGTTCCGAAGCAGAAAACAAAAAATTTCCTATGTTGGAACCTCCTAACGCCCAAGATCTATCTATGTAGTAATGTAGTAACGACCGGAGCGTATAGAATACATACCCTTGTCGACCGTATGCGGTTAACATTCCGAGGGGAACGTGGTTGAAGTAGTCGAAGCCGTAGCCGACCTCAAGGTCGCGATGCTCCTCGCAGGTCACCCCTTGCTCCTTCTTCATCGTGTAGCAGCTCCAGCTCACGACATCCAAGGTGCCTCAGGTGAGTCCCCTCGTGGTTTCGTACACATACGGTGTACGAGGACGACCTCCGACTCATTGATCCCTGCCGGGAGTGCGGAAGTAGATCTCCGGCTTGGAATCCCTGTAGCGCAATGACGTGCTGCAGGTGCGGTGTCTCATGCTCGGGCAGTCCTTACTTGGGACCGTACCAACGCATGGAGACGAGAGAGAGAGAGAGGGAAGGAGAAAGTCAACCAAAGGACTTCTCCAAATATTGGTGTGTTTATTCCCACCTATGGGCACCCCTTTATATAGGGGGAGGGGGTGTGCCCTCCCCTTTGGGTTCCCATGTGAAACGAAACAAGGGAGAGGGGGGGAGGCGCCATGGGCCTCATGGTCCAGCTGGCCAGGGGTGGGCCCTACCCCGCACACAGCCCTAGGCTGGCCGGGTGGGCCCCCTTGAGGCTCCTGGGCCTTGGCCCTTTGGCCCTTGGCCCTTCCCTCGTTCGGTTTTCCCTAATGGGACCTTTTTCCCTAGGAATTTTGGCCCATTAGTGGAATACCCCTTCAAATTAGATTTTAATATTATATTTAATATTAATTACATTAATTAATATGTAAATACATATTACAAAATCCGATTTGACCCGAAACACCTTTCGGTTCCCTTTCGATTTCCTCCTAACGACTTCGGAACTTTCCCGGAACGATTCCGGTTCTCTCACAGAACTTTTCCGGTTTCCTTTTCTCTTTCATATGGTGATTCCGACTTATAGAGGATATCTAGCTCATCGTACCCTTAAGTGTATTTCCCCACGGCTCGGGAATGGCACAGACATGATCTCCATCAATGATCACTAGCGGGACCAGGATGCCCACATTGACCCCTGTGCATTCCACGATGACAATGTCGTTTGAACCGTAAACAGCCGTTTCCCATTCCCTTTGCCTCTTGATACCTAGTTCATCCGAGATTTGATCTATGGTATCTCCATACCTTCGTTCGATCTCGTTACCGATGAACTTGTTTTCTCGTCTCCGTGTCGTTGCATTCCGTGACCCAGTCAGACGCTTGCAAGTTTCGTTAATGCAACGTCACCGAGATGGCCACTAATGTATCTGTCTGTTACATGGATGGGCAAATCCTGGTCTTGATATGTACTCCTCTACACGCTCCTTTGGGAAACCCGAGTAGCACCTTTTCGATCACCCAGTCACGGAGTGATACTTGATAACCATCTAAGCTCCCTCTAGAACGATGATTTTCATTATCTCACAGTCTAAGGACAGGTCGCGAGTTTCCTTAGACTTTGTAACTAGATCTTATTAAGATACAACTGGTTGGGTTGTTTGTCTATCACACCATTCAACTAATGATGTGACCTCATTGTCAATTGGCATAAATGCCCATGATCTCGAAACCCTAGATCATCCTTATGACCAATGAACTAGTTCGCTAGATGTAACTAGGGACACAGTTTGTTTACATACCACACGTGTATTAATGTTTCGTATTAATACAGTTATAGCACAGTATGAAACTATTATGAACTAATTGAGATATGACAGTAAAAACCTATTTATTATTTGCCTCTAGGGCATATCTCCTTCAGTCTCCCACTTGCACTAGAGTACAAATAATCTAGCTTGCATTTTACTCATCATAAACCATATCACATATGTGTTTATTGATCATGCATGCTTATGGAAAATGTCCTGTCCATGTTCTGTTTTACCAGATCATTATGTCTTTGCAAATTGTTAATGTCTTCCTAACTTTAACATTCACACCATTATCTCATAATGGGTCAAAGTATTCGTTGGGCAACAAAGTGAGACTTTGTTTCTACTGTTTATAATGACGGTCGTTTTCGCTGTTGTCATCTAAACTTCGAAACACACTTTGCAATCCTTTGTGTATATACGGCAGTTATGGAAGCAGAACGAGGCCGGCTTCTAGGAGCCTACAGTGACTTTAGATCAACCTCGAGGGCTTTCTCATGGGCACTGTGCCCTGGGACACATCATTCTACGTTAAAAGCGAACTAGCCTGTAGCATCCCAATTGTCTAACAATTGCAATGCTACTAGCCTAGTCTATATATATGCTACCTCCTACATAGAATTAGCTGCATCATCATTATATCATGCTCATGTCATCATGCCACCTTGCATTTGAGCATCATATAAAACCCCTTTTATTTTGGGTTTTCTCTCATATGCATTTGTATCACTTGTATTTGCCTCTTGATATATTATATTTGGTTCTTGATAAATGCTTGATGCCCAAGTTGAGTTGGGGGCATATCTTTTATTCAACTACACCACCTTTCTTGTCACCACCTTATAATTCCACCATCCTAATTATCCTTGAGCTTTACATCTTATTTGGGTTTACCTCTAGCTCATATGGGTTGGGACGGATACTCTTACAAATCCACATGCTCACATGCAAGCATCATGCTGTTTTCACATTATTGATATGTGGAGCCACCTTTGCATGCTTTGTGAGTGACATCCCTCTTTCTAGCTTCCATATGGATTGTTTTGGAATATTTTGCTCATGTTGGAATATTGTTGAGGATATAATGCACCTAGTGGAATATACACACTAGCAAGTCCTAATTATATTCACATTTGAGCATCTCCATCTACTCCACATGGGACATCCATTTTTAATTCCATTTTAATTCCTTTAGCTTGGCCTTACTCCATATTTTGGGAATGCATGTGTATAATGCCATGATACCTTAATATTGTTTTCACAAGATTAAAGCATGGCATTTAATGCTTTTGCATGGGCCATGCAACAACCACCACCATCTTGTCTTCCTTGGTTTCTTGAATTTTTGAGTGGATCATCTCTTTGAGCTCCCTCTTTTCCCTCTCAAACCCTTTCACCTTGATCTTGTTTCCTGCCATGTGCATCAAGCTATCCACCCTCATCCACCCCCACATGTGCATGCTCCCATACATGATCATGTGAGATCATCCCATATCCATTTTTTCCCTTATACTTGATCATGCACATGATCATGCATCACCCAAAAACCTACCTCTCCATCTTACCATCCCTTTACACCTTTTGCTTGATCTTGCATTTGGTCATGTCAAAACCCCCTTAACAAAACTCCCTCTCTCTCCCTTAAAACCCTAACCCTAACCACCCTACCCCACCTTAACTATCTACCCTCACTCTACCATTCCTCTCTAACCCGAGCCATCACCACCACCTCATGATCTACCCCATCTACCCTTACACCAACCCTAACCCGAGCCCTCCAACCCTAGCTACATGCCACACTCTCTCTCTACCTGCCAGGCCGACCCCACCCAAGCTAGCCTCCTTGGCCTCGCCTGACCCCACCTGCAGCCCCTGCGCCCCTGCTCGAGCCGGTCGAGCACGTGAGCGTGGAGAGGAAGGAAAAGGTGGCCGAGCCACCTTTTTCCCCACCCCGAGCTACCCCACGGCACCCCTCTCCTCTTCCGTCCCTATCTACTCCCTCCTCTCTGCCTGTCCTACTCCAGATCCAACCAGGGTCGTGCCCTTCCTTCTCTCCCTCCCCTTCTACCCCACATCCACCCCGGAGGCCACCGTCGGCCTCCACCTCCTCTCGACGTTACATAGCGGCGGGCGTGGCGTTGGGTGTCGGGGAAGACCAAGGCGTCCCTCTGCGTCGCCCCCGTGCACAGCAGCGTGGAGGAGGAGCCCCAGGCCGTGCTGCACGTCGTCGACGCCGCCCGAAACCCTAATCCGCTCGGCCCCTGCTACGCCGCAGATCTGTTGCTTCCCCGGTCGCACCAGCACCACCGACGCACCCTCGGTGAGGCCCCGATCTTCCCAGACATCTCCCCTTCCGCCGTCGTGTCCTGGTCGCGTCGATCGTTCCGTCGAATGCCCTCTGTGCACCGGCGTTCGCAATCGGTTTCCACACCGTGGCGTCGCAGAGGCAGATCTAGCCGTGCAGCCCTCCCCTACCAGCAACCCCTCCGAGCCGCGTTGGTCACCGCCCCTCTGCGCGCATGCGGTCGCGTGTTCGATCCCCTTCAGCGCCGCGCGCGTCGTCCATCAGTTCGTCAGACAAAAAGAGAAGAAAAACAGTAGCAGCTGCGTATTTTGCACAACCCCCCACCCTTTTTGCCAGCTAAACCTACGCTCGTTCCGGGCCCGTCTATCAGCCGCAGTGGCAGTTTTACAAAAAGGCACCGCGATTTTTGTAATCTTCGACCCACAGTACCCCGGATCCGCCACGTGTCGCCCACCGGCTGGCCGCGCGCGCAGTCGGCCCGCGAGGCCACTGTCCCCACCGGTCAGTCCCTATGGCTGGCTGGCGCGCGGTAGCAAAAGTTCCTGTGCGCTGTTTTCGCCCAATCAGCGTTGGCCCCACCCGTCAGTGACTGGGGCTAGCTGCGGCTGAGTAGAAAAAGTCGGTCTGCTTTTTTGTTTAAATAAAATATTTTCAGAAATGTTTAAATATGAATTTAAACCTGTTTTTAATAACTTTTGATTTGTAATTCCAAATAACACACATAATATATGATTTGGAATCAGTAAAATGTGAGGATTTCAAATATGCTATTCAAAATATTATTTGAGCACTTTAATTTTTCGAGATAATTAAAATTACAATAAAATGCCCTTTTTCTTAATTAATTAATAACTTTAAATCTACAACTCCAAATTTGACAAATAATATGTCTAAATCGATTAGCGCGACGAGCCTGTTCTAACTATGCATTCCATGTTCTGAATTGAAGCATGCATCATGTCATTATTAAAAATCAGAACTATTTATGGCAATAAAACTTGACCACATAAATAATAAAATGCTTTATTCTTGTACCCCACACCTCACCATGCCATGCTACATTATTGCCATGTAAATTGTGCATCATTCATCATGGCATGCTTGTTTGCTTGTCGCATTTTAATTTGTATGATTGTGCACTTTATTTATGTTGGCCCTTGTTTGTTTGGTTCTTCTTCGAATAGACGCCCATTAGGAGAATTATCAGGAATCACAAGAGTTCTACCCAGATCCATCTCTCGCTTCAACTGAGCTGCCAGGCAAGCACTACCACATGCTTGCATACATATAATACCTATTGCCTCTATCTTATTCTTGCATCATTGAGTCGCGCTTGCATTAAATTGAATCCCAAGTACTGCATAGCCTTTACTTTTAAACCCCACCGAAGCTTGTTCCTCCATCCCATGAGCCATTACTACAGGAGTTGTTTGAGCCATGCGAGTCGTAGAAAAACATGTGTAGGGTATGTGAGTGTCTGATGGATAACGAGGTACTTAAACAACTTAACCTGAGTAGTAATGGGATAACTAATGAAAGTGGCACCGGTGAGCAATATCTGCTATTTGGTTTTTCATGCTCACTTGTGTCCCGTAGGACCCCGAGTACTTGATTCCTGTTCCTTGACTATTCGCACTATCCACATCCGGGAGGCCTTATGGACCCCCCTGAGCCAGAGCTTGATTCATTTCTATTTCTTGGGGCCACAATTAGTTTGGGGTTTTATTACTATCCTGTACTTATGCCATGTTTACTATTTATTTACGATTGTGCGTGGAGCACCTGTACTGTTTTGGATCGTGACACGTTTTCGCTGTGTCGACAAGCCCAGTCACATTTTTGGGTTCCCAGTCGTTTACCGCCGTCCACACAAACCCTGGGTCCGTTCCGGAGCCGGCCAACTTCGTTGCGGGTAGCTTACTGGGGTGGCCCCCTGAAATATTTCGGAATCTTGTGATCGCTTTGTCGTGAATGCCTTGTTGTGTTTTGAGTTGGTTTTTCCGAGGTTGAATGAGTGTGTGTTGCTATTTGTGCACCCCTGCAGGGTAAATCTTTCTGAAAGCCGTGTCCGCGGTTATGGACGACTTGGAGCACAGTTTCTCGATCATAGACAAGTATAACTAAAGTACCGTTGTTAATCTGACTAAATACCTGACTAGTAAATAGTGCAATACTCATGGAATGGTTAATAAAACTGCCAACGGATGGGTTGTACATCCGCTTTCTCGTTGGTAAGCGAGAAGGAGGATGGATCTGTTAATTATACTGTTATAACTGTTGTTCCTAATTAACGGGCATCCGTCTATCATTGGTTAGGCCGATGGTTAGCAAGTATCTATAGACTTGTTAGTTATTATCTTTTGCTGCAATTGCATCACCCCAGGTATATGTACCCTTTAGAGGCATAAAGACTTGCTGAGTACCCCTAGGGTCTCACACGATAAATTGTTTGATTCAGATGAACAAGTGTATTCGCAAGATGGATACTGGGTGGAGGAGATGGATGATGTTGGCAACGATCAATCGGTGTAGAGATTCCGGGAACGGGGATCCGTGAGATCTGTGGGCGGGATGTGTTTATTTATGTGGCATCTTATGCCGATTTGCTTCTTATCCGTACTCGGATCTTGTTTTCCGCTTCCGCCTGATACTCTGATGTTTGATGTATGAGGAGCTATCCTAAACTATTATCTCTATCTAGGATATTTGGATCTTGCCGTATGGCGTTGCAATATTTCTATTTCTTTTAGATGGAATGGCTCTAGGAACAGTTGTATGGTGGCTTGCATACATACTCACTTGTGTATGTAGTTGATCCCTTCGACTGCCGATTACGCCGCTCGTTCTTGTCCCGATGTTCTAGAAGTGTTTAGGACGGCCGACAGGTCTACCTGTGAGTGGCCCTGGGCCCCACCGTACTATTTTAACCACTTTCGTTCATCCACGCATGTAACTAAGAGCGTAATTCACCGAGGTAGTTACCTAGCCTCGCCATAACAATATACATCACATCAGATGGAGCCTTTATACTTCTATATCTATGTAGATCCTAGTGCATGAAATGCAACTATGCCACTTACTTTGCTTCTTGCCATTTAAGTACAAACTTAATTCTAGTTCAGTGATTAACCCAAGAATCACTTCAAGACATGTTCCTATAGTTAAGAGCTTGTCCTTCCAACCAGAACTTCGGGCCACATTATGTTGAGTATACAATATGGTTGTATGGAAGAACCTATGACTGAGGCATAGGAGATGCAACACATCTCTTTCTTCATTTTAACCATCATTGCAATACCAAGACTAACTCAATGATTCATACAAGTAAGAACCTCTTTCTTTTCCTTGTTCCATTCTGAACTACTTCAGAATCTCATCTAGGATATTCTGAACATCTTCAGAATCAAGTTTAGGAAGCATTCAACTGTGATGTTTATTAAACTTACCAATCTATCTCGATAGATCTTATTGTTTAATAACTTGTTCAACTTCATCCATATTTACTAACTAAAATGTTATCAATACCAATCACATCATTCACATATGTCGTCCACATATCCTAGAATGATCTCACGCTCCCACTCAAATATGACATCCATATTTGAGATCCAGGGATTTCACTTAGCTTTCATTCAAAATATGTCTGATACATATTATGATTCAGCCAAGCTACTTAGCTCCCACTCAAAATATGTCTCTTACATATTAAGATTTGGCTAAGATAATTAGCACCCACTCAAATGCATGTCCTCTCTATAATCTTGGACATTCAAAATTCTTTGATCATCATCAAATTGAGAATTCCAGCTACGAGATTCCAATATCCATAATTTGCTGGTGTAAATCCAATAGACCCAAGCATCGCTACATTGTAGTCAACTCCTTGAATTTGTCCATACTTTGAGACAAATCGAGCTTTTACGTCTTCATTAAGTTTCATTTCCATCTTATGACCTTGAAGTCATTCAGAAATATCAAGTAAACTTCTTTACTTAATAAGATCAATTAACATATTACTTTGCAATCTTAAATGTAACTTAATATAAGATTTTATGACTCCTAGTCATTTCTCGCACTTAGGTCCATCACGCTTCTTTGTAATTCATAGGTATGTCTTGTTCATAAACATGACAAGTGAATAATAATATATTTCCACGAACTTGAAGAGTATATATTGTTGAATCCTACTTTCTTTAGTAAAAGTATTCGCTGAAACTTTTATGATCATTATCATTAATTTTTCCTCTATTTGTAGAGTTCGGTTTCACGAAACAAATTCCGCTACGCCACTCAACAATTCGAAGGCAAGGTCAAATACCTTGTTTTGATGTTTTACTTTCTTCCACCTATATCTTCATCAAGACATGTCAACTTTGGACAACAGCAGGTTTGTCCTTTGTGGAAGATGCATTCATAGCTTCCTAAGAATGCTCTACAAAGACTTGTTTATTCGCCACGATTTCAACTTACCGAAATCTCCAGAAACTCGAACATGCCATAACACTTATGGTGTTGTTTCCACGAATCTTTAGATATTCCTTTGTATTTCAACCGAGTGTTCACTCATTTCGATCTCTAACTCTAAACGATAACTATAACCCCGATAAGAGATACTATTATAACATATGTATCTAATACATAATGATTATGATGTGTAGTCATTTCAATACACTTTGAAATTGCCCTTATTATCATAATTTGTGAAACCTCTTTCACATGTCCTTTTATGCTAAAATTAACTTAAATACTTTAGTCATGTCGATCAAATCGAAGAGACTTTTGTATTCTTGTTAATTCAATATCCTCCTTCATTTTGAAATCTTTTGAACAATTCAAAACAGTTTCAAACTTATGTTTCATTAAGAAAATGCTCATATTCACTTAAATCCACAATGAAGTGTGAAATAATGATTTCCACTATTTGTTGAAAATATGATACATCACTATGTATAAGATTCAACATCTCTTCGCATGTCACCGTTTTACCAGAATGCGGAGTTTTAGTCATTCTACCCAAGAGGCATGGTTTTGCAAAGTCTCTAGATTAAGCATCTGGGACTCCGATCTTCATTTAGAATGAAGAACATGCAGTAACCAAAATGACTTAAACTATAGTGTCATGTCATTACTAAACCTTGGATATTTTTTAGCATTCTAATCCTTTATAAATGTTTAAACTGTTATCATTAACATAGTGATGAGAATATTTCATTTATAATCGTAATGTGACCATAAAGGTATTGTTCATAAGAATAGTACAACTGTCTTGTAACTCATTCATATGAACAATCGTCTCGCCAAAAGCAAGACACACAAACAAGGATTACAAATTATATTCAAGTCCACTAATCTAAATGATAATCTTTGAGGAAAGGGGTGATGTCAGCCATAAACTATTTTTTCTTGCCATCATCATGCCACATTGCCTCAATTCTAGCAATTCTCAAGCAGACCATCTTGTTTTCACAGAACGAGACAAGTAACCAATACTTATATAAACTGCAACGAGTTTTGCAAGAACTATATTTATAACTTTGTATATCTAACATATACCCTTTTTGATTCATGACCTCCATTGCAATCAAGCCCTTCTGAGAGTTCATAACTCTAATGCAAGATTGCTAAGTGTTTCTCAAAATGTTCCCTTTTTCATCCATCATGGAAGAAAACTCATCCAACGGCTCATACTTTATGTGCCTGATCTTGCAGAATACAAGATTGTAATCCAACTCTCCATCAAATGGAGAATGGCTTGTTGGATGATTACGGAGAACACACAAACATTGTAGAGTCATCGGATTATCTCCTAATGGTCATAGTATCAAGAAGAGAAGATCACCTTTTACGAGGATATCCCTCAGGCGTGGGTATTAATCTATGAAGTTGGACCCTTTTGCTAAGTTCCATATCAAGAAGTATATTCCCATGGTCGCAAAGGACCTCAATGGGATAGGCCATGATCTACTAAGATATTTGCAAACAGACATCTATACTAAGTTCATAATATGAGTTCAATCCTAATTGAGATCCCACTAAAATTGTCATCCCCTGGACGTTTTTAGTGATCACATGATCCCAATCATCTGCACCTCCCCCGATCGTCATGGCCATTAGTGCAGCATCAAAGGTAGACATTCCCCAATGTCAATCACATCAACCATGTGACTCATGCTCTACCTTTTGGTCTCTTGTTTTCCGAGGCCATGTCTACACATGCTAGGCTCGCCAAATCTAACTTGCGTGTATTTGCTGTGCAACATGGCTTACACCCACTGTATGCGAATGTAGATATGTCTAGCCCCCGATCGTCATGGCCGGCTTCATAACGACAAACTTTCTTGGTGGTGCACACACAAGGGGAACACTATCATTGGAATTATATAGGGATTATCTTATTTGCTACCGTTGAGTATCTAATACTAGCATATAATAAGATATAAAATAGGTATCAACATCACATGTAAATATTTTGTGATGTGATATGGTCGTTTTTCTTGTGCCTTGATCTCCATCGAGCGCTCCGGCATGATCTCCATCTTGCCCTTGGTTTGACGCCAAGTCCACGACGCCACCACCCGGTCGTCCATCGGAACGATGGATATTACTACTTAACTTAGTAACATAAAAGTAAACTACTTTACCTTCGTAACAACCTATACCATGTCATAACACAAGCCCTCCTGCAGAATAAAGTTAGACGTCTCTACTTTATCTTTTGCAAGTTTTACGTGGTTGTTAGGGCTTTCGCAATAGAACCATTTCTAATCTACGAACTTTCCAACCATAACATGGATCCAATAGTTGTCTCTACTACACCCCTTTCGGGACCCTCCATTGTAAATGTAATATCAACTGTTGAATGAGAGACAGACACCCGCTAGCCACTTATACGGTACAAGCCATATGTTGAGCGTGGAACCAGTCTCGCGTACGAATACGCGTAAGGTCGGTCCGGGCCGCTTCATCAAACAATACCGCGATATAAACAAGTACACGTTAGAGGGTAACAACTAAGGGATCAATGCCCGCACAATACATGTGCGTACTGGCCATACAACACTCCTACACATAGATCGGCTCTGATACCACTGAAGGGTTCCACAGCAGAAAACAAAAAATTTCCTACATTGGAATCTCCTAACGCCCAAGATCTATCTATGTAGTAATGCAGTAACGGCCGGAGCGTATAGAATACATACCCTTGTAGACCGTACGCGGTTAACGTTCCGAGGGGAACATGGTTGAAGTAGTCGAAGCCGTAGCTGACCTCAAGGTCGCGATGCTCCTCACAGGTCACCCCTTGCTCCTTCTTCATTGTGTAGCAGCTCCTTCTCACGACATCCAAGGTGCCTCAGGTGAGGCCCCTCGTCGTTTCGTACACATACGGTGTACGATGACGACCTGCGACTCCTTGATCCCTGCTGGGAGTGCAGAAGTAGATCTCCGGCTTGGAATCCCTGCAGCGCAACGGCATGCTGCAGGTGCGGTGTCTCATGCTCGGATAGTCCTTACTTGGGACCGTACCAACGCCTGGAGACGAGAGAGAGATGTAAGGAGAAAGTCAACCAAAGGACTTCTCCAAATATTGGTGTGTTTATTCCCACCCATGGGCACCCCTTTATATAGGGGGAGGGGGTGTGCCCTCCCCTTTGGGTTTCCCATGTGGGACTAAACAAGGGAGAGGGGGGGGGAGGCGCCATGGGCCTCATGGTCCAGGGGTGGGCCCCACCCCGTGCACAGCCCTAGGCTGGCCAGGTGGGCCCCCTTGAGGCGCCTGGGCCTTGGGCCTTGGCCCTTGGCCCTTCCCTCCTTCGGTTTTCCCTAATGGTCCCTTTTTCCCTAGGAAGTTTGGCCCGTTAGTGGAATACCCCTTCAAATTAGATTTTAATAATATATTTAATATTAATTACATTAATTAATATGTAAATACATATTACAAAATCCGATTTGACCCGAAACACCTTTCGGTTCCCTTTCGATTTCCTCCGAATGACTTCGGAACTTTCCCGGATCGATTCTGGTTCTGTCACGGAACTTTTCCGGTTTCCTTTTCTCTTTCATATGGTGATTCCAACTTATAGAGGATCTCTAGGTCATCGTACCCTTAAGTGTATTTTCCCACGGCTCGGGAATGTCACAGACATGATCTCCATCAATGATCACTAGCGGGACCGGGATGCCCATATTGACCCCTGTGCATTCCATGATGACAATGTCGTTTGAACCGTAAACAGTCGTTTCCCATTGCCTCTGCCTCTTGATACCTAGTACATCCGAGATTTGATCTACGGTATCTCCATACCTTCGTTCGATCTCGTTACCGATGAACTTGTTTTCTCGTTTCCGTGTCGTTGCATTCCGTGACCCAGTCACACGCTTGCAAGCTTCGTTAATGCAACATCACCGAGATGGCCACTAATGTATCTGTCCGTTACATGGATGGGCAAATCCTGGTCTTGATATGTACTCCTGTACATGCTCCTTTGGGAAACCCGAGTAGCACCTTTTCGATCACCCAGTCACGGAGTGATACCTGATAACCATCTAAGCTCCCTCCAGAACGGTGATTTGCATTATCTCACAGTCTAAGGACAGGTCGTGAGGTTTCCTTAGTTTTATCATTAATGGTGAACTTTGTAACTAGATCTCATTAAGATACAACTGGTTGGGTTGTTTGTCTATCACACCATTCAACTAATGATGTGACCTCATTGGCGAAACCCTAGATCATCCTCATGACCAATGAACTAGTTCGCTAGATGTAACTAGAGACACGGTTTGTTTACATACCATACGTGTATTAACGTTTCGTATTAATACAGTTATAGCACACTATGAAAATATTATGAACTAATTGAGATATGACAATAAAAACCTATTTATTATTTGTCTCTAGGGCATATCTCCTCCAGTGAGCATGCGCCAAGTCAACCCAAATAAAGCAACAAAGGAGAATACCACTATACTATGCTTTAATATGCTAAAACAACACATGATTCATCCAAGGCACATTAAGCAATCTAAATTGTTTATAACAAGTCATGCTACAGAAAAGAATACTAAGCATAAAGCTAAAACAATATCAAGCATGGCATGGCAAAGCATAGGCCACTGTCAAAAACGAGCTCTTTTTACCACATAAGCATGAACTTTCCTACTCTTTTCCAAACCAAACCAAACTATTTGCAAACCAACGTATGAAAGAGGGGGTTCAACCAATTTATTCAGAAAACTAAGAAAAACAAGCAAACTAAAAACCAAAACGAAACAAAAAAGAAGACGCTCCAAGAACAACACCACTGTGCATGAAACAATAAAAATGAAGCGTTTGGACGAAACCTGGGATTTTTATTGATGAAGGAGGAGGCATCCCCAAGCTTTGACGCTTGTACTTCTTGGGGTGACACGCTTGGCATCCCCAAGCTTGAGGTTTAGTCCATCCTTCATCTCATTACTCATTCCTTCCATACACCTGAAAATTTTCCTTCATACAAAACTTCACACAATCTTTATTAGCAACATTAGTGCACTCAAGATAAATGGTCTTAAGGTTCAGTTCTAACATCAAATAAACTTCCATTAGAACACTAGCTACTGTAGCACTTCCCTCAAAAATGTCAATTCCCCAAAAAAAACTCAAGAAGGAACCAACAGGAAGCAAATGCAGAAAATGGCAGAAATATGTCAAAACAGACTAGCAGGTAAAGACGAATTTTTTCGAAAATCTTCTGTTGCGCAAATCAAAAAGTGTTGAACTAAAGAAAGTTATATAACAACCTGGGGAAGAAGCACAAAAATTCACACCTAAAAAATACGTTCAGAGATTTTACACGAATTTTTACGGTGAAGCACAAAAATCTGTTTCGGGACAACAACTTTCCCAATCATTACTTCTCTCTCATTAGAGGTTAATATTGGTACAAAAACAAATAAAAAGGATAAGGAGAGGTTATTACAGAGGTAATAACTTCCAAGAATCATCTAAAACTTTTGGGTTATCTCCCAATAAGTACTTTTCTTTAACGCCTTTAAGTGAGGCATGATAGTTTGAAAAGATGCTCATATAAGAAATATTTATTGAAGTAAAAGAGAGCATCAAGAAGCAAATTCAAAACACATTTAAGTCTAAACCACTTCCTATGCATAGGAATCTTGTATAATAAATTCACAAAAAACAAAGTGACAGGCATAGGAAGATAAAACAAGAGTGACTTCAAAACTTTCAGCACATAGAGAGGTGTTTCAATACCATAAACTTCTACAACCATATTTTCCTCTCTCATAATAATTTTCAGTAGCCTCATGAATAAACTCAACAATATAACTATCACATAAAGCATCCTTTTCATGATCTACAAACACTAGAGCTTTATTATAAACATTTTCAAAAGAATCCTCACGAACATGACATTCATCCTCCTTTGGTAAGCATGGGGGACAATCAAATAATGTAAGGGGTAAAGAGTTACTTTCATTAGAAGGTAGGGATGCGTAGATCCATTCTTCCTCCCCTTGATCATCACTCTCCTCCTCTTTTTCATCCAATGAGCTTCGAGTTTCAGCAATTTCTTCTTCCATAGGCTCCAGCAAGGCATTAGTCTCTTCCATAGGTGGAGAGCATCTATTAAGATATTCAATAATATAGCCATTTTCTTCCTTGTAATTATCAAAGAAAAATTGAAGTATATCATAAACCTCATATTTATAAGGTGCATCATCAGTATTTTCAAGCAAATAAGCTAGTTCGAATGCACCCTTCCAAGCAATAAATTCTTCAATTTGTTCCACATCATAAAAGTCATAATTTCCTTTAACATAAGAAGATATGGTAATATTATCATTATACTCACATTGAAAAGGGAGGTGTTTATACCTCCTACAACAACAAGATTTATCAAAGCAATAAGTAACATTTAAGTAGAGCACACGTTTCTTCCGTGAACCCACCATGCCAATAAGATTCAGTTTAAAAGAAACCAACCATTGATAGGAAGCATGACAAAGCAAGGCAATAATAGACCAACAACTATAGGAGACTTAATTTTTTTGTGTTTTCAAATAAGAAAGCAAACTAGTAAAACTAATTTTTTGTGTGTTTTTGATAAAGAAACAAGCAAACAAAGCAAAAAGAAACTAAGCAAAACAAAAATAACAAAGTAAAGAGATTGGTTATGAGGGACTCCCCTTGTGAAGATGTCCTTGACTCCCCGGCAACGGCGCTAGAAAAATGCTTGATGGATCTGTAATGGCACCAGGAAAATGCTGGAGCGATGATGATGTAGATCTCGTTGGTAACCCCAAGAGGAAGGTATGATGAGCACAGCATCAAGTTTCCCTCAGTTATGAAACCAAGGTTTTAATCGAACCCGTAGGAGCAAGGAAACACCCCAAAGGTGTTACTAGCCGAGCTTTGGCAGGGCGCACTACCGGTGCTAGTAGCAACGCGGAGACCTACACAACACAACCACAAAACTTTGTCCTCAACTTGCGATGAGGTTGTCAATCTCGTCGTGTTTTGTGGAAAAGAAAGGATTAAACGTATCGAATGGAAGGAAGTAATAGTTTGCAGAAAGTAAACACAAAGCAATAAACGATTTATAGATTGTATGTAAAAGACAAGGACCGGGATCCATAGTTCACTAGAGGTGGCTCTCCTTAAGATAGATAACATGCTGGGTAAACAAATTACAGCGGGGCAATTGACAAACATCGAGAAAGCAATACATGCATATACTAATCATCTTGACTCCTTTGAGATTCGATTGGGCATTACAACATTATACATAGATCGCCATCCAACTGCATCTATGACTAATAATCCACCTTTAGGTTATCATCCGAACCCCCTCCAGTATTAAGTTGCAAGCAACAGATTATTGCTTTACGAACTGCATGTAAAGTAAACAATACGATTGTTCTATGAACAAAGGATTGTTGTTTTCTCCCTAGTAGCAACAACACATCTAGTACCTTAGAGATTTCTGTCACTTCCCCAGATTACCAGAGGCATGAACCCACTATCGAGCATAAATACTAACTCTTAGAGTTTCTAGCATCTACTTGGCCAAGATAGCTACTAACAACGGAAAGCATGCAAGATCACAAATAACAAAGACATGATATAATCAATAATCAATCTGAAATAGCATCTCAATATCCATCGGATCCCCACAAACACAACATGCTGAATTACAAATAGATGATGTTGATCATGAACGGAGCTCACAAGATCTAAACAGGAAAGCACAAAGGAGGAGAACCAGCCATCTAGCTACTACATGGATCCGTAGTCCAAGGATGAACTACTCA
This sequence comes from Avena eriantha, assembly GCA_910589775.1. NCBI lineage: Eukaryota > Viridiplantae > Streptophyta > Magnoliopsida > Poales > Poaceae > Avena > Avena eriantha. The sequence goes on from OU342744.1 coordinate 445,591,386, forward strand.
CGCATCACACCGGAGGCTTTCATGGTGATGAAGAAGGGCTCTAGGATGAATTACCCTCTCCGGCAGGGTGCCGGGAAGAGCTTCAGATCCCTCCCGATCTAGGGATGGAGATGACGGCGGCTATAGACTCTTTCGTGGATTTTTGATCGGGTGCTTAGGGTTTTCGTCCCGAGGGCATCTTATAGGCAGAAAGGGAGGCCGAGGGGGTGCCAGGGGCCACCACACCACCCCATGGCGCGGTCCCAGCCTGGCCACGCGGCCAGGTGGTGTGGCCAGCTTCTGGCCCTTCTCTGTCTCGTATTCTGGCACTTGATGACTTCCAGAAAAATAGGCACTTTGGCTTTTGTCCCATCCAATTCCGAGAATATTCATTTTCTGACTTTCCTGGAACCAAAAACAGCAGAAAACAGGCAGCTGGCACTGTGGCTCTTGTTAATAGGTTAGTCCAAGAAATCATATGAAAAGTACTCCAAAGTTGGAACAAAACACAAGAAAGTGGATAAAACCAAGCATGGAACATAAAAAATTATAGATACATTTGCAATGTATCAAAGTGTCATGTAGTTGACATTCACATGACACCACTAGAAGAAGTACACCACAACTTAAATATCAAACCATTGAATCTTTCTCAACATAATTCCACTACTAACAACATGACTTCTCCCATGTCCTCAAAAACAAAACGAACTACTCACAAGACCTCATATGGATCATGATCAGAGATGATATAATGATATGTAAAAATCTGAACATAAACAATAATTCAACGGTTCACTCAATAGCATCAACTACAAGGAGTAATCAACACCGGGAAAGTTCCACCTAAGAACTATGCAAGATTCAACCCAATTGTTACAGTGGTATGAAGTGGTGATGATGGTGCTGGTGGAGATGATGATGGTGATGATCTCGATGAAGTCCAGCTTGATGGTGGTGTTGATGGCGACGATCTCCCCTCTCCGGGAAGGAATTCCCCTGGCAGAATTCTGTCTGCCAGAGAGATCTTTCTCTCTCGGTGTTTTCCGCCCCACAGAGGTGGCGGAATCTCTCTATGGTTGCTCTTCGAGTCTTAGGGTTTCAGGAGGATAATATACGCCAGGGGGAGAGCCAGGGGTGGACCAGGGCGGCCACACCACCTGGTGGCGCGCCCTAGGGTGGCCCGCGCCAGGGGTGGTGTGGGCCCTCCTGTGGCCCATCTCCACTCCTCGTTCTGGCTTTCTTCGTCTTCTGGAAAAATAGGATTTTCCATATATTTTCCTGGATTTTCTTATCTTCGCGAATTTTGCCTCCAAATAGCACATTTTCCATCAGAATCCTGACTGCAGCGGTCCATGCTCCAAAAGTCATCAACCATGCAAAAACAGATGAAATACCATAAGTATCACCTCTTAATATGGAATATATCAATGAATAACAGTAAATTATGATATAGAATAGTGATGCAAAATGGACGTATCATGCATGCGGACCTTGAGCATGCACAGACCGACGGAGGTAACCAACTCACCAAGAGGAGGAATGGCGCGAAGGGGAGGAGGAGTCGGGTGGTCCTCTAGTACTTCCTGATGTCCTCCTCGAAATAGGCTTTCGCCCATTATATTAATATAGGAATCACACCATACAACTAAGATAATCTCGAAACGAAAGAAAATACTGAGATAGGAGCAAACACATGCCTGAAAGAAAACAGAGAAGAATCAAAATGGAGACGAAGCCGGAACAACTAAACGAACGTGACCCACAACTGATGCGCCCTCCGAAGAATTCACACCATGCTCCTTGCCCCGACTCGTCGAGCACCAAGCAGCAACCTTGCATGAGCTACCTTGCTGCTGCTTGTACATCATGCGGAGGGCTGGGCCCGCCAGCCCGATCCAGACCCACATGGAGCCCTAGGGGTCCATATCAGTGTCTATCTAGCACAACCCCGCCACCGCCTACATCCTGCTGCATCGCCTTGCCGCCGCCTACATCTTGCTACGTCGCCCTGCCGCCCGTAGCCACGCCTCCGCGTCGCCATCACCCGTCCAACGTTGGACCTCTGCTGCCCTAAGCTCACCGCCGCCGGGGAGGATGGGACACCGCTCTCACTTCCACCAACATGGGGAAAGATAGTCCATCGCCGCAGGGGGCACCCAGAATGCACCCAGAGGTCCCTGCCGGCGGCGGCGACAGGAGAGAGATGGAGGAAGGAGAGGTTGGGCGGGATGCGGTGGGTGCGTCCTCGTTGCCCGCAGGATGGTGAGACGGACCAGGAAGTTCCTACAACTGGTTACTTCCTGATGTCCCGCAGCGCCACCGTGCTAGGCCAAAACCGGTATGTCCTCTTCTTCCTCTCCTCCCCCGGCAAAGGTAGCACCACCCGTAGCGCCAGCGATGTAGCACCCAGGGAAAACCCTAATTAAAATTTTCTTATTATTTAATTTGTGCATCATCATGACATCATCTATATGTTTGTCTCAAAAAATAGTTTTGGGAAAAGCCTACTTTTTTATATATCACTCTCTCTTTTATTTCAAATCTAAACTTTAGTTATGCTCAAATTATTCGTCTAAAACTATTTACAAAAAGGGCATTTAAAATAGCACAGAAAAATAATAAATATAAAACTTATTTTTAGGGAGGCAGCCAACCAGACCCAAAAGCCCATCCGGCCACCCCAAAACCCTAAGCCTAGACCAAAGCCTAGCCCCACCTAACCACACACGCACACACACCGTACACCCGTACCCCGACGCCACAACACAACACACACACCCACCTGACCCCGAGACGACACAGTCGTTACACGCACGCACCACACATCGCACAGGACACGCATGCAACGCACGCGGGATTGATCCCGCATCCCCTTCTCCTACCCCGCGTCTTCCTCCCAGAGATCATGCAGCCGCCGTCTGTGCCCATCTGCGAGCGCCGCCGTTGTGCGACTCACCTCCCTGCACCTCTGCTGCCTCCCTCGCCCTCCTCCCAGTCGCCGCCGCTTCTCTCCTCTGCCAAGCCACGCCTCCTCTCTTCCTGGATGTCGCCCCTGCCAACATCGGCCTCCACCTTGAGGTCCGGCTCAACCCCGACCTCACCGATCCCCTCGCGTCCGCCCCCGCATCACCGTGGTCCTGCTTCGTCCTCGCATCGCCTCCCTCCGCTCGGCCAACCATGCTATGCGGAGCACCGCCACCACCTGCGCCGCCTCAAGCTCATGTCGGATGCCTCAGCTCTAGCCGATCGTGTCCTTGAGCACCGCCCCGTGCACGGAAGCCCAGCGTCACCTGACGTCACTGATGTCTACGCACTTCTATTCTTGTAGACAGTTGTTGGGCCTCCAAGTGCAGAGGTTCGTAGAACAACAACAAGTTTTCCCTTAAGTGGATTACCCAAGGTTTATCGAACTTAGGGAGGAAGTGGTCAAAGGTATTCCCTCTCAAGCAATCCTGCAATCAAGATAGAAGAAGTCTCTTGTGTCCCCAACACACCCAACACACTTGTCATGTGTATAGGTGCACTAGTTCGGCGAAGAGATAGTGAAATACAAGTGGTAATGGTGATAGAAAATAACTTGATGGCGTGGAAGAGACTAAAGTAAAACTGAAATAAAGATGGAAGCAAGCAAACATGTAACAGATCTAATTGCAAGGTTGTATTAATGCTTAGAAACAAGACCTAGGGATCATACTTTCACTAGTGAAAACTCTCATATAAATATCGTCTCTTTATGATACTACTCTTAACTACTCTCCGATTGAACACTCTAATCGATGGTAGGGCTATAACATCACACCTCAAAGTTCATCTTTCCCATCTAGAAAACTCCACACTATTGATGGCTCAATGCACGACGCCCAGAAAAGTGCTTGGTGCGTGGTGTTGATGTAGAGCTCGTTGGGAACCCCAAGAGGAAGGTATGATGATCACAGCAGCAAGTTTCCCTCAGTTATGAAACCAAGGTTTAATCGAACCAGTAGGAACAAGGAAACACCTCAAAGGTGTTACTAGCTGAGCTTTGGCAGGGCGCACTACCGGTGCTAGTAGCAACGTGGAGACCTGCACAACACAACCACAGAACTTTGTCCCCAACTTGCGATGAGGTTGTCAATATCACCGTGTTTTGCGAAAACAAAGGATTAAACGTATCGAATGGAAAGAAGTAAAAGTTTGCAGAAAGTAAACACAAAACAGTAAACAGTTGTAAATTGTATGTAAAGACAAAGTACCAGGATCCATAGTTCACTAGAGGTGGCTCTCCTTAGATAGATAACATGATGGGTGAACAAATTACAGCGGGGCAATTGACAAACACCGAGAAAGCAATACATGCATATACTAATCATCTTGACTCCTCTTATACTTGATTGGGCATTACAACATAATACATAGACCGCCATCCAACTGCATCTATGACTAATAATCCACCTTTAGGTTATCATCCAAACCCCCTCCAGTATTAAGTTGCAAGCAACAGATTATTCTTTACGAACTGCGTGTAAAGTAAACAATACGATTGTTCTATGAACAAAGGATTGTTGTTTTCTCCCTAGTAGCAACAGCACATCTAGTACCTTAGAGATTTCTGTCACTTCCCCAGATTACCAGAGGCATGAACCCACTATCGAGCATAAATACTAACTCTTGGAGTTGCTAGCATCTACTTGGCTAAGATAGCTATTAACAATGGAAAGCATGCAAGATCTCAAATAGCAAAGACATGATAAAATCAATAATCAATCTGAAATAGCATCTCAATATCCATCGGATCCCCGCAAACACAACATGTATGGATTACAAATAGATGATCTTGATCATGAACGGAGCTCATAAGATCTAAACATGAAAGCACGAAGGAGGAGAAACCAGCCATCTAGCTACTACATGGATCCGTAGTCCAAGGATGAACTACTCGCGCATCACACCGGAGGCTTGCATGGTGATGAACAAAGCCTCTAGGGTGAATTCCCCTCTCCTGCAGGGTGCCGGGAAGAGCTTCAGATCCCTCCCGATCTAGGGATGGAGATGATGGCGGCTACAGACTCTTTCGTGCATTTTTAATCGGGTACTTAGGGTTTTCGTCCCGAGGGCAACTTATAGTCGGAAGGGGAGGCCGAGAGGGTGCCGGGAGTGGCTACACCACCCCCTGACGCGGGCCAGGCCTGGTCGCGCGGCCAGGTGGTGTGGTGGCTCCCTGGCGCTTCTCCGTCTCGTATTCTGGCACTTGATCACTTCCGGAAAAATAGGCACTTTGGCTTTTGTCCCGTCCAATTCCGAGAATATTCATTTTCTGACTTTCCTGGAACCAAAAACAGCAGAAAACAGGCAGCTGGCACTGTGGCTCTTGTTAATAGGTTAGTCCAAGAAATCATATGAAAAGTACTCCAAAGTTGGAACAAAACACAAGAAAGTGGATAAAACCAAGCATGGAACATCAAAAATTATAGATACATTTGCAATGTATCAACATCCCCAAGCTTAACTCTTGCTCGTCCTCGAGTAGGTAAGTGATAAAAAGAAATAATTTTTGAGGTGACATGCTCCATCATAAACTTGATCAAAGTATTTGTAAAACATTCAAAGTTGGGATCATAGTACTTCAAATCATAACATGAAAGACAAAGTTCTAGCAATAAGCAAAGAGACTATGATGCAACATGAAAAGGCACAATCAAAAGATTCATGAATAATAATGCTTTGCAAGACGTTTGTTTGTTTCACATAAAGAAAACATAGCATAATAGTATTCAGCTTGTCCCTCAATAGAGTAGCAAATATAAATGCATAGGACACCTTCAAAGTTCACAAGAGTGACTAGATACAATAGTTTAAAACAAGCAATATCAAAGTATGCATCAATCAACTAGTCTTGGGACAATGCACATAGAACTAAGAATGGCCACTATGCTCTCAAAGTAGGTGCATAAAGATAGAAGGTGGAGACTCAATATAATGGTGGAAGAAATGCCTTTTGTAAAAGGAAGTGGGGATTCAAGTCTCATAAAGAGCTTCCAAGAATTATGGTACTTATAGCTTTCAGCTCTCATTGCCCCTATCATAAGCATCTTGAAGTGATTAAGGTTAAAGTGAACAAACTATGGTGTACATGCTTGACAAAGTATAAGTTAGAAATCTCATGTCCCTTGAATACGAGGGCCGCTCCTCATGCTACTCAAGTTTAGTCACCGGTAAGTTCTTGTCATCGTAAGTACATGTGTATCATTGAGAACCGCCAACGGGGTACCCCTTGCCCGATGATACGGAAGAATCCCCATATCAAAATGACAAGGCAAGAAGACAACGAGCATCTCAACATTCTTCTTATTTACCATAGGAATATGGTGCTTTTTCTCTCTTTCCTCTTTTCATAGTATCTCTTTTTTTTCTCTTTTCTCTTTTTTTCTCAATATAGGACTCTTTTTTTATAAGAAGAATGCTTCATAGATAGCTCATTATGGTTACGCTGCAGGTTTTCACCATGTCAGCATGGATTAGACCAGCGGCCTAGGCGTTTCTCTAACACATATACATAACTCCATGGACTTACAAGCTCCCCTTTCATTTCACACCGACGACATCCATATACAAAAGAGCACGATATCAACTAGGTACAAGTACCAAGTGCAATGTTGAAAGCGTTCCCCATGAAAGCATGGTTCCGCTAATTCCCGACAAATAAGTGCAAGCATATACAACATAGAAGACACAATGGTTCAAGTTTATTAAGGGCAAGTAAAGTAAAGTGTGCCATCAAGTTCGTAAGAGCTTTAATCACTAGTTTTTTCATAACAAGTGGAAGGTAAACAAAAGCATGAATATACTTGGAATAGCGTAAGCTAGTAGGTAGGTATGGTGGACTCTTTGGAATAACTTGGTTTAGGGAGTTGGATGCATGAGTGGACCTCATACTTTGTTGTGGAGGCTAGCAAAATACTGGGAGCGACAAACTAAGAGAGCAATAATGGCCATAATCATGCAGAGCGACAAAACATCATTGATCAAAGCATAAAGTGATACTACAAGTTGAAAAATAAAGGATCATAAAGGCTATGGTGACTTGATATAGTCATAACATGGTGTGAGCATGTGCCAAGTCAACCCAAATAAAGCATCAAAGGAGAATACCACTATACTATGCTTTAATATGCTAAAACAACGCATGATTCATCCAAGGCACATTAAGCAATCTCAATTGTTTATAACAAGTCATGCTACAGCAAAGAATACTAAGCATAAAGCCAAAACAATATCAAGCATGGCATGACAAAGCATAGGCCACTGTCAAAAACAAGCTCTTTTTACCACATAAGCATGAACTTTCCTACTCTTTTCCAAACCAAACCAAACTATTTGCAAACCAAAGTATGAAAGAGGGGTTCCAACCAACTTATTCAGAAAGCTAAGCAAACAAGCAAACTAAAAACCAAAATAAAAACGAAAAAGAGGACGCTCCAAGAAAACACAACTGTGCATGAAACAATAAAAATGAAGCGTTTGGAAGAAACCTGGAATTTTTATATATTTAGAAGGGGATGCCTTGGGCATCCCCAAGCTTTGACGCTTGTACTTCTTGGATATTTCTTGGGGTGACACGCGTGGCATCCTCAAGCTTGAGATTTAGTCCATCCTTCATCTCATTACTCATTCCTTCCATACACCTGAAAATTTTCCTTCATACAAAACTTCATACAATCTCATTAGCAACATTAGTGCACTTAAGATAAATAAGTCTTAAGGTTCAATTCTATTATCAAATAAACTTCAATTATAACACTAGCTACTGCAGCACTTCCCTCAAAGAGCTCAGTTCCCCAAAAGAACTCAAGAAGGAACCAACAAGAAGCAAATGCAGAAAATGGCAGAAATCTGTCAAAACAGACCAGCAGGTAAAGACGAATTTTTGTGAAGACCTTCTGTTGCTCAAATCAAAAAGTGTTAAATTAACTAAAGTTATATAACAACCTGGGTCAGAAGAACAAAAAATTACAGCTCAATCTGACATACAGAGCTCTCTCACGAATTTTTACGGTGAAGCACAAAAATCTGTTTCGGGACAGCAACTTTCCCAATCATTACTTCTCTCTCATTAGAGGTTACTCTTGGCACAAAAAGCAAATAAAAAGGATAAGGAGAGGTTATTACAGAGGTAATAACTTCCAATACTCATCTAAAACTCTTGGGTTATCTCCCAACAAGTACTTTTTTTTAACGCCTTTAAGTTAGGCATAAGAAGCAAAGAAAGAATCAAGTGTTCTCAAATGAAGAAGCATCAAGACCAAATTTTTTTTTCATAGGAGAAGCAAAAGAAATCTTTTCTCTCTTTTTGGGGAAGTGTTCTATACCTTTCTTAAGTGGAAGTTGATATTTAATGGTGCCTTCTTTCATATCAATGATGGCACCAACAGTTCTAAGAAAAGGTCTTCCCAAAGTAATAGGACAAGAAGCATTGTATTCAACATCCAAAACATAGAAATCAACAGGGACATAGGAATCGTTAACCATAATAAGAACATCATTAAGAATCCCCATGAGTTTTTTAGCATTAGCATCAAGTGGGACATTCAAATAACAATCTTCAAGAGGAGGCAAATCAAGCATATCATAAATCTTTCTAGGCATAATAGAAATACTACTATCAAGATCACACAAAGCTTTGAAATCAAAGTCATTCACTTTCATATTAATGATGGGTTCCCAACCATCTTCTTGTTTTATAGGAATACAAGCTTTATGTCTCATATTTTCTTCTTTAATATTTATGAGAGCATCAGTAATGTGCTTTGTAAAAGCCATGTTCATAGCACTAGCATTAGGACTTTTAGCAAGCTTTTGTAGGAACTTAATAATTTCAGAGATATTGCAACCATCGAGATCAAAATCAACTTTATCATCTAAGGGAGTAGAACTATTACTAGCCTCAACACTAGTGGTGGTAATAGTAGAAACACTAATGTTTCTAGCAATTTCATCTTCTCTTGCCCACTTAGCATGTAATTCAGCTAATAGTCTAACGTTTTCATCAATTCTTACCTATATGGCATTAATAGCTGCAAAGGGATTATCATTAGTTTCAGGTTTAACAGCCATTTTATTAATCAATGAAGATTGAGCTTCAGATAGAGAAGATATATTCCTTTCAACATTAGAGAGTTTCAATTGTAAACTAGGAATTTCCCTATTTAGACTCTCAAGTTGATGGCTAATGTTCTTCAAAATGATAGATTGTTCCTCCATAGTTTTAGTAAATAGCTTATTTTGCTCGTATTGCATTTGCATGAAGTTTTTAGTGGCTCTTTAAACTTCTAAGATTCTTCCTTCACTAGGTAATTCAGATTTACCATTGTTGGGAGGGTATGGCTTATAATTGTTGTTACCAAAATTGTTCCTATAAGCATTATTACCATAAGCATTGTTGCCAAATTTGTTATTCTTGTGAAGTTCACATCAACTTGCTCTTCTTGAGTAACCAAAGAGGCTAAAGGAACATTATTTGGATCAATATGGGCTTTCCCATTAACAAGCATAGACATAATAATATCAATCTTATCACTCAAGGAGGAGGTTTACTCAACATAATTTACCTTCTTACCTTGTGGAGCTCTCTCGGTATGCCATTCAGAATAATTAACCATCATATTGTCCAATAGTTTTGTTGCAGCACCCAAAGTGATGGTCATAAAGGTACCTCCAGCAGCTGAATCCAATAGGTTCCTTGAAGAATAGTTCACTCCTGCATAAAAAGTTTGGATGATCATCCAAGCAGTCAGTCCATGAGTGGGACAATTCTTTACCAAAGATTTCATTATTTCCCAAGCTTGAGCAACATGCTCATTATCAAGTTGTTTAAACTTCATTATTTCACTTCTCATGGATATAATCTTAGCAGGAGGATAGTATTTTCCAATAAAAGCATCTTTGCACTTAGTCCAAGAATCAATACTATTCCTAGTTAAGGAATTCAACCATTCTTTAGCTTTTCCTCTCAAAGAGAAAGGAAACAATTTCAGCTTAATAATATCACCATCTATATCCCTATACTTTTGCATCTCACAAAGTTCAACAAAGTTATTTAGATGGGAAGCAACATCTTCATTACCAATACCAGAAAATTGCTCTCTCATAATAAGATTGAGTAAAGCAGGTTTTATCTCAAAGAAAGTATTTTCACCCACAGGTGGAGCAATACGTGTGCTCATAAAATCATTGTTGTTGGTGCTAGTGAAGTCACACAACTTAGTGTTTTCAAGAGTAGTCATTTTTTTGGGTTTCAAATAAGAAAGCAAACAAGTAAAACTATTTTTTTGTGTTTTTGAAGAACAAAACAAGCAAACAAAGCAAAAAGAAACTAAGAAAAACAAAAACAATAAAGTAAAGAGATTGGTTATGAGGGACTTCCCTTGTGAAGATGTCCTTGACTCCCCGACAACGGCGCCAGAAAATCGCTTGATGGCTCAATGCACGACGCCCAGAAAAGTGCTTGGTGCGTGGTGTTGATGTAGAGCTCATTGGGAACCCCAAGAGGAAGGTATGATGAGCAGAGCAGCAAGTTTCCCTTAGTTATGAAACCAAGGTTTAATCGAACCAGTAGGAGCAAGGAAACACCTCAAAGGTGTTACTAGCTGAGCTTTGGCAGGGCGCACTATTGGTGCTAGTAGCAATGTGGAGACCTGCACAACACAACCACATAACTTTGTCCCCAACTTGCGATGAGGTTGTCAATCTCACCGTGTTTTGCGGAAAACAAAGGATTAAACGTATCGAATGGAAAGAAGTAAAAGTTTGCAGAAAGTAAACACAAAACAGTAAACAATTGTAAATTGTATGTAAAGACAAAGGACCGGGATCCATAGTTCACTAGAGGTGGCTCTCCTTAGATAGATAACATGCTGGGTAAACAAATTACAGTGGGGCAATTGACAAACACCGAGAAAGCAATACATGCATATACTAATCATCTTGACTCCTCTTATACTTGATTGGGCATTACAACATAATACATAGACCGCCATCCAACTGCATCTATGACTAATAATCCACCTTTAGGTTATCATCCGAACCCCCTCCAGTATTAAGTTGCAAGCAACAGATTATTCTTTACGAACTACGTGTAAAGTAAACAATACGATTGTTCTATGAACAAAGGATTGTTGTTTTCTCCCTAGTAGAAACAACACATCTAGTACCTTAGAGATTTCTGTCACTTCCCTAGATTACCAGAGGCATGAACCCACTATCGAGCATAAATACTAACTCTTGCAGTTGCTAGCATCTACTTGGCCAAGATAGCTACTAACAACGGAAAGCATGCAAGATCTCAAATAACAAAGACATGATAAAATCAATAATCAATCTGAAATAGCATCTCAATATCCATCGGATCCCCGCAAACACAACATGTATGGATTACAAATAGATGATCTTGATCATGAACAGAGCTCACAAGATCTAAACATGAAAGCACAAAGGAGGAGAAACCAGCCATCTAGCTACTACATGGATCCGTAGTCCAAGGATGAACTACTCACGCATCACACCGGAGGCTTGCATGGTGATGAAGAAAGCCTCCAGGGTGAATTCCCCTCTCCGGCAGGGTACCGGGAAGAGCTTCAGATCCCTCCCGATCTAGGGATGGAGATGGCGGCGGCTATAGACTCTTTCGTAGATTTCTGATCGGGTACTTAGGGTTTTTGTTCCGAGGGCAACTTATAGTCGGAAGGGGAGGCCGAGGGGGTGCCGGGAGCGGCCACACCACCCCTGGCGCGGGCCAGGCCTAGCCAAGCGGCCAAGTGGTGTGGTGGCTCGCTGGCCCTTCTCTGTCTCGTATTCTGGCACTTGATCACTTCCGGAAAAATAGGCACTTTGGCTTTTGTCCCGTCCAATTCCGAGAATATTCATTTTCTGACTTTCCTGGAACCAAAAACAACAGAAAATAGGCAGCTGGCACTGTGGCTCTTGTTAATAGGTTAGTCCAAGAAATCATATGAAAAGTACTCCAAAGTTGGAACAAAACACAAGAAAGTGGATAAAACCAAGCATGGAACATCAAAAATTATAGATACATTTGCAATGTATCAACTATCACCTTGAGCACTAGATGGTTCCAACAAACACCACAATTTCATAAATACATCCAACTCCAAATATAAAGCATAACAAGTATTTGTAATCTCTAGCCTAAGTGCCACCATGGTGAGCACGCTGTCACTTTCACACACATGGGGAGAGCAGTGATCTATGAAAGCACTTGAGTAGCAAGGTAGAACTACTTGATTAGAAAGCTCATGATCACAATATGATCATGCATAGAGAGAGAGAGATGAACACATAGCTACCGGTAGAATCCTTAGCCTCAAGAGAGATCTACTCCCTCCTCATCATGGGAATCAGCAACGGTGATGGAGATGGTGGTGGAGATTGATGGAGATGGCTCCGGGGGCACTTCCCCGTCCTGGCAGGGTGCCGGAATAGAGACTTTCTGTCCCCCCAATCTCCCCTTCGGTGGCGGCGGTGCTGCAAAAGTTTTCGTGGCTGGAGGCTTGACAATCTAGGGTTTATGCATCGGGAGGCTTCTTATAGGACAAAGGGCAAGGTCGGTGGGTGGCCAGGGGGCCCACACCATGCCCTGGCGCGGCCTAGGGGAACCCACGCCATGGGGTGGTGTGGCTACCCTGTGGCCCCTCTCTGACTCTCCTTCTGTCTCCGTGAGTCTTCCGGGGAAATATCAACTTTGGCTTTTGTCCACCCCAATTCCGAGAATATTGATTTTCTGACTTTCCTGGAACCAAAAACAGCAGAAAATAGGCAACTGGCACTGTGGCGCTTGTTAATAGGTTAGTCCAACAAATCATATGAAAAGTACTCCAAATTGTGGACAAAACACAAGAAAGTAGATAAAACCAAGCATGGAACATCAAAAATTATAGATACATTTGCAATGTATCAACATCCCCAAGCTTAACTGCTGCTCGTCCTCGAGTAGGTAAGTGATAAAAAGAAAGAATAATTTTTGAGGTGACATGCACCATCATAAACTTGATCAAAGTATTTGTAAAACATTCAAAGTTGAGATCATAGTACTTCAATCATAACATGAAAGACAAAGTTCTAGCAATAAGACAAAGAAATTATGATGCAACATGAAAAGGTACAAACAAAAGATTCATGAATAACAATGCTTTGCAAGATGTTTGTTTGTTTCACATAAAGAAAACATAGCATAATGGCATTCAGCTTGTCCCTCATAGAGTAGCAAGTATAAATGCATAGGACACCTTCAAAGTTCATAAGAGTGACTAGATACAAATAGTTTAAAACAAGCAATATCAAGGTATGCATCAATCAACTAGTCTTGGGACAATACACATAGAACTAAGAATGGCCACTATGCTCTCAAAATAGGTGCATAAAGGTAGAAGGCGGAGACGCAATATAATGGTGGAAGAAAGGCCTTCATAGAAGGAAGTAGGGATTTAAGTTTCATAAAGAGCTTCCAAAAATTATGGTACTTAATAGCTTTCGGCTCTCATTGCCCCTATCATAAGCATCTTGAAGTGATTAAGGTTAAAGTGAACAAACTATGGTGTACATGCTTGACGAAGTATAAGTTAGAAATCTCATGTCCCTTGAATACGAGGGCCGCTCCTCATGCTACTCAAGTTTAGTCACCGGTAAGTTCTTGTCATCGTAAGTACATGTGTATCATTGAGAACCGCCAACGGGGTACCCCTTGCCCGATGATACGGAAGAATCCCCATATCAAAATGACAAGGCAAGAAAACAACGAGCATCTCAACAATCTTCTTATTTACCACGGGAATATGGTGCTTTTTTCTCTATTTCCTCTTTTCATAATCTCTTTTTTTCTTTTTCTCTTTTTTCTCAATATAGGACTCTTTTTTTAAGAAGAATGCTTCATAGACAGCTCATTATGGTTACGCTGCAGGTTTCCACCATGTCAGCATGGATTAGACCAGCAGCCCAGGCATTTCTCTAACACATATATATAACTCCATGGACTTACAAGTTCCCCTTTCATTTCACACCGACGACATCCATATACAAAAGAGCATGATATCAACTAGGTACAAGTACCAAGTGCAATGTTGAAAGCGTTCCCCATGACAACATGGTTCTGCTAATCCCCAACAAATAAGTGCAAGGATATACAACATAGACGACACAATGGTTCAAGTTTATTAAGGGCAAGAAAATTAAAGTGTGCCATCAAGTTCGTGAGAGCTTTAATCACTAGTTTTCTCATAACAAGTTTAATTTGGAAGGTAAACAAAAGCATGAATATACTTGGAATATCATATGCTACTAGGTAGGTATGGTGGACTCTTTGGAATAACTTGGTTTAAGGAGTTGGATGCATGAGTGGAACTCATACTTGGTTATAGAGGCTAGCAAAAGACTGGGAGCGACAAACTAAGAGAGCAATACTGGCCATAATCATACAGAGTGACAAAACATCATTGATCAAAGCCTAAAGTGATACTACAAGTTGAAAACTAAAGGATCATAAAGGCTATGATGACTTGGGATAGTCATAACATGGTGTGAGTATGCACCAAGTCAACCCAAATAAAGCATCAAAGGAGAATACCACAATATTATGCTTTAATATGCTAAAACAACACATGATTCATCCAAGGCACATTAAGTAATCTCAATTGTTTATAAAAAGTCATGATACAGCAAAGAATACTAGCATAAAGCCAAAACAATATCAAGCATGGCATGACGAAGCATAGGCCACAGTCAAAAACAAGCTCTTTTTACCACATAAGTATGAACTTTTCCCACTCTTTCCAATCCAAACCAAACTATTTGAAAACCAATGTATGAAAGAGGGGGTCCAACCAATTTATTCAAGCAAACTAAGCAAACCAAGAAAACTAAAAACTAAAATGAAAACGAAAAAGAAGACGCTCCAAGAACAACACAATTGTGCATGAAACAATAAAAATGAAGCGTTTGGAAGAAACCTGGGATTTTTATTGATGAAAAAGGGGATGCCTTGGGCATCCCCAAGCTTTGACGCTTGTACTTCTTGGATATTTCTTGGGGTGACATGTGTGGTATCCCCAAGCTTGAGCTTTAGTCCATCCTTCATCTCATTACTCATTCCTTCCATACACCTGAATTTTTTTTCCTTCATACAAAACTTCACACAATCTTTATTAGCAACATTAGTGCACTCAAGATAATAGGTCTTTAGGTTCAGTTATAACACCAATAAACTTCCATTAAAACACTCGCTACTGTATCACTTCCCTCAAGAATCTCAATTCCCCAAAAGAACTCAAAAAAAAGGAACCAACAAGAAGCAAATGCAGAAAATGGTAGAAATCTATCAAAACAGACCAGTAGGTAAATACGAATTTTTTCGAAGACCATCTGTTGCTCAAATCAAAAAGTATTGAACTAAGGAAAGTTAGATAACAACCTGGGGCAGAAGCACAAAAATTCACACCTCAAAAGGATTTACATAGAGTTTACACGAATTTGTACGATGAAGCACAGAAATCTGTTTCGGGACAGCAACTTTCCCAATCATTACTTCTCTCTCATTAGAGGTTACTCTTGGCACAAAAAATCAAATAAAAGGAATAAGGAGCGGTTATTACAGAGGTAATAACTTCCATGACTCATCTAAAATTTTTGGGTTATCTCCCAATAAGTACTTTTATTTAACGCCTTAGGCTTGATAGTTTAAGAAGATGCTCACATAAGAAATATGAATTGAAGTAAAAGAGAGCATCAAGAAGCAAATTTAAAACACATTTAAGTCTAACCCACTTCCTATGCATAGGAATCTTATAAAGAAACAAGTCATGAAAGAACAAAGCAACAAGCATAGGAAAGCAAAACAAGTGCAACTTCAAGACTTTCAACATAAAGAGGGGAACTTAATATTATTGAGATGCATACAACCATGTTTCCCTCTCTCATAATAACTTTCAGTAGCATCATGTATAAAATTAAAAATATAACTATCACATAAAACATTCTTATCATGAGCCACATGCATAAAAGAATTAATACTCTCCACATGAACATAGTCATTCTTATTAATTATAGTGGGACCAAATTCAACAAAATAGATATCATTATTATTCTCATCACCATAATCATCAAATATAGGAGGCATATTGTAATCATAATTAATTTTCTCCTCAATAGTAGGTGGACTGAAAATCTCATACTCATCATTGTAATCATCATATATTGGAGGTTTGGTATCATCATAAGCAATATAATAGCTATCTTCCAAAGCTGGGGAACTAAAAAGATCATTTTCATAAAAACTAGCTTTCCCAAGCTTAGACTTTTCCATGGCATTAGCAATAATAGTGTCCAAAGAATTCATACTAACAACATTGCTATTAGCATGCAAATAAAGTTCCATAGGTTTTTTAATTTTCTCTTCAAACACTTCATGTCCTAACTCACGATAAATACTATAAAGCTCATTAATTTTGTTGTTGTTTTCCATTAAGCCTAACTAGTGAAAACAAGAAACAAAAAGACAAAATTGCAGAATCTAAAGGAAATAACTTCGAGCACTCACACCGGAGGATGTAAGTACCTTTTACATTACCTCCCCGGCAACGGCGCCAGAAAATAGGCGTTTGCCGTGGGAGGTTCTTCTTCTTTAATCCTCCGGTGTGAATACCTTTTACCTTACCTCCCCGGCAACGGCGCCAGAAAATAGCTTGATGTCTACGCACTTCTATTCTTGTAGACAGTTGTTGGGCCTCCAAAAATAGAAGAAAACAGGCAACTGGCACTGTGGCGCTTGTTAATAGGTTAGTCGAAGAAATCATATGAAAAGTACTCCAAAGTATGGACAAAACACAAGAAAGTAGATAAAACCAAGCATGGAACATCAAAAATTATAGATACATTTGCAATGTATCAGTCACCGACCTCCCTGTGGGCCATGACCGCGGGTTCTTCTCCACCCCGTCTAGTACCTCACCCTGCTACCCTGCCTCCTAGAGCTCCATATCCGCTACCTCGACCTCCCTGCCGCTCCGCGCCGACGTCTACGTCCTCCATGTCTATACCCCTAGAGCGCCTCCTTCCTCGCAAACCCAGCGCTGCCACCGTCCGCGATGATCTCAGCGTGCGTTGTGGTTACCCCGTGGCCTTCTTCTAACTGGTGTCCTCATCCCGAGCGTGCTTGCGTCCCTGATGTGTTTGGCTCTGTGCCCAGCGGTTCGTGTTGCAGCCATGCCGAGCTACTACTAACGTGAGGTGTTTGTGTTCGGTGTCCCACAGAACACAAACAATATGGCACTATTGCTGACGCCAAGTTCTTCTCATCAAAGAGACTGAACCGGCGTGGATCCAAGCCCGCCACCGACGCTGGAGCCGGAAGATCCTGCTCCTGGAACTCGAAGACATCCGAAGACCTATCTCGTCAAACCTGGACCCCTCGGAATGCCAAGTTCTCCTTCCCAGATCGGAAGACCGAGCTCGAACCCGTTAGAAACCAAGATCTTCGACTCTAAATGTGTGACCCCTATCCGAGACCCCTATTTTATTAAATGACATACAACTTGTTGCATATTAAATTGTACATGCTTGCATACATATTATTTTGTGGTTTGGGTTAAATAGTCGATTCACCTAACTTAAATATGGAGTGCTTATGCGGCATATTGTTGTCTTATTTCGGACTCCATTTAATTTGTGTAGCGAAGCGATGTCATGTTTTGCCTTGTTAATTTAACATTTAAATTGTGGGGGTACCTAAACAAGTTGAATCTTCTATTGAATTATAGGGATTCTGATTCCGCTTAATATTGACAAGTCCCATCGCATTTTGCCATGTCATGCATCATATCATGATCATGCCCGATCTTTTGCCCTAGTATTAAATATTGCATCTGTTTCCTCTTCTAGTACTTTGCTTCTTCACCGGATAGAACGATGAGTCGATGTGAGATACAACAAGCCTTTAACTACTCGACATTGTTTCTTAGGCGAGCATCCTCCCCCTTCTACCTATTTTCGCTTTATGGCTTTACTTCTCTCTATTGCTATACATGTTGCGATGCTTTAGTTTTTGTACTATTTATACTCCCCGCAGCCTATATTTTCTTGGTCACTTCCTATTGTCCATTATTTTCATAAATAGATGGCCTTGCGAGTCGCAGTTGCTTGCTCAGGTGTTGGTTCGAGTCGTCGAGTTCCATAGTTGTTGGGAGGTTGGCACATGCTTAATGGTGGAGATAATAATGGTTTTAATTACAACTTGATTATTAAAATGTTGGAAATAGATATAAATAATAAAGAGACACTGGTGGGCAATAGTTGAGATCTATTTTTTTCCATCCACTTATGTACACCTAGAACCCGAGTACTTGATGCCTGTTCCTTGACCATCACACTATCCACATATGGGAGACTTTATGGATCCCCCTTCGCCTGAGCTTGATTCACATCTTATTTTTGGGGGCCACAAAATAGTTTTGAGCTTTACTACTATCATGTACTTATGCCATGCTTTACTGCTTTATTTACTACTATTGCTCGAGAAGCGGTTTACTACTATATTGTTTAGGAATTGAACTACGTTTTTGCGGTATCGACAATGAAAGATCATGGATGCCACCTAGAGGGGGGTGAATAGGCGGTTAAAAACTTCTACGAGATGGGCTATCACAATGTAAAACTAGCATTTTCTTTTGTTAAGCACAAAGCCTAGATATACTAAGGTTCACCTATGTACACCAACAACTTATGCTAAGCAAGACAAGTAACAATATAGTAGCAATAAAGATTACTTCAAGCACGATGGCTATCACAATGTAAAGTGCATAAGTAAAGAGCTTGAGTATAGAGATAATCGAGGCATGTGAGGATGACGATGTTTTAGTGAGTTCCTCCCAACAAGGGAGTACGTCTCGTTGGAGGGGTGGGCAGTACTAAGACCACCATCGCCACAAGAGGTCTCACCCTATTCTCCTGAGCACCCACCACACGGGCAAGCACCCATTCCACTATGGGACACTTTAGGGCGGTCACCAAACCCGTACAAGATTGGGGCTATTTCCACAACTTAATTGGAGGCTCCCAATAATCACCACCAAGGCCTCAGTCTTGGGAGAGCTTCACAACTTAATTGAAGACCCCAAGAACACGCCACAAAGGCCACACAACCGTCTAGTGTTCCAAGAACCCAAGGGGACAAGATTCAATGAATATCACCGAACAAATCCTTCGAGGAGAACACAAAACGATGCACCTAATGCAAATGGCAAGAACACCACAAAGATGCCCCAAATCTTCACTCTCAAGTTCCAGCAAGTCTACTAAAGCAATTGGGGGAACAAGAGAGGAAGAACACAAAAGGGGAACACAAAATGCCCCAAAGATCTAGATCCCAAAGATTCACTCATAAAGAGTGATTTGGTTTGGTCAAGATGTGGATCTAGATCTCCTCTACCTTCCTCTCAAATATGGGCAAGAATCACTAGAGGGGAGAGGAGAAATCAAGCACAAAAGATTTGAGTTAACGGGGCAAAGATTGAGCAAAATAGAGGAGGAAGACTACACAGAAGGCAAGGGGAAAATGCTATTTAAAAGGGCGGGCCAAAAACTGTCCATTGTGGCATTTCTCCTTCCAAGGTCGGTAGTATCAGTTTGGGCTGATACTACCACCCGACGGCCCAGCAGCGCACATTAGCGAGCGAACTGCATCAGCGAGCAACCAACGAGCAAGCAAGCCGACACGGGGCCATCATGGGATCAGGCAACGTGTGCTAGGAGTGCTAGCGAGAGGAGCACACACGCAGGAGACGGGATAGCGCGGCGAGGCAGTGCTGGGCCGGCCAGAGCGAGCGGCGGTATCACGGAGCTGGGCTAGAACGGGCGGCAGTCCACTCGAGCGGCTGCGTCCAAGCGATCGAGGGGTGCGAAGCGGGTGCGAGAGGGGATCGGGAGCGAGCGCAGGAGCGAGGATGCGGGGGAAGTAGAGCAAGCAGGCAGCAGCCAGGAGCAGCAAAGCAGTAGCTGGGAAGATGGAGCTAGGCCGCCAGGCCCGGTACTACCGGCCCACCCGGGCGGTACTGCCAGTTGGGCCCGGTAGTGCTGGCATGGGCTACCGGGCAATACAGAGAAGAGGAGGGCACGTGCAGGTCGGGCCGGTAGTACCCAGCAGTACTACCGCCCGACCCCAAAACTAGATTTTTCCTTTTTTTCAAACAAAAAGGCAAATACACAAACAAACATAACTTTGGCTAGGAGACTCCGATTGACCCGAATCCAATTGAGTTGGAAAGAGGGCGACAATAGAAACACTAGAAAATATTGGTTATAACCAAGTGAGAATGTATCAAGTATTATGATGTGAGATACCTCACTTGGTGAGAAACCATAAAACCGCCAAGATCAAAATCGCAACAAGATATAAAAGGGAGATCTAATTTTGATGAACAAGAGCTTGTTATGAATATTACCACAAGCTCTATATCCACACATGGATAGGACCAAATAACAACCAAATACGATGATGCAAGTATGCAAAGGTTTGAGCTCTGTCCGAACGATACGATCGAGTTAGTCACTCGAGAGCCCCTCTTGATAGTACGACTATCTATCCTAAACCCGGTCTCTCAACTACCAACACGAGACCGTCCAAAGGTAAAAGATATCAAGAATACCTTTGCCTTGAGCATACTTTGATATTGTCTTCATCGATCCATGATCACCGAGGATGGCAAGCATCAAACATGATATCTTCTAGGGATGACACATTTTGAGCTTGCACGGCACATCTTCTTCTTCATTTCATCTACCTTGAAGCCAACACATGCTACAAGCAATACCAATGGACAATTCCTACAAGTGAAACTTAATACACACATTAGTCCATAAAGATTATCATTAATTACCAAAACCAAACATGGGGGCTCACATGCTCTTTCGGACAAGCCTAGTCATACTTTCGGGTTCAGAGTCGTTTACAACCATCGACACAAACCCTGGGTCCGTATCGAAGCCCGACCGATTTCATTACGGGTAGCTTAGTTGGGTGGCCCCCGAAATCATTTTTGAATCTTGTGAAGGTAAATAGTCTGCTGCCCAGGGGGATAGCTGCCCCCCATTGGATGTTGGCCAGCATGTGCGCTGAGATACGTGCAAAACAAGCATAAGCTAGATAGTTCAATTAACCAGACTGTAATAAAGCCGACATGCTACAACAACCATATTATAAAGCTGACATCGATGTCCTCAAGCAGAGTAGTGTAGATAGTATTAGCCGCGCACCATCTGCACAAGGCAACATAAAGCAGGACATGGTAAATTAATTTTTGCATCGGCACCGATGCTTTGCTGGACACGATGACCGAACGATACGTTGCAAATCAGATTTGCATGTATCGCATAGCAATCCACGCGCTAACCGGTCAAGTCATTGCACTAGCCACGAGAAAAATAGAGACACGCCCATACCCCCCACGTGAAATGTGCAGCGGGGTGAACAAATTTAGTTGACATGGAGTACGCAAGGTAAATATGCCCTCCTATAAGTGAACTACCACAACCAGGGTATCATTTCCAACATAGTAGCATGTCTACCTCAACCGGTTCTCTCCCGCTA
The DNA here is from genome assembly GCA_910589775.1 of Avena eriantha. NCBI lineage: Eukaryota > Viridiplantae > Streptophyta > Magnoliopsida > Poales > Poaceae > Avena > Avena eriantha. The sequence continues at coordinate 445,612,987 of OU342744.1, forward strand.
GAGGTACAGTTCTTTGAAAAAAGGGTCGTAGTTGTGTGCATAGTAACGCAATGAACTAATAGCAGTAATTTCGTTTATCTTGTGCCGGCTTCTTTTCATACATCACAGAGATAGTAAAAGAAGTTTTAGACTTCACACAGATTCCCAAGTGTGCTAACCGATACGTAGCCGACATGACCAACTCAGCCATGTGTAGTTGGCGATCCGTACACAAGGACAGCAAAATTGCACGCACTGTTTACCTACGAAAAGCCGACAAACAAGGTACTAACAGGCGCTGCAGATACGCATCAACACACAAGGGATTGCGTGTAGAGTACTGACAGGCCCAACTGACATGGGTATGATTACTAGGATGCTTATGATTGGATACCCTACATTAGGTAAAAGGCTTACAGCCCATGAAGATTCCAGACAGCGGCCCAAGGAAGCAACCGACCAAGGCTCTGATTGTATTAGGAAAGATACTATAAACCGACATCGTGTTAGTATTGTAATCAGGCATGTATGAAACCTATCCGCATACAGCTTTAAGATCTGGCCTGGCCTATTATATATAGGACGGGAGAAGCCCAAGCAAGGACACACAGAAATCTAGAGGACAACTTGTAATAGTGTGTTCACTCAATATTCAGGCGACTTTGTCTTTATTGTTTTCCTGACATCCGACGAAATCCTCATCGTTCTTTTTTCTGTGAAACCCGAAGTCCATCATCATGGGCATTGCCGAGGTTACACATCGTCAATTGACGCTGTCTGTGGGAAACCTGAATGCTGGAACCACGGATTCGGCGGAACGCTCTCCACCAAGCATCAATTTGATAAAAGCAGATCCACGCCCACCCACCCCAGTATTGGTACCCGCCGATTTTAACGGTGGATCCGATCTAATCATCGGAAGCCTCCACTTCCAAGCAAACAACATGCAAGAATCACACCCTTCGGACCTGATCGCATCAGAACCATCGGTGGGAAAGGCTACACCCATAGAGGTACCAGCATCTTCCGTCGGATCCTCCACGGACATCACAACACAGATCGAAGCAAGCGAAGAAGGTCACCAGCCAATCCCACCACACAAAGCAAACCTGGCAAACTCAGAACCCAAAGAAAGCAGTGCAAACGTTGACTTCGAAGAAAGGATAGCGAAGATCTATCTAGAACTATGATCTCGGAGTACTACCAGCACATCCGCAGAAGCAAAAGATGACGCCATTATGCCACGCATAACACGCCACCAAGTGTACATGATCAATGGAGATACCTCAACACCACGCGACGAAAACGGTAATCCTATCCTCAACACCGATGATATTTTATCAGATGACCATGCAGGAAACCACGACAATGAAGGAGAACATTGAAACGGAGGAGGAATAGCAGATAATCGCATAATCCAAGGAGGAGACAGAGAACCTCACACTGGAGAGAGACAAGGACTTCGGCTACCAGCGTCGGCATGGCAAAAAGCAAGGGAGGCAATTTCAGGAGCGGTCCTTTCACGTCCCGAAGACGGGCCTAGTCGTGACAACCGCCACATGTTCATAATCTTGCAATTATAAGCATGTAAGGCTTAAAGAAAACAGATTTACAAGTATAATACAAGGGAACACTTGATTCATCGTTTTTCTATCATACAAGTCATGTTACATAAAATATCCTTCTTATTCATTTCTCACCCCGTAGTACTACTCCTACGAGTTTTGCCATCAAGTCCGACAGTGCTCTGCAAAAGAATTAAAATAGCAAGGGTGAGTACATTTATTACAAAATATACTCAGCAAGTAGTTAATTTACTAACCACAGAGGAATGAAGATAGAAAATACGGTATAAAAGATAGACTATATTTAAGGGAAACAAAGTATCATCAGAAGATGTTAACAAACATGATGAACGTATATCAGTGGAATCGGATTCAAAGGAATAAACAAAGCGATAAAAAAACTGGATTTACAAGACTATCGGAACTAGTATCGGCATCATACATGACAGCAAGCATTCCCTATCAGGGAGTCACATGGGTTAATATTAACACTTTTACACTACAGAGGGGTACTCCGATGCCGACAGTCTCGACTAGAACCACAAAGGCGCTAGTCAAGCAAAGCTCTTTAGCCCATTAAGACCCGGACACCTGGACCTACTCGTGCCGGCCGCTCCTACGGATCCATCACCGGACACTTTCCCGAACAAGGGTCGTCCCTAATGGAGAGCTCAGACAGTTCCATACCTGAACTGTGACCGGTACAATACGTTTGCCGTCGTGATACCAATACCGAAGGGAACAAGATATATGGACAGATCAAATAAAAGAATCTCTGAAATATCAGCCAATAAGACATGCTCATCATCTGCATGAGTACTCACAGATTATACCAATTCAATCAAGATTGAGAGGACCAAACATGCCTCTCCACAATAGTATCATGACCAAGAGGATATCAAGAATCGTGTGCAACAATATCACATAGGATAACAAAGATCAAAGGGTATACAAGTGAAGTGAAAAGATTGAGTTAGTGGAGCTACTACTTGCCTCAGTTGAAAAGACTATAATCCCTGAAGAAATATTCTAGTCACAATCAAAGACGCCAGCAAAGATGTAAATAATCTATGAAGCAATATTCCAATTGAGATCCACCACGTCTTTGTAAGAATATACTTCCTCCGTTCCAAAATAAGTGACATGAATTTATCTAGATTCGAATGTATCTAGATATGTTCTACTATATAGGTATACGTGGATCTAGACAAACTCAAGTACCTTATTTTGGGACGGAGAGAGAACGCGTATAATCTAGGGATGACTAGTATCTCCCCAGAATATGGCTTGGCGTCGAGTCGGTATCTTTCCATCATCCTCTGTATTTCACTTCGGCACAAAGTCAGTACATAGCTCCTCTGTCAGACATTCTCTCGTTTGATCTCCCTCTCCTTCTATTTATTTGCTCTCGTAATCTGTCTGGTCGATGGATGTGGTACTAGTATTAGTCTCGAGCAGAAGCGCCTGCTATTTATAGGAGTGATCGTTGGTGTAAACACCCAACAAATATCCTGACCGGCCGCTTGAGTCTTGGAGCTGGCAAATATCTGTCCATCGTCTCTTCAAGTGAGCGAAACGTCTCGTGCATCTAGCTGGCGACCATGCAGTGAAGTACGTGGCTGGTTTGCTGACTAAGCCACTAGATAGTAGGCCAACACATCTGACCTCCTCTAATTTCCAGCCACGTTAGCTTTACACAATTAAATGTCATCGCATGAACCCTGCCGGCATGTCTCTAAGCCAAGGCTGCACTTCTACTACTTCTCTCACGTGAGGTAACACACTAAATCACACAAGTACTACTTTAGTTAGCTCCAACAATGCATGGTGGACATGCATGCACAAACAAGTCAAAGCTAGATTGCCAACTATTATCTACTCCTTTTTTTGTTGCTAGAAAATACTAGCATCCAAATTAAAATAATAAAGATTAATAAAAATCTAAGCAATTTGAAATAACTTTTCACTCAAAAAATTAATTAATCACCTAAAAATTTGGGATACCACGTGTCCGAATAACAGCGGATGCTTCACACGAGGATCTACTAGCATACCAATATCTCCACCACAAGAAGAGAAACCTACTTCGGATGCAAGGCAACTTGATGAAACAAAGAGGTTAGCCGACGAACCCAACTTACGACGGGCACAATTAAGCTCTACTCGAGGATCAAGAAGTGTAATAGGAGCATCACCACCAAGAAGGGCAACATCTCGACTACAGAACATCCCTGAAGCAGAAAGAAGTGGAATCATCTGAGATCTTGACTTATCATTCATGTCAATTGATCAAGCAGGAAACATCAAGGTAAAAACATCTCAGGTAGCCATTGTGGCCGCGCAAACATATCTGATCACCACCCAACCAGCACCCGACGCCACGTGCGGCCCTTCACCACTTCGCCCTGATGAACCTTGGCATGGTAGGAGCCTCTCTCGCGGAAGCAGAACGAGGAATCACCCGTCAACCCGAAAGATCCCCACACCGTCACAACAGCCCTCGGCAAGTAGGACACACCCGACGAACTCAATCACCACACCAGGCGCATCTCGTAGGATCCGAGCCACGAAGCAATACAAGAAACGACAACACCCAACAGAGGGGCAGCGGATCCAGAGATGAAAGCCGCAGCCGACGATATCAGGATGGATACGACGAATACGATAACGAGCTATGCGGGGACAGCTGTTTCACGTAGAGGATTCACAAGGCCTCAGTACCCAAGGACTTCAAACTTCCACATGACCGCCACAAATACGATGGACTCCAACAACCCGAGGCTTGGTTAACAGACTATTTGGCCACTGTCAAATTATAGGGTGGCTCCACAACTACCGCAATGCAAAGCCTACAACTAAATCTCACCAACGCAGCAAGATCGTGGCTCAGGCAGTTACCCGAAGATTGCATCGACAGTTGGATCGACCTGGAAGACAAGTTCATCCGACACTACCAATCCACATTTAAGCGACTAGCTGATACATTGCAAATGTATCTATAATTTTTGATGTTCCATGCTTGGTTTTATCTACTTTCTTATGTTTGGTTCCAACTTTGGAGTACTTTTCATATGATTTCTTGGACTAACCTCTTAACAAGATGCCACAGTGTCGGTTGCCTGTTTTCTGCTATTTTTGGTTCTAGGAAAGTCAGAAAATCAATATTCTCTGAATTGGACCAGACAAAAGCCAAAGTCGATATATTACCGGAAGACTCACAGAGCCAGAAGACGAGACGGAGAGGGGCCACATGGCGGAAACACCATGTGGTGGCGTGGGATAGCCCTGGCCGCGCCACCAGGTGGTGTGGGCCCCCTGGCCACCCACCGACCTTGCCTCTTCGCCTATAAGAAGCCTCCTGATGCATAAACCCTAGATAGTCAAGCCTCCAGCCACGAAAAGTTCCGCAGCTCCGTCGCCACCGAAGGGGAGATTCGGGGGCAGAAAGTCTCTGTTCCGGCACCCTGCCGGGATGGGGAAGTGCCCCCGGAGCCATCTCCATCGATCTCCACCACCATCTCCATCATCGTTGCTGATTCCCATGATGAGGAGGGAGTAGTTCTACCTCGAGGCTAAGGGTTCTACCAGTAGCTATGTGCTCATCTCTCTCTCTCTATGCATGATCTTGATGTGGTCATCAGCTTTGTAATCAAGTAGATCTACCTTGCTACTCAAGTGCTTTAATAGATCTCTGCTCTCCCCATGTGTGTGAAGTTGACAGTGTGCACACCATGGTGGCACTTAGGCTAGAGATTACAAATACTTGTTATGAGTTATATTTGGAGTTGGATGTCTTTATAAAATTGTGGTGTTTGTTGGAACCATCGAGTGCTCAAGGTGACAGTGTGGGGTTTTCTAGATGGGAAGGCTTACTTTGAGGTGTGCTGTTATAGCCCTACCAACGATTAGAGTGTCCAACCGGAGAGTAGTTCAGCGTAGTATCATAAAGAAGAATATATTTATATGAGAGTGTTCACTAGTGAAAGTATGATCCCTAGGCCTTGTTTCTAAGCATTGGTACACCGTTTGCAATTAGATCTGTTACATGTTTGCTTGCTTCCATCTTTATTTCAGTTTGCATTTAGTCTCTTCCACGCCATCAAGTTATTTTCTAGCACCGTTACCACTTATAATTATCTATACGACTTGTATTTAACTATCGCTTCGCCGAACTAGTGCACCTATACACCTGACAAGTGTATTGGGTGTGTCGGGGACACAAGAGACTTATTGTATCTTGATTGCAGGGTTGCTTGAGAGGGAATACCTTTGACCACTTCCTCCCTGAGTTCGATAAACCTTGGGTGATCCACTTAAGGGAAAATTGCTGCTGTTCTACAAACCTCTGCACTTAGAGGCCCAACAACTGTCTACAAGAAAATAAGTGCATAGACATCAAGCTATTTTCTGGCGTCGTTGCCGGAGAGGTAAGGTAAAAGGTATTCACACCGGAGGATTAAAGAAGACGAACCTCCCACGGCAAACACCTATTTTCTGGCACCGTTGCCAGGGAGGTAAGGTAAAAGGTACTCACATCCTCCGGTGCGAGTGCTCGAAGTTATTTCCTTTAGATTCTGCAATTTTGTCTTTTTGGTTCTTGTTTTCACTAGTTAGGCTTAATAGAAAACAACAAAAAAATTAGAGAGCTTTATAGTATTTATCTTGAGCTAGGACATGAAGTGTTTGTAGAGAAAATTAAAAAATCTATGGAACTTTATTTGCATGCTAATAGCAATGTTGTTAGTATGATTTCTTTGGACACAATTATTGCTAATGCTATGGAAAAGTCTAAGCTTGGGGAAGCTAGTTTTTATGAAAATGATCTTTTTAGTTCCCCAGCTTTGGAAGATAGCTATTCTATTGCTTATGATGATACCAAACCTCCAATATATGATGATTACAATGATGAATATGATATTTTCAGTCCACCTACTATTTAGAGAAAATTAATTATGACTACAATATGCCTCCTATATTTGATGATTATGGTGATGAGAATAATAATGATAGCTATTTTGTTGAATTTGCTCCCACTACAATTAATAAGAATGACTATGTTTATGTGGAGAATATTAATTCTTTTATGCATGTGTCTCATGATAAGAATGTTTTATGTGATAGTTATATTGTTAATTTTATTCATGATGCTACTGAAAGTTATTATGAGAGAGGGAAACATGGTTTTATACATCTCAATAATATTAAGTTTCTCCTCTTTATGTTGAAAGTCTTGAAGTTGTACTTGTTTTGCTTTGCTATGCTTGTTGCTTTGTGCTTTCATGACTTGTTTCTTTACAAGATTCCTAGGAAGTGGGTTAGACTTAAATGTGCTTTGAATTTGCTTCTTGATGCTCTCTTTTACTTCAATTCATATTTCTTATGTGAGCATCTTCTCAAACTATCATGCCTAACTTAAAGGCGTTAAAAAAGTACTTATTGGGAGATAACCCAAAAGTTCTAGATGAGTCTTGGAAGTTATTACCTCTGTAATAACTGCTCCTTATCTTTTTTATTTGCTCTTTGTGCCAAGAGTAACCTCTAATGAGAGATTAGTAATGATTGGGAAAGTTGCTGTCCCGAAACAGATTTCTATGCTTCACCGTAAAAATTCGTGTGAAATCTCTGTATGTCCGTTTGAGGCATGAATTTTTGTGCTTCTGTCCCAGGTTGTTATATAACGTTCGTTAGTTCAACACTTTTCGATTTGAGCAACAGAAGGTCTTCGAAAAAATTCGTCTTTACCTGTTGGTCTGTTTTGACAGATTTCTGCCATTATTTGCATTTGCTTCTTGTTTGTTCCTTTTTGAGTTCTTTTGGGGAATTGAGCTTTTTGAGGAAAGTTCTAGAGTAGCTTCTGTTGTAATGGAAGTTTTATTGGTGTTGAAACTGAACCTATAGACTTATTATCTTGAGTACACTAATGTTGCTAATAAAGATTGTGTAAAGTTTTGTATGAAGGAAAAATTTCAGGTGTATGGAAGGAATGAGTTATGAGATGAAGAATGGACTAAAGCTCAAGCTTGGGGATGCCACGCGTGTCACCCCAAGAAATATCCAAGAAGTATAAGCGTCAAAGCTTGGGGATGCCTAAGGCATCCCCTTCTTCATCAATAAAAATCTCAGGTTTCTTCCAAACGCTTTATTTTTATTGTTTCATGCACAGTTGTGTTGTTCTTGGAGCGTCTTATTTTTTATTTTCGTTTTGGTTTTTCGTTTGCTTGGTTTTCTTAGTTTGCTGAATAAATTGGTTGGACCCCCTCTTTCATGCATTGGTTTTCAAATAGTTTGGTTTGGATTGGAAAAGAGTAGGAAAGTTCATGCTTAAGGGGTAAAGAGAGCTTGTTTTTGACTGTGACCTATGCTTTATCATCTCATGCTTGATACTGTTTTGGCTTTAGGCTTAGTATTCTTTGCTGTAGCATGACTTGGTATAAACAATTGAGATTGCTTAATGTGCCTTGGAGGAATCATGCGTTGTTTTAGCATATTAAAGCATAGTATAGTGGTATTCTCCTTTGATGTTTTATTTGGGTTGACTTGGTGCATGCTCACACCATGTTATGACTATCCAAGTCACCATAGCCTTGATGACCCTTTAGTTTTCGACTTGTAATATCACTTTATGCTTTGATCAATGATGTTTTGTCGTTCTGCATGATTATGGCCATTATTGCTCTCTTAGTTTGTCGCTCCCAGTCTTTTGCTAGCCTCCACAACCAAGTATGAGTTCCACTCATGCATCCAACCCCCTAAACCAAGTTATTACGAAGAGTCCACCATACCTACCTATTAGCTTATGCTATTCCAAGTATATTCATGTTTTTGTTTACCTCCAAATTAAACTTGTTATGAGAAAACTAGTGATTAAAGATCTCACGAACTTGATGGCAAACTTTACTTTTCTTGCCCTTAATAAACTTGAACCATTGTGTCGTCTATGTTGTATATGCTTACACTTATTTGTTGGGGATTAGCAGAACCATGTTGTCATGGGGAACGCTTTCAACATTGCACATGTAGTTTGTACCTAGTTGATATCATGCTCTTTTTTCTATGGATGTCGTCGGTGTGAAATGAAAGGGGAGCTTGTAAGTCCATGGAGTTATGTATATGTGTTAGAGAAACGTATGTGCCGCTGGTCTAATCCATGCTGACATGGTGGAAACCTGCAGCGTAACCATAATGAGCTATCTATGAAGCATTCTTCTTATATAAAAAGAGTCCTATATTGAGAAAAAAGAGAAAAAGAAAAAAAAGAGATTATGAAAAGAGGAAAGAGAGAAAAAGCACCATATTCCCATGGTAAATAAGAAGATTGCAGAGATGCTCGTTGTCTGCTTGCCTTGTCATTTTGATATGGGGATTCTTCCATATCATCGGGCAAGGGGTACCCCATTGGCGGTTCTCTATGATACACATGTACTTATAATGACAAGAACTTACCGGTAACTAAACTTGAGTAGCATGAGGAGCGACCCTCGTATTCAAGGGACATGAGATTTCCAACTTATACTTCTTCAAGCATATACACCATAGTATATTCACTTTAACCTTAATCACTTCAAGATGCTTATGATAGGGGCAATGAGAGCTAAAAGCTATAAGTACCATAATTTTTGGAAGCTCTTTATGAAACTTGAATCTCTGCTTCCTTCTATGAAGGCCTTTCTTCCAATTTTATATTGAGTCTCCACATTCTATCTTTATGCACCTACTTTGAGAGCATAGTGGCCATTCTTAGTTCTATGTGCATTGTCCCAAGCCTTGTTGATTGATGCATAGCTTTGATATTGCTTGTTTTAAACTATTTGTATCTAGTCACTCTTTTGAATTTTGAAGGTGTCCTATGCATTTATATTTGCTACTCTATGAGGGAAAAGTTGAATACTACTATGCTATGTTTTCTTTATGTGAAACAAACAAACGTCTTGCAAAGCATTGTTATTCATGAATCTTTTTTTGTGCCTTTTCATGTTGCAACATAGTTTCTTCGTCTTATTGCTAGAACTTTGTCTTTCATGTTATGATTGAAGTACTATGATCCCAGCTTTGAATGTTTTGCAAATACTTTGATCAAGTTTATGATGGTGCATGTCACCTAAAAAATTATTCTTTCTTTTTATCACTTACCTACTCGAGGACGAGCAGGAGTTAAGCTTGGGGATGTTGATACATTGCAAATGTATCTATAATTTTTGATGTTCCATGCTTGCTTTTATCTACTTTCTTATGTTTTGTTCCAACTTTAGAGTACTTTTCATATGATTTCTTGGACAAACCTATTAACAAGGTGCCATAGTGCCAGTTGCCTGTTTTCTGCTGTTTTGGGTTCCGGGAAAGTCAGAAAATCAATATTCTCGGAATTGGACCGGACAAAAGCCAAAGTCGATATTTTACAAGAAGACTCACGGAGCCAGAAGACGAGACGGAGAGGGGCCACAGGGCGGCCACACCATGTGGTGGCGCGGGCTAGCCCTGGCCGTGCCACCAGGTGGTGTTGGCCCCCTGGCCGCCCACCGACCTTGCCTCTTCGCCTATAAGAAGCCTCCCGATGCATAAACCCTATATAGTCAAGCCTCCAGCCACAAAAAGTTACGCAACGTCGCCGCCACCGAAGGGGAGATTCGAGGGACAGAATGTCTCTGTTTCGGCACCCTGCCGGGATGGGGAAGTGTCCCCGGAGCCATCTCCATCGATCTCCACCACCATCTCCATCACCGTTGCTGATTCCCATGATGAGGAGGGAGTAGTTCTTCCTCGAGGCTAAGGGTTCTACCGGTAGCTATGTGTTCATCTCTCTCTATGCATGATCTTGATTTGGTCATGAGCTTTGTAATCAAGTAGATCTACCTTGCTACTCAAGTGCTTTAATAGATCTCTGTTCTCCCCATGCGTGTGAAGTTGACAGTGTGCACACCATGGTGGCACTTAGGCTAGAGATTACAAATACTTTTTATGAGTTATATTTGGAGTTGGATGTCTTTATGAAATTGTGGTGTTTGTTGGAACCATCTAGTGCTCAAGGTGACAGTGTGGGGTTTTCTAGATGGGAAAGGCTTACTTTGAGGTGTGCTGTCATAGCCCTACCAACGATTAGAGTGTCCAACCAGAGAGTAGTTCAGCGTAGTATCATAAAGAAGAATATATTTATATGAGAGTGTTCACTACTGAAAGTATGATCCCTAGGCCTTGTTTCTAAGCATTGATACACCGTTTGCAATTAGATTTGTTACATGTTTGCTTGCTTCCATCTTTATTTCAGTTTGCATTTAGTCTCTTCCACGCCATCAAGTTATTTTCTAGCACCGTTACCACTTATAATTATCTATACCACTTGTATTTCACTATCTCTTCGCCGAACTAGTGCACCTATACACCTGACAAGTGTATTGGGTGTGTTGGGGACACAAGAGACTTCTTGTATCTTGATTGCATGGTTGCTTGAGAGGGAATACCTTTGACCACTTCCTCCCTGAGTTCGATAAACCTTGGGTGATCCACTTAAGGGAAAGCTTGCTGCTGTTCTACAAACCTCTACACTTTGAGGCCCAACAACTGTCTACAAGAATAGAAGTGCGTAGACATCACCAGCATCCTTGGAGTAGCTACGAGCGTGCAAAAAATCTGGAGAGTCCATAAGAACATTCATCCAATGATGGAATATCATTAAAAACTCAGTTGAGTCCATATCCGACGAAAGGGCCATTGATGTCTTCAACGGCGGTCTCCGTCACCGAGAATTCATAGAAGAACTGGGACGGGTCAAACCCAAAACAATTTCTTAGCTAATGGAAATAGCAAATCGTTGGGCTGATGGGGAGGACGCGCTGCATAATAAACACGCGCGATCACCCGAAGAAGACAGAGATAAGCATGCCAATGATAGAAGAAGAAGGAATAACAATCGAAACATGGGACCAAGTTATGTCGCAGCAGATTTTTCGGGAGAAGGTAACAACAGAAGCAACGACCACAACATCGGATACCGCCAGAATAGGGATGACGTCGGAGGCAGCCAGTCCGCGCAGCGGTACCAGCCAAGAGCACGAGACCCACCTATGTCCGCAATGAAAATGTTGGAAGGACCGTGTAATATGAATTTTTACATCAACTTAGTAGGTAGGCTACAATCCAACCATCTTATGAAAGACTACCGAACGTTCCTGAAGATGTAGGAGCTATGTAATGCAAAGGCCACCGAAGCGGCAAATCGAGGATACGCATCCACGCCTAGTACACTAGCCATCGGTGCACCACCACCACCAATGGCACCACCACAAAACAACAACGATCAAAGAAACGAGTACCCCAAGTCAAAAGGGGCAATGTCCATGATTCGGAAAGGACGCCCATCCAACAAAATTCAGAAGCTCATCACAAGGCAAATCAATATGGCGGAGACAGCAACATCAACCACACCCGAATATCTCCATTGGTTAGAGCAAGAAATCACATTTAGCAGAGCCGATCACCCACTTTGGGTCCCACAACCGGGTCACTCAGCTTTGATACTCGAAGCACAAATCAGCGGGTTCGATATGAGCAAGGTCTTCATGGATGCAGGAAGTAGCATAAATCTGATCTATGCAAAAACACTAAGAACAATAGGCTACCCCCTGGACAATCTCGCGCCAACAGAAACATCTTTCCACGGAATAGTACTAGGAAAAGCTGAAATTCCTTTAGGCAAAGTATTTCTTGACGTTGTTTTTGGTTCCAAGATAAATTTCAGGTGAGGAAAACTCGAATTCGAAGTTATGGATTGGCCATCACAATATCATGCAATCCTGGGACGACCAGCCTTCACACGGTTTATGGCAGTGCCGCATTATGCATACTTAGTGATGAAAATGCCAGCACCGAAGGGAATTATCACAGTACAAGGAAGCTTCACACGTGTCGACAGCTATGATAGGGAGTTCAACAAAATTTCTGAATCCTTCGGGATGACAACGGAGTTTGAACAACTAAGAACTTCAGCAAACGCACATCCTCTGGAAGTAACATGTGTAATCCCGATCGGGCTTTTGACATAGCAAAAGATACAAAAGAAGTACAGATCCACCCTACCAACCCGACGAAAACAACATTCGTGGCTTATAACCTTGATTCCACATAGGAAAGCACACTCATCGAGTTCCTCCGTGAGCACTAGGAGATTTTCACATGGCTAACTTCTGACATGCCGGGAATTCCCAGGGAACTCGTTGAGCACGCGTTAAATCTAGATCCAAAGGCGAAGCCAGTAAAACAGCTGCTTCGACGCTTCGCAGAGCCAAAGCACAAGGCCATTGGAAAGGAGCTCCATCGCCTAACTGATGCCAATTTTATCAAAAAACGAATGAAATCAGAGTGGCTTGCAAACCTAGTATGTGTTCCAAAGAAAAACACTACAGAACTTTGGATGTGCACCGACTTTACTGCACTAAACAAGCATTGCCCAAAAGATCACTTCCCATTGCCGCAAATCGACCAAATAATCGATGCAACTGCGGGATGCGAACGTATTTCTTTCTTGGACGCTTACTCAGGATACCACTATATTAGGATGAAGGAAGAAGATCAGGATAAAACAGCGTTTATTACGCCCTATGGTGTATTCTGCTACACAACAATGCCTTTTGGCCTTAAGAACGCCGGGGCAACATATCAACAGATGATGCAGAAATGTATGGGCAGCCAAATAGGCACAAATATGCAAGTGTATATCGATGACGTCATAGTAAAAACAGGTCAAGGATCTACGCTGATCAAGGACCTCGAAGAAACATTCAAAAATCTCGACAAGTTTAGCATCAAATTGAACCTAAAGAAATGTTCCTTTGGAGTCCCGGTAGGACAACTCCTCGGACATTTGGTATCAACCAGGGGAATCGAGGCTAATCCCGAAAAAATACAAGCAATTCTCACAATGAAGAAGCCAACAAATATGCATGGCGTACAACAACTGGCAGGGCGAGTAGCGGCACTCAGTCATTTTATTGCAAGGTTAGGAGAAAAAGCATTACCATTCTATACCCTCATGAGGAAATCAGAAAAATTCGAGTGGATGGAATAAGCTTACTGCGCCTTTGAAGATCTTAAAAGAACACTTTCGACATCTCCTGTCATCGTGTCACCAAAAGAGAAAGAGCATTTACTCCTTTATATCGATGCCACACATGAGGTGGTCATCACGGTCCTGGTCGTAGAGCGACCTGAAGAAGGGAAGACCCACGGTGTGCAAAGGCTAGTTTACTTCCTGAGCGAGGTTCTATCGCCATCCAAACAAAGGTACCCACACTACCAGAAACTAGCATACGGGGTATTTATGACATCACAAAAACTACGCCACTATTTTTCGGAGCATCCAATCATAGTGGTCAACAAAGCGCCTTATTCAAGCATCCTCAACAATCCAGAAGCAACTGGACGTGTCTCTCTCTATAGGGCATCGAATTATCCCCTCGGGATATCACATATGAGAAGCGCAAAGCAATTAAGTCACAAGTTCTGCCAGATTTTATCACAGAATGGATGGAGTTGGAATGCACGGGTCCACCAGACCTTTCTAGTGCCTGGACAATGTACTTTGATGGATCCAAAAGAACGGAAGGAGCAGAAGCAGGAGTCATACTAATATCACCTCAAGGCGACAAAATTCACTATATACTTCGGATGAGCTTTGCAAACACATCTAATAATGAAGCGGAATACGAGGCCCTGTTGCATGGCATGCGAATGGCCATAGCTTTAGGTGCAACTCGCCTCAAAATCTTCGGAGATTCTAATCTTGTGGCACAACAGGCATTGAACAAGTGTGATGCTGTCAGCGAAAATATGATTGCTTATCACGACTTATATAGCATTATGGAGGCTCAATTTGATGGGTGTGAAGTATCACATATAGGAAGATCAAACAATAAGGAAGCCGACAATCTAGCAAACATCGGATCATTGTGCTTACAAATACCACCCGGAGATTTTTAGGAGGAGATAGTGGAGTGATTGATCAAAGAGAAAAGAGTCTCCGAGGTTGTAGCACCAAAAACAGGGAAAAAGAAACGTCCACAAAAAGAATCGGGGGCTCCTTCAGAAGCCAAGAACATAGAAGTAGCCATCAAAGAAGAAGAACAAGAAATTGAAGAGGTCATGCTAATTGAGCCCACCTGGATGCAACCGTATATAGCATATATGACTAAAGGAGAGCTACCCGAAGATGTGATAGAGGCCCGACAAATCACCCAACGATGGAAGGCCTTCAGGATAATCAAAGGAGAACTATACAAAAGAAGTATTTTGGGCGTGTTACAATGTTGCGTAACACCCGAAGAAGGAAAAATTATACTCAAAGATAATGAAGGAGTATATGGTCACCATGCTAGTAGCCGAGAAATTGCTGCAAAAGCATTCAGGGCAGGATTTTATTGGCTCACTATAGTTCAATATGAAAAAGACATTGTCAGAACTTGTGAGGCATGTCAATGATCCGCAACAAAGCCTGGACCACCCACCAATGAGTTGAATCCCATACCCTTGGCTTGGCCTTTCACTCAATGGGGACTCAATATGGTGGGAAAACTTCACAAATCATCGCCAGGAGGACATGTCTTTCTGCTAGTAGCAATCGACAAATTTACTAAATGGATTGAAGCAATGCCTATAACCACCCAAGACGGAACTTCGACTGTGAATTTTATCAAATCCATAGTATTTTGGTTTGGCATACCGAACAACATCATCACGGGCAATGGGACCAACTTCACTTCCAATGAGATCAAGGATTACTGCCAGGAGATGGGCATCAAAATAAGCTACGCTTCGGTAGCTCACCCGCAAACAAATGGATAGGTCGAAAAAGCCAATGGACTAGTTACCGTCGGACTCAAGAAAATACTACTAGCACCACTTGATAGAGCAAAAGGAGCATGGGTGGATGAATTTCCATATGTATTATGGAGTTTACGTACAACTCCAAATAATTCAACACAAGAGATGCCTTTCTTTTTGGTCCATGATGAGGAAGTCGTGCTTCCTGTTGAGGTATCACACAAATCGCCAAGAGTAGCTACATATAATGAAGAGGAATCAAGAGACGAACTTGAAGATGATGTGGATGCACTTGATGAAGCTCGAGATGAGCCCTCCAAGGAGCAACTATGTACCAGCAAAACCTGCACAATTACCATAGCAGAAGATTGTGGCCTAAGTCCTTTGCAGTAGGGGACGTAGTTCTTCGCCTCAAGCAAGATGGTCACAAGAAGCTAGAATCTCCATGGAAGGACCATACATCATCATAGAAGTTATTCCTGGAGGAGCATATCGACTATAAGAAAAGAAGACATGAGTAAATTACTCAAACCATGGAACATAGCACAACTACGACGCTTTTACGCATAAGATTATCTGCAATATGATAAGAGTTACAGTTCGGCTTATTAAGGCCATCTGCTCAAAGAATAATGTATCATCAATTTTTGCCTTATATAGAAAGAGATAAGTTATTTATACCTTAATCTTTTTATTCCAAAGATCAATGCTTTCCATCAAGCTAACATCAACTATGAGTCTATGTCCAGATACATGCATCCAAACATAGCCTCGGGGCTACTCCCATTGGGAGCGCTAGCGCGCACCAAATAGAAATTCAGTTGTGTATGAAGTATATTGATAATTGCAAACACCTTTTGAGTTTTACACTAGTGTATCCTAAAAAAGGTATTACTCCCATCGGGAGGTAGTATAAAGCATTAAAACTATCTGGTAAAATCAGAAACCTTGGTGGCCCAGCAGGCCAACTGCCAAAAAAGCCAAAAATCTCGGATCACGCTCAGACGCGACAAAAATCCGAATGCAGTGTTCAGAAACATGAAGGTAAGACCCCAAGATTCGTCCTATGAGGCATGGTAATCGCACAAGAATGCGCTCTGCCAGTAAAATATCCGTATCAATGATACGATGAAAAATCCCGACGGACACGTTGGGTACCCGATAAAATGGAAACTGGAATTCAATATTTAGTAAGACCTCAGCGGCCCGAACTGAATTGCGCCGGTTACAAATTCCGGATTCGAGCCTGGGGACTTGATTTTGATGTAGGACAACCTTGTTTTTGCCCAGGAGAAATTAACTGATTCCCGATCCGTCGAAAGCATCAGACTCGTTGTACCAAATCCCTACAAAACACAAAAGTAATAGAAATAAAGGAAAAAGAAACTTTGAGACTCAACCTGAAACTGCGGTTCATGTAGAGTCTCGGGGGCTACTGACATGGGTATTATTACTCGGATGTTTATGATTGGCTACCCTACATTATGTAAAAGGCTTACTGCCCATGAAGATTCCAGACAGCGGCCCAAGGAAGCAACCGACAAAGGCTCTGATTGTATTAGGAAAGACACTATAAACCGACATTGTGTTAGTATTGTAATCATGCGTGTATAAAACCTATCCGCATACAGCTTTGAGACCCAGCCTATTATATATAGGACGGGAGAAGCCCAAGCGAGGACACACATAAATCTAGAGGACAACTTGTAATAACGTGTTTACTCAATATTTAGGCGACTTTATCTTCATTGTTTTCTTGACATCCGACAAAGTCCCCAGTGTTCTCTTTTCCGCGAAACCCCAAGTCCATCATCATGGACATTGCAGATGTTACACCTCGTCACCGACAGTCCAAGCGCTCTTTAATAAGCGATTAACACCACTTCATTGGCACCATATCAAACAAAAGCACAATGGTGGTGCATATATTGACAAGAATCGTACGGTGCTGCTGGGGTGGGGTGGGGGCATCTATCGCCTAGGCAGCAAATCCACACTCATCTTGTGAATGCTTTGTCGTGATGTCTCATTGCTTTTGATTCGGTTTTTCCCGAGGTTTATCATGTGTGTGTTGCTATTTGTGCACCCATGCAGGGTAAATCTTTTTGAAAAGTCGTGTCCGCAGTTATGTACTACTTGGAGCATAGTGCCTCGACCATAGACAACTCAAACTAAAGTAGTATTACAAATTTTACTTTGGCATGATGATACGTTGCAAACGTATCTATAATTTTTGATGTTCCATGCTTGGTTTTTATCTACTTTCTTATGTTTTGTCCACACTTTGGACTATTTTTATACACTTTCTTGGACTAACCTATTAACAAGATGCCACAGTGCTAGCTTCCTGTTTTCTGCTATTTTTGCTTCCAGGAAAGTCAGAAAATGAATATTCTCGGAATTGGACGGGACAAAAGCCAAAGTAAGTTTTTCACTGAGGGGGACACGGAGCCAGAATACGAGACGGAGAGGGGCCAGAGGGCCGCCACACCACCTGGCCGCGCGGGCCAGGCCTGGCCACGCCAGGGGGTGGTGTGGCCACCTAGGGAACCCCCTCGGCCTCCCCTTTTGCCTATAAGATTCCTCCGATACAGAAACCCTAAGTACCCGCTCAAAATTCCACGAAAGAGTCTGTAGCCACCTTCATCTCCATCCCTAGACCGTGAGGGATCTGAAGCTCTTCCCGGCACCCTGCCGGAAGGGAGAATTCACCCTGGAGGCCTTTTTCATCACCATGCAAGCCTCCGGTGTGATGCGTGAGTAGTTCATCCTTGGACTACGGGTCCATGTAGTAGCTAGATGGTTGGTTCTTCTCCTTTGTGCTACCATGTTTAGATCTTGTGAGCTCCATTCATGATCAAGATCATCTATTTGTAATCCTACATGTTGTGTTTGCGGGGATCTGATGGATATTGAGATGCTATTTCATATTAATTATTGATTCTATCATGTATTTGTTATTTGTGATCTTGCATGCTCTCCATTGTTAGTAGATATCTTGGACGAGTAGATGCTAGCAACTCCAAGAGGGAGTATTTATGCTCGATAGTGGGTTCATGCCTCTAGTAATCTGGGGAAGTGACAGAAATCTCTAAGGTACTAGATGTGTTGTTGCTACTAGGGAGAAAACAGCAATCCTTTGTTCATAGAACAATCGTATTGTTTACTTTACACGCAATGCGTAATGCAATTATCTATTGCTTGTAACTTAATACTGGAGGGGGTTCGGATGATAACATGAAGGTGGATTATTAGTCATAGATGCAGTTGGATTACGGTCTATTTATAATGTTGTAATGCCCAATCAAATCTCATAGGAGTCAAGATGATTAGTATATGCATGTATGCTTTCTCGATGTTTGTCAATTGCCCCACTATAATTTGTTCACCCAACATGTCATCTATCTTAAGGAGAACCACCACTAGTGAACTATGGACCCCGGTCCTTTCTTTTACCATCAATCTACAACTTTTTACTGCTTTCTGTTTACTTTCTGCAAGCTTTTACTTTCTTCCACACAATACGTTTAATCCTTTGTTTTCAGCAAAACCGGTGAGATTGACAACCTCACTGTAAGTTGGGGACAAAGTTCTGTGGTTGCGTTGTGCATGATTCCAAGTTGGCAACAACACCTTGGAGGTGTTTCCTTGCTCCTACTGGTTCGATAACCTTGGTTTCATAACTCAGGGAAACTTGCTGATGTACTCATCATACCTTCCTCTTGGGGTTCCCCAACGAGCTCGAGATATCTTGGGCCATCACATGACTAGTGATCAACTCCACTACAATGGAATGGTTAATTAAAAGTGTCAACAATTGCATATGCTATTTATACCTAACTAGTAAGTATTACAACAATAATGGAATGATTAATAAAACTGCCAACGGTGTGAGTTCCTCAGAAGGACTTCCTTGTATATTCTCGAAGGGAAAACTCTAGGATGGGTTATGTTTAATTTTAGTATCAGGTTGGTTCCAAATAGGTCTATCTTATTTGTCACTGATAGCTGACAGTTCTCTCAAGTCTCTAGGTTTTTTAGTGCATGCTTTGTTGCTGCTAAGACCACCATATCTATGTAGCGAGAGCCGCTGAATTCTAAGACCCGCCATGTACTGGCCTCTGTACTGACTGCTCCCTTTTTCCTTTGCCATTTGTCGGCACCCCTTTTGTTGTGACAGGTAGTTCGACGACATTAGCAAGGTTACCCTTCCGGCTTGGCCTACGCAGGGTTATGGACCCCATTTGTTATTCTTCAGGACTCTTAGTCTAATTTTCATATTATTCATACTCGGATGTTGTATCGTTTTCAATTTTATTTAGATCTTGGTAATGTATATTCGTATTCTTGACTTGCTGAGTCGTTATTGTATATATATGTTCTTGTGGGTTCCATCGTGGAATATTGTGTAATGGTATTACTTTGTTTTCCACCCGTACGCAAGTGCTTGGCGGGGCATGTTTGAGTCATTTCTATGCGGGTTTGGAGGGAATCGCTAAAATCTGCATAGTGCCGATTCGAGGATGTTACAAGTGGTATCATAGCTCAGGAGTTGCGATACCCCATGTCAACACCCGGATATTTAATCCCAGATGCCTGTTATGTCATACATCGCAATTCCAGGATTACCATTTTTGCGAGACATAACAGATCGGATATCATAGTACATCATCCATTACAAACCATAATAAGGTCTTACACGAATAAAGAATATCATGATCTAGTCTTAATACAACAAGCAGCGGAATAAATAAGCGTAGCGGTGGGGTCCATCTTCAGTGGCACAGGCAATGCTGACGAGGGAAGATAGTCCTAGTTATCATAGTCGTCCTGCTGTTCTTCATCTTGGTAGTCTCCTTCATAGTCTGTCCATAGGAATAGCCAGGGACAAAAGCCATAAGTACTCTTTAAGTACTCGCAAACTATCACTAATAAGTAAGGTAGTTCTAGTGGGATTGCTAACTCTAAGTTTACTTGTAAAGTTAAGTTTGAAACCTAAGCTGAGTTCAAAAACAAAGAAAGATAAAATAAAGTTCTAGAATCACTTAAGTTGGGAAGCTAGTGTCATAGTCACAACCCTGTTGTGGTCAAGTCAAGATTCTTCATTCATTTCATAAGTCATTTTGAAAACATCTGACAATGAAACAATATGGCCACTCCAACTATCCATAACCGCAGACGCGGCTATTCGAATTGTTTCGCACTCTGTAGAGGTGGTACACTTTCACCAAAAGATTCGATACATCTGTCAGGGATAACCCTGAATCATCATACTTAGTATGTAGATAATCAAACATAACCTTTCTTTTACACACCCTAGTATAAGCACCTCTCCTATGAGCATGGCCTCCCAACCATGACCATCTGTCATCTTGGGCAACATCGAGAGGTAGCCTTAGCTCAAACCTCTCCCGCGAGGGAACTAATACTAATGCATATAAACTTCCGGCTAAGCCTTACCCAATTCAGGTATTGTGGTTGTATGGTAAAATTGGAATGGTATCACATCCGAATCCAACCATCAGTTTTGTAAAAGTGCTAAGGCTCATGCCTCAACATTTTCATCATCATAAACCATTTGTGTTTCTTAACACATGTCAAAATATCTCAATAGAATGACTCATCATTCCAAGGTTCTCACAATTCATTTTCACCAAGTGTTCCCATCTAAAGTAACTCAAGTTTTGATTTAGCTATAAGCTACTAAGTTAAGAGTGTTCACTAAGGTGGGATGCTAATCTCAATCTCATGCCATAGAATGACATCTAAGGTTATCTAGATAGGTCAAGTTTTATACTTTTTATGCTACCTTCAAACAAGTAAGGGACTTTGGTAAAGTAAGGAAAGTAAAACTTGTAAATAACATTTGGAGTAGGTATAAGTCAAAGGGTATAACCAAAGCATGCCTAATGCATCTTGCTTAGGTTAGCTAACTTGCAAGGGTTAGCTTGCATTGTTAATGATGGCTTGCCTTGGTTAGTGTAGTGGTTGAAGTTTTCTTCCTCTTCCTCTTGGTAGAACTCCTCCTCCTCAAAAGCTTGATCGGTACTATCTCCTATAAATACATACGGGATACACAATCACCAAACAATACTTAACTAGTCTACTTAGCATACTAAGGCACACATTTGATGATCTATTATCATCACAAGCATCACAAGGTTTAATTAACTAGCTTCAATCTTTTTATTTGAGAAAAGTAATTTCTATTCATTGAAATTAACTAAGATTTAATATTCTCCGATTAAAATATGGGATCATGTGGACACATGCCATCACCACATATTCTAACATATAGGAATGTGATTTAAATGTTGGATCACATTTTAATAAGTTTAAGTTTAATATTTAATGATTTAAAGTGACTAGAAATTCCTATATAGCATTATTTTGGTACTAGTCCAAAGTCACTACATACAAACCTTAATATTATTACATATTCAGATAGGTATGGTTAAATGTGATTTTTCAGAGTTGGAATCAACTCAAAAGCTAATATGGTTGATTTTATAAAAAATGTTTGAATGTGCAAATGCTTCTGTCTTGTTATTTTTACTAGGAGAGATCTATAATTCTAAATGAATTAAATCCAACGGGCTTGAATAGAGATTTTCATTACCATTCCAACAAAATTGGAATCACTCAATTTGGATTTTTAAACTCCCTGAATTGATTTTTGAACTATGGGACATAATTGATTTTAAGTCTAAATAGAAAAAACCTAATTTGAATTACTGGGTCAGCGCGGGAAAGTAATTGGGCCGGCCCAGTGGCGCTCAGCAGCGCAGAGGGCGCTGACAGGTTGGTCTCGCTTGTCAGCGAGACTTAAAACCCAAAACGGTATCTAGCGATCTGGGCCACACGATTATAACGTGGATCAATGGCTCACATCCGTCGTCGACGATGGACTCGTCGCTGGTGAGACCAAACCCTAAATGGACGATGGGGGTCTACTGGGGACGTACCAAGGCTCCAGCTAGTGCGGTGAGGCGGACGATCGAACTGGATGGTGACGACAGACTCAGGCGAGGTAGCGGCAAGGGCTGAGGTGGACGAAATCGATGGCAACATCTCCTCCTCTGCAGCGGCTACCTCCGGTGCAATTCCGGCGAACGGCGGCTCAAGCGGCTCTGGCAAGAGAGGGGAAATTATCAGTGGAGAGAGGGGAGTGGAATGGTGTGAAGAGATGGTGTTGGGGTGGCCTCCTTATATAGGCTCGACGGTGAGACCGAGAGGTGTGGGAGGAACTCGTCGGTGACGACGGCACAAGGGGCTATCGGTGTGGGTGAGGTAGGTAGATGGTGGGCGGTTCCCTGGCAGTCAGCTACTGCACAATGGTGCGGCTAGGGGCGGTGCCATTTTGTCAGGAGCATCGCGTGCTCTGGGAGACAGGGGCGGTGCTCGATGGTGATCACGGCGACTGTGGGTCGCGCGGCGATGCACGGCCGTGTCTGGTGGGTTGCTGGGGTCGAGGCGGAACGGCGCACGCGGGATGGGGTCAAGGGGCGGTCTGCTGCATGCTGGCGGCTATCGTGCTCTGGCGCGCTCTAGCTTGCTCGCAGAGAGAAAGGGCGGCGCTACTGGGGAGTGGTCCAGGGGCTTGGGTTGATCGAGGGGTGGACCATGGGTGGCGGTAGGGTTGGGCGGAGCTAGCGGGCACGCTGGTTTGGTGCGGTGCGGTCCCTGGCGTGTTGTCCGTGTCTGGCCGACGATGACCTCAAACGGGCGGCGCGCCACTGCTGCAACGGCTAAGGGGGAAGCTGGTTGGGCACTTGGTTGGACTCAGGGGGACAAGGATGATCAATGCACACCAAATGGCTCGACCAGATTAACCCCAAAACAGTAATAGTTAGGCCATAATGATTGTGCTAACAAGGTGTTCGATCAAATAGCCGCAAGAGAAAAAGTTTTGAATTTTGGGCTAATTTTTGGTGGAGTGATGGAACTTATGCTTAAGCATCTAGGTTTGCTTGGGATTTGAAAATGGAGTTCATTTGAGTGGTTTTTGAATAAGTGTGATCTTGATACCTACACTAGATTCAATTTTCAAATGTCATTTAAATTTAGTGTTTCAAAGTTTTTGGGATGAAACAAAGTGGGCCTTGGTACATCACTACTTGTACTAGCAAGGGGCTAGTTAGTTAAAATGGCCCAAGTGACCACTTGCTTATTTTAATATTTTTGATTTGTTTTTCTTTGGGATTTGCTTGGGGATGATCTAGATGATGTTTAATTCACCTTAGAATCATTTTACAACCAATGGATCACTCAAACATGGCAATTCAATACAACTCCTAATTTAAATGCACACACATATGAATGCTTAATGATTTTAAATGGAAAAGTTTTTGTTAACCCTAAATTGGGTAGATTTGATCTTGATTACCCTTGGATTCAGTTTTGGGATGTTACAAACCTTCCCCCCTTAGAAAAAATATCGTCCCGAAATTTACGAAAGAAAACTAGGAACTAAAGAGATCTGGGAACTTTGTCGTAATGTAATCTTCTCGCTCCCAAGTGGCTTCTTCTTCGGTATGGTTGATCCATTGAATCTTGAGAAATTTGATACTCCTGGTCCTGGTGGTTCTGTAAGCTTCCTCCAGGATACGGATGGGCACTTCACGATACGTCAGATCCTTGTTGATATCAACAACTCGGTGATCGATGTTCTTGAAAACTTCGATCTTCTCCAGCACTTCTAAGCATTTGCGAAGTAACGAGATATGGAACACATTATGGATGGCTGACATCTCTTCTGGCAGTTCCAGTTGATACGATACTTCTCCTCGGCGATTCAGAATCTTGAAGGGTCTGATATATCTGGGGGCTAACTTTCCTTTCAGACTAAAACGTTGGGTTCCCTTCAATGGCGAAACCTTGAGATACACAAAATCTCCGACATTGAAAGCCAGGTCTCTCTTTCTCTTGTCAGCATAACTCTTCTGTCTGGACTAGGCGGTCTTGAGGTGCTCACGGACTTTGTGAACCTTCTCTTCAGCGTCTCAGAGAATGTCAGGTCCAAAAATCTGACTTTCTCCTACTTGCGACCAATTCAAAAGGGTACAACACTTTCTTCCGTATAGGAACTCAGATGGTGCCATCTGCAAACTGGCTTGATATCTGTTGTTATATGAGAATTCTACGAAAGGCAGGCAATCTTCCCACTTTGATCCATACTCTAACACACAAGCTCTCCACATATCCTCTAGGATTTGGTTGACTCTTTCAGTCTGTCCATCAGTTTGCGGGTGATAAGCGGTGCTGAAATTCAACTTGGTTCCTAATCCCTCTTGGACTTTCTGCCAAAATCTCGAGGTGAATTGGGTTCCTTGATCTGATACTATGGTCTTGGGGGTCCATGCAGACTAACAATTCTAGCAATGTACAACTCTACTAGCTTCGAACTCTGATAGTTAGTCTTGACAGGCATAAAATGAGCTACCTTGGAAAGTCTATCAATGATGACCCAGATTGAGTCATTTCCCCTACTAGAAGTAGGCAAACTGGTGATAAACTCCATTCCGACAGAATCCCATTTCCATTCCGGAATCTGCAATGGTTGCAACAGTCCTGCGGGTCTCTAATGCTCTTCTTTAACTCTTTGACAGATGTCACACTTGGCGATGTAGCTTCCGATTTCTCTCTTCATCTTGTGCCACCAAAATTGCTCTTTCAAATCTTGATACATCTTTGTTCCTCCGGGGTGGATAGAATAAAGAGTATCATGAGCTTCCTGCATGATAACTTGCTTCAGCTCCGAATCTGCTGGCACACAGATACGTCCTTTGTACCACAGAACTCCTTCTTCGTCTTCGGTGAATCCAGGTACCTTTCCTGTACCAATACGACGTTTGATTCTGTCGATACTTTCATTTCCCTTCTGGGCTTCCTTTATTTGGCTAATCAAAGTGGGTTGAAGTTCAATGCTTGCTAGGAATCCTTGGCTAACTAGCTCAATCCTAAACTGCTCCAACTCCTCATACAAACTTGGTTGCTTCTCCTTGATCATGGTGTTTAGCCTACAAGGCAATCTGCTAAGAGAATCCGCTACCACATTGGCTTTGCCTGGGTGATAGTGAATGTCAAGGTCATAATCCTTGATTAACTCTATACATCTCCTTTGCCTCATATTCAGCTCCTTCTGAGTGAAAATATACTTCAAGATCTTGTGATCCGAGTAAATCTCACAGCGATTACCCATAAGATAATGACGCCATGTCTTCAAGGCCAACACTACGACTGCTAACTCAAGATCATGGGTCGGATAGTTCTACTCATGCTGCTTCAGTTGCCGAGACAGATACGCGATGACTTTGCCTTCTTGCACCAATACACATACGAGACCAATCTTGGATGCATCACAATACATATCAAACGGCTTCTTGATATCTGGCATGATCAATATTGGGGCTGAAATCAATCTCTTCTTCAGTTCTTGGAAACTGGCTTCACATTTGTCAGTCCATTCAAACTTCTTGTCCTTCTTCAACAATTGGGTCATGGGTCTGGCGATGCTCGAGAATCCTTCTACGAACTTGCGGTAATATCCCGCTAATCCGAGAAATGCACGGACTTGGGTTTGAGTGGTTGGGGCTTCCCATTCTTCGACATCTTTAATTTTGGCGGGATCAACAGAGACTCCTCCGGCAGACACAATATGTCCTAGGAATC
The DNA here is from genome assembly GCA_910589775.1 of Avena eriantha. Lineage (NCBI taxonomy): Eukaryota > Viridiplantae > Streptophyta > Magnoliopsida > Poales > Poaceae > Avena > Avena eriantha. The sequence goes on from OU342744.1 coordinate 445,639,011, forward strand.
CTACTTCTTTCAGCCAAAACTCATACTTGCTGAACTTGGCATATAACCGATGCTCTCTCAGGGTTTCTAGGATGATTCTCAGATGTTGCTCATGCTCTTCTTCTGACTTGGAGTAGATAAGGATATCGTCAATAAACACAACGACAAACTTATCTAGAAAATTCATAAAGATCTTATTCATGAGATTCATGAAATAAGCAGGGGCATTGGTTAATCCAAAAGACATAACCGTATACTCGTATAAACCATAACGAGTAGTAAAGGTAGTCTTCGGAATATCCGTTGCATGAACCTTAAGTTGGTGATAACCGGTCCTAAGGTCAATCTTTGAGAATACCTGGGCACCAGTCAACTGATCAAATAGATCCTCTATCTTTGGCAAAGGGTACTTTTTTGATGGTGACGTCATTCAGCTTTCGGTAATCGATGCACAACCGGTTGCCTCCATCTTTCTTGTTTAAGAATAACACTAGTGATCTCCATGGAGATGCGCTTGGTTGAATCAAGCCTGTTGCTAACATAGCATCCAACTGCTTCTTCAACTCTACTAACTCTGAGGGGGTTCATGCTATAGGGTCTCTAGGCTATGGGTCCAGTTCCGAGGATTAGTTCAATGATGAACTCAATATCCCTATCCGGGGGCATACCGGGCAATTCATCTAGGAATACGTCGGGGTATTCACAGACTACTCTGACTTGGTCTATGGTGGGTAGGGCTAGACTCTTGTTGCATTTGAATTGATGGGGTAAGGTTTTAGATACATGCTCTACTGTTACTCCAGAGCTATTGGTCATGGTGATGGCTTTCTTAGCACAGTCTATCAGTCCTTTATGCTTTGACATCTAATCCATACCTAGTACTACTTCCAATCCTTTGGTTCCAAGTACTATTAGATTAGCATAAAAATCTATCCCATGTATTCTGATAGGCACATCTTTGCAAATCTTTCTAGATTTTGTAGTTGAACCGGGAATTTGAACTATCATGACATGCTTCAAGTTGGTTGGGTGGATCTTACTAGTGCATGCAAATTCTTCGGTGACAAATCAGTGTGATGCTCCCGAATCAAACAACACCCTTGTTAAAACTGAGTTGACAGAAAACATACCCAGCACTACGTCTGGCGCTTCTTGGGCTTCTTCAACGTTCAAGTGGAAGAGACGGCCGTTGCGGTTGTGAGGGTTCCCTGGGGCAAACCTTCTTCCTGGTTGAACACGACGCTGTTGTTGAGTTGGGGCATTCACATTGGCAGTAGCGGCAGTCTTCTTGGGGCACTCATTGGAATAGTGACCCTTCACTCCACACTCGAAACAAGTTATCTGGGACTTGTCTTTAGCTACGACAGGCACATCATTGCTTCCAGTTCTAGGTGCAGTGTTGTTGTTGTTGTTGTTGCTCTTGGGAGGTGCACGGTTGAAATTGCTGGTGTTGCCGGGGTTGTTTTTGTTTCCTCCGGACTTCGCATTGCGTCCGCTACGGTTGGGGTAGCTTGGGCGAGACATTGGGGGTCGGTTATTTCTTGGTGCAAACCCTGCAGACAGGTTGGGACGGTACTTCTGGTGACTGTTGGATCCAGCTTGGTGCATCATATGATGTTTGCGGTTGTCGTTTGCCTGGTTAATCTTCCCTTCCATCTGAATGGCAGAGTCGACTAGCTCTTCGAGATCCTCGAAGCGAATGTTGACGAGGACAGTCTGCATCTCATCATGCAGTCCGTTCAGGAATCTCTCCTTCTTCTTGGCCTCCGTGTTGATCTCATCCGGTGCATACCTTGCTAAAGACAGGAATCTATCACGGTACTCCACCACAGTCATTCTGCCTTGCTTTAACTCTCTGAATTCATCCGTCATTCTGGTGACTAGGCCCTGCGGCACGTGGGTGCGGCTGAACTTGATTTTGAAGGCTTCCCATGTCATCACTTGACCATGGTTCATCAAGCGGATGCTGTTCCACCAGGCTCTTACATCTCCGGCCAAGTAGTGGGTGGCAAAGAGAACTTTCTCATTGTCATCAACTCTGGCTACTTCCAAATTGTTCTCCATTGTCTGTAACCAGTCATCAGCATTTAATGGGTTCTCCGAAGTGCTAAATATTAGGGGATTGGTATTCTGGAAAATTTTCAGCTTGGATCCTTGATGATCCTGATTTCTATGCCCTTGGTTGTTTTGAGCCATCTGGGCGATCTGCTGCAGTGTTGCTAAGTTGGCCTGGCGCTCTGCCCTGCTTGCTTCACGGTCTGAAACTAACATCTGCATGATCTGCAGCATTGGGTCTTGCGATGAGCTGCTCCCAACGGGGTTTCCACGAGTCATCTGAAGATTGAGATAGATGAAGGGTAAGAGGGAAAGTTCTAAGGTTCATGGTTTTGGTTTCAAGGCTAAAACTTTGAGTTTGACTCAGGTTTTGCAACTAACTTCATTTCATTCATTCAAACAAGCACACGATACAAACACACACACACAACAACAACAAGGGAAAACAGATGGTTTTAAGAACCATTCTGTAAGCTATGATACAATGGGACCGATACATCTCATGCTACGACAGTGCTCTAGTGCATCTACTCATCGTCGATGAAGTCGGAGTCATCATCGTCGGTGTGGAAGTCCACGGCATCCTCCTCCAGAAAGTCATCATCATTGCTGAGGTAAGAATCCATATCTCCCTGGATGTCTTCACCTTCCTCTTCTTCTTCCTTTGCTGCAAGTTGAGCTTCTTGCTCCTTGATGGTCTTCTCGAGGTCAGGCACCTTCTTGCGAAGACGGTCGATGGTGCGATCCTTCTTTTCGCGCTGGCGGCGAAGAGACTGACGGTCCTTGACAAGCAGTGAGGAAGTCTGGGCCTTCTGGGCGGCAATGGCAAGGTTGTGGTTGGCGAACTCCCTAGCATTGTCCAATTCCCTCTGACGGTCGTACAACAGGAAGTCAAGGTTCTCCACTTGATGCTTCTACTCCGGGTGACTTGGCATCTCCATTGGCATTCCCATGAAGTCACACCTTGCATAGTGAAAATAGGGTTCCTTTGATTTGGTTGACACTGAGGGCACATAGACGTGTGAGAGCTCATTTCCCTGGCTAATCCATCTAGCCAGTTGTTCTCTCTTACGGAGAACTGGATTCTCCCGGACATTGGTGCTTCTATACTTCCTCGAAGATCAGTGGTGACTAGCCATTGTAAATCTCCTCCTGGGAGTCTAGGAAGTTGAGATCCAAGAAACTCCGGATGCGGGCGTCCCAAGGGCTCAGAAAGTGAATCTAGATCCCTCTCGAAGATCAGCTGGCCTCCGTTGCCCAACTGGTAGAACTTGCTGAACCGAGTCTCCATCTACAAGATTTTAGGATGAGGAAGTTAGTGAAGTGATCAAGTGTGTAAAATTTTATGTAGTAATGGTAAGAATTTGGAGGAACGTGAATTTTTGAGAAATAATGAATTCCCAAGGGTAAGAGAGGAAATAGTTTTTCATAAATACTCACTTTGGTTATGAAATTAAGTTTTTGTTCAGATGTCCATTCTAACTAGGGTCTCCTATGGTGAGGATAGCTCTGATACCAACTTGTCAACACCCAGATTTTTAATCCCAGATGCTTGTTATGTCATACATCGCAATCCCAGGATAACCATTTTTGCGAGACATAAAAGATTGGATATCACAGTACATCATGCATTACAAACCATAATAAGGTCTTACATGAATAAAGGATATCATGATCCAGTCTTAATACAACAAGCAGCAGAATAAATAAGCGTAGCGGTGGGGTCCATCTTCAGTGGCACAGGCAATGCTGACGATGGAAGATAGTCCTAGTTATCATAGCCGTCCTGCTGCCCTTCATCTTGGTAGTCTCCTTCATAGTCTGGCCATAGGAATAGCCAGGGACAAAAGCCATGAGTACTCTTTAAGTACTCGCAAACTATCACTAATAAGTAAGGTAGTTCTAGTAGGATTTCTAACTCTAAGTTTACTTGTAAAGTTAAGTTTGAAACCTAAGCTGAGTTCAGAAACAAAGAAAGATAAAATAAAGTTCTAGAATCACTTAAGTTAGGAAGCTAGTGTCATAGTCACAACCCTGTTGTGGTCAAGTCAAGATTCTTCATTCATTTCATAAGTCATTTTTAAAACATCTGACAACGAAACAGTATGGCCACTCCAACTATCCATAACCGCGGACGCGGCTATTCGAAAAGTTTGACACTCTGTAGAGGTGGTACACTTTCACCACAAGATTCGATACATCTGTCAGGGATAACCCTGAATCATCATACTTAGTATGCGATAATCAAACATAACCTTTCCTTTACACACCCTAGTATAAGCACCTCTCCTATGAGCATGGCCTCCCAACCATGACCATCTGTCATCTTGGGCACTTCATAGCTGGACAACATCGAGAGGTAGCCTCAGCTCAAACCTCTCCCACGAGGGAACTAATACTAATGCATATAAACTTCCGGCTAAGCCTTACCCAATTCAGGTATTGTGGTTGTACGGTAAAATTGGAATGGTATCGCATCTGAATCCAACCATCAATTTTGTAAAAGGGCTAAGGCTCATGGCTCAACATTTTCGTCATCATAAACCATTTGTGTTTCTCAACACATGTCAAAATATCTCAATAGAATGACTCATCATTCCAAGGTTTTCACAATTCATTTTCACCAAGTGTTCCCATCTAAAGTGACTCAAGTTTTGATTTAGCTATAAGCTACTAAGTTAATAGTGTTCACTAAGGTGGGATGCTAATCTCAATCTCATGCAATAGAATGACATCTAAGGTTATCTATATAGGTCAAGTTTTATACTTTTTATGCTACCTTCAAACAAGTAAGGGACTTTGGTAAAGTAAGGAAAGTAAAACTTGTAAATAACATTTGGAGTAGGTATAAGTCAAAGGGTATAACCAAAGCATGCCTAATGCATCTTGCTTAGGTTATATAAACTGCAAGGGTTAGCTTGCATTGTTAATGATGGCTTGCCTTGGTTGGTGTAGTGGTTGAAGTTTTCTTCCTCTTCCTCTTGGTAGAACTCTCCTCCTCGAAAGCTTGGTCGGCACTATCTTCTATAAATACATACGGGATACACAAACACCAAACAATACTTAACTAGTCTACTTAGCATACTAAGGCACACATTTGATGATCTATTATCATCACAACCATCACAAGGTTTAATTAACTAGCTTCAATCTTTTTATTTGAGAAATGTAATTTCTACTCATTGAAATTAACTAAGATTTAATATTCTCCAATTAAAATATGGGATCATGTGGACACATGTCATCACCACATATTCTTACATATGGGAATGTGATTTAAATGTTGGATCACATTTTAATAAGTTTAAGTTTAATATTTAATGATTTAAAGTGACTAGAAATGCCAATATAGCATTATTTTGGTACTACTCCAAAGTCACTGCATACAAACCTTAATATTATTACATATTCAGATAGGTATGGTTAAATGTGATTTTTGAGAGTTGGAATCAACTCAAAAGCTAATATGGTTGATTTTATAAAAATGTTTGAATGTGCAAATGCTTCTGTCTTATTATTTTTACTAGGAGAGATCTCTAACTCTAAATGAATTAAATACAGTGGGCTTGGATAGAGATTTTGATTACCATTCCAAGAAAATTGGAATCACTCAATTTGGATTTCTAAAACTCCCTGAATTGATTTTTGAACTAAGGGACATAATTGATTTTAAGTCTAAATAGAAAAAACCTAATTTGAATTACTGGGTCAGCACGGGGAAGTAATTGGGCCGGCCCAGTTGCGCTCAGCGGCGCAGTGGGCAGCTGACAGGTTGGTCCCGCTTGTCAGCGGGAATTAAAACCCGAAATAGTATCTAGCGATCTGGGCCACACGATTATAACGTGGATCAACGGCTCACAGTCGTCGTCGAATACGGACTCGTCGCCGGTGATACCGAACCCTAAACGGACGGTGGGTGTCTACTGGGGACGTACCAGGGCTCCAGCTAGTGCGGTGAGGCGGACGATCGAACTGGACGGTGACGGCAGACTCAGGCGAGGTAGCGGCAAGGGCTGAGGTGGACGAAATCGATGGCAACTTCTCCTCCTCTGCAGCGGCTACCTCCAGTGCAATTCCGGCGAACGGCGGCTCAAGCGGCTCTGGCAAGAGAGGGGAAATGATCAGTGGAGAGAGGGGAGTGGAATGGTGTGAAGAGATGGTGCTGGGGTGGCCTCCTTATATAGGCTCGACGGTGAGACCGAGAGGTGTGGGCGGAACTCGTCGGTGACGACGGCACAGGGGGCTATCGGTGTGGGTGAGGTAGGCAGATGGTGGGCGGTTCCCTGGCAGTCAGCTACTGCACAATGGTGCGGCTAGGGGCGGTGGCATTTTGTCAGGAGCATCGCGTGCTCTAGGAGACAGGGGTGGTGCTCGACGGTGATCACGGCGATTGTGGGTCGCGCGGCGATGCACGGCCGTGTCTGGTGGGTTGCTGGGGTCGAGGCGGAACGGCGCGCGCGGGATGGGGTCAAGGGGCAGTCTGCTGCATGCTGACGGCTATCGTGCTCTGGCGCGCTCTGGCTTGCTCGTAGAGAGAAAGGGCGGCGCTACTGGGGAGTGGTCCAGGGGCTTGGGTTGATCGAGGGGTGGACCTTGGGTGGCGGTAGGGTTGGGCGGAGCTAGCGGGCACGCTGGTTTGGTGTGGTGCGGTCCCTGGCGTGTTGTCCGTGTCTGGCCGACGATGACCTCAAACGGGCGGCGCGCCACTGCTGCAACGGCTAAGGGGGAAGCTGGTTGGGCACTTGGTTGGACTCAGGGGGGATAAGGATGATCAATGCACACCAAATGGCTCGACCAGATTAACCCCAAAACAATAATAGTTAGGCCATAATGATTCTGCTAACAAGGTGTTCGATCAAATGGCCGCAAGAGAAAAAGTTTTGAATTTTGGGCTAATTTTTGGTGGAGTGATGTAACTTATGCTTAAGCATCTAGGTTTTCTTGGGATTTGAAAATGGAGTTCATTTGAGTGGTTTTTGAATAAGTGTGATCTTGGTACCTACACTAGATTCAATTTTCAAATGTCATTTAAATTTAGTGTTTCAAAGTTTTTGGGATGAAACAAAGTGGGCCTTGGTACATCACTACTTGTACTAGCAAGGGGTGCAAAGATCTACACTGGTTTCTGTTAAGATTTGAGTCATAGGAATAGCCAAAGTAGACTAGTTAGTTAAAATGGCCCAAATGACCATTTGCTTATTTTAATTCTTTTGATTTGTTTTTCTTTGGGATTTGCTTGGGGATGATCTAGATGATGTTTAATTCACCTTAGAATCATTTTACAACCAATGGATCACTCAAACATGGCAATTCAAAACAACTCCTAATTTAAATGCACACACATATGAATGCTTAATGATTTTAAATGGAAAAGTTTTTGTTAACCCTAAATTGGGTAGATTTGATATTGGTTACCCTTGGATTCAGTTTTGGGATGTTACACCCCACTAGTTTAGCTTGTAGGATAACCTAGCTAACGTACGATGTAGAGTGTCAAAACTTTTTTTACAAAATCGGTTGGATATATTTGAGTAGCTCTACTTTTATTCCTTATCTCTATGCTATTCTCATCTTACCTTTGCGTGTTTTAATCTGCTCTCTTACCTTCCTTTAAGTCCGGGATTTCTCGTGGTTGGGTTTCCATCATACCTTTAGGGTTCCGCTTTCTTCTTTTTGTAATGGTGGTGCTACATCGGGATTTCATTATGTCTGATCTTTCATCATATGTTTTCGGTGTTCTATGACTTCCGAGACAACATCATTTTTTCTGACTCTTTGTGAATATCATTTGTCAAGATATTCAGTCTAAATTCTGAGACTTTGGTTGCATGATGCCCCTATTCATATATGGAGTAATGCTTTGAGTGCGGGATGGAGTCGCGACCATACCACTACTCTTCTCACTCGCTCTTATACATTGAATGGGTTGATTAATGTGATTTATATTCCTTCCATGGAAGTTATGGGTGACCTTATCTTTTGAGACATCTACCATCGTCTTTGTTTCTCCAGAGTGTTCTCCGATGAACGTGAGCAACAACCTTTTGTTGGTGGCATTGACAATTTCAAGATAGACCAAGAGTCCTTGTTAGTGGTGTCGCAAGGATCTACACGAAGCAAGAAGCAACTAATCATCACCTTCCTTCCCCGTACCATGAGGCGGATCTCGGGACGATATCCCTTGTTAGTGATGTCAAATTTCAGCACCCCGGGAAACCCTAATTAAAATTTGCTTGTTATTTGATTTGTGCATCATCATGACATCATGCGTATGTTTGTCTGAAAAACTTGTTTTGGGAAAACCCAACTTTGTTTTATATCACTCTCTATTTTATTTGAAATCTAAACTTTATGTTATGCTCAAATTATTTTTCTAAAACTATTTACAAAAAGGCCTTTAAAATAACACAGAAAAATAATAAATATAGAACTTATTTTTTAGGGAGGCAGCAAGCCTGGCCCAAAAGCCCAGCTGGATGCCCCTAAACCCTAAGCCTAGACCAAACCCTAGCCCCACCTACCCACACACACGCACACCGCACACCCCTAGCCCGGCGCCGCATCACAGCACGCACACGTGCACCTGACCCCGACATGACACAGTCGGTACACGCACGCACCACACATCACACAGGACACGCACGCACGCAGGATCGATCCCGCATCCCCTTCTCCTACCCCGCATATTCCTCCCGGAGATCGCGCCACCACCATTTGTGCCCATCCGCGAGCATCGCCGCCGTGCGACTCACCTTCCTGCACCTCCACTGCCCCACCCGCCCTCTCCCCAGTCGCTACTGCTGCTATCCTCCTCCAAGCCCCGCCTTCTCTCTACCTAGACGTTGCTTCCGCCGGTATCGGCCTCCACCTCGAGGTCCGGCTCGGTCCCGACCTCGCCAAACCCCGTGCATCCGCCCCCACATTGTTGTGGTCCTGCTTCGTCCTTGCATCGGCTCCTTCCGCCTTGGCCAACCACATTGTGCAGAGCACTGCCACCACCCGTGCTGCCTCAAGCTCCTGCAAGATGCCTCTGCTCTAGCGGACCACATCCCCGAGCACCACCCCGCGCATGCAAGCTCAATGCCGCCCGACGTCATCGACCTCCCCGTGCACCACGACCCTGGGTTCTTCTCCGCCCCGTCCAGTACCTCATCCTGCTGCCTCGCCTCCTAGAGCTCCATATCCGCTACCTCGACCTCCCTTCCGCTCCGCGCTAGCGTCTCCCTCCTTCATGTCTGTAGCCCTGGAGCGCCTCCTTCCTCGCGATCCTAGCACCACCACTGTCCACGATGATCTTTGCATGAATTGTGGTCACCTCGTGGCCCTCTTCTGATCGATGTCCTCATCTCGAGTGTGCTTGCATCCCTAATGTGTTTGGCTCTGTGCCTAGCGGTTCATGTTGCAGACATGTTGAGCTACTACTAACATGAGGTGTTTGTGTTCGGTGTCTCGCAGAACATCAATATGGCACTGTTGCTGAAGCCAAGTTCTTATCATCAAAGAGACTGAACATGTGTTGATCCAAGCCCACCACTGACACTAGAGCCAGACGATCGCCCTCCCGAAACTCGAAGACATCTAAAGACCGATCTCATCAAACCTGAACCCCTTAGAATGCCTAAATCTCCTTCCAGGATCCGAAGACCGAGCCCAAACCCCTTCGAAACCAAGATCTTCGACCCTAAATGTGTGACCCCTATTTGAGACCCCTATTTTATTAAATGACATACAACTTGTTGCATGTTAAATTGTACATGCTTGCATACATATTATTTTGTGGTTTGGGTTAAATAGTCGATTCACCTAAATTAAATGTGGAGTGCATATGCAGGATATTGTTGTCTTATTCTGGACTCCATTTAATTTGTGCAGCGAACCGATGCCATGTTTTGCCTTGTTAATTCAACATTTAAATTGTGGGGTACCTAAACAAGTTGAACCTTCTATTGAATTTCCGGGATTCCGATTCCTCTTAATATTGATAAGTTGTATCGAATTTTCCATGTCATGCATCATATCATGATCATGCCCGATCTTTTGCCGTAGTATTAAATATTGCATTTGTTGCCTCTTCTAGTACTTTGCTTCTTTACCGGATAGAACGATGAGTTGATGTGAGATACGACAAGCCTTCGACTACCCGACATTGTTTCTCAGGTGAGCATCCTCCCCCTTCTACCTATTTTCGTTTTATGGCTTTACTTATCTCTATTGCTATCCGTGTTGCGATGCTTTAATTTCCGTACTATTTATACTCCCTGTAGCCTATATTGTCTTGGTCACTTCCTATTGCATGTTATTTTGGTAAATAGATGGCCTTGCGAGTCGTAGTTGCTTGCTCAGGTGTTGGTTTGAGTCATCGAGTTCCACAATTGTTGGGAGGTTGGCACATGCTTAATGGTGGAGATAATCATGGTTTTAATTACAACTTGATAATTAAAACATTAGGAATAGATATAACTAATAAAGAGGAAGCAGTGGGCAATAGTTAAGATCTGGTTTTTATCCCGCTCACTTGTGTCCACCTAGGACCCATGTACTTGATGCTTATTTCTTGACTATCACACTATCCATGTGTGGGAGAATTTATGGAGCCCCCTTCGCCTAAGCTTGATTCACATCTTATTTTTGGGGTCCACAAAATAGTTTGGGGCTTTACTACTATCATGTACTTATGCCATGCTTTACTGCTTTATTTACTACTGTTGCTCAAGGAGCGGTTGACTAATGTAATGTTTAGGAATTGTGCTATGTTTTCGTGGTATCGACAAGCCTAGTCACACTTTTGGGTTCCCAGTCATTTACAACCATCGACCCAAACCCTGGGTCCGTCTCGAATCCCATCCGACTTTGTTGCGGATCGCTTAGTGGGGTGGCCCCTCGAAATCATTTTTCAATCTTGTGAATTCTTTGTCGTGATATCTCGTTGATTTTTATTTGATTTTTCCAAGGTTGATCATGTGTGTGTTGCTATTTGTGCACCCCTGCAGGGTAAATCTTTTCGAAAAGCCATGTCTGTGGTTATGTACTACTTGGAGCATACTGTCTCGACCATAGACAACTCAAACTAAAGTAGTGTTATAAATTTGACTTTGGGATGACTAGTAATCAGCTCCACTACAATGAAATGGTTAATTAAAAGTGCCAACAACTGTTGATATTGGGATGACATATGCTATTTATACCTGACTAGTAAGTATTGCAACTATAATGGAATGATTAATAAAACTGCCAATGGTGTGAGTTCCTCGGAAGGAATTCCTCGTATGGTCTCGAGGGGGAAACTCCAGGATGGGTTATGTTTAATGTTAGTATCAGATTGGTTCCAAATAGGTCTATCTTATCCCTCTCTGATAGCCGATAGTTGTCTTGAGTATCTATAGGTTGTTTAGTGCAGGCTTTGCTGCTGCTAAGCCCACCATTCCTATGTAGGCGAGAGCCACCGAGTTCTAAGACGCTCCCTTTTTCGCCATGTGCTAGCCTCATTAGTGATCGCTCCCTTTTTCTGTTTCCCTCTGTTGGCACCCCTTTTGCTTTGACATGTATGAGTTCGACTACGTTAGCAAGGTTACCCTTCTGGCTTGGCCTGGGCAAGGTTATGGACGCCTCCAGGTCTCTTAATCCAATTTATTTCTTATCCATACTCGGATGTTGTATCGTTTTCAATGTGATTTGGATCTTGGTAATTTACATCCATATTCTTGACTCACTGAGTCGTTGTTGTATATATATGTTCTTGTGGGTTCATCGTGTACTATTGTGTAATGGTATTATTTTGTTTTCTACCTGAATGCAAGTGCTTGGTGGGCACCTTTGAATCGTTTCTATGCTGGTTTGGCGGGCATCACTAAAATCTGTATAGTGTTGATTCGAGGGTGTTATGACACGTTGCAAATGTATCTATAATATTTGATGTTCCATACTTGTTTTATATCTACTTTCTTATGTTTTGTCCACACTTTGGAGTATTTTTATACACTTTCTTGGACTAACCTATTAATAAGATGTCATAGTGCTAGCTGCCTGTTTTCTGCTGTTTTTGGTTCCAGGAAAGTGAGAAAATGAATATTCTCGGAATTGGACGGGACAAAAGTCAAAGTCAATATTTTACTGAAAGACACATGGAGTTCGAAGGAGAGACAAAGGGGGGCTACAAGGCGGCCAAACCACCCCTTGGCGCGGGCAGCCCTAGGCCGCGCCAGGGCATGGTGTGGGCCCCCTGGTCGACCACCGACCTTGCCCCTTCGCCTATAAGAAGCCTCTGATGCAAAAACCCTAAATCGACCAGCCTCAGCCACGAAAAGTTCCGCAGCGCCGCCGCCATAGAAGAGGAGAGTCGGGGGACAGAAAGTCTCTGTTCCTGCACCCTGCCGGGACGGGGAAGTGCCCCCGGAGCCATCTCCATCGATCTCCACCACCATCCCCATCACCATTGCTGATTCCCATGATGATTAGGGAGTAGATCTCTCTCAAGGCTATGGGCTCTACCGGTAGCTATGTGTTCATCTCTCTCTATGCATGATCTTATTGAGACCATGAGCTTGTAATCTATAGATCTATTCTGCTACTCAGGTGCTTTAATGAATCTCAGCTTATCCCCATGTGTGTGAAGTTGATAGTGTCCACACCGTGTGGCACTTTGGCCAAGATTGTACAAATACTTGTTATGAGTTATATTTGGAGTTGGATGTCTCTATAAAACTGTGGTGTTTGTTGGAACCATCTAGCGCTCAAGGTGACAGTGTGGGGTTATCTAGATGGGGAAAGCGAACTTTGAGGAGTGTTGTTATAGCCCTACCATGGATTAGAGTGTCGAACCGGAGAGTAGTTCAGAGTAGTATCATAAAGACAAGATATTTATTTTAGAGTGTTCACTAGTGAAAGTATGATCCCTAGGCCTTGTTTTTAAGCATTGAAACACCGTTTGAAACTAGATCTATTACATGTTTGCTTGCTACTATCTTTGTTTCAGTTTGCATTTAGTTTCTTCCATGCCATCAAAGCTATTTTCTGGCACTGTTACCACTTATAATTATCCATACCACTTGTATTTCACTATGTCTTCGCCGAACTAGTGTACCTATACACCTGATAAGTGTATTGGGTGTGTTGGGGACACAAGAGACTTCTTGTATCTTGATTGCAGGGTTGCTTGAGAGGGATACCTTTGACCACTTCCTCCCTGAGTTCGATAAACCTTGGATAATCCACTTAAGGGAAACTTGCTGCTATTCTACCAACCTCTGCACTTGGAGGCCCAACAACTGTCTACAAGAATAGAAGTGCGTAGACATCAAGCTATTCTCTGGCGCCGTTGCCGGGGAGGTAAGGTAAAAGGTACTCACATCTTCTGGCTACTAAGCTATCTTCTAGTATTGTAGCTAGTGTGTGAGTGCTCGAAGTTATTTACTTTAGATTCTGCAATTATATCTTTTTGTTTCTTGTTTTTATTTTCACTAGTTAGGCTTAATGGAAAAACAAAATTAGAGAGCTATATAGTATTTATCTTGAGTTAGGACATGAAGTGTTTGAAGACAAAATTAAAAACCTATGGAACTTTATTTGCATGCTAATAGCAATATTATTAGTATGAATTCTTTGAACACCATTATTGCTAATGCTATGGAAAAGTCTAAGCTTGGGGAAGCTAGTTTTGATGAGCATGATATTTTTATTCCCCCAAGCACGGAGGAGAAAATTTACTTTGATGATACTATACCTCCGATATATGATGATTACAATGATGAGTATGATATTTTCAGTCCACCTACTATTGAGGAGAAAATAAATTATGATTACAATATGCTTCCTTTATTTGATGATTATGGTGATGAGAATAATAATGATAGCTATTTTGTTGAATTTGCTCCGACTATGATTAATAAGAATGACTATGCTTATAGGGAGAGTAATAATTATTTTATGCATGTGGCTCATGATAAGAATGTTTTATGTGATAGTTATATTGTTAATTTTATTCATGATGCTACTGAAAGTTATTATGAGAGAGGGAAACATGGTTTTATGTGTCTCAACAATATTAAGTTTCCCCTCTTTATGTTGAAAATTTTGAAGTTGCACTTGTTTTGCTTTCCTATCCTTGTTGCTTTGTGCTTTCATGACTTGTTTCTTTACAAGATTCCTATGCATAGGAAGTGGATTAGACTTAAATGTGTTTTGAATTTGCTTCTTGATGCTCTCTTTTACTTCAATTCATATTTCTTATGTGAGCATCTTCTCAAACTATCAAGCCTAACTTAAAGGCGTTAAATAAAAGTACTTATTGGGAGATAACCCAAAAGTTTTAGTTGAGTCTTGGAAGTTATTACCTCTGTAATAACCCCTCCTTATCCTTTTTTTTATTTTTGTGCCAAGAGTAACCTCTAATGAGAGAGAAGTAAGATTTGGGAAAGTTGTTGTCCCGAAACAGATTTTTGTGCTTCGCTATAAAAATTCGTGAAAAATCTCTTTAAGTCGGTTTGAGCTGTAATGTTTTGTGCTTCTGCCCTAGGTTGTTATCCAACTTTCTTTAGTTCAAAACTTTTCGATTTGAGCAAGAGAAGGTCTTCGAAAAATTTGTTTTTACCTGCTGGTTTGTTTTGACAGATTTCTGCCATTATTTGCATTTGCCTCTTAATCTCTTTCTCTTTGAGTTCTCTTTGATCATTTGAACTTTTTAAAGGAAGTGCTATAGTAGCTTTTGTTTCAATGGAAGTTTTATTTGTGTTGAAACTGAACCAAAAGACTTATTATCTTGAGTATACTAATGTTGCTAATGAAGATTGTGTGAAGTTTTGTATGAAGGAAATTTTTAGGTGTAGGGAAGAGTAATGGAATAAGATGAAGAATGGACAAAAGCTCAAGCTTGGGGATGCCACCCGTGTCACCCCAAGAAATATCCAAGAAGTACAAGCGTCAAGGCTTGGGGATTCCCAAGGCATCCCCTTCTCCATCAATAAAAATCTCAGGTTTCTTCCAAACACTTCATTTTTTATTGTTTCATGCACAATTGTGTTGTTCTTGGAGCGTCTTTTTTTTAGTTTTCTTTTGTTTAGTTTTCTTGAATAATTTGGTTGGATCCCAACACATTTCTTTTGGAGAGAGACACACCCCGTTATTCATTGTTTAGAACACTCTAGTTTTCATCCTTATTGTTTTGTGAGTGTTCTCTTTTGCTAGCACTGTGTTTAGCCTTAGTTTTCTTGTGCTTTCAGCTTAGAACTTTTTAGTTGTTCTTTTTGTATTTGTGATACAATCTCACTGGTCTTTATTTATTATTATCTTTGTGAGTTCTTTCAAATAGGTTGATTTGGATTGGAAAAGAGTAGGAAAGTTCATGCTTAAGTGGTATAAAAAGAGCTTGTTTTTTACTATGGCCTATGCTTTGTCATGTCATGCTTGATATTGTTTTGGCTTTATGCTTAGTGATTTTTGCTGTAGCATGACATGTTATAAACAATTGAGATTGCTTAATGTGCCTTGAAAGAATCATGCGTTGTTTTAGCATATTAAAGCATAGAATTGTGGTATTCTCCTTTGATGCTTTATTTGGGTTGACTTGGCACATGCTCACACCATGTTAAGACTATCCCAAGTTACTATAGCTTCCATGATCCTTTTGTTTTCAACTTGTAATATCACTTTATGCTTTAATTAATGATGTTTTGTCGCTTTGCATGATTATGACCATTATTGCTCTCTTAGTTGGTCGCTCCCAGTCTTTTGCTAGCCTCCATACCAAGTATAAGTTCCACTCATGCATCCAACTCCAAATAAAACCAAGTTATTCAAAAGAGTCCACCATACCTACCTATTATCATTTGCTATTCCAAGTATATTCATGTTTTTATCTACCTTCCTAATTAAATTTGTTATGTGAAAATAAGTGATTAAAGCTCTCACGAACTTGATGGCACACTTTACTGTCTTGCACTTAATAAACTTGAACAATTGTGTCCATATTTGTTGCGTATATGCTTCGCTTTATAAGTTGGAGTTAGCATAACCATGTATCATGGGGAACGCTTTCAACATTGCACTTATATTTCGTTGATATCATGATTCTTTTGCTTATGGATCCCGACGGTGTGAAATGAAAGGGGAACTTGTAAGATCATAGAGTTTGTATATGTGTTAGAGAAACGCCTGGGTCGCTAGCCTAAGCCATGCCTAATCATGGTGGAAACTTGCAGCATAACCATAATTAGCACTCTATGAAGCATCCTTAATAAAAACCTATGCAAATAGCAAATAAAATGATCGCTGAGATGCTCATTGTCTGCTTGCCTTGTCATTTTGATTATGGGATAGCTCATGTATCATGTGCAAGGGGTACCCCATTGGCGGTTCTCTATGATACATATGTACTTACAATAACAAGAGCTTACTTGTGACTAAAGTTGAGTAGCATGAGGTTCGGTACTCGTAAGTAAGGGGCATGAGATTTCAACTTATAACTTGTCAAGAAATTCCTCTTAGTTGTGTCACTTTAACCTTAATCACCTAAAGATGCTTATGATAGGGGCAATGAGAGCTGAAAGCTAATAAGTACCATAATTTTGGAAGCTCTTTATGAGACTTGAATCCCTGCTTGCTTCTATGAAGGACTTTCTTTTACTTTTATGTTGAGTCTCCATCTTCTATCTTTATGCACCTATTGAGAGAGCATAGTGGACATTCTTAGTTTAATGTGAATTGTGCCAAAACTTGTTGATTGATTCATAATGTTGATATTTCTTGTTCTTGAACTATTTGTATCTAGCCACCCTTATGAACTTTGAAGGTGTCCTATGCATTTATGTTTTGCTACTCCATGAGGGACAAGATGAATGCCACTATGATATGTTTTCTATATGTGAAACAACCAAATGCCTTTCAATGCATTGCTATTCATGATATTTGTTTGTATCCTTTCATGTTGCATGCATAGTTACTATGTCTTATTGTTAGAACTTCATCTTTCTCATGTTTAGAGTACTTTGATCCTAGCTTTCATTGCTTGCAAATGGTTTGATATTGTGATGGTGCATGTCACCTCAAAAATTATTCTTTCTTTTTATCACTTACCTACTCGAGGACGAGCATGAGTTAATCTTGGGGATGTTGATACGTTGCAAACGTATCTATAATTTTTGATGTTCCATGCTTGTTTTATATCTACTTTCTTATGTTTTGTCCACACTTTGGAGTATTTTTATACACTTTCTTGGACTAACCTATTAACAAGATGCCATGGTGCCAACTGTCCGTTTTCTTCTGTTTTTGGTTCCGGGAAAATCAGAAAATGAATATTCTCGGAATTGGACGGGACAAAAGCCAAAGTCAATATTTTACCGGAAGACACATGGAGTCCAAAGGAGAGACGAAGGAGGGCCACAGGGCGACCAAACCACCCCTTGGCACGGGAAGCCCTAGGCCGCACCAAGGCATGGTGTGGGCCCCCTGGCCGGCCACCGACCTTGCCCCTTCACCTATAAGAAGCCTCCGATGCAAAAACCCTAAATCAACCAGCCTCCAGCCACGAAAAGTTCCGCACCGTTGCCGTCACCAAAGGGGAGATTCGGGGGATAGAAAGTCTTTGTTCCGACACCCTATCGGGACAGCGAAGTGCCCCCGGAGCCATCTCCATCGATCTCCACCACCATCTCCATCACTGTTGTTGATTCCCATGATGATGAGGGAGTAGATCTCTCTCAAGGCTAAGGGCTCTACCTGTAGCTATGTGTTCATCTCTCTCTATGCATGATCTTATTGAGACCATGAGCTTGTAATCTATAGATCTATTCTGCTACTCAAGTGCTTTAGTGAATCCCTACTTATCCCCACGTGTGTGAAGTTGACAGTGTGCACACCGTGTGGCACTTTGGCTAAGATTGTACAAATACTTGTTATGAGTTATATTTGGAGTTGGATGTCTCTATGAAATTTTGGTGTTTGTTGGAACCATCTAGCACTCAAGGTGAAAGTGTGGGGTTACCAAGATGGGGAAAGCAAACTTTGAGGAGTGTTTTTATAGCCCTACCATGGATTAGAGTGTCCAACCGGAGAGTAGTGCAGAGTAGTATCATACAGAGAAGATATTTATATGAGAGTGTTCACTAGTGAAAGTATGATCCCTAGGCCTTGTTTCTAAGCATTAAAACACTGTTTGCAACTAGATCTGTTACATGTTTGCTTGCTACTATCTTTATTTCAGTTTGCCTTTAGTTTCTTCCATGCCATCAAAGCTATTTCTGGCACCGTTACCACTTATAATTATCCATACCACTTGTATTTCACTATCTCTTCGCCAAACTAGTGCACCTATACACCTAACAAATGTATTGGGTGTGTTGGGGACACAAGAGACTTCTTGTATCTTGATTGCAGGGTTGCTTCAGGGGGATACCTTTGACCACTTCCTCCCTGAGTTCGATAAACCTTGGGTAATCCACTTAAGGGAAACTTGCTGCTGTTTTACAAACCTCTGCACTTGGAGGCCCAACAACTATCTACAAGAATAGAAGTGTGTAGACATCATGTTACATGCGGCCTCCAGCGATGGGAGCGCTCAAAGCAGGGTTACACCTCCTTAAGGATCCTCTTCCCGAGGTGCTTCATGCGGGCCATCGCGGCGGTCGGCGGGTGGGCCAGATGGTGGCATTGTTTCTGATTGATTATGTTCTCACGGAGGTGGAGATCAGGCCATAGGATGCACGGATGCACCCATCTCGCTGCATGACCTGTGCGGCTCCAACAGCTGGTCGGGATCGAGGTTCCCCGTGGATCGGGCGTATAAAAATGTGACCTTTGACTGTGAAAGGAGGGGATATCTACGCGGTGGGAGGGATCAAGGTGGGTCCCAATTGGGAAAAGGAGGTGGTAGAGAGAGGGTAGGTAGGGGCGGCAGCGACGGCGCGAAGATGAAGGGGCGACGACGAAGAGGAAGGTCGGAGGGCAAGGGAGAGGAGGTGGTGTGCGGTGAGAGGAGTTAGCGGTGTGCATGAGCAACCGACACGCGAGTGATATATAAGCGAGGGTAATCTCTGCTACTACCTCGGTTTCAAACCTCATGGCTTATATTTTTTGAAAGATCAAGTTATGGAAAGTTTGACCTAACTTTTTAAAAAATTATCAAGAAATATGATATTATATAGATACCATGTGAAAATATGTTTCATGATGTATCAAAGGGTATGAATTATGTATTGTAAATATTAATATTTTTTCTAAAAACTTGGTCAAACTTTAGGTGGTTTGATTTTTAGAAAAAAATATAAACCTTAAGCTTCGAAACAGAGGTAATACTTATAAAGGAGCGAGCAAGAACTTCCTACGCGTACCCCGCAAACATACACGTACAAACTCAAACCACACGATCAGGCCAACTAAAGGTAATCTAACATATGTGCTTAGCCTAATCAGATCTATGTGTATATTTAGCAATTTACAATGTCGGGCAGACACTCATCCCTGCAGAGTGAAATCGCACCCATCTCCTCAACCTGATCGATGGTTTTAAAAACCTGATCGCTCAAGAGAGGAAAACAAGAAAACCGATCAAGGATCCCTAAAAAAAGGAAACTGATCACAAAGCAATCTCGCCATCACCATGATCCTATATGATGCCCTCGCCGAGAACCTGCATGGCACCCTCGCCGTGAACCTCGACGAAGGCGCCCTCGCGGTGACCTGGATGCTCAGAATATAGATTAACCAGCCCACTACAGGAATTCAGATTACCCAGCCCGCTGCTAGAATTCATCTTAACCAGCCCCCGCCACTAGAGTTCCTCTCTGCTTAGATCACATTGTAAATTTTGTTACTCCTGAGATGAATGAATCACTGTAAGCAGCATATTTAGATAAGTAAATATAGGCAACTCTATTCTAGATGGGCCCAGCTAAGAGCATCTCTAGAAGACCCTATCTCTCCTAAAACCTTAAAATAACCGCCACTTTATGATTTTAGTCGAAAAATGTGGACAGACCAGACACCTCAAAACACCTCGACCCATAATTTTTTTAAGGGGGGGCGAGAAAAACACCCCCTTGGCCTACAGAGACACGGTTTTCCTCTCTGACCCGACGCCGACCCATATCATTGGAAACCCTTGGCGGGGGGGGTGCATTTTAGCTCATTCCCCTCCGCTAGTCACTGTGAATGCCCACCGTCATCGAATCTGACCGCGCTAGCCTGATTCCTTCCACACAGAAGTCCGTCGCAGCCCGCCAGACCTGTTCCGCAGTCACTCCCGGCCAAAGGGTGGCGCTCGACGGAGATCCTGGTCACATTGTCATGGATGTTGCACAGAGCTCGGGGCCTCCGGCTTGAAGCAAAGTACCCGCCTTCACTTCCCCTATCGTGCTCTCGCCGCCCGTCGCCCAGCCCAGGCCAATGGCCCGCCGCCTAGCCTAGGCCAGTGGCTCGCTGCCCATCAACGGTAAATCCTCCTCTCTTCTTTGATCTTGGACTCGGTTGGATGTTCCCTTTCATATTTTCTTGTTATCTATAGATGGATTTGGACCCGGAAATTTTTGTTTGATGATTTGTCGTCTTCTGACGACTTCGACATAGAGACGCTTCTTGGGAACCACCAATAGCAAATGATGGTGGCTCTTTTCACTGTCAAGTAGGAAGAGGCAGTACAGAAGGACCTAGAGAGAGTCTTTGCTGTGTCTCAATCTAGGTTTGCCATTGTTTCAGGTCCTGCTCGGTTTTGGGACAAATAATCACTCAATGACATAATGACATGTTGTGTCATTCTTCACAACATGATTGTTGAGGATGAGAGGGATCTAAACTTGATGATATTCTATGACAATGTTTGTAGTCGTGTGGAGCCAACGAGAAACTCAGACTGTATCCAAGCATTTTTATACTTACCGAGAGATTGAGGACACCACCACACACAGTCCACTGCAACATGACCTTATTGAGTACCACTGGTAGCGGCATGGGGGCCACTAGGCTCCCACTTTTATTCATTTCAATTTTAATTCATTTTTCTGTGTTCCAAACATTATTTGCATTGTGGACTACTCTTGTATTGTATTGTTGTTTCATTATTTGATTTGTACATTTTTTGTAATTTTGATCAATTCCAACTTATTATGAGATGGCAATAAGAAGGAGTAGTAGTGCAGATAAGAAGTCTTAGAACCAGGGTGGTATTCAAGTTCTGACGATTCATAGAGAATGCCAATGAGAAGTCAAAAACCTGTAGGGTAATCCATACACCTAGGAGGATCTGCAGTTATTACCCATAGCTGGTATCCTTGTGGTTTAGCTAGTTAGGTCATCTTGGTATAAATTAAAGAGCATAAAACTTGGCCTAAGTTAGGGTACACCTAAGGAAGTATGAAATTAAAGTAATTGTTTCAAGGAGCTTCATAAAATCGGGGTTATCGGTAAGAAGTAATGTATAATAAGATAAAAGTAAGACAAGTAATGTTGGAAGATTCATTTTGGAAATCCACAATTGTGTGGGTATACCACATATTCTTTCATAAGATCTTATAGAAATAAGGTATAAGATTGACTGAGAACAACATCCTAACTATAGAGTCAAGGAAGGTTATACATGCAGTTTAAAGACCATTAGGAAAACTCAAGGGGGAGAGTAAACAATAAACACTGAAGTGTTGTTGTCTAACTTTCTAACTAAAGGTTGGAGAAGAAGTACAAAGTTATGATGAGGTTAAGCCTTATTCTCATGAGGTTATAAGAAGTCATCTGTATTAAGAGTACTCTTAAGAGTATGTCCGGATAAATGATCGAAGTAGACATAACAGCTTAAACCTAGTGGACTCGTTCAAGAAGAAAACACTCATAAGTTGTCCTTTAGAGTAAAGAGAGCATTCCAAAATAGACCGGTGTAGTGTAAAAGGAAAACCGGATTGGAATGGACAAAATGTGTCCACAACAAATTCTAGATAAGGTTATAAGGATATAACCCGAGAATTATCATAAAAGGAACCGTGGGATAACTTAGAAGTAAAGTTGTTTATTATCGAATATGAAGAGAATTCAAGGAAAAAGATCCAGATTTGGGATACCACAAATATCCCAATTGTGATCACAATGGAGTTGAGAAATGTTGTGATCAATACAAGTCAATTCCTCATTCTGAAACATAAGAGAGTATGAACTTCGGGGACGAAGTTTATTTTAAGGGGGAGAGTCTGTAACACCCCAACATTAGAACTTAGAAATAAACTGAGATGAGGTGTGTGCATTGCATCGATGCATAGAAAATCTGGATAAGTTTTGCGCTTTTAAAGAAAACTTGTCAAAGAGATTGAAGCTTCTCTTAACTTGGTGATACTGAAGTAGATCATCAAGTTAACTGTGATAAGTTTCAGTATGACTTTTGTCAAAATCTTATCTTTAGGTAATATAATTTGATCTAAGGGTAGATCAAATGTAATAAAACTAAGTCACAACACATTACTTAATAAAGAGTACTTGATCTTTTAGATATCAATACATGATATTCCATACAACAACTCAAGGATGGATATTTAATATTCAAGAGATGATATCAAGGTATTATCTACCACAAACCTTGAATACTTAATCAAGTATACAACTCCAAGTAAAGAAACCTCATAATTAAATCTTGAAACACTAGTTTGCCATATTGGTTTCTACCATGAGCATCATGGCCAGTTCTTAAATATTAACTTTATTATAATAGAGAGAAAATAGAAATCAAGTCGAGACCATTCATTACATGCCCTTGTTGTCATATTAACATATGACATTCCTAAGTAGTTAAGGCCTAGTGTCAATTGATCATCAATATTGAGTGATCAATCCTTGACCTAGTACTTAATGACCTTTAGCTTTGACCTGTTGTGTTTACCTTCCAAAGCCTTAAGCAAATTAATAAGAAGGAGGAATTAGTTATAGTAGAATGTGCCATCATTGACAGAATGTGATCCTTAGTGGTTACCAAACCATTTGATATGGAAGGAGTGAACTCACTCATGAGTAATTAGAAGAAGTATCTAAACCGAAGAGTTAACTAATACTTGAGAAGCTATATGAAAGCTAATAGTGTTAGAGTATCAAGTAATAACCTTGTTAAGCCAAGTAGGTATTAACCTAAGTAAGCTTCCTTAACAATATAAGCCTATAAAGAGGCTAGTAACAACCTATTACCTTGTATAGTATAGATCCTGATCAGACAAATAAAAGCCTAAGCTTGGTGTGGTCAAAGGATGGTGGTCATTATTCTCAAGGCTCTTGAGGATAGATGACCAGTTCATGAAGAAGTATTTTGAGTATATGAATCAGGCTAAACCTGAGTAAGTTGAGTCATCTAGTTTGGTCATGAGAAATCAAGTTGGGGTATGCTGAAGTAAGTGATACTAGTTGTATAGAGTAGTGGAAAGCAAAGTAGCTTAATTAATCTTATATCAAGAACAAACTTGTATTGATGGGAGTAGCACCCTACCCATTCTAGGAGTTTGATAACATGAGTTTTATAAAGGGAATAGAAACATTACAAGTCTTAAAAACAGATACAAGGTTAATGTAATAGGAGTAGAATGAAGAAATGCTGTAGAGGGGACATGATCATGTCATCATAGATGGATGGTTATGGTGGAGCCAGATAATTAGTTCAGTTGGACTGAACAGATCTTAGTAAAGTAGGGGAGAAATTTAAGACAAGTATAGTTAGAAAGGGAATTTCCTTAACCAGCACCCAAACTTAGAGGTTTGTTGGGAAAAGTATTCTGGAGAAATCTTTAGTTGATACCACAGTATGAGGTTGTATAATATTCCACTCGGGTTGGAATATCAACTACAACTACTTAGATATAAATCAATCTTTAACCTTTAATCCTTAGGGATTATAATGTTTTGACAGAATAAGATGGGTTTTATACTTAAAATTTAAAACAAATGAATTGTGTTAGAGCACTAAAGGTAATTAGCATTTATCTAATTTCCAAAAAGAGTTAGCTATTATTATTGTTTGAATTCATAACTGTTATAAAACAATAAAGGAAATTAATAAAAATATATTAGTATTACTCTAATAGTATTTCTTAATTCTTTCCTTTATTCCATCAGTATTAAATAAATATAACTCTATTTGAAGTAAAGACATTACAGAGATATTCCCAAAGAAATAAAAAAAAGCTTTATTAAATAATGATTAAATATTACATTGATCTTTACAAAAACTAGAAGTTGGAATTACAAAAGTTAAATAAAACAAAACCTAAACTAATCCTAAACTATTATTTCTGATCACTTGGTCTTGTACCTACACATAAAAGAGAAATAATAATGAAACAAAGAGGGGGTTAGTGTTAAATTGCTCCCAGTATCTAACAGTGAAGTGCATTGTTTTCTAATCATCATTGAGCAAGTTAAATTAAAGAAGGGACAACGACCATCAAGTGGAAAATCTATTCTTTTAAAACAATTAAGCCTCAAAACAACATCACAGGCGGAAGGGGCAATTTTCACCAAGATAGGTAACAGTAAAAGGATGGGGCAAGTTTAAATTATAGTTACTTGATCTCATCCACAACCAAAGCAAACAGGGAAGCATCTTACACACCTAAATGCATGCACTGAGGTGTAGGCAATAGAGAGCAAGGGAATAGTCCAACTCACAGCCGTATAGAGTAAAGGAAGCCTTGCTATCCACTTCATAGGAGAATCAGCCACCGTTTCACACCAGCACGACCAAGAACAGCACAATAATAGCACTAGATCTTACCATAATAGCATTAGATCAAATCATTTTCCACCAGAAAACCCAGGCATCACCAGTCAAGATGGTGACTTGAGGAGGAGGAAGCATTGGGTGGACAGCAAGGTCGCATGAGAAACAACACCATGAGGCGCAAGCCAAGGTCAAAGGGGAAGGCAGCAACAGGCTAGCACAAGGCTACCAAGGGTAATCCCCAACATTTTCAATCCAATAGTGAATCTGGAGCATATTCATATGAGTAATCATGTTCATATATGGATCTGATCATACAAGTACATGATACATACATAAGAAATAAGCCATCAAGTAAAAACAAGGGGTTTTTACTTGAGGATGGTCTCAGACCAACATCATAGACCAGGGATCTACTTTTAACTAGATGGTACTCATCATAGCTACTGGTACAGGGCACATCCCCAACTGGATAGCACCTCTGTACCAACAGGTTTATCACTTCTTGAGAACAAGCCTAAGCCTCATCTTTTAAAAAACACTTAATCATTTTCCTAAATGATTTAGGAATCATCTATAACAGCATTCAACATCTATCATAATATAGAGCCTTTGATCATAGAAGTTCATGGCTCAATGCACGGCGCCTAGAAAAGTGCTTGAAGGCGGTGTTGATGTAGAGCTCGTTGGGAACCCCAAGAGGAAGGTATGATGAGCACAGCAGCAAGTTTCCCTCAGTTATGAAACCAAGGTTTAATCGAACCAGTAGGAGCAAGGAAACACCCCAAAGGTGTTACTAGCTGAGCTTTGGCAGGGTGCACTACCGGTGCTAGTAGCAACATGGAGACCTGCACAACACAACCACAGAACTTTGTCCCCAACTTGCGATGAGGTTGTCAATCTCATCGTGTTTTGCGGAAAAAAAAGGATTAAACATATCGAATGGAAAGAAGTAAAAGTTTGCAGAAAGTAAACACAAAGCAGTAAAAGATTGTAGATTGTATGTAAAGAAAAGGATCGGGATCCATAGTTCACTAGAGGTGGCTCTCCTTAAGATAGATAACATGCTGGGTGAACAAATTACAGCGGGGCAATTGACAAACACCGAGAAAGCAATACATGCATATACTAATCATCTTGACTCCTTTGAGACTTGAATGGGCATTACAACATTATACATAGACCACCATCCAACTGCATCTATGACTAATAATCCACCTTCAGGTTATCATCCAAACCCCCTCCAGTATTAAGTTGCAAGCAACAGATTATTGCTTTACGAACTGCATGTAAAGTAAACAATATGATTGTTCTATGAACAAAAGATTGTTGTTTTCTCCCTAGTAGCAACAACACATCTAGTACCTTAGAGATTTCTGTCACTTCCCTAGATTACCAGAGGCATGAACCCACTATCGAGCATAAATACTAACTCTTGGAGTTGATAGCATCTACTTGGCCAAGATAGCTACTAACAGCGGAAAGCATGCAAGATCTCAAATAAACAAATACATGATAGAATCAATAATCAATCTGAAATAGCATCTCAATATCCATCGGATCCCCGCAAACACAACATGCAGAATTACAAATAGATGATCGTGATCATGAACGGAGCTCACAAGATCTAAACATGAAAGCACAAAGGAGGAGAACTAGCCATCTAGCTACTACATGGATCCATAGTCCAAGGATGAACTACTCATGCATCACACCGGAGGCTTGCATGGTGATGAAGACGGCCTCTAGGGTAAATTCCCCTCTCCGGCAGGGTGCCGGGAAGAGCTTCAGATCCCTCCCGATCTAGGGATGGAGATGACTGTGGCTACAGACTCTTTCGTGGATTTTTTATCGGGCACTTAGGGTTTTCGTCCTGAGGGCATCTTATAGTCGGCAGGGGAGGCCGAGGGGGTGCCTGGGCTAGCCACACCACCCCCTGGCGCGGGCCAGGCCTGGCCGCACGGCCAGGTGGTGTGGCAGCCCTCTGGCCCCTCTCCGTCTCATATTCTGGCATTTGATGACATCCAGAAAAATAGGCACTTTGGCTTTTGTCCCGTCCAATTCCGAGAATATTCATTTTCTGACTTTCCTAGAACCAAAAACAGCAAAAAACAGGCAGCTGGCACTGTGGCTCTTGTTAATAGGTTAGTCCAAGAAATCATATGAAAAGTACTCCAAAGTTGGAACAAAACACAAGAAAGAGGATAAAACCAAGCATCAAACATCAAAAATTATAGATACATTTGCAATGTATCAACATCCCCAAGCTTAACTCCTGCTCGTCCTCGAGTAGGTAAGTGATAAAAAGAAAGAATAATTTTTGAGGTGACATGCACCATCAAAGACTTGATCAAAGTATTTGCAAAACATTCAAAGCTGGGATCATAGTACTTCAATCATAACATGAAAGAAAAAGTTCTAGCAATAAGCAAAGAAACTATGATGCAACATGAAAAGGCACAAACAAAAGATTCATGAATAACAATGCTTTGCAAGACGTTTGTTTGTCTCACATAAAGAAAAAATGGCATAATAGTATTCAACTTGTCCCTCAATAGAGTAGCAAATATAAATGCATAGGACACCTTCAAAGTTCATAAGAGTGACTAGATACAATAGTTTAAAACAAGCAATATCAAAGTATGCAGCAATCAACTAGTCTTGGGACAATGCACATAGAACTAAGAATGGCCACTATGCTCTCAAAGTAGGTGCATAAAGATAGAAGGTGGAGACTCAATGTAATGGTGGAAGAAAAGCCTTTGTAAAAGGAAGTAGGGATTCAAGTCTCATAAAGAGCTTCCAAAAATTATGGTACTTGTAGCTTTCAGCTCTCATTGCCCCTATAAGCATCTTGAAGGTGATTAAGGTTAAAGTGACACAACTAAGAGGATATGCTTGACAAGTTATAAACCGAAATCTCATGCCCCTTACTTACGAAGACCAATCCTCATGCTACTCAACTTCAGTCATGAGTAAGCTCTTGTTATTGTAAGTATATGTTTATCATTAAGAACCGCCCACGGGGTACCCCTTGCACATGATACTGGAGCTTTCCCATAATCAAAATGACAAGGCAAGCAGACAATGAGCATCTCAGCGATCTTTTTATTTGCTATTTGCATAGGTTTTTATTGAGGATGCTTCATAGAGTGCTCATTATGGTGATGCTGCAAGTTTCCACCATGATTAGGCATGGCTTAGGCTAGCGGCCCAGGTGTTTCTCTAACACACATACAAACTCCATGATCTTACAAGTTCCACTTTTATTTCACACCGCCGGGATCCGTAAGCAAAAGAACATGATATCAACGGGGTACAAAGTACAAGTGTTATGTTGAAAGCATTCCCGATGAAACATGGTTCTGCTAATTTCAACTTATAAAGCGCAAGCATATACGCAACAAAGAAGGATCCAATGGTTCAAGTTTATTAGAGGCAAGTAAAGTAAAGTGTGCCATCAAGTTCGTGAGAGCTTTAATCACTAGTGTTTTCTCATAACAAGTTTAATTTGGAAGGTCAACAAAAGCATGAATATACTAGGAATAGCATAAGCTAGTAGGTAGGTATGGTGGACTCTTTGGAATAACTTGGTTTAGGGAGTTGGATGCATGATGAGTGGAACACATACTTTGTTGTGGAGGCTAGCAAAAGACTAGGAGCGACAAACTAAGAGAGCAATAATGGCCATAATCATGCAGAGCGACAAAAAATCATTGATTAAAGCATAAAGTGATACTACAAGTTGAAAACAAAAGGATCATAGAGGCTATGGTGACTTTGGATAGTCATAACATGGTGTGAGTATGTTCCAAGTCAACCCAAATAAAGCATCAAAGGAGAATACCACTATACTATGCTTTAATATGCTAAAACAACGCATGATTCATCCAAGGCACATTAAGCAATCTCAATTGTTTATAACAAGTCATACTACAGCAAAGAATACTAAGCATAATGCCAAAACAATATCAAGCATGGCATGACAGAGCATAGGCCACAGTCAAAAACAAGCTCTTTTTACCACATAAGCATGAACTTTCCTACTCTTTTCCAAACCAAACCAAACTATTTGCAAACCAATGTATGAAAGAGGGGGTCCAACCAATTTATTCAGAAAACTAAGCAAACAAAAGCAAACAAAAAACCAAAACAAAAACGAAAAAAGAAGACGCTCCAAGAAAAACACAATTGTGCATGAAACAATAAAAATGAAGCGTTTGGAAGAAACCTGGGATTTTTATTGATGAAGAAAGGCATCCCCAAGCTTTGACGCTTGTACTTCCTGGATATTTCTTGGGGTGACACGCGTGGCATCCCCAAGCTTGAGCTTTAGTCCATCCTTCATCTCATTACTCATTCCTTCCATACGCCTGAAATTTTTCCTTCATACAAAACTTTACACAATCTCATTAGCAACATTAGTGCACTTAAGATAAATAAGTCTTAAGGTTCAGTGTAACACCAAATAAACTTCCATTAGAACACTAGATACTGTAGCACTTCCCTCAAAAATCTCAATTCCCCAAAAGAACTCAAGAAGGAACCAACAAGAAGCAAATGCAGAAAATGGGAGAAATCTGTCAAAACAGACCAGCAGGTAAAGACGAATTTTTTCGAAGACCTTATGTTGCTCAAATCAAAAAGTGTTGAACTAACGAAAGTTAGAAAACAACCTGGGGCAGAAGCACAAACCGTTACAGCTCAATCCGACATACAGAGCTCTCTCACGAATGTTTACTTTGAAGCACAGAAATCTGTTTCGGGACAGCAACTTTCCCAATCATTTCTTCACTGTCATTAGAGGTTACTCTTGGCACAAAAACCAAATAAGAAGGATAAGGAGAGGTTATTACAGAGGTAATAACTTCCAATACTCATCTAAAACTTTTGGGTTATGTCCCAATAAGTACTTTTCTTTAACGTATTTAAGTTAGGCATAAGAAGCAAAGAAAGAATCAAGTGTTCTCAAATGAAGAAGCATTAAAACCAACTTTCTTGCCCTTACCTCTCTTACTTTTATTCTTAACCTTCGAGAAAATATGATTCTTTGGTGGATAAGAAAGGTGCATGGTCCCCTTTCCCACATCTATTATTGCTCCAAGGAGTTCTAATAGGGACCTTCCAAGTGTAATTTGTCCTTTTCCTACACATTCAATAACAAGATAATCAAAAGAAATCATTTTCCCAAGGATCTTTGTAAACACTCCTTCAGCTATTCCAAGAGGTAATATGGTAGTATTATTAGTAAGAGATATTTATTTTCCTCCCTCAATGAGCCCCCAAGTATTCAGAGATTTATAAATATCTTTGGGCATAAGGCAAAATTCAGACATGATATCACAGCGAGCTTGAAAAGTTTCAGTGTTCATCTCAATCTTTACTGTAGGGAACCACTTTGATGGTTCAGAGTTTATTGTAACATAATCGTGACGCTCCCTAAGCGTATTATAGCAACTTTCTAATCTAGCAATGCTAGCCTCAAGAGTGTCCAACCTAGCAAATATTTTTGCAAAAGAAATATCAGTTTGGCTAGGCATGTTGTAACTGAGGATCAATTGCTTTATAGCATTAATAGAATCATCCTCATTACATTGGAGGAAATCTCCTCCCACAATAGCATCTAAGGCATATCTATAGCAAAGAGCAATCCCAAGGTAAAAACTGCTAAGGAACAAGCTTTGAGTCATTTTAGGCTCAGTTTTTTCATGTAGATCGGAGATTCTAGACCAAGCTTCCTTAAAAATTTCCTCAATTCCTTGTTTAAAAGTGAAAATCATTTCCTCGGGTGACATAGTGACTGGAGCAAGGCTAGCCATAATAACAACTTAGGATAGGAACTAATTTTTTTGTGTTTTTCAAATAAGAAAGCAAACGAGTAAAACAATTTTTTTCTGTTTTTGAAGAAGAAAACAAGCAATGAAAGAAAAAAGAAAACTAAACAAAACAAAAACAACAAAGTAAAGAGATTGGTTATGGGGGACTCCCCTTGTGAAGATGTCCTTGACTCCCCGGCAACAGCGCCATAAAATCGCTTGATGGCTCAATGCACGGCGCCCAGGAAAGTGCTTGAAGGCGGTGTTGATGTAGAGTTCGTTGGGAACCATAAGAGGAAGGTATGATGGACACCGCATCAAGTTTCCCTCAGTTATGAAAGGAAGGTTTAATCGAACCAGTAGGAGCAAGGAAACACCCCAAAGGTGTTACTAGCTGAGCTTTGGCAGGATGCACTACCGGTGCTAGTAGCAACGTGGAGACCTGCACAACACAACCACAGAACTTTGTCCCCAACTTGCGATGAGGTTGTCAATCTCGCCGTGTTTTGTGGAAAACAAAGGATTAAACGTATTGAATGGAAAGAAGTAAAAGTTTGCAGAAAGTAAACACAAAGCAGTAAAAGATTGTAGATTGTATGTAAAGAAAAGGACCAGGATCCATAGTTCACTAGAGGTGGCTCTCCTTAAGATAGATAACATGCTGGGTGAACAAATTACAGCGGGGCAATTGACAAACACCGAGAAAGCAATACATGCATATACTAATCATCTTGACTTCTTTGAGACTTGATTGGCATTACAACATTATACATAGACCGCCATCCAACTGCATCTATGACTAATAATCCACCTTCAGGTTATCATCCAAACCCCCTCCAGTATTAAGTTGCAAGCAACAGATTATTGCTTTACGAACTGCATGTAAAGTAAACAATATGATTGTTCTATGAACAAAAGATTGTTGTTTTCTCCCTAGTAGCAACAACACATCTAGTACCTTGGAGATTTCTGTCACTTCCCTAGATTACTAGAGGCATGAACCCACTATTGAGCATAAATACTAACTCTTGGAGTTGCTAGCATCTACTTGGCCAAGATAGCTACTAACAGCGGAAAGCATGCAAGATCTCAAATAACAAAGACATGATAGAATCAATAATCAATCTGAAACACAACATGCAGAATTACAAATAGATGATCTTGATCATGAACGGAGCTCACAAGATCTAAACATGAAAGCACAAAGGAGGAGAACTAGCCATCTAGCTACTACATGGATCTGTAGTCCAATGATGAACTACTCACGCATCACACCGGAGGCTTGCATGGTGATGAAGAAGGCCTCCAGGGTGAATTCCCCTCTCCAGCAGGGTGTCGGGAAGAGCTTCAGATCCCTCCCGATCTAGGGATGGAGATGACGACGGCTACAGACTCTTTCGTGCATTTTTGATCGGGCACTTAGGGTTTTCATCTCGAGGGCATCTTATAGTCGGAAGGGGAGGCCGAGGGGGTGCCTGGGCTGGCCACACCACCCCCTGGCGCGGGCCAGGCCTGGCCGCGTGGCCAGGTGGTGTGGCCGCCCTCTGGCCCCTCTCCGTCTCGTATTCTGGCACTTGATGACATCCCGAAAAATAGGCACTTTGGCTTTTGTCCCGTCCAATTCCGAGAATATTTATTTTCTGACTTTCCTGGAACGAAAAACAGCAGAAAACAGGCAGCTGGCACTGTGACTCTTGTTAATAGGTTAGTCCAAGAAATCATATGAAAAGTACTCCAAAGTTGGAACAAAACACAAGAAAGTGGATAAAACCAAGCATGGAACATTAAAAATTATAGATACATTTGCAATGTATCAGAAATTTTAAACCAAAAGCATCAGACAAAGCCATATCAGCTAGTAGTAAGGCATCATCACTCAAAAAGAGTGAGCTCACAATCATAGCCACACAGATAGCCACAGCAATTTACACTTGCTCAACAAAGTGTTCTCTGACAGAGAACAGGGTAACACCAACACGATCAGCAAAGTGCTAAGTAACAAAGACAGAGCAACAGATCATGCTCAACAGAGAGTATCACATGCACCACTAGCAGGTCAACATCTAGGAAATTAACATAATCCTATTAACCCTAAAAACCTAACTGAACATCAGTGCAAGGAGGGTCAAACCTTAGACATTTAGGGATGAACCCTAAATGGAGAAATCCATCACCAGTGCCCACATGGCAAGGATTAGAGGTAAGAGAGAGCACAGAGAGGAGAAGTAGAAGAACTTACTCTATGTCCTCGTTAATTTATTTGAATAGGAAGCAGAGAGGAGGCCGGTGACAGAGAGGTGGCGACACGGGGAGCACCCGAGGGGAGCGCTGCAACTCGCGCCTGCACATAGTAGTGGCGACCATAGAAGAGCAGTGTCACAAGAACCACATCGTCAGCGAGGGAACACCACAACGTCGGCAAGGGGGCGCCAGCGCATGGCGGAACCCTAACCCTAGTCTCATGCAGAGGTTAGCGCGGCCAAAGAAGAGGGCACCAGCGACGAATCAGCCTGGACAACGATGTTCAGCGATGTCATCTTGGTCATCCTATACCGCGGTGGCAGCCATGGCGACCGGACTTGGACGGAATTGTGCGCAGTAGCGACGATGACATCGAGCGCTAGAGAGAGTCGCGATAGATAGGAGTGAGGAAGAGAGAGTGTGCGTGGGGGGTACTGGGCCGGTGGGCTGCCTAGTACAGCCAGGTGGTCTTTGATCAGGCGGGGTGGGCCGGGTCTGGTTAGGCCGGGTCCATATCTCAAAAGACATATCTAAAAATAAATATTTACAAATAGGTCCCTAGAACAAAATTAGCTCTAGAAAAATAAATAAAAATCTTTAAAATACAAATAATATATTTATGAAATCACAAAAATATCCTTTATCCAATAAAAATAATAGATAGTAAATTTTAGGAATTAAATATAGATCTATTATCAAAATTATAATTGTTCCTTCTGGAATTTTATAAAAATATACAAAATACTTAAAATTGAATAAAAGGAAGTACTATTCTAGGAAAATACTAGTTTGTATTTTTGAAAGGTAAATCATGTATAATAGAAATAAAGTCTTGTTTCCTTAAAGGAATTTTAATTAAATATTTAAAAAGTTAAAAAAATCTAATAAATTCATTTTAAACCCTTAGAGTAATACTTGTTATTATAAAATTGCTAAAAGTTAGAATAATATGAATTTAATGAATTCTTAAATAATGTTTTTCTTTTAGTAATTAAAAAAACTTAAAACATATACAAGATGGGTAAAACATGTAAAGAAGAAAGAAAATAAATCATTGTATGACATTACTATGCATTGCATATTGCTTCTTTAAATATTGTCCTTATCGGATAGTAATGATTTTCTGTAGAAACCAGAGCTCAAGGTTGAGTGGAAGTATCCAACTTCACTACCTTGCAATCACAAGACAAGTTAACACTTGCTCATGTCCTTTGATTATTTTCTAACAAATGCTTGTAACTCAAATATTGTCATCACCTGCATTTCAAAAAGGTCGAAAACACTATTTTTAGAATTAACTTGAAGTATCGGTTACTGATCCAGGGTGATCAGTTAATCTTTCATAACTGCCAATGGAAACACCATTATATAGTAATGTATCATTTATGACTTAATCAACCAATATCACTAGTGATTCTAGCGCCGTATATTACGCGTTATCCATGAGATTTGGAATGGGACAAAGAAGTCAGTTGTATCTTCTTCCTCTCGCATGCATCCGGATGGCCAGGTTGTGGTTGTTATCCTCATAGCATGCATTTATTAGTAATTCATAGAGGATATGCAGCATATGGGTGGGAACCCTCAACATCCCACAATAGTTCTGGCATTTGACGGTCTGTACTAACCAGTGCCGTAATTCAAGATGTGGGCATGGCGTACACCCAGGGGACATGCGGGGTCGCGAAGGGGGAAGTGATTGGCTTGGATCATCTACTAGGGCCCACATCACAGAATTGTGGACAGGAAAGATTGTCCGGTTGTGCAACAAGGATTTGGTCTCTGATAGATAAACCAACGCACCTCTACAGAGTGTAAGAACTGTGACATGTTACTCCTTGTTCCGGGAAGGAGCTACGAACGTGGCAGGAAAGGAACCCCACAAAGGTTCTGGTCAACCTGTGAAGGCTGTCCGACATAGTTTTCAGAATAAAAGCAACCTTTGAAGAAATGTTTATGGAAACCTGCATTGCCTACAACCTTTGGTCTGTGCCTGTAGAGATAGCACATCATACATTTCTTTTTAGTGAACTTGCTAAGTATGCTCATACTTAATCGTACCTTCTTAACCCTTGCTAGATTCTAAGCCGTTGAAGACGATGTCAACATCAATTTCTGCTCAAGAAACCATCATCGGCAGCTCAAGTTCCTCAATAAAGTCAATGAAGTCGACATATACATCAACCGAAGCAAAGGCGAAGATCTTGATTAGTTAGTAGTAAATACTCTAGCCATAACACCTATGTCTGTAGAACATTGCATTAGTAGAAATTGCAAGACGGATAGTTTAGATGCTAATCATTTTAGCCAGAGGGTTCTGAGTTATAATTTTCTAGTTCTTCTTCATAAGAAGTTTCCGTCTTTCTCTTTAACCTAGAGAGTTCTCTAGATCTTTTGTAAAGATTTGAGTTGTAATCTGTAGTCATGTCTTGGACCTGTTGTGTTTCTGTTGTACCACTCTGAGGGATGTAATACTAGTGAACAGTGTTTCATTGGTGTTATGTCAATGACTATAGTGTACTACATCATGCAGTGGTATGCTGGGTCACCGCACTTAGGTAATGAGGACAAGAAAGAGGAAAACACCTTTGTGTGATGTGACGCTGGACATGGTCAAACTATATGACAAAGTTGAGTGGGTTTTCTTGAAAAGAATGCTTCCGAAACTTGGTTTCGCCCAACAGTGGGTGGACTTGATTTTGAGATGCATTTCATCTATTAGGTTTTCAGTTAAGTTGAATGGGGGAATTTTCTGAACCTTTTGTTCCTACTAGGGGACTACGACAAGGGGATCTGATTTCACCGTATTTATTTCTCTTCTATGTGGAAGGTTTTTTGGCATTACTGAAATAAGCACAGTGGGAGAGGGAGCATCAGGGAGTGAGGTTTGGTGCTACGCTTAGAAGTATGTTGACTTTGTGGAGAATTCTTCATGATTATGAGGCTAGTTTGGGCTAGAAAGTTAATCTCCAAAAATCTTCTATCTACTTTGGGCCGGGCTGTAATGATACCTTGAAACAAGACCTGAAGCACATTATGGAGATCAATTCTGAAGCTCTTTCTGAATGGTATTTGGGACTGCCCACTGTTGTAGGAAGATCAAAAGAGGGCTGTTTCAAGTACCTGACTGAAAGATCATGGGGGAAAGTTTAAAGATTGGAAGGGCAAGGAATGGAGATGACTAGGAAAGGTATCCTGATAAAATTTGTTCTGTAGGCTATCCCTGCTTATGCCATGAGGTGCTTTCAACTAACTAAGAAACAATGCAAGCAGCTAAGCGGGGTGGCTTCCAATTTCTGGTGGGGAGATAAAGATGTGCAAAAGATGGTTCACTGGATTGCATGGGATCACATGTGTAAGAGCAAAGAGAGTGGTGGTATGGGATTATGTGACTATGAATGTTTTAATCAGGCCTTCTTAGCTAAACAGGACTGGAGGCTGGTGATGAATCCCACCTCACTATGTGCTAGGGTTCTGAAGGCGAGGTATTTCAGAGATTCAGACTTCTTAAGTGCTAGCTTCGCTAAGCATGTGTCTACACGTAGAGGGGAATTATCCATGGCAGACATTTGCTAAAGGATGGTCTTTTCTAGCGTGTGGGTGATGGTGCAAAGATAAAAATCTAGGAGGATGATTGGATCTCTAGAACAGGAGCGAGACGCCCATTTGGGCATATGCTTGAGGAGAGGCCTGAATTAGTATAGACTCTGATCTTGCCATATGGGGGAGGATGGAATGAGGAGAAGGTGAGGCAGCACCTTTGTCCAATAGATGTCGAGGACACCCTTGAAGTCCCTTTGGGGAGGCAGGGTTCAGAGGATTTCTTGGCTTGGAACAATACAAAGAATGGCCTGTTCTCGGTAAAATCGGCTTATTACCTTGCTATCCTACGTAAGAAAAGGATCTGGGATGGTTCTCAGTTCTCTAGGTCCTTTGATCATCATAAGAGTTAGCTAGCAATCTGGGATGCTCAGGTACCAAATAAAGTTAAAGTGCATTGTCTGTGGCTGATTGAAAATGGTCTGGCTATTGGTTCGGAGTTAAGTCATCAGAAGATCAAAGATGGCATTGTCTGTCTAGCATGCGGCAGAACTAAAAACTTAACCTACCGATACTGGTCTTTCCCTTATTCAAAGTCGGCATGGAATTGCCTAGCTGATCATGCACCCTCCTAACATATTAAGCTATCATGCACAACTGAAAAAGTTAGCCACTGGACTGGATTGGCAAGGAAAAAAGGTGATGAGATGTCTTGGGTTTTTATGATGCACTACAATCTTTGGCAGGCTCGGAATGATGGGAGGGAAAATCAGAATCTAGCGGACTCTAGAACTGTCGCCATGAGGACTATTACTGCGGTGGAAGAATGACAAAATTTTCACTAACAGGCCCCTGTTGTCACTACAGCTAAACCTGTGGAGCACTGGCTCCCCTAAAGTGGGATGGTTCAAAATCAATGCAGATGGTATCTACCGAGAAGCAGATGGTCATGGAGGAGGTGGCGTGGTTATCTGTGACCACCGTGGAACTTCATGAGTGGAGCATACAATTTTTCTCAGTTTTTTTGGAAAA
Organism: Avena eriantha; assembly: GCA_910589775.1. Lineage (NCBI taxonomy): Eukaryota > Viridiplantae > Streptophyta > Magnoliopsida > Poales > Poaceae > Avena > Avena eriantha. The sequence goes on from OU342744.1 coordinate 445,676,340, forward strand.
GAGTATATATTAATATCACAGAGATACCAATTACACCCAGCCTCTACAACAACGCATGCCCTAGCAGCCCTACGGATGCACACAACCCAGAAAAAAAGAAAGAAGAGTTACAAAAAAGAAAAGTCCCGCTACAGAGAACTAAACCCCAAAGCAACGACACTGACACCATCAGAACAACACCATTAGTCCTCCACTCCAATAACAACGCCTTCAAGAAGAAAACAGTGCCCAAGCGCCATCGTCGCCCGATCAAAGATCATAGGTCTTCACCCTAGAGAAAGTCCTTACTCACAAAACAATGCCTTCAATAAGGTCATTGTCAGGCACAACCAGTTAAGGCCAGACCTTGGATTTTCACCCTGCAAGATAAGACTAAGAACTCCCCCTGTGTTGTCTTCCCACACCAACAGTCGCTGCAACGAGTCCTAGATCACGCGGTCAGATCTCCGTTGCCACAAGAACAAAAATCACCATCGCTACCCTCATATTTCCGCTTTCCTGACATTCTCTGCATCTGACTTCACCATGGCTCTAAGAATGGGACTTGGTGGGAACAAACAATAGAGCTTCGCAACGCTCCCGCTGAAACCAAACGGCCAGAAAAACAAGGTGCGCACGACCGAATACCTTCCAATCCAGCAATCTCCAGGCATGATATGCCCATGGGAGTTCGCCGGCGGAGCCTTCCGGAACCCGCCTCTCCAGACCAGATCAACGAGAGCAGACATCAAGAAGATCTTCGTCTTCGTGCGAAAGAAACCAAAGGACCACCACCTTTATTAGATCCGACACAGCGATCCCCACACCGCCGGCCGGTTCCCGGAGAACGGATCGAGCAGGCAATTAGGGATAGAGAGCCGATCTAGGTCTTCCAATGAAATCCCATCACCGACACCTCCTCCACCAGATCGCCACCCGCCCCATGCCGGTAGAGGTCGTCGCCTCCAGATCCGAGCTCCCACGAAGCCACCATCGGCCAGAGCCGCGTAGACGTCGATGGCGAGGGGGCCCCGTCCAGCGCCGCCGTTCTCCTCCCTACCACCGTGCTGGGGCCGGGAGGTCAGATCCCCGCCGCCCCATCACCAGCGCCGCGCACTTAGGCCGGCGGCCCTCCGGGGGCGACGAGGAGGGAGAAGGATGGAGGGGGAGGAGGTGGATGCGGGGTTAGGGTTTGGCCCCCTCGGTCGCCAGGAGGGGGCGACGCTTGGGGGAGTGCGAGATGAGGGAGGATTGTTTGTGCATACTAGGAGGTATTTTTACCATTTTTCTCACTTGATCGATGTTGAAGGTGACGAGGTACTTGCATGTCCAAGAGGGATTATGCTAGCTCAGGGACGTGGAGTTCAGAAGGTAATGTTGGAGACGGACAACACGGGAGTTGCAGCCAAGCTGCTAAGGGAAGAACAGGACCGATCTCTTTACGGTTCGATAGTGGAGGAAATAAAATTCCTGTTGAAAAGCTTTGGTGATTCTTCTGCGGTGCGATTATCTGCAAATATTTTGGCACATGTCTTAGCTAAGGAGGAGGCTGTGGAAGTAAATCGGTTAAGACTTGGTTAGGTGTTGCACCAGACTATATTGTGAACCAACTTGTACTAGACTCTGCGGAAATTCGTTTCTGATCTCGTGCACCGATGCTCTCGGTATCCTTGCGCTTCATTCCCGCTAAGATTCTAGTCAAACACCTGCCGCTCACATGGTCCACAACTGCAGACGCATTTAACACGGACGTTGCAGTTAGCTTCTTCCGGTATAGATAGATGGAGGTGAAAATGGATCGGTAATTACGCCGTCTTGTACCGTCGACCTGCACCATCCACATATGCCTGCTTGTGTGTGTTCCGCTGTTTGACATGACAATCAAAAATGTCAGAGAAGATTCATGCTACTAGATGCTACCGTTAATATACTAGTGAAAATTACTTCAACCAAGGACACACAGGTGGGTAGCCCATAAGCTAGTATCAGTTTTCTTTTTTGCCAAATCTGACCCTTTTAGAAAACTTTAACTGAATCTGACCCCTCCCAAAACTAATTCGAAATCTGATCCTTGGGTCGGCATCATTTTAAACGGCGCCGAAGATGTGCAAATCGGCGCCAAGACGAAGCAGCTGGGAGGCAGCCTCAGGAGGTCGGCCCCATGTGATACGACGCTGAACTCACCTCGACGCCATATCACATGACGCCGACCTCCCGAGGCTGCCTCCCAACTGCTTCCTCTTGGCGCTGATATGCACATCTTCGACGCAGTTTAAAATGATGCCTACCCCAGAGAACAAATTTCGAATTAGTTTTGAAAAGAGGTCAGATTTAGTTAAAGTTTCTAGATTTGAGCAGATTTGGCAAAAAATCCTAGTATCAGCATCAACAGCCATCTCTTGCTATCCTCACTCTCAAAATCAAGTGGCCCAGTGGGTGCACAGCCAAACAGGCACTGCCTGTTCTTAAACAGACTCCGCCGTTCTCGCCACACATAGCAAAGTTTGTATCCGCCGAGGAACAGAGCAAGGCTGCCGGTCCAGGTTGAGGACGGCACTAGGAAGCACATCGGGAGGATTAGGTCGTGAGGCCCGTGTGATTATCGACCCGGCATGCTGGTAGCGGAGGTTGCCGAGTTTGTGTCCGTCGAGGAACGGAGCCAGCCGCGACAGTAGTGGAACGACAATAGGCGCGGACGTCGTGCTAGAGCGAGGACGGGCCATGATGCACACCACGAGGATCTGCATCGCACAGGCCAAGGCCGTGGACCTGGGATTTTGTTCTGGCGAGCTCGACTCAGGACTGTCAGGAGTCGACGATTTCGTGGCGGCTGTGCGCCTCTCGAGTTTCTCTACCACAGGTCCAGGACTTTGTGCCGTCTTGTACAACAGGTTCAGATCCATCTCTGTCAAGCAAGCCCAAATGCCACCGTCAAACTCTCGCTCGCATACTAGTGTAGCAGATACCACGAAGCTACAGTAGCACTATTTCTAAGTTCTGTATCTATATTTATATCTTCTATGCCTAATAATAAAGGAAGCAACGCTTCTGTCAAACAACGTCTTTTGGACGTTTTTACCCTCCCACCAACGTACATATATGCACCATGCCATTATACCGCTTCGTTATTTCTTTTTCTCACGAGCATCGACTGCCGCCCTCCCCCACCTCCACGACCAGAGCGGGTCGCGCGCCTCCGCCATCACCCACTCTTCTTCTCACCGGATCCATCTGCCGGAGGCACAGCGAACATTGCGGACGGTCTCGGGGTCGCGAACGCTTGAAGAAGGAGGGACGAGCAGCGCTGCACGCTGAACGCTTAAAGGCCGATTCCTGCTCAGCAGAAAGATCTCCTTCAGGTTTGCCAAGAGTGGCATTATAGCAGTTTAGGTTTTTAAACCATAGAATTGCTCTCGCGCGTCATCTCTTATAATGCATACCATCAAATGAAAGAGGCCTAGTAGCCGTGGCTACACCGGTAGAATTCAGTTGCCTATAATCAGGTTTTTGGATTGTTGAAAATATAAGCAATAATTCATATGATTTAATCCGAATAATAAACTGATAAGATATGATCATACAGATAGTATCAAAACCAATCATGCAGATCAACAAAGTAGATGAACAGATTACATCTAAATAAGAATAACCTATCACATCTACACCGAACGCTAGAATAAGTAACTCTAGCAGAATATGAAATAAGAAGTTCAATGTTACGTACGGTAGAGCAGCAGTAGCCGTGGCAGCGGTATCAGCGTCGTCGCTCATGTTGAGGTTGTCGAAGAGGTAGGTGATGTCCGGGAAGAAATCGTCGTCCGGGAACTCGTCGTCGGAAGACGTTGTGGCAGCCAGTAGTCGTGCAGAAGCGCTCCCCAAAAACCTGATCGCCCCTCACCCATACACGTTCACAAGAGGCGGGGTTCCGGAGGCCTACTGTCCCGATCTGCGGTGCACGCCGTAAGCCGGGATGGGGAAGACGAAGGCAGCGGCGCAATAGACTAGAAGGAGACGCGTGTGGTAAGCGATTCCGATTAGATTTAGCGCAGGCGTTTATATAGAGCAAGTCAGGGAGACTGTGGGACTCAGCCCACGTCCGAGTCGGTAACAACCCACGTCCCATTAAGATTGGAAACGGCTCACTCATTAACGCGTTCGTTAATAACTTGTAGTTAATCCATGATTAATTTTCCTGACTAGCAATAATAAAGCTCAGCTCGGCGAGATTTCCGCAACCCGCGGCGTGCGCGCGCATCGTGACGAGGCGTGGCGAGGCGAGACGAGGCGGGCGGCATCGGAGGAGGAGTGCGCGAGAGCTGCTCTTCTTCTCACACCTTAGTGAGTGGTGGAACATCCTAGTATATAAGAAGGTGTAACTCTCACTCAACTAGCAGTATGCGACTAAACTTTGACACCACTTGCACAACCATATGCTGCCATGTATAAATGGGCCAAAGAGAATTTCAGAATTTGTCTAATGGTCCAACAACCCAAAACTCACCAAATTCCAACAATCCCCCACAAAGTCTCATTCGCACGTCATCTCATTTCTATTCTAGAATATTGTTTTATATACCGGTGTGTAGTGGAGAATGTTAAGTTGAACTTCCACATTAAACTTCATGCTACATTAGCGAGCAACTTGAATAGTGGACTATGCCTTAAACTACAAGTTTTCTACACAGTAGTTTCACACAAAATCTAGACCAGGACAGGGCTGCCGTAGGGCTTCCCCGCGGTTTGGAGCTTATGCGTCGTACTCCAGGGCATTTCATGAGTTTATTAGAGAGCACCCAACTCTCACGGACTGCGACGTTTAACAGTCGGACTCACATAGGTATGTTCCTCAATATAAGTTCTGCAGGACAACATCTCTGCTTGGAAAAGCCACTTGGAACATATTAAGATAAATATCAACCTGCCATGCAGAATAAGAGAGTATTGCATTTTTGTGGAGATGTAAATATAATATGGGCATACTCTCCTCTTAGCTGATCAACAGCTTGTCACCCAGCTCTAATTCACGGGATCTCCGATCAAATAGAGTGGCTTGCCACTGCGAACAACTTATTGTGTGGGTCTCAAACCCATCTCCCTCGATGCATTATCTATCACATTATGTGATAAACCCTTTGTGAAAGGATCTGCCAAGTTCTTAGATGTTTGGATATAATCCAACGCAATAACTCCGGAGTTTCTCAGTTTTCTGACAGATTTCAATCTCCTTTTCACATGCCTTGATGACTTTATATTATCCTTAGAACTGTTTACTTTGATGATCACCGTTTGATTATCACAGTTCATCGGGATGGCGGGTATAGGTTTTTCAACCACAGGTAAGTCCATCAAAAGCTCACGAAGCCACTCTGCTTCAACAGTGGCTATGTCTAATGCTATGAGTTCTGCTTCCATAGTTGACCTTGTTAAGATGGTCTGCTTGGAAGGCTTCCAGGAAACAGCGCCACCACCAAGTGTAAACAAATAACCACTTGTGTCCTTAATATTATCAGCATCAGATATCCAGTTTGAATCACTTTACCCCTCAAGTAGTCGTGGATACTCAGTATAGTGAATACCATAACTCGCAGTGCCTTTCAGGTAGCGCAAAACTCTTTCAAGAGCATGCTAGTGATCATCTCCAGGATTTGACACAAATCGACTCAGTTTGCTTACAGCAAAGGAAATGTCAGGCCTCGTAGCGCTGGCTAAGTACATGAGCGAGCCAATAATTTGAGAGTATCTCAATTGATCTTTAGCATTTCTTTGATTCTTTCGAAGTAGCACACTAGGATCATAAGGCGTTGGAGAAGACTTGCAGTTGCTATATCCAAAGCGGCTCAATATCTTTTCCACATAGTGGGACTGAAGCAGTGTAATCCCACCATTATCATCCTTCAGTAGCTTGATGTTTAAGATTACATCAGCCACTCCCAAGTCCTTCATCTCAAAGCAGTGAGATAGGAACTCTTTGACCTCCTCAATAACAGTGAGGTTGGTCCCGAATATCAATATGTCATCGACATAGAGACACATAATAACTCCCTTGCCCCCAACATAGCGATAGTACACACACTTATCAGTTTCGTTTACAACAAAGCCTTCAGCGGTTAAAGTTCTTTCAAACTTCTCGTGCCACTGGTTAGGAGCTTGCTTAAGACCATATAAAGACTTCACTAACTTACACACCTTTCCTTCTTGACCATCTACTACAAATCCATCAGGTTGCTCCATATAGATTTCCTCATCTAGCTCTCCATTTAGAAAAACTGTCTTAACGTCCATTTGTTGAACGAGAAGACAATGTGAGGCAGCCAAGGATAGTAGTACTCGAATAGTGGTCAATCTGGCAACAAGTGAGTAGGTATCGAAGAAGTCTTCACCTTCTTTCTGGGTATAACCCTTGGCAACAAGATGTGCCTTGTACTTTTCAATAATACCATTAGGTCTAAGCTTTTTCTTGAACACCCACTTACATCCTACAAGTTTACACCCATAAGAACGATCAATGACCTCCCAAGTTCTATTAGCTAAGATGGAATCCATCTCACTACGGACAGCTTCTTTCCAGTAGTCAGCATCTTGAGATGCGTAAGCTTCTGAAATAGAGGTGGGAGTATCGTCCACAAGGTACACAATGAAAGCATCACCAAAAGACTTTGCAATCCTTTGTCTCTTGCTCCTTTTAGGAGCTTCATTATCGTCCTCCACAGGATCATCATAGTGTTCTATCGACATAGTGGGTTCAGGAATTATAACAAATTCCTGACTAGATGAACTAGTCATCTCCTGAGTTGATGAGCTAGACATGCCTTTCATGGGAAAGATGTCCTCAAAGAAAGTTGCATCATTCGACTCCATAATCGTACCAACATGCATGTCGGATACCTCAGATTTTACTATCAAAAATCTATAGCCAATGCTATGAAAAGCATATCCCTGAAAAACACAATCCACGGTTTTTGGTCCAAGATTTCGCTTCTTGGGTATTGGAATATTGACTTTCGCCAAACATCCCCAAGTTCGTAAGTAAGAGAATTTAAGCCTTTTCTTTTCCTATTCCTCAAAATGGAGTTATGGTTTTATCCTTTACGGGAACATGGTTTAGGACATGACACGCAGTCATTAGCGCCTCCCCCCACCATTCCTTGGAAAGACCCGATGTATCTAGCATGGCGTTAACCAAATCAGTTAGAGTGCGGTTCTATGTTTCGACCACCCCATTTGACTGAGGTGAGTAGGGAGGCGTCCTCTCATGGATAATACCATGTTCCGTACAGAATAGATCAAATTCATTTGAAAAGTACTCTCCACCATGATCCGACCTTAGCCGCTTGATTTTAAGATCAAGTTGGTTTTCCGCTCCGGCTTTATAGTTTTTGAAGTAACTCAAAGCTTCATCTTTAGATTTCAGAAGATAAACATAGCAGTATCTAGTGGAGTCATCAATCAACGTAATTAAGTATCTTTTTCCACCTCGTGTCAACACACCATTCATCTCACAAAGATCTGAATGTATAAGTTCTAGAGGTGCTAAGTTTCTCGGTTCCGCAGCCGTATGAGACTTGCGGGGTTGCTTTGCTTGCACACAAACTTGGCACTTAGAACCTTTGACAGTGGTAAATTTCGGAATTAAACTCATATTGGCTAGCCGCGTCATGCAACCAAAGTTAATATGACAAAGTCGTGAATGCCAAATATTGGACTCATTATCATTGCAAACATGATTAATAACTTTAGTACATGAGTCTGATAAAGATAAGCGGAACAGACCTCCACACTCATAACCCTTTTCAACAAATTGTACATACTTAGAAATTACAACTTTATTGGACTCAAAAACCAACTTAAAGCCATCTCGACATAGAAGCGATCCGCTGACAAGATTCTTATTGATGGAGGGAACGTGCTGCACATTCTTTAGTTGTACGGTCTTCTCCGAAGTAAACTTCAGATTTACCGTACCAACACCATGAACAGAAGCACGTGAGCCATTTCCCATCAGCACAGAGGAAGTCCTTGCGACCTGATAAGAAGAGAACATGGATATATCAAAACATACATGTGTATTAGCACCCGTGTCAATCCACCAATCAGGAGAATGACATACTGAAAGGATAGTAGGTAAAAATACCGTACCCGACATCCTTCATCTCAGTATCGCTAATAACAACATTAGCGGTCTTGCCGCTGTTCCCATGTTGTCGCTTGTCAAAGCGATTAGGACAGCTAGGAGCCCAATGATCAGGATCACCACAGACGTGGCAATAGCCTTTCTTCTTATCATTCTTTTTCTTAAAGTTGGTGGAGTGAGTGGCCTTGTTCTTGCCATCAAACTTCCCTTTGTCATCGGACTTGTTCTTATTCTTGAACTTGTGGGATTGAAAGTTTTTCTTCTGTACCACATTGGCACTAGAAGCTCCCTCAAAAACTCGAGCACGTGTGTCCTTTGCTCTCGCCTTCTCTTCCACATGAAGAGACCAAATGAGATCAGTAACGGAAAACTCTTGTCTCTTATGTTTCAGAGAAGTAGCAAAACCCCTCCACATGGGAGGAAGCTTGGCAATAATGCCTCCGGCCACAAACTTGTCCGGTAAGGTACACTTGAACTACTCAAGTTCTTTGGCAAGTGATTGTATCTCATGAGCTTGCTCAACGACGGAGCGCTCATCAACCATCTTGTAGTCATAGAATTGCTCCATGACATACAACTCAGTGCCAGCGTCCGAGACCCCAAACTTGGCCTCGAGCGCATCCCACGCGTCTTTGCCATTATCAAATGACATATATGGGTCAACAATGTTGTCTCCAAGAATACTGAACAAAGCCGCCATAAACATGTTATCGGCTTTCTTAAAGGCCGATTCCTGCTCAGCAGAAAGATCTCCTTTAGGTTTGCCAAGAGTGGCATTATAACAGTTTAGGTTTTTAAACCATAGAATTGCTCTCGCGCGTCATCTCTTATAATGCATACCATCAAATGAAAGAGGCCTAGTAGCCGCGGCTACACCGGTAGAATTCAGTTGCCTATAATCAGGTTTTTGGATTGTTGAAAATATAAGCAATAATTCATATGATTTAATCCGAATAATAAACTGATAAGATATGATCATACAGATAGTATCAAAACCAATCATGCAGATCAACAAAGTAGATGAACAGATTCATCTAAATAAGAATAACCTATCACATCTACACCGAATGCTAGAATAAGTAACTCTAGCAGAATATGAAATAAGAAGTTCAGTGTTACGTACGGTAGAGCAGCAGCAGCCGCGGCAGTAGCAGCAGCGGTAGCAGCGTCGTCGCTCATGTTGAGGTTGTCGAAGAGGTAGGTGATGTCCGGAAAGAAATCGTCGTCCGGGAACTCGTCGTCGGAAGACGTTGTGGCAGCCAGTACGTGCAGAAGCGCTCCCCAAAAACCTGATCGCCCCTCACCCATACAGGTTCACAAGAGGCGGGGTTCCGGAGGCCTACTGTCCCGATCTGCGGTGCACGCCGTAAGCCGGGATGGGGAAGACGAAGGCGGCAGCGCAATAGACTAGAAGGAAACGCGTGTGGTAAGCGATTCCGATTAGGTTTAGCGTAGGCGTTTATATAGAGCAAGTCAGGGAGACCGTGGGACTCAGCCCACGTCCGAGTCGGTAGGAGCCCACGTCCCATTAAGATTGGAAACGGCTGACATTATTAACGCGTCCGTTAATAACTCATAATTAATCCATGATTAATTTTCCTAACTAGCAAAAATAAAGCTCGGCTCGGCGAGATTCCCGCAACCCGCGGCGCGCGCACGCGTCGTGACGAGGCGAGGCGGGCGGCGTCGGAGGAGGAGTGCGCGAGAGCTGCTCTTCTTCTCACACCTTAGTGAGTGGTGGAACAACCTAGTATATAAGGAGGTGTAACTCTCACTCAACTAGCAGTATTAAATTTTGACACTACTTGCACATCCATATGCTGCCATACACAAATAGATCAAATAGAATTTCAGAATTTGTCTAATGGACCAACTGCCTAAAACTCACCTAATTCCAACAAGCTCGTCTCCAACACCGTATACATCTGGGTGATTCGATTTGGTGCAGCTGCGCTGCTGTTTGCCCGGGCAACGCCGTGTTCCAGACTTCCAGGTCACTGCAGATTTCCCCAGTCCCCCCCCCCCCCCCCCCCCCCCCCCCCCTTGCTATCTATTACATCTGCTTATGTTACTAGGTAACTGTATGGCTATGCTACACTACACTGCTGTACAACCCAATTTTTTTTAGATTCACAGGGATTTCTCTCCAATTCCATTTTAAGAAATGAAACGAACTAGAAGCCCACATTTCAGTAGATGACATAGTACACCTTCGCCATGCAGTGCCATTTTCGACATCAAATTGTTTGTATGCTGATTCAGCTCCAAATCCATTTCAGTAGATGCCACAGACACCTTCCCCTATTTTCGTTATCAGATTGTTGTATGATTCAGGATTCAGCATTCCAAATCCATAATTCGATTAGAAAATGACATTTGAATAAGCATCCCACTTCACTGTATATTCAGCACTCCTTGCCTCCCCTGCCAGGCCACACAGGCTGCGACCACAAAACGCGGGATGGGTGGTCGTCGTCGTGTGCTCCGTCCCGGAGGTGTCTATCGTTCGCTAGCATGTGCTCCGTCGCGGAGGTGTCCGCCGAAACCAGCCTCTCCTCGCTGTACTCGACACAACGTTCTTGGCTGACCGGAGATTCGGGGGAGCAATGGCCGCTCATGGCGGAATCGATTCCCTTCCACCTGAAGACGGAGGCTGAGATTCTCAGGGATGAGGATGGCTAAATGGGGATATGAAACCTCATCGGCATCGGTGGGTCCCCAATCATCCAGATGCGCTAGCGCGATCTCATAGACGTGGAACGGTGAGATTTTTATAACTGGTAATTAGTGGGGTGTTTCTTTTTATCAAACCATCTGCATGTACGTGGAAGGGAGATTTAGCATCATTTCTCATCTGTCTAGGGGAGAACTTTGTAGCTCATAGCCTCTACAGTTTAGAGACCTCAAGCGACATGGGATTTACACTATTTAGGAGGTTTCATGTACTCTGACATTGCACGGCATGACTGATGCCTCTTCGTTCTCGCTGTCGCAAGTTCTGAAAGCTTAATCTATTTCAGGAATTCTAAGTGACGATATCCTATCTCGTACTGGTTCTATAGTAACATGGTAGTTAATTAGTCGCCGCGGTTATTTGCAGTTGTTCGGAATCAAAGTTAAAATCCACATCATGGTAAGCGAAGAATGATTGAGTTTGTATGGTAGTCCATGAAATTACAACAGTCCTGCATTCCAAGTCATTCTTTAGCCCATATAATAGGAAACTTATTAAGCAGTTATCTCCGGTACTAAACGACGTCAATGCCCATGACTGTGAGAGATTTGATGCTTAATATCCTTATTGTTTAGTTTATTTACATCGAACATTCCTGATGGTGTACAATAGGATCTCATAGATATTATTTTGCCACATGTCCTCCCCTTGGTGAAATAGGTGATCATGCCCATCTTCTTGAACCGGATGGTAGAAAGAAGAGTGGGTTGTAATTGACTCTGAAAGCTATTGTGCAGCCTCTGCTGGTACCGGAGAATTATCAATCTTGTTCAAGTATTACATAGCTAAGGTGGAATTCATGTGTTGCACCTTATATTCCTCATTTCTGTAGTAAATGCCTTGAGAAGATGAGATTATCTAACAAATAATTTTGTGATATCAACACGCTGTCAAACATCAGATTCTATTGGCAGATAAATGATGTCTGCACCATAATCTTTCTTGCTGGATTTTAAAACATAGAGATCGATGAACGTGGCTGGTTCTTGCTTCACCCGATGGACAAAATATGTGAGAAAAAATGGTTAGCTAAAATACATATTTTTTTGGAAAACAATAACTAAAAGATTTGGGTACAAAGTCGTATTTTGGAAAACTGATAGTGTCAATGTAAAAAATGTGGCTACAAAAATGTCTAATCTGATCCTTCAAAAGTTCGGGGAGTTAAATAAAATTCAATTTTTCAAATGTGCGTTTTAAACACAAAATACAGTTAAGTAAAGGTTTTCTGAATTTGATGCATTTTTATTAGTGAATTGTGTTGTTGTCGGATCACCAATGTTCTTATGATAAATGTTCTCATAGATGGAGACTTTCTTTGCTTCCCAGCAATGTGGGAGAAACAGAGTGTGTGACTGTGATAGTAGTCCGGCATGACGCTCGTGCTCTTGAACAATGTTTTCTCCCGTTGCAACGCACGGGCATCTGTGCTAGTACCTAATAATAAAGTATAGAGCGTTTCTCTCTTCGTCCATCATATTGCGCTTTCCTCCATCCCTAAAGGCGCCTTTCTGTGTCAACAAACATAGCGTACCCTTCTTGGTTCCGATTCGTGGTCCTGTTCCATCGAATCCAACTCCCGATTCGAATTCGTACGCCAAAACAGCAGGCACGCAGACTCTGTTTGAGTGCAGGAGAGATGATTAGGGTTTAGAGCGCAATCAGGGGCGGCCATGACTCCGTCGAAAACCACCACACTACCATTCCCGTCCACCGGCCTGCAGCGCGCCACAGGTGGCACCGTTGTCAACAACCGCGACGTCGTCGTGCCTTTCGGCCTTACCCGACGGCGACATCACCATATTCATCGGCAACCAACGACAACAAGAGCCGATTCATTACCGTCGAGTTGCAGCTGGATCGTCGTCGTCATACCCGAACTGGAGAGGCCTTGGTGACAAAGATGGTGCCAGAGGAATCCCCCTCGCCCTGTACATCTTGGAGGCAGTGCTACAGTGAACGAACCTGGGAACAAAATCGAGAGGGAGTCCGTTTCGTGAGGAAAGGCACACGGTTGGTATGGGGGCTTTATGGTGAGCTGCGCCGGAACAAATCGGCGAGCTGCGCTGACGGAGGATGCGCTGCATCAACGGTGCTTGAGGACGGCAAGGAGTTGACACGCAAAGCGCAGGGCGACCCGATCCGTTCGTTCATCTGCAGGCTCCATCATCCGTGCAGGCTGCTGGATATAACGGCGTCGGCCCAAGGTTCTTTCAAGATTCTTTCGAAACCCATAATGTTAGCTCTATATCGATTCTTTTGACAAGAGCAAACATCTAGTCCTACTGGAGTTTGTCCATGGATTTTGCAGAGTCCTGTACTCCCGCTGGAGTGTGGTCACGCTGCTGACCTGAGATGCGGCCGGTGTGAGGGGCCGCTGGAGTGCGTGCACTGGAGTCTGCTAAATGTGTTTGGGAGATTATTTTTCTACGAAAGAAAATTAAGGAAATCTAGCCTATGTTTAACTTGCTTCAGAATTTTCACTTTCTAATTTATGTCAATTTGTAATGTGTTCTTCATTGCAGATCGACGGTTACGCGGGAACTGCCACAACCAGGGTCTCGATCGAGAACCTAGACCCGAAGCACACCGTGTTCAATGAACACACGAGAGGTCCGACGAATGGATTTGAATAACACATACAACACACACACATAATGTCTTCCCCTTTGGTTGGTGTTTTTGGAGACGCTTGAACATGAAAGACAACTCAACCACGAAACAATGGACAATGGATGCAGCCTCTGTGACGCTGCCAGGCACTAGAATCTATCTGCCATATCAACTTGCACTGCAAATACACTTAACTAATTTGGCACAAATTCTATCTCCATCGGTATGCACTGAAGCTGACTTCCTTGCAAACTTCGTGGAGAGGGTTTAGAGCAATACCAAATCTGATATAGATTGAGTACCTTTTTTTTCAAAGCAAGACCAAATCTGATACCTAGCTTGTATGCTTTTCAGCTTCTGCTCTTACCCTTTGGCATGTCAGGAACAACATGATCTGTAATAACAAGTCAATCACAAGAGGATGCTTGCTCAACAAGGTCGAAATAAACTAAACTTATGGGCAACACACAATCACAAGAAAGCTACATTGGCTAGACGGGGAAACTTCTTAGTTAAGTACTTATTCTGCCAGTGCACAAGTAGAGGAGGTGCTGACATTGCCCACTACCTGGCGGCAGTGGGCGTAGGGTGGCGGTGTCAAGAGCCAAGAGGACCGAAAGGGACGAAGGAAGTATGGTGCCCTATGACATACCGTGGAGGAATATGAGATGAGATATTTTTAACATGTTGGAGTAGCGGCAGGGAACATGACTGGAGAATCTATCATAGATGCGCTCAACCTTGTTGGTTATACGGCACGCCTGGCTTAATTTTTTTCGTCCCGTTACAACCCACGGTCAAGTTTACTAGTCAGACTAAAAAACGTGACAAGGCACAGATATCAAGACAACACGATTGGTCCAGCAAGCATGTGCATATGTGCTGTCGCAATTTTTTCTATATTTATATATTTAGATGTATCTAGACACTATTTAATATCTAGATTCATTCAAATTTAGATAATTTTTTGACATCTATTTTGAGACAGAGTGAGAATAATAATCGTAGCGACTCTTCTAAAAAAATAAAAACACTTTTGCTTCGGTGACCCCCCTCCTTATCAAATTCGGACAACAGAAACTCGATACCGATTCGTTTCAAAGATCGTATGAACCCACCCGAAGCCTGTATGGTCCTCTTAGACGTATACTCACCGTACACGTATACTCACATGCCTGTGGGAGGCAGACATCGGGAGGTATATTGCAGCCGCAACAAAATTTTATAACGTGGCATGCAAAGGCATAGATCGCGATAACGGGAGGTGGGATCAGCCGGTAAGAACATGGAGTATACCTAGCTCGACCGAGTAAACCTATACGAAGGGGTAAATATCCTGAATATTGGTTTTGACCGGTCAAAATAAAACTGGCCCTTACAAATTTAAGTTTTAAGGGGGACACTGAAGCACACCTCAAAGAAAAAACACCCATCGGACATGCTACAAGATCGAGTACTTGGATTGTAAGCCTGTCAGGTTATATACCGTCAAACCCCTTCGCCTACGACGTACGAGCCCAAACGATTAGTTCTTCCTCGCCTCCTGTCGGCGCCACCGCCGATCTGCCTCGCCTTTGTGGCCTTCGGCCATGGAGGTGTGGTGGATCACGGCCCTCGTCGACGGGAAGGTTTCACCCCCTGTTTTGAGGACTCCGTTATTAGTTATCGGGGTCAAGTTTTGTAGGGGCGGCCCTTAGGTGGCGGTGGTGGCGCCTCATGCAATAAGGTAACCCGGTTTCAACCCCATCTCGTCAGCAACGTCGAGAAGCTTGTGGGAGTGGTGTGGTCTTCGAGAATTTCGTCTGGTTGTGAGGATCTTTGGATCATCAAGGAGTTTCATCAACAGTTCATCCTTCTTTCTTCATCTATGGGACGGACGTGGTCTTCTCGATCCATTTGGCGACTTCCCCTCCGCAACCAACAACGTCAGGCCGACTCAGGGAGGAGTGGTGGCACGCCATCGACAGGGTTTAGAGATGAAGGGCTTCTCAAGGATCTCGTTGTAATATTTGTTTTTCTTGCGGGTGCTTTATACTGTTCGTTTTTTAATGCACTGTTCTATTGGGAAAAAAAAGTTATATACCGTCAGCGCTGACCTCACATTTGTTAGCTAGATACAAGAAATCCAGCGAACCGCGAACAGGTGGCTTGATTAATAATTCAAGCACACTCTCATTTCATTGACTCATTCCAAGCTCGGCAATTTCTTCCCACGCTTCTATTTATGACTAAGAGCTAAATTACACGCAGAGACACACAAACACAGACACGAACTACCCTTGTCATGGCCGAAACCGAACTCCTGCCGCACCCGCATGGCGGTGGCGCCGGCGTGCGCCGCCACTTTCTACTCGTGGCCTACGGCATCCAGAGCCACCTCAACCCGTGTCGCGTTCTCGCGCGCAGGCTCGTGCAGCTCCACGACGCAGACGGTTCTGACCCCGTCCTGGCCACGCTCTCGTTCCCGTTGTTCACCCACCGCCGCATGTTCCCTTCGTCCGGCAACGGTGTGTTGGACGAGGAGGTCACAGACGGTGTCATCTCCTATGCCCCCTACTCCGATGGAGTCGACGACGGCACCATTGCTAGGGACGCCGATGGGAGGGCGCGCAGCCGCCGCGCGAGCTTCGAGAGCCTCTCGGCCGTCGTCGCGCGCCTCGCAAAACGCGGCCGGCCCGTTACGTGCATCGTGTGCAGCCTTGTGCTCCCCTGTGCACTGGACGTCGCCCGTGAGAACGCCATCCCCGTGGCCGTGTTCTGGATCCAGCCGGCCACCGTCCTCGCCGCCTACTACCACAACTTCCACGGCTACGGCGAGCTCATCGCGTCCCACGCCGGCGACCCCTCGTACGAGGTGGCCCTTCCAGGGCTGTGCCAGCCTCTCCGGATCCGAGATTTCCCGTCGTTCCTCGTCGACACAACCGGTGGCGAGGTGGGCAAGTTCGTCAACGACGCGTTCCGCGAACTGTTCGAGTTCATGGACGAACAGGGGCACGGCGCCAAGTTCCTCGTCAACACTTTCGACGAGCTGGAGCCGGCGGCACTTGCGGCCATGAGGCGGTACCTGGACGTGTTCGCCATCGGGCCCCTGGTGGGATCCTCGGCCGAGGCGCGGATCCACCTGTTTGACCACGCTGGCGCCGACCAGAAGAGGTACATGGAATGGCTCGGGACTCAGCCGGAGATGTCGGTGGTGTACATCTCGTTCGGCAGCATATGGACGTACAGCAAGCAACAGATGGAGGAGATCGCGCAGGGGCTGCGGCAGTGCGGCCGGCCGTACCTGCTCGTCGTGCGCAAGGACGGGCGGCAGGAGGACGTGAGCAGCTGCCTTGACGACGCCGTGCTGAAGGGGCAGGGCATGTTGGTGGAGTGGTGCGACCAGCCGGCCGTCCTGGCGCACCCGTCCGTGGGATGCTTCGTCACGCACTGCGGCTGGAACTCGACGCTGGAGGCCATGGCCCTGGGCGTGCCGGTCGTCGCGGTGCCGAGCATGTTCGACCAGCCGACGAACGCGTATTTAATAGAGGAGTGTGTGGCCGGCGTGAGGGGAGAGCGCAACGGCAATGGCGTCTTCGCCGGAGAGGAGTTCGGGAGGTGCGTTGAGTTGGTCATGGATGGTGGCACGAGGGCCGTGGAGATCAGGGAAGGAGTAGAGTCTCTGAAAGGGATGGCGCGAGAGGCGGCGGTCTCTGGCGGGCTGGCGGATAGAAATCTCCGAAGCTTCGTCACGGATACCACCATTCACCAACCAACCATGTCGTCCTCGATGTAGAAAATCTAGTGTCATCCGTAAAATCTGATGAAAATACAGCCCAAGCAGCGGATGGAATCGTGCAGTACCGTAGGGGGTGATTTTTTTTCTCCGCGACCACTTGACTGTAATCTGTCTCTCCGATGGACTCAGCTGCCTCTAATTAATCGTTGAGATGGATCGTGCCGACACAGGCCATTTTTTAAAATAATATGATTTATTTAATAAATTTCACAAATAATACATGAAATTTGAGAAATTACGAATCTAGCTCGGCGCCGGTGTTTGAAATACGGACCACACACTATCGGTGTTTGAAATGCCGACCACAACCTATCGGCATTTAAAATGCTAACCACAACCTATCAGTATTTGAAATACCAACCATACATGTCATCATCTAGTTTTTAACAAAGAAAAGAGAGCCCAGTCGGTAGTTCAAATGCCGATAGGTCTAGTCGGTATTTCAAATGCCGATACACTACTAGGAAAACAGCTATAGATAGAAGGACTATTTTGTGGCGCATATTAAGAACCATGAGCCACAGACAAAATTCAGTGGCAGAAATCATCCCTATTCTATGGCGCACGCAAACACAGAAAGTAGAACTTCTGATGCACCACAGAAAATGACGGAGGACCCCACCATAGAATCTGGTTGACCAACTTTCTGTGGCGCATATTGCTAAATGTGCCACAGATAACGTGTGTTCCTCTCAACCAAAAATAGGTGAAACTGATAAGTGACGCATTCTCAATACGCTCCACTGATAAGTGGCGCATTTTTCAATATGATCCACTAATAAGTTTTCAAAATTTCTCTTCCCACCCTCAGGTCGCCTTTTTAGATTCGCAAAAAATTAAAAACACTTCAAAAAATAAAATCCTTTGACATATATAGGTAGGTAATATGGTCTAATTTGTAGGAAAATTTAAAAATATGAATTTCAACTTTTTTTTGCAAAAAAAGTCATGGCACGGTAAAACGAGCATAACTTTTGCATATGATGTTAGAAAAAAAATTTAATCTACCAAAATGATCGTCTTGAAATTTCCTACTCGAATTCAACTATCAAAGGTTGTTCTATATTTTACAGAATCACCAAATTCAAAAAGAGTAAAAAGTTATGGCTGAAAGAAGAGTTTTGTTGAAAAAAGTAAAAAGGTGGGCCAAATTTTGTGGCGCATACTGACAATATGCGCCACTGAATTTTTGGACGGGGTTCGAAACTTGACTCCCGCCGGCTCCCCTGTTCCCCCTCTTTTATCCTTACTCCTTCTCTTCTCCTCCCTCCACTTCTCCTCTCCTTCTCCTCCATCCTCCTCTCCTCCAGACTTCTCCTCCCTCCTCCTTCTCCTCCATCTCCGGTCATAACCTCCTCCTCCTCCTCCTCCACCTCCACCTTCGACAATGGTCTCCTCCTCCTCCTCCTTCCCATCTTCTCCACCGGCGACCACCTCCCCACCTCCTCCTCTAGCGACCACCTCCCTACCTCCTCCTCCGGGGCCTCCTCATCCACCATCTCCGGCAACCCCCTGCTCCACCCTCCTCCTTCGGTGACCCCCACTTCTGTCTACGGACACAACCTCTGACAAAATTCCGGTGAAATTCTGGCGGCCGCGGTGGTGCTAGATTCAGATCTGGCCCGCCTTTTTTTTAATTTGAAATTTTTTTTGCCGCATATTGGCAATATGCGCCACAGAAATTTTAGATCTGGCCCGTCTTTTTTTTTGAAATTTGGAAAAAAAAATCTGTGACAATATGCGTCACCGCATATCAATATGCGCCACACAAATCTATATCAATGACGACATAACAGTGGTGCATCCCATATGCGTCACATAAATGCAAAATAGGTGCGCCACTGATAAGCTTTTTTCTAGTAGTGATAGGTATTGGTCGGTTTTTCAAACACTGACGCCGCGCTAGATCCGCAATTCCTCAAGTTCGTGTATTATTTATGAAATTTGTTAAATAAATCATATTATTTAAAACAGTGTTCCAAAAATGCAGCAAGGACCGCAACAAGTCGCCGTACACGCACGTCGTCGAAGAAGTGAGCTGACAGCACAAGGGGATAGGGACGAACACAGCGAATCTACCGGCGCCTTACAGAGTTGTATCCACCGTCCCACCGTGTTTTGAGATCCGAGCCTCTATTTAACTTCTTCATGTCTGGCACTATGGATGAGATTCCCTATATTTTTCAATGGATCCTGCCTTTTTAAATGTACCCAGTCACATGCTAACTACCTCACGCGCATGCAGAACAATAAAGAACCTTCGGCCCGCACTACATGCATACCTAGTCAGAAAACAGTTTTTGGAAGTGCAGTAATAATCCGCTTAGAAACATGTCCGTCTTGTTGTGTGGTGAAAATCCGCAAAATATTTACGCCTTGTTCAATGAAGCGGAGGTAGTACTTTTTAATTTGCCTTCTGATGACAGACAGACAGTTTACAATGTGAAAAAGTTCAAACTAATTAAAATTACTAATATTATAAAATAATAAAATTATGAATTATGACTATAATTATGAAATAATAAAATTAATAAATGTGACTGAAAAATATGAAAGGTGACGAAAAATTTGAAACGCGAATGAAATTTTGTTTTGATGTTTTCATGCCATTTTTGTTTTGTTTCATGGGTGTTATTTTGAAATAATACTAATTTTTGAAACAAATGAAACTAAATTTTTGAGATTGTACTATTTTCCGAAACTGTCCTAATTCAGTGTGTTTCAAATATATTCAATAAAACTTGATTCGATGAAAATACTTAACCAGTGAGTTGTATCGTTTTCTCAGTTCTATGTGCGTGTACGTGTACTGAGCACTAGCACATGGTGTTGTGTCCCGCAGATCCACGGTGTGGTACAACGAGGTTTTCTTCCCGCACGATATAATGTGAAGTTCAGTTTTGTCAGATGTAGTTCCGACCGCTAGATCTACATGAATGGGAAAGAAAATTATCTAATATGATTACTTATGATTATTTAAATTAGAAACGATAAAAGGAGTTACGAGTTTTCACATTGAATAAATTTAATTAGAAACTTACCGTGCAAATAGCAATTAGAAGGAAACAGACTATCTTTTTCCATTTAAATCTATTGAACATGGTTATGTGCTTTCATTTATTCTTAGGTGGTGGTTTCACATACATCTTTTTGTGGTTTTAATTATTTTAAATATGTTTTTGTAATTTCAATTTATTAAAACATGGTTTTGTGGTTTTATTTGTGTGTGGTTTTAATTTATTAAAACATGGTTTTGTGGTTATATGATTTAATTTGTTCTTGGGTGATGGTTTCAATTTGTTTAAATGTGGTTTTGTTATTCATTGTTGTTGGGTGGTGGTTTCAATTGTTTGAAACATTTTTTATGGTTTGAATTGTTTTAAACATGCTTCTATGGTTTCATTTGTTTTTGGTTGATGGTTTCAATTGGTTCATATATGTTTTTGTGTTTTAAATTATTTCAAATATGATTTTGTGGTTTCAAATTTTTGAAATATCGTTTTTAGTTTCATCAATGTGTGGTTTCAATTGTTTTGAAATATGCATGTGAGGTGCCAATTGATTCATATATGTTTCAACATGGTATGATATGGTTACAATGTTTTCAATAACGTTCAATTCGGTTTCAAAAAATTGATAAATACTTGCGATGTGGTTTCGAATTATTACAAGATGTTATTTGTGGTTTCAATTATTTCAAAAGGTGGTGGTTTCAATTAATTCAAACTAGTTTTGGTGGTTTTAATTATTTCAAACATGTTTGTGTGGTTTCAATTTAATGAAACATGGGTCTATGGTTTCATTTGTTTATGGTTTCAATTGTTTTGAAAAATACTTGTGGGGTTTCGCTTTGTTAGAGTAGGTTTTAGCACAGTTCAATGTGGTTTGAATGGTTTTGAAACAGGTTCAATTTGGTTTCAAAATATTGGTAAGAACTTGGCAAGTGGTTTCAAATGATTAAAACATAACATTTCTGGTTTCAATTGTTTGAAAAAAGTTTCTTGGGGTACCAAGAATGTTAATAAAACCTTGTGTGGTGGTTACGGTTGTTTCAAACACCTTCTTATGGTTTCAATTGTTTCAAAGATGCTTGTGCGGGTTCAATTTATTAAAACATTGTTCTATGGTTTTATTTGTTCTTGGGTGGTGGTTTCAATTGTTCTGAAACATGCTTGTGAGGTTTTTATTTGTTTGAAACATATTTTTTTGATCTGAATTGTTCGAAACGTGCTTGTGTCCTTTAGGTTATTTGAAACATCTTTTGGTGGTTTGAATTGTTTCAAACATGATTGTGTGGTTTTAATCTGTTGAAACATGGTTCTATGGTTTCATTTTCTGTTCGGTGGTTGACCAGGGGTTAACGCGTCAATGCACATGGATGATGGACTTGGGTTTGAGAAAGTGGGGAGCGCTGGAGGCATCAATCGGCTAACAAACAAGCACATCGGGGACACGAGGTTTACCCAGGTTCGGGTCCTCGGAAGGAACCCTACTCCTACTTGTCTTTTCTTGATTATAGATGCAATCGAGTATTATAGGGGTGCGCAGATGCAATCCGGCGTTGTATGAACTAGAGTTGCAGTAGTACCTCTCGCTGCCCCTCCTGACGTTTATATAGGAAGGCCTGGTCTCGATATAACAGGCCGAGTCGGTTACAGATTAGGATTTTTTTTCTTTTAAGTTTCCTATCTACACATTGTCATGTTCTCCAAGGAGTCGCATCTCTCTGGGCTTGGTCCACCCGAACCTTCCTGGGCTCCATTTTTACCGTGGGATCCTCTTGGGCTGAACCGTATAGGCTAATTTCGGATACCCGTAGGGCATACCCATTACGAAGCTACTAAGGTCCAAT
The DNA here is from genome assembly GCA_910589775.1 of Avena eriantha. Taxonomy (NCBI): domain Eukaryota; kingdom Viridiplantae; phylum Streptophyta; class Magnoliopsida; order Poales; family Poaceae; genus Avena; species Avena eriantha. Next base: position 445,698,427 of record OU342744.1, read on the forward strand.
CAAGATTCGGATGGCCCATTGTAGTTCGACTTCTTGAAGGACATGACGAAGTGTAGATAGAAATTTGAAGGGGAAACTCTAACTTGTAACCGACTTGACCTGCTACCCCGAGACCTAGCCTCTCTATATAAAGGCTAGGAGGGAGGCGGCAAGGAGGAAGAACTCATACACCCCGCATACACATCGCCAGATTGCATCTGCACACCCTTATAACTTTCGACGCCCTCATAATCAAGAGCGGACAAGTAGGAGTAGGGTCCTCTATGAGGCCTGAACCTGGGTAAAACCTCGTGTCACCCGTGTTCTTGTTTGCTAGCCGATCGATGCCTCTAGTGCTCCCTACTTCCTCGAACCTAAGTCCATCAATGATGGGCATTGATGAGTTAACCCCTCGTTAATTGGCGTTGTCTGTGGGAATCAGGAGTGCTGATGTTGCGGCTTCCTCGGCCCCATCAACTGCGATCTACGACTCCGCTGCAGCGAAGACTCGCCTCCTCTTAGGTGCCCTCGACTTCACTGTCCATGCACCGGTGACTCGCCCGGATTTCGAGTCCGTGGGTGACGGGATCGGCCTGGCGATCGAAAGCCTACGCTTCCATGTTGGTCAGCTTGGCATGCTTTTCCTCCTTGACCAGCCAAAGACCCCCGTGGTTGCTCTAGCATCGTGGTTCCCACCGCCAATCGGCACCCTGAGCAAACTCAACGCCTCGGCATCAGTCGAGGCACGGATGGAAACAACAGTTATGAGTCCGATCTGGGTGATCTGGCGATAGAGGATGGAGCCTACGGCTCCGGATCTGAAAGCTGCGGGAGCAATAGCTTCCCTAGCCACTACATGTGCACCGTCATCAACACCGGCGATGGAGGCACGACGAGGGATAACGCCAATGGCAGACCCACCAACAACGGGCCAACAAATCGGCCCCCTATCGTCGGCCCTGTCCAAGAAGATCAGCAGTCGCCTAACCTTGCGAGTGAATGCACCAACGAGTGGCAGCTGATTGAGCTCAACGAAGCTGAGTTGGCTCGCTATAAGGAGGCCGTACGGGGCAACCCCTACCACCAAACTCATCACAACAGATGCTGATGGGTTACCAATGGCTGCTCATGCAGGAATAGAACCGCTAGCAATATGTGATCGCTCAACTCGACGAGCGCAAAAGGGTGGCGAACGAATCAAGTCTCCGGCGAGCAGCGCTCTCTTCCATCGGAGGGTCCTCTTCCAAGGGCAATGACTATGCAGCCGCCAAAAGGCAGTCTCGGCTGGCCCAACTCAACGACAAGGAGCGAGATAAGGCCACTCGGGCATTCGAATTCTCGTTCATGACGGTGGATACACGGGGCAACGTGCTCCCAAAAACACCACAAGCGGCAGTAACAGTAGCCACCATCTACCTACTAAACAACCAGCCGCCAGCTGGGGATCCACGATCTGCCATGCACTGATCTACGATCGTGGGCCTAGGACTGGTTGAAGCGGTGCTCACCAAGGATCCAACGCTGGAGCCGAAGAAAATCAAGGCTCTAGCCAAGTACTACTCGCACTCCTCCAGCCATGATGAGCATGACCTGTCGTGGCGATGCCGCTCACGTCAACATGATTACGACTATGACACGCATGCTGACATCACACAACGCAAGGTCGACAAGTTGCACACAAGGCGCGCCTGCTCGACGAACTCGGAGGATGAAGGAACGGAGCTCTGCGGCGCCAGTTGCTTCAGCAGATCCATATGGCAAAGGCAAATGTCAAAAGGGTTCAAACTCCCGTTGGAGAACCCAAAATTCGACGGCCTCCAAGACCCGAAGATTTGGCTGGAGGACCACATCTCCTCCGTCAGGCTACATGGAGGAAACAAGAGAACGGCCATGCAGTGCCTCTAGCTGCAGCTGCAGGGCGCTGCCCGTGCATGGCTCAACAATCTCCCTCGCGGGTTAATCTGCAGCTGGGAAGAGCTGGTACATAACTTCGTGCAAAACTTCAAGGGCACTTACAAAAGGCCTGCATCAATCGAAGAGCTGAAGGCTTTCTATCAGAAGCCCGGTGGGCTACGATCCTACATTCAGAGGTGGTCCATCATCAAAAACTCCACAGAGGACATCTCCGAGGACCATGCAATCGATGCGTTCAATGGCAACGTATGCTGCAGAGAGCTCAGGGAGGAGCTAGGATGCTCAAAGCCGAAAACAATCGACCACCTGATGGAGATCACAAATAGGTGGGCCAATCGAGAGGACTCGATAAAAAATAACCGTGTCCACTTAGACGATGAGGACGACCTCGGCCGCAGACGCGACCGCCGAGGAAAACGTCGGATGTGCGGTTACGAAGACTGTGAAGAAGTCAACATGGTCGCAGCTTGCTATGCCGGTAGACGTGATGACAGCAACCGCAGAGAGGGTACCATAGTAGGAAAACCACGCAGGTATGGCAACGCCGTACCCACGACGAAGCTCCTAGAACTTCGATCTAGGACAAACTGTCTGGACCTTGCAACGTCCACTTCTACATCTACAAACATGACGGCAAGAAGAAGTCCAACCACCTCCTAAAGGACTGCCGCCAGTTCCTTAAGCTCCATGAAGGCCTCGCCTAGATGAATCGCGACGCGATAAATCAGGGTTACGGAGCTACCTCGGGTGCTACAGCTCATGGAGCACCACCACCACCGCCCGGACCACAACCACTTGCGGCTGCACCAGCCCAGAATAATAGAGGCGAACAATACCCATGACCGCTGGGGAACATGGGCATGATCCAAAAAGGACGCCCCTCCAATAGAGTACAAAAATCAATCACTCGCCAAATAAATCTGGCAGTCAACTCTCCACCTTCAACCACTGAGTACCTCAGTGGGTGCGAGTCCTGCATCACCTTCGACAAGCGCGATCATCCACGCAAGGTACCTCTCCCAGGCCATTATTCCCTGGTGCGCGAGGCGCAAATAGGTGGCTTTGAAATGAGTCGCGTCTTCATGGACGGCGAGAGCGACATCGACCTCATGTTCGCCAGGACCCTGTGTGCCATGCGGATCCCCCTCTTGTGCCTAGAAAACTCCGACACAACATTCCACAACATCGTCCCAGGGAAAGGTGTATACCCCTTGGGCAAAATCAACTTGGACGTCATCTTCGGCACGCTGGCAAACTTCCGGCAGGACTGCCTCGAATTCGAACTGGTCGACTGACACTCGTAGTACCATTGCATCCTCGGACATGTTGTGTTTGCGAGGTTCATGGCGGTGCCACACTACGCCTATCTGCAGATGAAGATGCCGGGCCCCAATGACATTAATACTGTCAGCGGAAGCTTCAAGTGGTCAGACAGCTACGACATGGAATTCAACAGAAATTCCCAGTCTTTCGGCATGCAAGATGAACGGACGGGGCTGAAGGAGTCAACGGACAACAGTATACCTCCTACGAGTAAGCCAAACGCACCTGACCAGTGATGTCTACGCACTTCTATTCTTGTAGACAGTTGTTGGGCCTCCAAGTGCAGAGGTTTGTAGAACATCAGCAAGTTTTCCTTAAGTGGATCACCCAAGGTTTATCGAACTCAGGGAGGAAGTGGTCAAACATATTCCCTCTCAAGCAACCCTGCAATCAAGATACAAGAAGTCTCTTGTGTCCCCAACACACCCAATACACTTGTCAGGTGTATAAGTGCACTAGTTCGATGAAGAGATAGTGAAATACAAGTATTATGGATATAAGACAACGGTGCCAGAAAATAGCTTGATGGCGTGAAAGAGACTAAAGGCAAACTGAAATAAAGATGGCAGTAAGCAAACATGTAACAGATCTAGTTGCAAACAAAGTTTTAATGCTTAGAAACAAGGCCTAGGGATCATACTTTCACTAGTGAACACTCACATATAAATATCTTCTCTTTATGATACTACTCTAAACTACTCTCCGGTTGGACACTCTAATCCATGGTAGGGCTATAACAACACACCTCAAAGTTCGCTTTCCCCATCTAGATAACCCCACACTGTCACCTTGAGCTCTATATGGTTCCAACAAACACCACAATTTCATAGAAACATCCAACTCCAAATATAACTCATAACAAGTAATTGTAATCTCTAGCCTAAGTGCCACCATGGTGTGCATGCTATCACTTTCACACACATGGGGAGAGCAGAGATCTATTAAAGCACTTGAGTAGCAAGGTAGATCTACTTGATTACAAAGCTCATGATCACAATATGATCATGCATAGAGAGAGAGATGAACACATAGCTACTGGTAAAACCCTTAGCCTCGAGGAAGAACTACTCCCTCATCATCATGGGAATCAGCAACGGTGATAGAGATGGTGGTGGAGATCGATGGAGATGGCTCCGGGGGCACTTCCCCATCCCGGCAGGGTGCCGGAACAGAGACCTTATGTCCCCCGAATCTCCCCTTCGGTGGCGGCGGTGCTGTGGAACTTTTCATGACTAGAGGCTGTTCCATCTAGGGTTTTCATCCCGGGGGCTTCTTATAGGCGAAGGGGCAAGGTCGGTGGCCGGCCAGGGGGCCCACACCATGCCCTGGCATGGCCTAGGGCTGCCCGCGCCAAGGGGGGTGTGGCCGCCCTGTGGCCCCCCTTCATCTCTCCTTCGGACTCCATGTGTCTTCTGGTCAAATATTGACTTTGGCTTTTGTCCCGTCCAATTCTGAGAATATTTATTTTCTGACTTTCCTGGAACCAAAAACAGCAGAAAATAGGCAGCTGGCACCGTGGCATCTTATTAATAGGTTACTCCAAGAATGTGTATAAAAATACTCCAAAGTGCGGACAAAACATAAGAAAGTAGATATAAAACAAGCATGGAACATCAAAAATTATAGATACGTTTGCAACATATCAACCAGTCCTTCGAATCATCTGTTTGTAGCGTGGTTTTCGCTTAGACGTAGCCTGATGTACCGAGAACAACTTCCATGTTGGGGACTCTGCCGGAGGAGGTCTAAATCAACGATAAGATACATAGGATCAGGGGGTGCTACTGCTGTCGATGTGGGCATGCGCATGCATGCTGCTGTATGCACGTGTGGCGAGCGTCAGAGCAGTTTGGCGGTGTCGGCACAGTAGCTCCGGCGAGGCTAGGATGCGGGAGATGGTGCAGGGCACCTCAGCGCACACAAGGACGATTGTGAAGGTGCGCCGAGGTGCCCTGCACCATCCTCAACCATCTCCCGCGTCCTAGCCTCGCTGGAGCTATCGTGCCGACACCGCCACACCGCTTTGACACTCGCCACACGCGCGTACAGCAGCATGCACGCGTACGCCCGCATCAACAGCAGTAGCACCTCCTGATCCTATGTATCTTATCATTGATCTAGACCTCCTCCGGCAGAGTCCCCAACATGGAAGTTGTTCTCGGTACATCAGGCTACATCTAAGCGAAACCACGCTACAAACTGATTCCTAGATCGCCCACATCTAAGCGAAAACCACGCTAGAAACTAATTCCTAGAGCGCCCACGCTATACGGGTTTCATGCATCCTTATAGCAAAGCAAAATTATTGTAAACATGGATGATTCAAATGAGTAAACTTTATTCCATGTCATGTAATCAACTCATAGGATTGCCTTTGAACAATAAAGTATAATCATGTAAAATTGAGAGTGTGAGACTTGTCATGAAAAGCATATACACTAGAGTATCTCAATTCTCCCACATTAATAAATCAAGACTTTTCAAGTACTACTTTGCCATTCACTGCCTTCAAGAATTTCAGTTCTTATGTAATTGAGAGCATGCGAAAAAATTATTAGTTTATTGGGCTGTGATGGACACTCGTGGCATTACTAAGGTTTTTGTTCCTTTTGCACAATGATTACTCATATCATCCAGAGGAGTGATTCCATCATGAACACAACTACCCGGGAGTGCCAAGAATCTTACCCATTATAGCATTGCCGCTACATATGTTTAATCAACTCACAGCAAAAATCTAGGAGTTTCCTCCATGAAGATCGTTCGTAGGCTAGCGGAGTTGTTGGCATCCACGAAGTTTGACACGCATAAAGCTATATCATTCTTATGATTAACAAGTCAAACTTTGGCATGCTCAAAAAAACCGCTAAACATTAATTCAGTCGAACAAATCCTTTTAAAGAGAGCTATCAAGTCAATCATTATATTCCGTGGTGTTGAGTGTCTCTAGAAATAAGCCTTCAATACTAAACACTACAACATGCAAGCCTTCGATTGTGAGACTTTTTCTTATTACAATTGTTTAGCAAATTTTTAGGCAAGAGTTGGTTAACTACAAGAGCTAGAACAAAACATACCCAACTAAATACCCATGCAAAAAAACTTTAGTACAATATAAAGACTCACTCCACCAATATAATATCTCAACATTTACTACTAACTAGCATGGGTTTCTCAAACTTCAAAAGTGGGGAGTCATAAGGCATACCTCTCATGTTTGGTTCCACTTCTCTCTTCCTTTTTGATTCGCTTCTTGGAAACTCAAAGTCAATCACTCTTCCTGCAAATACATGAGAACCTCGAGGCGAAAAGAAAAGAAAGAGGGAAAATAAAGATAAATGGAGAAATCTTTTTTTGTTGTTTTTGAGAGGGGGAATTAAAGAATAGAAAATTGGCAGCAAAGTTTGGCTACAAAATCTCGAAAACAAATAGAAATAACTAAAGATAAAGTGTTGGGGAAACCAACACGAGTGCTTATAAACTCGAATTAAAAACATAACCTCGAAATAAATAAAAGCAAATGAATGCCAAATAAAGATAAATGAGGAATCTTCCCCAAGCTTAAGCTTTTGCAAGCCCTTCAAATCATTGTGGTGGCGGGAAAAAGTCGTTACTCTAGTTCACAAATTGTGTTGATAAATTACTAGTTGTTCCTCAGAGGTTCAAGAAGAGGTTATGCATCCTCTTCACAGTCCCTCTAAGTTCTTGGAAGTCTTGGTATATAGCAAACCAGGTTGGTGGTTGCTCCTCTTGATAAGGAACTTCTTGCTCCTCTTCTTGGTCCTCATCTTCATCCGGAATCTCCTCCTCGGGTTGGTGTTGCTCAACCTGCAAGTCATATAGCAAACGTCCTTCCTCGATAGAGAAAATACCATTAGGTATATGAGCGGGTAGAGATGCCCAGCTCCAGCAATATGCAAGGAATAAACACCACCTCTCCTAGTGAGCATTCCACAAGCCTTTAAAGTAGAGAAACCAACACGTCGCTCACCTAGCACAGGTTGCAACTCACCTAGGTCGATGCCTAGGGCAATGGCAAGCACAGTGATGACGCCTCCTCCTATGATGGGTCCTTGACTTTGGGAGGATTGGTGCTCAAGGTAACGCACAAGGATTGCGCCCAAGTTGAGTGACAAGTCACAGTTGTTGTAAGAAGCTTTTGCATGGACTAAGATGTCCTCCTCATTGAGTCTGATGAACTCATTTCATGCCTGCAAGGTGTTAGCAATAACATAGAACAAATAGCGAATTGCAGGATGTTGAATATTCTTCCCCTTGCTAAGCTCATTCCATTATAATATTGTTCCGGGGAAGGGTCTAAGCCAGTAAAGGATGTGCGCAAGTCATTATCATTATTTTTTGTAAAGTTAAAGCATGCACACCATTCATCTAGTGATAAAGTGTAATTGTTGTTCATAAGTCGGAAAGAAATCGTGTCCTCTACATGCCATAGTTTAATGGTGCTTTGTAAAGAACTTAGAAATTCAAGAGTTAACCGGCGATAAGTAGGCACATCATTGAATAGAAAGTTTTGCAGGCCAACCCTATTGCAAAGTAAATTGAAGTCATTAGAAATACCGAGTTGGTTCAATATAGTAGGGCAAGCCCACTTGGTGGCCTTCACTTCTCGGTTCTTGATCTTGTTGATGCGATCATGTTGGAGCTCATTCCTGAACCGTATCCCCATGTGTTCTTGAGCGAAAGCCCGAGAAGCGCTAGCGGCGGCATGATCACGAGTTTGGATCCTTGTGTTCATCATCGTAGTTCACTTGTGTGCGAGGAAATCGAACGAAATTGAGTAGAGAGGAAGATCCCTTGAGGTTTTGAGAGAGTTTGAAGGTAGAAGAGAGAAAAAGGATTGAGGTTTTGGGGTTGGAGGTACCTCCTGTGGCGTTTTTGTGGTCGGACGCAACTATACGGGCAAACTATATGGCCGGAACAATGTGTTCATGCCGTATAGTTGGCTTGCTATCACAATTTTAGGGTTTCCACCTAGCGGCGCAGCTATACGACTAGAATTATATGGCCGGGACAATTTGTTCCTGCCGTATAGTTGGTCGTCAAACCCTCTGTACCTAGAAAAGAAATTGTACGAAAGCATCGATATCTATACGACTGGAACTATACGTCCAGAATTTTTATTCCCGCCGTATAGTTGGTCGTTAAACCTTGAGGACTTATAAAAGAAAAATTGTCAATGAAAAAAATATCTATAAGGCCAAAACTATACGGCCGGAATTTTTACTCCTACCGTATAGTTGGTCATTAAACCTTTTGTATTCATCAAAAAAATTCTGTTTCTTTGAGAATTCTTTCTTATCCTGAAACTTAGCGAAACACCTTGTGTTTGATAGAAAAATGACAGTAAATATTGTCGACCAACATCAGCATGTATTAAGCAAGATTTTTAGTACTATCGAACTTCTTCTCCTCAATTGCAGCTTTCTAGCACTCTTTATTAAACATAAACTTAAACTAAAACTTAAAAACTTAACTCAAACCTTTATTTCACATGGGTTGCCTCCCATGAAGCGCTCTTTTATAGTCAATAGCTTGACCTCAATGTTGCTCACTTATGCTAGATGAGTGAAACACCCACTCCAAAATAGTTGACCTTCAAAGTGATGGCCTCCTTTTCATCATGCTTGGCTTTCTTCTTCCTGGGGAAATTAATAACAAAAGGATCCTGCGAAGGCAATTGAAGCTTCATGTTCCCTTCATGTAGATTAATCAAAGCCTTAATAGTTCTTAAGAAAGGATGGACTAATACAATAGGAGCAGTAGCATCTTCAGGAATGTCAACAATAACAAAATCAATAAGAGCAGGATAGCCTTTAATGTACACTAAAGTATTCTCCTTAATTCGTGCAGCTTATTTGTAGGTAGAATCTGCAAGATGTAATTTTAACTTGGTGATTTCAAAAGAGCCAAGATTTAACTTATTAAAAAGACTTTTTGGAATTGTTGAGACGCTTGCACCTAGATCACAAAGTGCAGCTATCTCATTGGTCCCAATTTTAATCTTAATAGTAGGCTCAAATATATCATCAATCTTCATAGGTAATTTTTCAGCAATTTTCTTATATTCTTCCTCAAGCTCACGTACCTTTAATGCTACCTAATTAACAAAGTGTTGGTACATAGCTTCCTCATTTCCTTCACTTACCAGAATCTTGATATTGATCCTTTTTACAAGATCTTCAATGGTGTAATTTGGTGAAGGAGCATTTCTATAATCGAGTTCTTCAGGCTCCTCCCTTTGGATTCTTACCATCTTGAGGTCTTCAACAGGATTGGGCTCAGCTTTACCTGCAAATTTAGCTAGAATGAGAATTTGACTCTCGGTTATCTTACCTAGATGTGCCTCAACAATCCTCGTTCTTTCTTGGAGGGCCTGCAAATCATTCATCAAACTTACAACTTGGTGAGATAATTTACCAAGCATAGCATCAAAGTTCTCCGTTATTTTAACAAGAATATTGTTTTGCTCGTTTTGTGAGTCTATAAAAGACTTAAGTGTTTCTTGGAGACTACCATTACTAGTTCCCATATTATTATTAGAGTTACCTACAGGACTAGAATAATGTTTCTGAAAATTAGGATTATAATTCTTCTTCCAAGCAGGGTTATAATCATTACGAGCTATGAAGTCTATTTCTTCAGTATTTGATTCAGGGATAGCTCTTACCTGACTTTCCTTACCTTTTACGGCTAATATGAGCTCATCCAACTTAGCTTTGAGTTCTTCATTTTCATGTGGTGAGACAGAGTTCACCTTCTTCATGTTCAATCTATCCACATGCCATTGGGCATGGTTGTCTTGCATATTGTCTAGCAGCTTCTTTGCTTCGGTATATGTTTACCCATAAATGTTCCTCCAGCTACAGTATCGAGCCTAAACTTAGACACAGGGTTAAGAGCTTATAAAGTAAATGGAGAATTAACCAGTCTTCCATCCCATGACTGGGACAGTTTCTCATGCATTCTTTCATCCTCTCCCATGCAAGCACTAGTGGCTCACGCTCTTCCTATCTAAAACCAGTAATATTAGATCTTAGTTGCATAGTCTTTGCAGGTGGGAAAATTTAGTCATAAATAAAGAAGTACATTCCACCCATGATGTAATAGTATTTCTAGGCAAAGATAGCAACCATTCTTTTGCTCTTCCTCTAAGAGAGAAAGGAAATAAGAGCAATTTGACCGCATCAGGGTTAACATCTTTTATGCGCATCACATATTTCAGTGAAAGCATCCAAGTGCATACCTATGTCCTCAACAGCAGAGCCTCCAAATTGATTATGTTGAACCAAACTTAAATAGTGGAGCTTAATTTCATAATCATCAGCAACAATTGGTGGCTGGGTAATAGGAGTATGCAAATAATCATTGTTGGGAGTTGCAAACTCCCCAAGCTAACTTTCAACCATATTTCCTATGTTTTTGGGTTTTCTTAAACAAAGACTTATGATAGTAAAAACAAGAATTTAAAGACTAACTATTTTTTTGGTTTTTCAAATATAGACTGAAAGCAAACTAAAAATTAAAAACAAGAATTAAAACTAGCAAGGTTCCTACTGACCTCACCAGGGTAGCTATTGCTTCCCCGACACCGGTGCCAGAAAAAGGGATGATACCTTCGATCCGGATTACGGATGTAGTATAGCTATTTTTCCCTAGTAGACCTAGGTTTATCGAATCCTCGGGAAGAAGAAAGCATAGTGAATTTACTTTAACGGACCTTTAAAGGTTGAAGCTATTTTTCCCTAGTAGACTTAGGCAAACTAGGTATCAAGTGGCAAAGGGAATGGGAAACAATGTTAAAGGTTGAAGCGATAAGATTCGTGAAATGCACGGGGGTCATCATGGGCATCCAGGTCCCGTTGATGATAATTGATACGAGAGAGGTCTCGATCATATCCAAAGTGTTTCTGAACCAAAGGGTGTCATGCTTAATGGTGGGGATGCATAGGGATTGATACGGCACCGTGGGAGAAATGAGAAAGAGAAACCGAAATAGTTTCGTGTAACACCCGATGTTGATCGGAGGGGTCCGGAAGGAGTTCCGAAGTAAAGTAATATAAAAACATATGTATTTTATATTAATTGTTTGAATTAATATTAAAATGTATATTTTTATTTTATTTTAATAGGCAGCCCAATGCTAATGGGCCTCACCCGGAGGGGAGGCCCAAAGGGGCAAGGCGCCTTAGGGAGGAGGGCTAGTCGGCCAAGCCCTAGTGGGCTCCCCACATGGGGCCCACCTAGGCCGGCGGCTCCACCTTGGTGGCCGGCGGCAATGGGAATAGTCCCACACCGCCTGGTCCTTGGGTGCCGCCCCTCCCCTCCCACTATATATAGGGGTCACCCCTCCCCTTGGAAATAATCTCATTCTCTCTTCTTGCTCTCTCATTTACTTTGAGGGTTTCTCCATAATATTGGAGAGTACCACGGGGGTTTTGAGTTCTCCACCTTCACACTACCGTCATGTAATCTTCGGTCCGCCATCTTTCTTCTCCTGCTGCTCGGATGGATCGGAGCCCGGGAGACGTCGCCTACATCGAACGTGTGTACAAATTCGGAGGCACCATACTTGGGGTGCTTGGAGCTGCTCGTCTTCATCAACATACGCCTTCTTCTGTAAGGCATTCCTCAGTCTTGAAGGGTATGAATACCTTCTTCCTTTTCTATTACTTATGTCTACATAGTATAGATCCTGGGATTAGTGTTCGCGTAGTTAGAATTTTTTGTTTTCTGCTCCGGAACCCAACAGTGGTATCAGAGCGGGTCTATGGGTAGGCATGTCGTACGTATAGAACACATAGCGATATGTGGGAATTTATTTTCTAGTTGCTATCCTATTTTGTGTACTTGTTCAGATCGCGACACTGTTTGATGAAGCGACCCCCAACCGACATTACGTGGTGATTCACGAGACTTGTCCACAAGTAAGTGGATTTGGAGGGTGTCTGTCTCTCTGCGGTAGTTGATATGACATTTGCAATAGAGGGTCATGAAAAGGGAAGAAAAACAGCAATCATTCAATCTATGTTGTGGATCTACGTTCATAGGTGAGAACGGGTTCTACCGCAAAAGCCCTAAAGCCGCGTAAAACTTGCAATAGATAAAGTAGAGGTGTCTAACTTTATTTTTCATTTGCGTGTGTCATGACATGGTAATGGTAAGTTTATGAAAGTTTTCATTGGAGCTCTCGATGGCGATTAAGACACTGCAACCATGTCATGGCACCATACCTTTTGAAGTATTTCTTTTGCATCTTATTATGCTAGTGTATTAGGATATATGACAGTAGCATAATAGGATGATACCTCACATAATTCCAATTATAGTATTCCCCTTGTGTGTGCACCACCAAGAAAGTTCTCCATGATGAGGTAGGCCATGACGACTGGGTGTCAGACATATCTGCATTCGCATACGATGGGTGTAATCCATGTTGCACTGCAATACACGCAAGTTAGAATTGGCGAGTCTAGCATGTGTAGACATGGCCTCAGAATGCAAGAGCCGGAAAGGTCGAGCATCAATCACATGAGATGAGATTGACATTGAGAATGTCTACCTTTGAAACTGCACTGCCGGCCGTGATGATCGGGGGTGGTGTAGCGGATTGGGATCGTGTGATCACCAACCGAATTAAGGGATGTTTGTTTGAGTGGGAGTTCCTTTTGTTTTAGTTTAACAACATAAATTAAAACTTGAACTCAATATTATGAACATGGTCTAAACACTTTGCAAATCCATTATAGATTTCTCGCCCACCCACCTTCAACCTTAGCACGTTCCTAGCGAAGGACAAGATGAAAACTGATGGAACCAACTTCACCACATGGTTCCGCAGTCTAAGGATCCTCCTAGTTCCCTACAAGTTGACTTATGTCATCAAGGCTGCGCTCCCTGCCAATGCAGATTCTTTCTCTGAGGACAAAAAGAATGTCTGGCAGTCCAAGGTAGATGATCTCTCCCTCATCCAGAGTGGAACTGTAACACCCTAGCATTAGAGCTTAGAAATAAGCTGAACACAGGTGTGTGCATTGCATTCATGCATAGAAAATCCGGATAATTTTCGCGCTTTTAAATAGAACTTGTCAAAGTGATTGAAGCTTCTCTTAACTTGGTGGAACTGAAGTAGATCATCAAGTTGACTGCGATAAGTTTCAATATGACCTTTGCTCAAACCTTATATTTGGGTAATATAGTTTGATCTAAGGGTAGATCAAATGTAATAAAACTACGTCACAACACACTACTTAATAGGGAGTACTTGATCTTCTAGAGATCATTACATGGTATTCCATACCATAACTCAAGGATGAATCCTTAATCTTCTAAAGATGATATCAAGGTATTACCTATAACAAACCTTGAGTACCAAGTTAAGTATGTAACTTAAGTAAAGAAAACTTTATAAATAAGTCTTGATACACTTGATTACCATAGTGATACCTACCATGGGTATCATGGTAGTCCTTTAATATCGATTCTTATCACAAAGGAAGTATAATGGAAGATAAGCCAAGACCAGGCATCTCATACCTTAGTGTCATGTTAATAGTTGATAATCCTATTTAACCAAGTCCTAGTGTCAGTGGATCATCACTACTGAGTGACCAATTCTTGACCTAGCACTTGTTAACCTTTAACTTTGACCTGTTATATTAACCTTCCAAAGGCCTGAAGTAATTTAATAAGAAGGAGGAACTAGATATTGTTGAGTGTACCAGCATCAATAGAATGTGATCCTAGTGGAGATCAAACCATTGGATGTTGGAGGAGTTAACTCACTCATGAGTTAACTAGAAGAAGTATTTAAACCAAGAGTTTAGATAGTAATTATGGAGATACAAGGAAGCTAGTAGTATGAGAATATCCAATGATAATCTTGTTAAGTCAAGTAGGTATAAACTTAAAAGTAAGTTTCCTTAACAAGATAACTCTTATATAGAGATAGGTACAATTCTATTATTTAGTGTCAATGGATCTTGATGAAACAATTATAAGCTCAAGCTAAGCATGATCAAGGATTGGTGATCATCATTCCCAAGTCGATTGAGGGTGGAGTTAGTAATAGCTACATTGATAGGTGCATCGAGGGTAGTTAATTAAGAGGAGTTATCTACTAGGAGTAAGACTGGAATAATGTTGAAGTGGCATAACCATGTCATCATATGATGATGGATGTGGTGGAGTCAGATGATTATCTCATTCAGGAAGATTTTAAGAGAGATATCTAGAGTATATTTAGGAAAGGAATTCCTTATCTCAAGATAAGCTTAGTGAAGTATTGAGGTAAGAATTCTTTAGAAACCTTTAGCTAGTTACACATGTAGATGTGACAAGACCCATGTCTATTTCATCATTCAAAACCCTAGAATCAAATGGATAGGGAAACTATTTCCTATACTAGGTAACCATTGGATAACATCTCTTGGATAAGTGAAACTTTCTAAAAGATAATTAGAGAATGAAATGAATGTTTATAGATGGAAGCTTTGGTTTGCTTTATTGTCTCAAAACCCATATACCTATATTTGAATAAACCTTAGTATGCTCTACCAATGATTGTTATTGATTCCTAATGACCTAACCAAGGTTGTTTTGTAGTAATTCTAATCTCTATAAATCAAGTAGAGTTGGATTTGGCAAATCACAAAATATGGAGGACCATGAAACTTATATCACCCTATTGTGATCCATAAGGATTAAAAATCTTATTAATGTATATATATGATTCTTTACGGAAGATAAGTAGTACTAAGATTTGGTACACATAGATGTCCATATTAAACCATCACAACTAAATTCTTTTAGTGGAAGGGAAAGTCATTTAAAAAAGATCTTATTATAAAGAGTAAACCATGGTGAGACCATGGTGGTGATCGTCATGTTCTTCTTGGTCGAATGCCCTACTAGATCAAGCCGAGGAGGTCCCTAATGACCGGATTGGTACCTCCGTCTCCAACACCGGTCACCGTCGATTTCCTTGATTCCGGCCGCGCCTGCCCTCACCATCACCACCACGACAATCGGGGTGAGTCACTGGTCCCTAGGGACATCTCCATCGTCTTCTTCTTCCTCTATGTTGGTCTCGCCACTAGCACCCGACACCGCCGGCGTAGCCATCGTGGTTGGCCATTTTACGGTGACCAAAAACGAGCGTAGCTAGTACCCTTAGATTCGCCTAGTTCTCCTGGTTTGAACCACACCAGCCAAGCCTGCCAAAACCCTCTAAATCCTCGCCGCCGTTCGCCGTCTGACCGTCTCTGGCGAAGTGACGTCACCGTGATGTCAGCTCTGTGTCATCACTCTTCCACCTCGTTGGTTTGACTGGTCCTTTCCCATGTGGAAAGTGACAAGGCTCCGGGCCCGTTTGTCATTGAACCTGGGTAGGATAGGATTAGTAACAAAAGACGTTTGACTGTTCTTTGCCTCGGTGGCATCTGATGTTTTCCTGACCCCACTGGTCAGTGATCGTGGCTTGTTTAGATCTGGGTGTAAAAAGCATTCCTTCGTCTAAAATTCAATAAGAAGTGAATAAGAAGTATAAATTTTAATATAAATAGATTTTAGGAATTTAAGAAAAGGATTAAATCTTAGAAATTGCCTATCTTTTATGTTATAATTCAGAAAAATGTATATAATATATCAAAATGCTTAGAAAAATAAAATCTATAATTTAACTTTATTATCTAATATTTTGGTGTTAATTAGTTCAAAAATTATTATTTAATAAAGATTTTATAAGTAATAATCCTTTAAAAATTCGTATTTTAATAGTGGTAAATGAGAAAGTATAAATAATATACCAAAATTCTTATAAAAAGAAAATCTACATTTACAAACTTGTTTAAATTATTTTTGTATCACTTAACTAATATTTACTATTTAATAAATATTTAATAAGTGATAAAGCTTATAAAAATCATATCTTATTATTTAAAAATCACAAAAATATCTATAATATACCAAAATGATCACAAAAATATAATCTAAACCTTAAAAGTGTCATATCTCATAATTGAAGTGAAATAAAAGGTAATGGTCCAATGAATCTTATTTAAACTCTTTTGTTTTGTTTTAATTCATTAAGAAAACATATAAATCTTTAATATTGCTTTTAGCATTATTTGTTTAGAGTCTAAAAGTGTAACAACATCATCAGTTGATGTCTAAATGAAGTTAACATAGGTTTAACTATTTTAAGAAATATTAAAAGTAATCTTTGCATACTTTGTCTAAAAAGCCCTAATTGATTAATAAACTTGCTTAACAAGTCTTTTAGATACCATGCCCATTTGAGTGCTTTTGTATTGCATGCTACTTATTGTATATACACATTGTCTCACACATTCACCAGCCTTAATAAGAAGCACAAGTGTAAAACAAGTATAAAAGTGCAACACATTCTAAAGATATCACCACAAGTGTCAACACCCGAATTTTTAATCGCAGATGCCTGTTATGTCATACATCGCAATCCCAGGATTACCATTTTTCCAAGACATAACAGATTGGATATGACAGTACATCATCCATTACAAACCATAATAAGGTCTTACACGAATAAAGGATATCATGACACAGTCTTAATACAACAAGCAGCGGAATAAATAATAAGCGTAGCGGTGGGGTCCATCTTCAAAGTCATAGGCAATGCTGACGATGGAAGATAGTCCTAGTTATCATAGCCGTCCTGCTGTCCTTCATCTTGGTAGTCTCCTTCATAGTCTGGCCACGGGAATAGTAAGGGACAAAAGCCATGAGTACTCTTTAAGTACTCGCAAACTATTACTAAGAAGTAAGGTAGTTCTAGTGGGATTGCTAACTCTAAGTTTATTTGTAAAGTTCAGTTTGAAACCTAAGCTGAGTTCAGAAACAAAGAAAGATAAAATAAAGTTCTAGAATCACTTAAGTTGGGAAGCTAGTGTCATAGCCACAACCCTGTTGTGGTCAAGTCAAGATTGATCATTCATTTCATAAGTTATTTTGAAAACATCTGACAACGGAACAGTATGGCCACTCCAATTGTCCATAACCGCGGATGCGGCTATTCGAATAGTTTGACACTCTATAGAGGTGGTACAGTTTCACCAAAAGATTCGATACATCTGTCAGGGATAACCCTGAATCATCATACTTAGTATGCAGATAATCAAACATAACCTTTCCTTTACACACCCTAGTATAAGCACCTCTCCTATGAGCATGGCCTCCCAACCATGACCATCTGTCATCTTGGGCACTGCATAGGTGGACAACATCGAGAGGTAGCCTCAGCTCAAACCTCTCCCGCGAGGGAACTAATACTAATGCATATAAACTTCTAGCTAAGCCTTACCCAATTCAGGTATTGTGGTTATACGGTAAAATTGTAATGGTATCGCATCCAAACCCAACCATTAGTTTTATAAAAGGGCTAAGGCTCATGCCTCAACATTTTCATCATCATAAACCATTTGTGTTCCTCAACACATGTCAAAACATCTCAATAGAATGACTCATCATTCCAAGGTTTCATAAATCATTTTCACCAAGTACCCCATCTAAAGTGAATCAAGGTTTGATTTAGCTCTAAACTACTAAGTTAAGAGTGTTCACTAATGTGGGATGGTAGGATCAATCTCATGCTGTAGAATGACATCTAAGTATAACTAGATAGGTCAAGTTTTATACTCTTTATGCTACCTTTAAATCTAGTAAAGGACTTTGGTAAAGTAAAGAAAGGTAAAGCTTGGAATTAAAACTTGGAGTAGGTATAAGTCAACATGGTATAACCAAAGCATGCCTAATGCATCTTGCTTAGGTTATATAGCTAGCAAGGGTTAGCTTGCATTATTAATGGTGGCTTGCTAGTATAATACTTGCAAGTGTTAGCTTTCCTTGGGTAGTGCAGTGGTTGAAGTTTTCTTCCTCCTCCTCTTGGTAGAATCCCTCCTCATCGAAAGCTTGGTCGGTACTATCGCCTATAAATACATACGGAGTACACAATCACCAAACAATACTTAACTAGTCTACTTAGCACACTAAGGCACACATTTGATGATCTACTATCATCATAAGCATCACAAGGTTTTATTAACTAGATTCATTCTTCTTATTTGAGAAAAGTAATTTCTACTCATTGAAATTAACTAAGATTTAATATTCTCCAATTAAAATATGGGATCATGTGGACCCAGGTCATCACAAAATATTCTAACATATGGGAATGTGATTTAAAGGTTGGATCACATTTTAATAAATTTAGGTTTAACAATTAATGATTTAAAGTGACTAGAAATGCCTATATAGCATTATTTTGGTACTAGTCCAAAGTCACTGCATGTAAACCTTAATATTATTACATATTCAGATAGGTATGGTTAAATGTGATTTTTGAGAGTTGGAATAAACTCAAAAGCTATTATGGTTGATTTTATAAAAATGTTTGAATGTGCAAATGCTTCTGTCTTGTTATTTTTACTAGGAGAGATCTCTAACTCTAAATGAATTAAATCCAACTGTCTTGGATAGATCTTTTCAGAAGCTTTCCAACAAAATTGGAATCACTCAATTTGGTTTAGTAAATCTCCCTGAATTGATTTTTAAACTAAGGGACAGAATTGAGTTTAAACCTAAATAGAAAAATCTTGATTTGAACTACTGGGTCAGCACGGGAAATGAAATGTGCCGGCCCACTGACGCTCAGCGACGCAGAGGGTAACTGACAGGTTGGTCCCCCTTGTCAGTGAAACTTAAAACCCAAAACGGTATCTAGCGATCTGGGCCACACGATTATAACGCGGATCAACGATTCACAGTCGTCGTCGACGACGAACTGGTCGCCGGTAAGACCGAACCCTAAACGAACAATGGGGGTCTACTGGGGATGTACCAGGGCTCCAACTAGTGTAGCAAGGCGGGCGATTGAATTGGATGACAACGGCGGACTCAGGCGAGGTCACGACAGGGGCTGCGGTGGACGGAATCGATGGCAGTGTCTCCTCCTCTATAGCGGGCTCCTCCGGTGCAATTCTGGCGAACTATGGCTCGAGCGGCTCTGGCGAGAGAGGGGAAATGTTCAGGGGAGAGAGGGAAGTGGAATGGTGTGAGGAATTCGTGCTGGGGAGGCCTGCTTATATAGGCGCGACGGTGAGACCAAGAGGGCGACGACAAGCTCGTCGGTGACGATGATACAGGGTGCTATCGGCATGGGTGGCGTAGGCGGACGGTGGCTTGCCTCATGGCGGTGCTCTACGGATTTATGGCGCAGCTAGGGGTGGTGGCATTTGGTTAGGAGCGTCGTGCGCTCTAGGAGACAGAGGCGGTGCTCGACGCGGCGCTTGGCGACTGTGGGTCGCGCGGCGGTGCACGGCCATGTCTGGTGGGGTGCTGGGGTCGAGGTGGGGTGGCGTGCGTGGTATGGGGTCAAGGCGCGGTCTGCTGCGTGCTAGCGGCAATCGCGCTCTGGCGCGCTCTGGCTGGCTCACAGAGAGAAAGGGCGGCGCTGCTGGGGAGTGGTCCAGGGGCTGCGGTTGATCGAGGGGTGGACCGTGGGCGGCGGTAGGGTTGGGCGGAGCTAGAGGGCACGCTGGAATGGCGTGGCTTGGTCCCTGGCGCGTTGCCCGCTTCTGGCCAGCTGTGACCATAAAGTGGCGGCGCTCCACTGCTGCTCCAGGCTTAGGGGTAGGCCGGTGGGGTTTTGTTAGAGCTGGGAGGGACAGGGGAACCAAATGAGGGCCAAACACTCGACAAAGCATTGATCTACACACAGTAATAGTTATGCAGAATTTTTGTGCATGCCACCTGTTCGACACAATGGCCACATGAACAAAATATTTGAGTTTTGGGATGATTTTTGTGGAGTGATGTCACTTATGCTTAAGCTTTTAGGTGTGCTTGGGTTTTTGAAATGGAGTTAATTTGAGTGGTTTTTCAATTGGTGTGATCTATACATATGAACTACATTCAATTTTCAATTGTCATTTAAATTTAGTGTTTGAAAGTTTTTGGGATGAAACAAAGTGGGCCTTGGTACATCACTACTTGTACTAGCAAGGGGTGCAAAGAACCACAATTGTTTCTGTTAAGATGTGAGTTCTAGGAATAGCCAAAGTAGGCTAGTTAGTTAAAATGGCACAAATAACCATTTCCTTATTTTATTCTTTTTGATTTCTTTTTGTTTGGCATTTGTTTGGGAATGATCTAGATGATGTTTAATTCACCTTAGAATCATTTTACAATCAATGGATCACTTAAACATGGCATTTCAAACAACTCCTATTTTAAATGATGACACATATTAATGCTTGATCATTTTTAAATAGAAAAGTTTTTTGTTAACTCTAAATTGGGTAGATTTGATCTTGATTAACTTTGGATTAAGTTTTGGGATGTTACAAACCTTCCCCCTTAAACAAAATCTCGTCCCGAGATTTACGAAAGAAAACTAGGAACTAAAGAGATCTGGGAACTCTGTCCTAATGTAATCTTCTCGCTCCTAGGGGCTTCCTCTTCGGTATGGTTGCTCCATTGAATCTTGAGAAATTTGATACTCCTCGTCCTGGTGGTTCTGCAGGCTTCCTCCAAGATACGGATGGGCACTTCACGATACGTTAGATCCTTGTTGATCTCAACGGCTCGGTGATCGATGTTCTTAAATACTTCAGTCTTCTCCGGCACTTCTAAGAATTTGCGAAGTAACGATATATGGAACACATTGTGGATGGCAGACATCTCTTCGGGCAGTTCCAGTTGATACGATACTTCTCCTCGGCGATTCAGAATCTTGAAAGGCCCGATATATCTGGGGGCTAACTTTCCTTTCAGACTAAAACGTTGCATTCCCTTCAATGGTGAAACCTTGTGATATAAAAAATTTCCGACATTGAAAGTCAGGTCTCTCCTTCTCTTGTCAGCATAACTCTTTTGTCTGGATTGGGTGGTCTTGAGGTGCTCACGGACTTTGTGAACCTTTTCGTCAGCTTCTCAGAGAATGTCGGGTCTGAAGATCTGACTCTCTCCTACTTGCGACCAATTCAAAGGGGTACGACACTTTCTTCCGTATAGGGACTCAAATGGTGCCATTTGCAAACTAGCTTGGTAACTGTTGTTATATGAGAATTCTGCGAAAGGCAGGCAGTCTTCCCATTTTGATCCGTATTCCAACACACAAGCTCTCAACATATCCTCTAGGATTTGGTTGACTCTCTCAGTCTGTCCATCGGTTTGCGGGTGATAAGTGGTGCTGAAGTTTAACTTGGTTCCTAAACCTTCTTGGACTTTTTGCCAAAATCTCGAGGTAAATTGAGTTCCTCGATCTGATACTATGGTCTTGGGGGTTCCATGCAGACTAACAATTCTAGAAATGTACAACTCCGCTAGCTTTGAACTCTGGTAGGTTGTCTTGATAGGTATAAAATGAGCTACCTTGGTCAATCTATCAACGATGACCCAGATTGAATCATTTCCCCTACTAGAGGTAGGCAAACCGGTGATAAAGTCCATTCTGACGGAATCCCATTTCCATTCCGGAATTTGCAATGGTTGCAACAGTCCTGCAGGTCTCTGATGCTCTGCTTTGACTCTTTGACAAATGTCACACTTGGCGATGTAGCTTCCGATTTCTCTCTTCATCTTGTGCCACCAAAATTGCTCTTTCAAATCTTGATACATCTTCGTCCCTCCTGGGTGGATAGAATAAAGAGTATCATGAGCTTCCTGCATGATAACTTGCTTCAGCTCCGAATCTCCTGGCACATAGATACGGCCTTTGTACCACAAAACTCCTTCTTCGTCTTTGGTGAATCCTGGTACCTTTCCTGTACCAATACGACGTTTGATTCCGTCGATACTTTCATTTCCCTTCTGGGCCTCTTCGATTTGACTGATCAATGTGGGTTGAAGTTCAATGCTAGCTAGAAATCCTTTGCTAAGTAGCTCAGTCCTAAACTGCTCGAACTCCTCATACAAGTTTGGTTGCTTCTCCTTGATCATGGTGTTTAGCCTACACGACAATCTGCTAAGATCATCCGCTACCACATTGGCTTTGCCGGGGTGATAGTGAATGTCAAGGTCATAATCCTTGATTAACTCTATCCATCTTCTTTGCCTCATATTCAGCTCCTTCGGAGTAAAAATATACTTCAAGCTTTTGTGATCTGAGTAAATCTCACAGCGATTACCCATAAGATAATGACGCCATGTCTTCAATGCCAAAACTACGTCTACTAACTCAACATCATGAGTCGGATAGTTCTGCTCGTGCTGCTTCAGTTGTCGAGACAGATAGGCGATGACTTTGCCTTCTTGCATCAGTACACATCCGAGACCAATCTCGGATGCATCACAATATATGTCAAACGGCTTCTTGATATCTGGCATGATTAATATTGGGGCTGAAATCAATCTCTTCTTCAGTTCCTTGAAACTGGCTTCAAATTTGTCGGTCCATTCAAACTTCTTGTCCTTCTTCAACAATTGGGTCATGGGTCTGGTGATACTAGAGAATCCTTCTACGAACTTGCGGTAATATCCCGCTAATCCGAGAAATGCACGAACTTGGGTTTGAGTGGTTGGGGCTTCCCATTCTTCGACATCTTTAATCTTGGCGGGATCAACAGAGACTCCTCCGGTAGACACAATATGTCCTAGGAATCCTACTTCTTTCACCCAAAACTCACATTTGTTAAACTTGGCATACAACCGATGCTCTCTCAGGGTTTTTAGGATGATTCTTAGATTTTGCTCATGCTCTTCTTCTAACTTGGAGTAGATAAGAATATCCTCGATAAACACAACGATGAACTTATCTAGGAAATTCATAAAGATCTTATTCATGAATTCATGAAATAAGCAGGGGCATTGGTTAATCCAAAAGACATAACCGTATACTCGTATAAACCATAATGAGTAGTAAAGGCGGTCTTCAGAATATCCGTTGCACGAATCTTAAGTTGGTGATAACCAGTCCTAAGATCAATCTTTGAGAACACCTGGGCACCAGTCAACTGATCAAATAGATCTTCTATCTTGGACAAAGGATACTTGTTTTTGATGGCGACGTCATTCAGCTTTCTGTAATTTGTGCACAGACGGTTGCCTCCATCTTTCTTGTCGATGAACAACACTGGTGATCTCCAGGGCGATGCGCTTGGTTGAATCAAGCCTGTTGCTAACATGGCATCCAACTGCTTCTTCAGTTCCACTAACCCTGAGGGGTTCATGCTATAGGGTCTCTGGGCTATGGGTTCGGTTCCGCGGATTAGTTCAACGATGAACTCAATATCCCTATCCGGGGCCTACTGGGCAATTCATCTGGTAATACATCAGGGTATTCACAGACTACTCTAACTTGGTCTATGGTGGGTAGGTCTAGACTCTAGTTGCACTTGAATTGACGGGGTAAGGTTTCAGATATATGCTCTACTGTTACTCCAGAGCTACTGGTCATAGTGATGGCTTTCTTAGCATAGTCTATCAGTCCTTTATGCTTTGACATCCATACCATTCCTAGTACTACTTCCAAACCTTTGGTTCCAAGTACTATTAGATTAGCATAAAAATCTATCCCATGTATTCTGATAGGCACAACTTTGCAAATTTTCCTAGATTTTGTAGTTGAACCGGGGATTTGAACTATCATGACATGCTTCAAGTTGGTTGGGTGAATCTTACTAGTGCATGCAAATTCTTCGGTGACAAATGAGTGCGATGCTCCAGAATCAAACAACACTCTTGCTAAAACTGAGTTCACAGAAAACATACCCAACACTACATCTAGCGCTTCTTGGGATTCTTTGGCGTTCATGTGGAAGAGATGCCCATTGCACTTGTGAGGGTTCCCTAGGGCAAATCTTCTTCCTGGTTGAACACGACGCTGCTGTTGAGCTGGGGCATTCACATTGGAAGTGGCGGCGATCTTCTTGGGGCACTCATTGGAATAGTGGCTCTTCACTCCACACTCAAAACAAGTGATCTGAGACTTGTCTTTTGCTGCCACGGGCACAGCATTGCTTCTAGTTTTGGGTGTAGTGTTGTTGTTGTTGTTCCTCTTGCGAGGTGCACGGTTCAAATTGCTGGTGTTGCCGGGGTTGTTGTTGTTTCCTCCGGACTTCACATTGCCTCGGCTACGGTTGGGGTAGCTTGGGCGAGACACTGGAGGTTGGTTGTTTCGTGGTGCATACCCTGCAGACGGGTTGGGATGGTACTTCTGGTGACTGTTGGATCCAGCTTGGTGCATCATACGAAGTTTGCGGTTGTCGTTTGCCTGGTTAATTTTCCCTTCCATCTGAATGGTAAAGTCGACTAGCTCTTAGAGATCTTCGAAGCGGATGTTGACAAGGACAGTTTGCATCTCATCATGCAGTACGTTCAGGAATCTCTCCTTCTTCTTGGCCACCGTGTTGATCTCATCAGGTGCATACCTGGCAAGCAACAAGAATCTGTCACGGTACTCCACTATAGTCATTTTGCCTTGCTTCAACTCTCGGAATTCATCCCTCATTCTGGTGACTAGACCCTGCGGCACGTGGGTGCGGCTGAACTTGATTTGGAAGGCTTCCCATGTCATCACTTGACCATGGTTCATTGTGCGGATACAGTTCCACCATGCTCTTGTGTCTCCTGCCAAATAGTGGGTGGCAAAGAGAACTTTCTCGTTGTCATCAACTCTGGCTACTTCCAAATTGTTCTCCATTGTCTGTAACCAGTCATCAGCATCTAATGGGTTCTCCGAAGTGCTAAAGATTGGGGGATTGGTATTCTAGAAGTTTTTCAGCTTGGATCCTTGGTGATCCTGATTTCCATGCCCTTGGTTGTTTTGGGCCATCTAGGTGATCTGCTGCAGTGTTGCTAAGTTGGCCTGGCGCTCTTCCCTGCTTGCTTCACGGTCTGCAACCAGCATTTGCATAATCTGCAGCATTGGGTCCTGCGATGAGCTGCTCCCTCCGGGGTTTCCACGAGTCATCTGAAGATTGAGATGGATAAAGGGGTAAGAGGGAAAGTTCTAAGGTTCATGGTTTTGATTTTAAAGATAAAACTTTGAGTTTGACTCAGGTTTTGCAACTAACTTCTTTTCATTCATTCAAGCAAAGCACACGATACAAACACACACACACAACATCAAATAAAAACAGATGGTTTTAAGAACCATTCTATAAGCTACGATACAATGGGACTGATACATCTCATGCTACGATAGTTCCCTAGTGCATCTACTCATCATCGATGAAGTCGAAGTCATCATCGTCGGTGTAGAAGTCCACGGCATCTACCTCCAGAAACTCATCATCATTGCTGAGGTAGGAGTCAATATCCCCTTGGATATCTTCACCTTCCTCTTCTTCTTCCTTTGCTGCAAGCTGAGCTTCTTGCTCCTTGATGGTCTTCTCGAGGTCGGCCACCTTCTTGCGAAGACGGTCGATGGTGCGATCCTTCTTTTCGTGTTGGCGGCGAAGAGACTGACGGTCCTTGACGAGCAGCGAGAAAGTCTAGGCCTTCTGGGCGGCAATGGAAAGGTTGTGGTTGGCGAACTCCCTAGCATTGTCCAATTCCTTCTAACGGTCGTACAACAGGAAGTCAAGGTTCTCCACTTGACGCTTCAACTCCGGGTGACTTGGCATCTCCATTGGCATTCCCATGAAGTCACGCCTTGCATAGTGAACAAAGCGGGTTCCTTGGATTAGGTTGACACTCAGGGCACACAGACGTGCGAGAGCTTCATGCATTGCCCTGGCTAATCCATCTAGCCAGTTTTTCTCTCTCACGGAGAACTGAATTCTCCCAGATGTTGGTGCTTCTATACTTCCTTGAAGATCAGCGGTGACTAGCCATTGTAAATCTCCTCCTAGGGGTGCAGGAGGTTGAGCTCCAAGAAACTCCGGATGTGGGCGTCCCAAGAGCTCAGACAGTGAATCTAGATCCCTCTCGAAGATCAGCTGGCCTCCGTTGCCCAACTGGTAGAACTTGCTGAACTGAATCTCCATCTACAAGAAGTAAGGATGAGGAAGTTAGTGAAGTGATCCAGTGTGTCAAATTTTATGTAGTAGTGTAAGAATTGGAGGAACATGAATTTTTGAGAAAGAATGAATTCCCAAGGGTAAGAGAGGAAATAGTTTTTCATAAATACTCACTTTGGTTTTGAATTAAGTTTTTGTTCGGACGTCCATTCTAACTAGGGTCTCCTATGGTCAGGATGGCTCTGATACCAACTGGTCAACACCCGAATTTTAATCCCAGATGCCTGTTATGTCATACATCGCAATCGCAGGATTACCATTTTTGCGAGACATAACAGATTGGATATCAAAGTACATTATCCATTACAAACCATAATAAGGTCTTACACAAAAAAGGATCTCATGATCCAGTCTTAATACAACAAGCAGCGGAATAAATAATAAGCGTAGCGGTGGGGTCCATCTTCAGAGTCACAGGCAATGCTGACTATGGAAGATAGTCCTCGTTATCATAGCCGTCCTGCTGTCCTTCATCTTGGTAGTCTCCTTCATAGTCTGGCCACGGGAATAGTAAGGGACAAAAGCCATGAGTACTCTTTAAGTACTCGCAAACTATTACTAAGAAGTAAGGTAGTTCTAGTGGGATTGCTAACTCTAAGTTTATTTGTAAAGTTAAGTTTGAAACCTAAGCTGAGTTCAGAAACAAAGAAAGATAAAATAAAGTTCTAGAATCACTTAAGTTGGGAAGCTAGTGTCATAGCCACAACCCTATTGTGGTCAAGTCAAGATTCATCATTCATTTCATAAGTTATTTTGAAAACATCTGACAACAGAATAGTATGGCCACTCCAACTGTCCATAACCACGGATACGGCTAGTCGAATAGTTTGACACTCTATAGAGGTGGTACACTTTCACCACAAGATTCGATACATCTGTCAGGGATAACCCTGAATCATCATACTTAGTATGCAGATAATCAAACATAACCTTTCCTTTACACACCCTAGTATAAGGACCTCTCCTATGATCATGGACTCCCAACCATGACCATCTGTCATCTTGGGTACTGCATAGGTGGATAACTGTTGAGACCTCGGATCGGTAAAGATCCTAAGTCCCTGTGATTAACATGCTAGTCCCTGGATCAATAGCTAGCACTTCACAGTCGATGAATATCATGTAAAACACAAGTCATTATTACACGAATAATCCAGAGTATAATTATTACAACTTGCATAGCTTATAGCTAGCTCAAATAAAACAGCGGAAACTAAATAAAACTTGAGTCCATCAACGCCTCAGGCTAGCTGCGTGAAGACCCGCGATCCCTACGCACCTTTCAATCTTCGGATTCTACACATAAGACGTGCAGCCAACAAGTTGGGTCAATACTTTGAATGTATTGGCAAATTACACCAAGGAAGGAACAATACTAACTCTACATGCAAGGCTAGAGTAGGCTTTGGGGTTTATTTGCGTAAAGCCAATTTTATCAAGGTAATGAGAAAAGAGGAAGAGAGTTTTCCCTACTTTGTAAACTTTGATAAAAGTATAAGGTCGAATGGAACACGTGGATATTTCTCACCAAGTGTCCAATCAACCTAGCACTTGGATATTACACACCAGGTGGCACTTGGATATTACGCACCAAGTTACTTGGATATGACACACCAAGTTCCCAAATTCCCACCTATTAGCGATATTACGCACGCCATAGGGTTTGAAAAACTTTTGTTTGAAAAGAGAGAGGAAGATCTTTCAGAGGCTCCATCCTTCAGATGCTCAAAGTGTTCTTTTCCGTGAACTCGGCTGATCGATCAGATTGCAATACTCTCGAGAGGTTGTGCACTTTCCCCACAATCCACGATCAAGTCCTTTTACAGACAAGACCATGGCGAAGCCTTCCCTTAGTAGCCCCTCTACCAGCTGGATCCAACCGTGCCAAGAACCTCCAAATGTTGGTACCCCGGTGAGGTTTGCCACTAAGTACTAAGCCAAGACAGAGCCCATATGTATTGTGGTTGCACGGGAAGCTTCTGAATTCTGAAACATGGCAGACTTCTTTGATTCCTGGGCGGCCGTCCTCCACCAAAATCTCACTCGTTGTCCCGACAACCATTCCGCCCAGAAGAAAACTTAGTTTTATTTTGAAGGGGTTTTGGAGAAGAAAAGTTCGCTCGAGAGAGCTACCATACTTAGAAAATTCTTGAGTCTTTCGAACCCTCCCAACGGTATTTGATATATATATAGCATAGCAAGCAATACTTAGCAAAACAGGGGGAACCTATTAGGACGGAAAATCCTCAGTATAAAGCTACTCATGGCATACTACAAAACCGCACTTGCAAAAATAGTAATAAGAAAGCTACTAAAAACCTACACATGCATACTACAAGATTTTGAAGAGTAAAACATGCATAATCAAAAACTGGGACATAACATGAACAAGTGGTGTAACTTGCCTTGATCCGAGCAGCAATCTACACAACAACACTCCTCAGCGCACTCCGAGCAATCTAACGAAGCAAACAAGGATCCAATCACAATTTGCACAAAACAAGTCACGAAGTCAAATATGCATGCATGCAACATGGTAATATGCAAGGGTGGGTTTGATTTCGGCCAAGGGTCTTAACCAAGGGTGTTGTTGAGTTGGGGATATCATTAGAATCGATTTCCCACAGATTTTAGGTATTTTGGATAAAACCCTAATTAACCAGGCTTGAAACTAGATCTACAGCTCTAATCTATCTCGAAACAGATCTAAACACCCTAAGCAAGATATGATAATTTTCTACAGAAGGTATTGTCAAAACAAGGCCAACGCAACAAGAATCAACTAAAACGGAGTTACGGATAATTTTCTAGAATTAAAATACTCTAATCTAAACTTTTAACTCTATTGCAAGATTTCCGTGGCAAAATAGTAATATTATTGTAGATCTGTGTTCTACTCGAAAATATGAATCCAACGGTATATTATACGCATTTTTTGGACTAATAATCTAATTTCTATGAATTTTACAAGATTACAGCTATAATCTGCAATTTTAAATTCGAACGGAATATTCCAGAGAATATTCCGCTGACTGGACAGGTTGACTGGGACTAGATGCTGACCTGACGACGACGTGGCGGTGACGAGGCAACTGATCGGGACGATTGAATCTCGACCGTCGGGATGAGATCCGGTGGCCAGAAGAGAAGTTGGCTCAAAATAGACCCGATTTTGCCTAACAAAGAACTAGAAGTAGATCTGTGTTAGAGAGATAAAACCGTAGGTCAAAACGAAAAACTTTGAACATGAAAGTTGTGGAGGATGATTAGATCTACCTTTTCACCAAAGGGATTTGGATTCCAAGAAACGAGCGCGAGTAGATCTTGGAATTACGCCATCAGATCTGAAATATTGCGTTGCGAAATTCTCCGGCTGTGGTGGATGAAAAGAGGTAAGGTTTGTCGGAACTGAAAGATTTCGACGAGATCTATAACTTTCGTGTTGAAGCCAAAGGCAGCCGACGAAGTTTAGATGGGTTTAGAAGCGAAATACGATTCAGTGGGGTGTAGATTCGGGATTTCGGGAAGGAGAAGTGTTATAGCTGTGGCTCCGATGGATTACGTAGGCTTTTATGATAATGCGAGGATAGATCTTGGAGTAGGGAACAAGTAGAAACAAACGGAAGTCAATTCGGAGTTGTAGATAAAAAGTTATAAGTGTTTGAATAGAGATAGGTTTAGAAAACAGATTTTTACACGCTTTTTAAAGCGGAGGTGGGATCGATCCCGTACGATGGCTGGTTCGGTCGGCTGAGGTGGGCCGGCCGGCGGTCCATTTTGTTTTTTTTCTTTTTCTTTTTCTATTTTGGTATTTTCTTTATATCTTTTGCATACGAACTCCAAATTAGACGAAATTGGTCTCTAAAATTTTTGTAAAAAGAAGAGGGTTAGGATAGGATTATAAAATAACACTTTTGCAAAGGTTTTGGTGGTTAAAAAGGTTTTACCCTCCTTTTGTCTGTAAGTGACTATGGGGTCTGAGAATTGCCTGATGCAAAATTTTCGATAGGTGATGCCATGATGCAATGATATGATGCATGCTTACTAGTAACATCTGAAATTATAAAATTTGGGATGTTACAAACCTACCCCCCTTAAGAAGAATCTCGTCCCCGAGATTCCGGTTGGTTAGCAAATAGGTGTGGGTGTTCTTTCTTCAGATCTTCTTCACGTTCCCATGTGGCCTCTTCCTCGGAATGGTGATTCCATTGAACTTTGCAGAATCTGATAGTCTTGGTACGAGTAATTCTCTCGGCTGTTTCCAGGATCCTGGTGGGTTTTTCCTCATAGGTGAGGTCGTTATCCAATTGAACTTCTTCCAATGGAACTGTATCATTTAGTGAGGTTTCAGCCATTTCTGGGTGACACTTCTTTAGTTGCGACACATGGAAAACATCGTGAACTGTTAACATTTCGGGTAATTCCAACTGATAGGCAACTTCCCCTCTGCGACCCAAGATTTTGTAGGGCCCTATGAATCGGGGTGCTAACTTACCCTTGATTCCGAATCTCTTAACTCCTCGTAGTGGTGAAACTCGGAGATACGCACGGTCTCCCACTTCATAAGTCACATCCCTGCGCTTGGAGTCAGCATAACTCTTTTGTCTGGATTGGGCTATCTTTAACCTGTCTTGAATCTGTCTCACTTTTTCTTCGGCATCCTTGATCAGTTCAGGTCCAAACAGACTACGTTCTCCAACCCCACTCCATAGCAGCGGAGTCCTACACTTTCTGCCATAAAGAACTTCAAATGGAGCCATCTTGATGCTAGTTTGATAGTTGTTATTGTATGAGAATTCCGCATATGGCAAGTTATCGTCCCAACTAGACCCATAGTCTAGCGCACAGGCTCTTAACATGTCCTCCAAGACCTGATTAACTCTTTCCGTTTGTCCATCTGTTTGCGGGTGGAAGGCAGTACTAAACTCTAGTCGCGTCCCTAGAGACTCGTGTAGCTGTCGCCAAAACTTAGAGGTGAATTGGGTACCTCTATTGGAAACAATCCCCTTGGGCACACCATGAAGACTTACGATCCTTGACATATAAATCTTAGCAAGTTTAGCACTCGTATAGGTGGTCTTTACGGGAATAAAGTGGGCCACTTTTGTGAAGTGGTCGACCACTACCCAGATGGAGTCATACCCAGATCGAGTCCGAGGTAGTCCTGTGATAAAATCCATGCCTACCTTGTCCCACTTCCATTCGGGCACAGGTAATGGCTGCAGCAGTCCTGCTGGTTTTTGGTGTTCGGCCTTAACTCTGTTGCATACGTCACACAAGGAGGTATATTCAGCAATTTCTCTTTTCATGTTGTTCCACCAGAATCTATCCTTCACATCCATGTACATCTTTGTATTACCGGGATGAATTGAGTAGGGCGAATCATGAGCTTCTTGAAGGATTAACTTCCTGATATCAGGGTCATTAGGAACACACAGACGCTTCTCATACCAGAGCGTTCCTTGTTCATCCGTATGAAACCCTTTTGCTTTGCCTTTGCTTATATTAGCCCTTATTTCTTCCAACTCTTTGTCCCCCTTCTGGGCCTCTTTGATTTGGTCCAGAAGTGGTGGCACTATCTCCATAGTGGCTAGGTATCCTTCCGGAACTATTTCCAATCTATGGTCCTTGAATTGTTCACACAAATCATTTGGAAGCTCTCCCACAGTAAGTCCATTTACATAGACCTTTCAGCTTAAGGCGTCAGCCACAACGTTGGCCTTTCCAGGATGGTACTGCAGGTCCAAGTCATAGTCCTTGATGAGCTCAAGCCATCTCCTTTGCCTCATATTTAATTCCTTTTGAGTGAAGATATACTTAAGACTCTTGTGATCCGTGAACACATCACAATGTTTGCCCATTAGGTAGTGTCTCCATACCTTGAGTGCATGCACAACTGATGCTAGTTCCAAATCGTGCGTGGGGTAGTTATTATCATGGTTCTTAAGTTGCCGAGAGGCGTAAGACACTACTTGTCCTTCTTGCATCAGTACACTACCAAGTCCTTGCCGGGAAGCATCGCAATAGACCTGGAAGTCCTTTTGGATGTCAGGGAGACACAAAACTGGTGCTGTTACTAGATGCTTCTTTAATTCCTGAAAGCTTGCTTCACAGGCCTCGGTCCATTTGAACTTCTTCTCTTTCTTCAGCAACTCTGTCATAGGCTTTGCTATCTTGGAAAAGTTTTCGATGAATCTTCGATAATACCCCGCAAGGCCCAAGAAACTCCTAATATCACCCACATTCTTAGGAGGCTCCCATTCTGTTATAGAGGCCACCTTACTTGGGTCCACGGCAACACCTTTAGCTGATACAATATGACCAAGGAATCCTACTTCTTTCAACCAGAATTCACATTTGCTAAATTTGGCATATAACTTGTGTTCCCTTAACTTTTCCATGATTAGGCGCAGGTGCCTCTCATGTTCCTTCTCGTCCTTGGAGTATATGAGTATGTCATCAATGAATACCACAATAAACTTATCCAAGTACTCCATGAACACCTTGTTCATCATAGTCATGAAGTATGCTGGGGCATTGGTTAAGCCAAACGACATCACGGTGTACTCATACAATCCGTATCTTGTGGTGAAGGCTGTCTTGGGTACATCCTGTTCCCGGATCTTTAGCTGGAAAAATCCCGACCGGAGATCAATCTTAGAGAACACACTAGCTCCCTTTAATTGGTCAAACAGGTCATTAATATTGGGTAGAGGGTATTTGTTCTTGACTGTCACTTCATTCAATGACCGGTAGTCCACGACTAGTCTCTTGGTTTGATCCTTCTTCTCCACGAATAAAACAGGTGCTCCCCAAGATGACGCACTTGGTTGAATGAAGCCTTTGTCCAACTACTCTCTGAGCTGTTTCTTAAGTTCCTTCAACTCATCCACATCCATCTTATACGGTCTCTTTGCTATTGGCCCATTACCTGGCATCAAGTCAATGAGAAACTCGATGTCACGGTCGGGCGGCATCCCTGGCAATTCTTCCGGAAACACATCTGGATACTCCTTTGCTTTACTTCAACTACAACTGCCTTGTCCAGAAGTTCCTGATAACTATCAAACTTCAGAGCCACAAGCTGAATAGATATTTCATCATTAAGTCCCCTTAAGAACTCTTCTTGTCTCTTGGCATCCGTGGATACGTCGTCAGGTGCATATCGTGCCAGCTTGTTGAAAAGGTCCCCATACTCGGAGACAGAGCGGTGCAGTTGTTTCAAGTCGCGGAACTCACGTCTCTTAAGTGACATGACTCCCGCGGCTACGTGATGAGTACGAAAGGCTATTTCGAACTGGTTCCAGGCGATAGCTTCAATATCAGGGTGGGTGACCTAGTAGTTATCCCACCATTCGGCAGCTGGTCCCTCAAGTTGGTGCGTGGCAAAGCGCACCCTATCAGCTCCAACAATCTGGATGGTGTCTAACTTCTTGTTGATGGTGCGGAGCCAGTCGTCTGCCACAATTGGCTCAGAACTACTTGAGAAAATTGGAGGGTTCAACCTCAAGAACCGAGTCAAGCGATCCTGTTGGGGCGGTGGAGGTGGCGGAGGCGGCGGGTTGTTGTTGTTGTTTTGCATGTTTTGAGTGAGGAGTTGGATCAACTGATTCTGGGAGTTCAGAAGTTGCGCTATCTCTGGGGGCATGTTGTTATTGTTGTTTCCACGTCTCGCCATCTGGAGGGTTTGGGAGGCAAGTTAAGAAATGATAGAAAGTCTAAGGAATAAACTCCTACCCTTATGTAAACAAGGAAAAACACACGAGAAAAGCAAGGCACACATAGCACAAAAATCCACACACTCAACCAAGTTTAACTAACCAAAATAAGATTTTTGGTCCTCATTACAATCGCGAATAACGTTCGACTAAAGGACTAAATGGTGGTCCAACTACTCTACTCATCACCCACTTCCTCATCCTCAATGACGAAGCCTTCCTCTTCCAGCAGTGACTTGTATAGCTCCATGTCCCTCGTCGTGGCTTCGAGCTTCTCTTGAAGTTCCTTCATGTCCTGTGGCTCCGGTGTTGCAGCTTCGAGCCTTCCTTGAAGTTCCTTCACCTCTCGCAGTTCCTGGGTAGCAGCTTCCAGCTTCTCTTGGAGTTCCCTCTTCTCCTTCTGTAGCTTCTTGATCAAACTTGATCCCATAGTCACGGGCGTGATCTTCTCCTCCCAGCTCCTCTTAGCTGCTCGCAGGTCTTTCATCATGGCGGCAAGGTTCTTGAACTCCAACTCGTTCTTGGCGAGCACTAGACTTTGCTCCCTAATCCTCTTGTTCTTATCTTGCACCCTCTTCTCTTGATTAGCGAACCTCTTGTCTTGGGCGGTGAGCTCCCCTCCTAGGGACTTGATCTTCTCTTCCAGCTCCTCGATCTTCTCGTCCTTCTCCTCGACTAGGGCACAAAGCTCGTCATTCCTCACGATCTCAAGGCAGCTCCCCTTCTGAAGGTCATTGATGTGGAACTCCAAGTCTTGATATTGGATTCTTCGACGCTTGCATGTCTTCCTTTCCTCCAGGGTTAACTCGATTGGGACTCCCTTCTCATCACGTCTTCCAGAGAGTTTGATGTAGTTGCCTTCAACCTCTTCATGGTGGCGTCCGCAAAGGCGTCCAATGAGCTCCTGCAAGCAAATGCCAAGTCCTTTCTCCTTGGAGTCGCTGGTGACGTTGAGTACAATGGCCTCTGTCTTGGGTTCTATCTGACTGCGCCCTGGTTGGATGACTTCAATTGCCCAGCATCCTTCCTTGTGCATCTTCCTCAATTCGCCTCCCTTGATTGATGGCATGGGTAACTGCAGTGTCTTGATGATGTCCAGAGGCATTCCCCGAAGCGCAGGCACTTGATGTCTTCGGCGGTGTCGTAGTAGAAGGCCGTCATCTTTAGGTTGAGAGAGAAAATTAGACAAGGTGATAAGGAAGAGACAATACTAGAAGAGTACAATTACCTTAGAAGAATATAGAAAGCAAAACACACACGGTAAAGGTGTTTTCCAATCCTAGGGTCACGTCCTACAGGCAACTTTGTGCTCTGATACCATCTGTTGCGACCTCGGATCGGTAAAGATCCTAAGTCCCTGTGATTAACATGCTAGTCCCTGGATCAATAGCTAGCACTTCACAGTCGATGAATATCATGTAAAACACAAGTCATTATTACACGAATAATCCAGAGTATAATTATTACAACTTGCATAGCTTATAGCTAGCTCAAATAAAACAGCGGAAACTAAATAAAACTTGAGTCCATCAACGCCTCAGGCTAGCTGCGTGAAGACCCGTGATCCCTACGCACCTTTCAATCTTCGGATTCTGCACATAAGACGTGCAGCCAACAAGTTGGGTCAATACTTTGAATGTATTGGAAAATTACACCAAGGAAGGAACAAGACTAACTCTACATGCAAGGCTAGAGTAGGCTTTGGGGTTTATTTGCGTAAAGCCAATTTTATCAAGGTAATGAGAAAAGAGGAAGAAAGTTTTCCCTACTTTGTAAACTTTGATAAATAGTATAGGGTCAAATGGAACACGAGGATATTACTCACCAAGTGCCCAATCAACCTAACACTTGGATATTACACACCAGGTGACACTTGGATATTACGCACCAAGTTACTTGGATATGACACACCAAGTTCCCAAATTCCCACCTATTAGCGATATTACGCACGCCATAGGGTTTGAAAACCTTTTGTTTGAAAAGAGAGAGGAAGATCTTTCAGAGGCTCCATCCTTCAGATGCTCAAAATGTTCTTTTCCGTGAACTCGGCTGATCGATCAGATTGCAATACTCTCGAGAGGTTGTGCACTTTCCCCACAATCCACGATCAAGTCCTTTTACAGACAAGACCATGGCGAAGCCTTCCCTTAGTAGCCCCTCTACTAGCTGGATCCAACCGTGCCAAGAACCTCCAAATGTTGGTACCCCGGTGAGGTTTCCCACTAAGTACTAAGCCAAGACAGAGCCCATATGTATTGTGGTTGCACGGGAAGCTTCTGAATTCTGAAACATGGCAGACTTCTTTGATTCCTGGGCGGCCGTCCTCCACCAAAATCTCACTCGTTGTGCCGACAACCATTCCGCCCAGAAGAAAACTTAGTTTTATTTTGAAGGGGTTTTGGAGAAGAAAAGTTCACTCGAGAGAGCTACCATACTTAGAAAATTCTTGAGTCTGTCGAACCCTCCCAATGGTATTTGATATATATATAGCATAGCAAGCAATACTTAGCAAAACAGGGGGAACCTATTAGGACGGAAAATCCTCAGTATAAAGCTACTCATGGCATACTACAAAACCGCACTTGCAAAAATAGTAATAAGAAAGCTACTAAAAACCTACACATGCATACTACAAGATTTTGAAGAGTAAAACATGCATAGTCAAAAACTAGGACATAACATGAACAAGTGGTGTAACTTGCCTTGATCCGAGCAGAAATCTACACAACAATACTCCTCAGCGCACTCCGAGCAATCTAACGAAGCAAACAAGGATCCAATCACAATTTGCACAAAACAAGTCACGAAGTCAAATATGCATGCATGTAACATGGTAATATGCAAGGGTGGGTTTGATTTCGTCCAAGGGTCTTAACCAGGGGTGTTGTTGAGTTGGGGATGTCATTAGAATCGATTTCCCATAGATTTTAGGTATTTTGGATAAAACCCTAATTAACCAGGCTTGAAACTAGATCTACAGCTCTAATCTATCTCGAAACAGATCTAAACACCCTAAGCAAGATATGATAATTTTCTACAGAAGGTATTGTCAAAACAAGGCCAACGCAACAAGAATCAACTAAAACGGAGTTACGGATAATTTTCTAGAATTAAAATACTCTAATCTAAACTTTTAACTCTACTGCAAGATTTCCGTGGCAAAATAGTAATATTATTGTAGATCTGTGTTCTACTCGAAAATATGAATCCAACGGTATATTATACGCAATTTTTGGACTAATAATCTAATTTCTATGAATTTTACAAGATTACAGCTATAATCTGCAATTTTAAATTCGAACGGAATATTCCAGAGAACATTCCGCTGACTGGACAGGTTGACTGGGACTAGATGCTGACCTGACGACGACGTGGCGGTGACGAGGCAACTGATCGGGACGATTGAATCTCAACCGTCGGGATGAGATCCGGTGGCCAGAAGAGAAGTTGGCTCAAAATAGACCCGATTTTGCCTAACAAAGAACTAGAAGTAGATCTGTGTTAGAGAGATAAAACCGTAGGTCAAAACGAAAAACTTTGAACATGAAAGTTGTGGAGGATGATTAGATCTACCTTTTTACCAAAGGGATTTGGATTCCAAGAAACGAGCGCGAGTAGATCTTGGAATTACGCCATCAGATCTGAAATATTGCGTTGCGAAATTCTCCAGCTGTGGTGGATGAAAAGAGGTGAGGTTTATCGGAAGTGAAATATTTCGACGAGATCTACAACTTTCGTGTTGAAGCCAAAGGCAGCCGACGAAGTTTAGATGGGTTTAGAAGCGAAATACGATTCGGTGGGGTGTAGATTCGGGATTTCGGGAAGGAGAAGTGTTATAGCTGTGGCTCCGATGGATTACTTAGGCTTTTATGATGATGGGAAGATAGATCTTGGAGTAGGGAACAAGCAGAAACAAACGGAAGTCAATCCGGAGTTGTAGAAAAAAAGTTATAAGTGTTTGAATAGAGATAGGTTTAGAAAACAGATTTTCGCACGCTTTTTAAAGCGGAGGTGGGATCGATCCCGTGATGGCTGGTTCGGTCGGCTGAGGTGGGCCGGCCGGCGGCCCATTTCGTTTTTTTCTTTTCTTTTTCTATTTTGGTATTTTCTTTATATCTTTTGCATACGAACTCCAAATTAGACGAAATTGGTCTCTAAAATTTTGTAAAAAGAAGAGGGTTATGATAGGATTATAAAATAATACTTTTGCAAAGGTTTTGGGTGGTTAAAAAGGTTTTACCCTCCTTTTGTCTGTTAGTGACTATGGGGTTTGAGAATTGCCTGATGCAAATTTTTCGATAGGTGATGCCATGATGCAATGATATGATGCATGCTTACTAGTAACATCTGAAATTATAAAATTTGGGATGTTACAACAGCCCTCGCGTGCTTCCTCGAAAGATGGCATCAGATCGTTGCTAGCTGCTAGTCGCGTCGTCAATTGCAGTTTTCTTCAGAGTTTGGCCTCCAGTAGCACACCTCAAAACTAGCTGAGCCCCTCTCTATACGCGAACCCATCAGCATCCCACTGCCTATTTCCTAGATCTTGATTCTCAAGCAGATATGATGGTTGGTGTTCATCAAGGCTTTTGACGTAGGTCTCTTTGTAAATCCAACAAGATTGATGTAATGGTTGACAGAATTAGCCAGAAGACCTCTTGTCACATTCTCTTGAATCAATAATAACAACTACTATTCATGAAGCATCTTATATGATTCGTTATAGGAGTTGTGCTTATGGTTTCCTTTCTATCCAAAGTCTGACCTTTTACTTGATGTCCGCCTCCTCGAACATCAAGGAGAACATTTAAAGTAGTGTTGCTAAATGTTTCTCGGTCGATCCTCTAGACCCTATTACGTTGGCAAGTGTTTTGTTGTGCCAAGTAATTGAAGTCTGAGAATGAAGTTTCTTTTTCCTCGTGACATCTGGAATCTTCTTATATATTCGTCTTAGTGGTGTGAAGTGATATCAAGATCTCCGGAAAAGATTTGGTAGATCTGGATGAATAAAGAGTTTCCTGCGGTCCCTCTAACATGTTCGAAGAGCGACTATGATTTTGGTAATCGGAAGTTCCTCTTGTTACATGTTCCTTGTGACTCTTATGAGTCCTTGATGGCTCGGTGTTGATGTAGAGCTCGTTGGGAACCCTAAGAGGAAGGTATGATGAGCACAACAACAAGTTTGCCTCAGTTATGAAACCAAGGTTTAATCGAACCAGTAGGAGCAAGGAAACACCCCAAGGTGTTGCTAGCTGAGCCTTGGCAGGGCGCACTACCGGTGCTAGTAGCAACGTGGAGACCTGCACAACACAACCACATAACTTTTTCCCCAACTTGTGATGAGGTTGTCAATCTCACCGTGTTTTGCTGAAAACAAAGGATTAAACGTATCGAATGGAAGGAAGTAATAGTTTGCAGAAAGTAAACACAAAGCAGTAAATAGTTTGTTGATTGTATGTAAAATAAAAGGACCGGGATCCATAGTTCACTAGAGGTGGCTCTCCTTAAGATAGATAACATGCTGGGTGAACAAATTACAATGGGGAAATTGACAAACATCGAGAAAGCAATACATGCATATACTAATCATCTTGACTCCTTTGGAACTTGATTGGGCATTACAACATTATACATAGACCGCCATCCAACTGCATCTATGACTAATAATCCACCTTCAGTTTATCATCCGAACCCCCTCCAGTATTAAGTTGCAAGCAATAGGTTATTGCTTTACGAATTGCGTGTAAAGTAAACAATACGATTGTTCTATGAATAAAGTATTGTTGTTTTCTCCCTAGTAGCAACAACACATCTAGTACCTTAGAGATTTCTGACACTTCCCCAGATTACCAGAGGCATGAACCCACTATCGAGCATAAATACTAACTCTTGGAGTTGCTAGCATCTACTTGGCCAAGATAGCTACTAACAACGGAAAGCATGCAAGATCACAAATAACAAAGACATGATAGAATCAATAATCAATCTGAAATAGCATCTCAATATCCATCGGATCCCCGCAAAGACAACATGCAGAATTACAAATAGATGATCTTGATCATGAACGGAGCTCACAAGATCTAAACATGAAAGCACAAAGGAGGAGAACCAGCCATCTAGCTACTACATTGATCCGTAGTCCAAGGATGAACTACTCACGCATCACACCGGAGGCTTGCATGGTGATGAACAAGGCCTCCAAGGTGAATTCCCCTCTCCGGCAGGGTGCCAGGAAGAGCTTCAGATCCCTCCAGATCTAGCGATGGAGATGATGGCGGCTACAGACTCTTTCGTGGATTTTTGATTGAGTACTTAGGGTTTTCATCCCAAGGGCATCTTATAGGCGGAAGGAGAGGCTGGGGGGTGCTGGGGTTGGCCAGACCACCCCCTGGCGCGGGCCAGGCCTGGCCGAGCGTCCAGGTGGTGTGGCCGGCCCCCAGCCCTTCTCCGTCTCGTATTCTGGCATTTGACGACTTCCGGAAAAATAGGCACTTTGGCTTTTGTCCCGTCCAATTCCGAGAATATTCATTTTCTGACTTTCCTGGAACCAAAAACAGTAGAAAACAGGCAGCTGGCATTGTGGCTCTTGTTAACAGGTTAGTCCAAGAAATCATATGAAAAGTACTCCAAAGTGTTGACAAAACACAAGAAAGTGGATGAAACCAAGCATGGAACATCAAAAATTATAGATACATTTGCAATGTATCAACATCCCCAAGCTTAGCTCCTGCTCGTCCTCGAGTAGGTAAGTGATAAAAAGAAAGAATAATTTTTGAGGTGAGATGCACCATCAAAGACTTGATCAAAGTATTTGAAAAACATTCAAAGATGGGATCATAGTACTTCAATCATAACATGAAAGACAAAGTTCTAGCAATAAGAAAAAGAAACTATGATGCAACATGAAAAGGCACAAACAAAAGATTCATGAATAACAATGCTTTGCAAGATGTTTGTTTGTTTCACATAAAGAAAACATAGCATAATAGTATCCAGCTTGTCCCTCATAGAGTAGCAAATATAAATGCATAGGACACCTGCAAAGTTCATAAGAGTGAGTAGATACAAATAGTTTAAAACAAGCAATATCAAGTGATGCATCAATCAACTAGTCTTGGGACAATGCACATAGAACTAAGAATGGCCACTATGCTGTCAAAGTAGGTGCATAAAGGTAGAAGGTGGAGACTCAATATAATGGTGGAAGAAAGGCCTTTATAAAAGGAAGTAGGGATTCAAGTCTCATAAAGAGCTACCAAAAATTATGGTACTTATAGCTTTCAGCTCTCATTGCCCCTATCATAAGCATCTTGAAGTGATTAAGGTTAAAGTGAACAAACTATGGTGTACATGCTTGACGAAGTATAAGTTAGAAATCTCGTGTCCCTTGTATACGTGGGCCGCTCCTCATGCTACTCAAGTTTAGTCACCGGTAAGTTCTTGTTATCGTAAGTATATGTGTATCATAGAGAACCGCCAACGGGGTACCCCTTGCCCGATGATACGGAAGAATCCCCATATCAAAATGACAAGGCAAGCAGACACCGAGCATCTCAGCAATCTTCTTATTTTTCTCTTTTTCTCTCAATATAGGACTCTTTTTTTATAAGAAGATTGCTTCATAGACAGCTCATTATGGTTACGCTGCAGGTTTCCACCATGTCAGCATGGATTAGACCAGCGGCCCAGGCATTTCTCTAACACATATACATAACTCCATGGACTTACAAGATCCCCTTTATTTCACACCGACGACATCCATATACAAAAGAGCATGATATCAACTAGGTACAAGTACCAAGTGAAATGTTGAAAGCGTTCCCCATGAAAGCATGGTTCTGCTAATTCCCAACAAATAACTGCAAGCATATACAACATAGACGACACAATGGTTCAAGTTTATTAAGGGCAAGAAAAGTAAAGTGTGCCATCAAGTTCGTGAGAGCTTTAATCACTAGTTTTCTCATAACAAGTTTAATTTGGAAGGTAAATAAAAGCATGAATATACTTGGAATAGCGTAAGCTAGTAGGTAGGTATGGTGGAATCTTTGGAATAACTTGGTTTAAGGAGTTGGATGCATGAGTGGAACTCATACTTGGTTGTGGAGGCTAGCAAAAGACTGGGAGCGACAAACTAAGAGAGCAATAATGGCCATAATCATGCAGAGCGACAAAACATCATTGATCAAAGCATAAAGTGATACTATAAGTTGAAAACTAAAGGATCATAAAGGCTATGGTGACTTGAGATAGTCATAACATGGTGTGAGCATGCGCTAAGTCAACCCAAATAAAGCATCAAAGGAGAATACCACTATACTATGCTTTAATATGCTAAAACAACGCATGATTCATCCAAGGCACATTAAGAAATCTCAATTGTTTCTAACAAGTCATGCTACAGCAAATAATACTAAGCATAAATACAAAACAATATCAAGCATGGCATGACAAAGCATAGGCCACAGTTAAAAACGAGCTCTTTTTAACACATAAGAATGAACTTTCCTACTCTTTTCCAAACCAAACCAAACTATTTGCAAACCAGTGTATGAAAGAGGGGGTCCAACCAATTTATTCAGAAAACTAAGAAAACAAAAGCAAACGAAAAACCAAAACAAAAACAAAAAAGAAGACGCTCCAAAAACAACACAACTGTGCATGAAACAATAAAAATGAAGCGTTTGGAAGAAACCTGTGATTTTTATTGATGAAGAAGGGGATGCCTTGGGCATCCCGAAGCTTGGACACTTGTACTTCTTGGATATTTCTTGGGATGACACGCGTGGCATCGCCAAGCTTGAGCTTTAGTCCATCCTTCATCTCATTACTCATTCCTTCCATACACCTGGAATTTTTCTTTCATACAAAACTTCACACAATCTTTATTAGCAACATTAGTGCACTCAAGATAAATAAGTCTTAAGTTTTAGTTATAACAACAAATAAACTCCCATTAGAACACTAGCTACTGTAGCATTTCCCTCAAAAAGCTCAATTCCCCAAAATAACTCAAAAAGGATCCAACAAGAAACAAATGCAAAAAATGGCAGAAATCTGTCAAAACAGACCAGCAGTTAAATACGATTTTTTTCGAAGACCTTATGTTGATCAAATCAAAAATAGTTGAACTAACGAAAGTTATATAATAACCTGGGGCAGAAGCACAAAAATTCACACCTCAAAAAGATGTTCAGATATTTTACACGAATTTTTACGGTGAAACACAGAAATCTGTTCGGGGACAGCAACTTTCCCAATCATTACTTCTCTCTCATTAGAGGTTACTCTTGGCACAAAAAGAAAATAAAAAGGATAAGGAGCGGTTATTACTGAAGTAATAACTTCCAAGACTCATCTAAAACTTTTGTGTTATCTCCCAATAAGTACTTTTCTTTCACGCCTTTAAGTTAGGCATAAGAAGTTGGAAAAAGAATCAAGTGTTCTCAAATGAAGAAGCATTAAGACCAAATTTTGTTTTCATAGGAGAGGCAAAAGAAATCTTCTCTCTATTCTTGGGGAAGTGTTCTATACCTTTCTTGAGTGGGAGTTGATATTTAATGGTGCCTTCTTTCATA
This sequence comes from Avena eriantha, assembly GCA_910589775.1. Taxonomy (NCBI): domain Eukaryota; kingdom Viridiplantae; phylum Streptophyta; class Magnoliopsida; order Poales; family Poaceae; genus Avena; species Avena eriantha. The sequence continues at coordinate 445,741,954 of OU342744.1, forward strand.
TCAATAATGGCACCAACAGTTCTAAGAAAAGGTCTTCCCAAAGTAATAGGACAAGAAGCATTGCATTAAACATCCAAAACATAGAAATCAATGGGTACATAGGCATTGTTAACCATAATAAGAACATCATTAAGACTCCCCATGAGTTTCTTTTTAGCATTATCATCAAGTGGGACATTCAAATAATAATCATCAAGTGGATGCAAATCAAGCATATCATAAATCCTGTAGGCATAATAGAAACACTACTATCAAGATCACATAAAGCTTTGAAATCAAAGTCATTCACTTTCATATTAATGATGGGTTCCCAACCATCTTCTTGTTTTATAGGAATAAAAGCTTTATGTTTCATCTTTTCTTCTTTAATCTTTATGAGATCATCAGTAATGTGTTTTGTAAAGGCTATGTTCCTAGCACTAGCATTAGGACTTTTAGCAAGCTTTTGTAGGAACTTAATAACTTCAGAGATATTGTAACCATCAAGATCAAAATTTATCATCTAAAGTAGTAGAACTATTAATATCCTCAACACTAGTGGTGGTAATAGTAGAAACACTAATGTTTCTAGCAATTTCATCTTCTCTCTCCCACTTAGCATGCAATTCAGCTAATAGTCTAAAATTTTCATCAATTCTAACTTGTATAGCATTAGTAGCTACAAAGGGATTATCATTAGTTTCAGGTTTAGCAACCATTTTATTGATCAAAGAGGATTGAGCTTCAGACAAAGATGATATATTTCTTTCAGCATTAGAAAGTTTCAATTGTAAGCTAGGAATTTCCCTATTTAGACTCTCAAGTTGATGGATAATGTTCTTCAAAATGGTAGATTGTTCCTCCATAGTTTTAGTAAATAGTTTATTTTGCTCATATTGCATTTGCATGAAGTTTTTAGTGGCTCTTTCAACTTCTAAAATTCTTCCTTCACTAGGAAATCCAGGTTTACCATTATAACCATAAGTATTACTAGGAGGGTAAGGCCTATAATTGTTATTACCATAAGTATTATTGCCAAAATTATTATTTCTTATGAAGTTCACATCAATTTTCTCTTCTTGAGCAACCAAAGAGGCTAAAGGAACATTATTTGGATCAATATGGGCTTTCCCATTCACAAGCATAGACATAATAATATCAATCTTATCACTCAAGGAGGAGGTTTCCTCAATAGAATTTACCTTCTTACCTTGTGGAGCTCTCTCAGTATGCCATTCAGAATAGTTAATCATCATATTGTCCAGAAGTTTTGTTGCAGCACCCAAAGTGATGGTCATAAAGGTACCTCCAATAGTAGAATCCAATAGGTTCCTTGAAGAATAGTTCAATCCTGCATAAAAAGTTTGGATGATCATCCAAGAAGTCAGTCCATGAGTGGGACAATTCTTTACCAAAGATTTCATTCTTTCCCAAGCTTGAGTAACATTTTCATTATCAGATTGTTTAAACTTCATTATTTCACTTCTCATAGATATAATCTTAGCAGGAGGATAGTATTTTCCAATAAAAGCATCTTTACATTTAGTCCCAGAATCAATGCTATTCCTAGTTAAGGAATTCAACCATTCTTTAGCTTTTCCTCTCAAAGAGAAAGGAAACAATTTCAGCTAAATAATATCACCATCTACATCCCTATGCTTTTGCATCTCACAAAGTTCAACAAAGTTATTTAGATGGGCAGCAGCATCTTCATTACCAATACCAGAAAATTGTTCTCTCATAACAAGATTGAGTAAAGCAAGTTTTAACAAGATTTGGCTCTTTGTCTATCTCTATTCTTGACTCATTGAGTCGTTGTTGTATATATATATATATATATATATGTTCTTGTGGGTTCTATCGTGGAATATTGTGTAATGGTATTACTTTTTTTTCCACCTGCACACGAGTGCTTGGTGGGCAACATTGAATCGTTTCTATGCGGGTTTGGCTGAAATCGCTGAAATCTGCAAAGGACCGATTTGAGGGTGTTACAAGTGGTATCAGAGCCTTGGTTTTTAATACCCACTAGTCCAGCATGTAGGATAACCTAGTTAACGGATGATGTAGAGTGTAAAAACTATTTTTGCAAAATCGGTTGGATAGATCTGATTAGATCTGCTTTTACTCCTTACCTCTATGCTATTCTCCTCTTACCTTTGTGTGTTTTGAATCTTTTCTCTTACCTCTCTTCAAGTCCAGGTTTTCATGGTTGGGTTTCCGTCATACCTTTAGAATTTTGATTCCTTCCTCTTGTAACGGTGCTTCTACATCTGGTGTTCGTGTTATCTGATGAATCTTTCATCTGTTGTATCTATCTATTGACCCAAAAGTTCACTAATTTATTCTTTATATCTTCCGTTGATTTGCAAAACGATGACATCATCTATGTCAGATCCAATAGAGAGCATGCATCACTCCTTTGTTTTTCAAAGCTTTCCAAACATCACTTATCGAGATATCCAGTCTGAATTCTGAGAGTTTGGTTGCACAATTGTCCTATTCATGTACATAGTAATGCTTTGAGTGTGGGATGGAGTCTCGACCATACCACTACTCTTATCATTAGCTCTTGTTGCATTGAATTGGTGAACTAATGCAATTTCTACACATTCTTTGGAAGTTAAAGGTGGTCTTCTCTTTTGAGACCTTAAACCACGCCTTTGTTTTTATGGAGTGTTCTCTCTAAGAACGTGAGCAACAACCTCTTATTGGTGGTGTCGACGATTTCAAGATGGAATAAGAAACTTTGTTAGTGGTGTCACGAGGATCGACATGAAGATAGAAGAATATGACCATCACCCGTCTTCACCGTACATGGAACGGATCTCAGGTTGAGATCCCTTGTTAGTGATGTCAAATTGTAGCACCCCAGGAACCTCCCCAATCAGAAATTTCTTGTTCCTCTATTTTGTTGCGTCATCATGATATCATGCTCATGTTGCATGCCACATTGCATTTGAGCATCATATCAAATCTTGCATTTATGTTATATTGCTTGTGTGGTTGTTCTTACCCATACTACCTCTCTATTTGCAAACCTTTGTTTATTTTGTTTCATACAAAGTGGGATCATTCCCTAATCCAACATCTTGGCAATGGCTTTGATCATGTTTGCAAAACCCTAGTTCTCTAATTCTTGTAAATGCCCAAACAGGCATGTCTACATGTGGGTACCCCTTCTCTTGATCCTTTCCCCGTTGTTTAAAAGTTTGCTAGCATTCTCCTTTTTCAACTCTCAAAATATTATCCAAATTGTTTTGTTTAAAATGTACAAGCAAATAAACAAAACTTGTGTTAATAACAAAAACAACAAAGAAATAGAAAAGAATAAGAAGAGGAGACTACCACCTGGCAGCCCAATCGACCTGGCCACAATAGCCTCCTACAAGCCCAACAAGCTCCTAAAGCCCACCTGGGTGCCCTCCTTTCTCTCCTCGTTCCTTGGCCCATTCTCCTCGATCCATACCCCTTCAACCAAGCGATACAGGACGTATACTGTTCGTCCCCCTCTGTCCCCATCCCCTTTTCTCTACGGGCAGTGCGACGGAGCAGGTCGTTGTTCCTCCCCGTTAGCCGCGTCACCAAAACACCATGCCTCCCTTCTTATCCATAGTTGAGGCCACCCAGAAACCGTATCTTATCCACCTCCAAATCTCGCACCGCCATCTCTCTTTTCCCCTCGTACACCCACCTCCCAAGATACAGAAGTGGCAGTAGCGTGAGTAGCTCGTCCTTGCTATCGTTCCCATCATCGCCAAAGGAAAATGAGGTTGGGAATCAGACCTACACATCATCGCCGACCATCTAGCTACAAGAGAAGGAGCCATACATTTCTGTACTGCTCCCCTGCCACTGTCCCTGTCGACTCTGAGGAGGAGCTCTGCAGGCCTTTGTCCTCGTCTCACAGTCGCTACCGTCCACTGCCAATCATGTTTCCGACGGTAACTTCTCGAGGTGAGCTCCACCTTTACATCCTGACCCCCACTCTCCCTAATATCCTCCACCACCAGTTCATGGTCAACATCGACTGCCCCAGCGTCGTGCATGCTCCCCTGCTCTAAAAAGTTCAGAGATGCCTTCATCTGTATGTTTTTTGCAGTGTCTGACCCTCATTTTTCTTTCTGTTCCGACTCATCGGTGCCCTAATATCTTCCTTCTCCTGCACAGAAACAAACAAATATCTCCTCACGGCCTATCCACCCTCAACAAGCTTCAATCGACACTTGAATCCATCCATGTTTGAGCTGGCAATCCTCTCGATAAGTTAACACATTTTTCCAGTTTTATTGGACAGATACATTCAGTTTTGAGCATGTGTAATGCCTCTGATCATCTGCAGATCCCCGGTGTTCTGGTACACCCTCGTATATGATTCTGGAGCCGCTACATTCTCCTTCCTTTTCGCTTTCCAACAAGCTAGGATAGGCTCAATTTCGATCACTACAGCCCTCGCGTGCTTCCTCGAAAGATGGCATCAGATCATTGCTAGCTGCTAGTCGCGTCGTCAGTTGCAGTTTTCTTCAGAGTTTGGCCTCCAGTAGCACACCTCAAAACTAGCTGAGCCCCTCTCTATACGCGAACCCATCAGCATCCCACTGCCTATTGCCTAGATCTTGATTCTCAAGCAGATATGATGGTTGGTGTTCATCAAGGTTTTCGACGCAGGTCTCTTTGTAAATCCAACAAGATTGATGTAATGGTTGATAGAATTAGCCAGAAGACCTCTTGTCACATTCTCTTGAATCAATAATAACAACTACTATTCGTGAAGCATCTTATATGATTCGTTATAGGAGTTGTGCTTATGGTTTCCTTTCTATCCAAAGTCTGACCTTTTACTTGATGTCCGCCTTCTCGAACATCAAGGAGAACATTTAAAGTAGTGTTGCTAAATGTTTCTTAGTCGATCCTCTAGACCCTATTACGTTGGCAAGTGTTTTCTTGTTCCAAGTAATTGAAGTCTGAGAATGAAGTTTCCTTTTCCTCGTGACATCTGGAATCTTCTTATATATTCGTCTTAGTGGTGTGAAGTGATATCAAGATCTCCGGAAAATATTTGGTAGATCTAGATGAATAAAGAGTTTCCTTCGGTCCCTCTAACATGTTCGAAGAGCGACTATGATTTTGGTAATCGGAAGTTCCTCTTGTTACATGTTCCTTGTGACTCTTATGAGTCCTTGATGGCTCGGTGTTGATGTAGAGCTCATTGGGAACCCCAAGAGAAAGGTATGATGAGCACAACAACAAGTTTGCCTCAGTTATGAAACCAAGGTTTAATCGAACCAGTAGGAGCAAGGAAACACCCCAAGGTGTTGCTAGCTGAGCCTTGGAAGGGCGCACTACCGATGCTAGTAGAAACGTGGAGACCTGCACAACACAACCACAGAACTTTGTCCCCAACTTGTGATGAGGCTGTCAATCTCACCGTGTTTTGCTGAAAACAAAGGATTAAACGTATCGAATGGAAGGAAGAAATAGTTTGCAGAAAGTAAACACAAAGCAGTAAATAGTTTGTAGATTGTATGTAAAATAAAAGGACCAGGATCCATAGTTCACTAGAGGTGGCTCTCCTTAAGATAGATAACATGCTGGGTGAACAAATTACAGCGGGGCAATTGACAAACATCGAGAAAGCAATACATGCATATACTAATCATCTTGACTCCTTTGGAACTTGATTGGGCATTACAACATTATACATAGACCGCCATCCAACTGCATCTATGACTAATAATCCACCTTCAGGTTATCATCCGAACCCCCTCCAGTATTAAGTTGCAAGCAACAGATTATTGCTTTACGAATTGCGTGTAAAGTAAACAATAAGATTGTTCTATGAATAAATGATTGTTGTTTTCTCCCTAGTAGCAACATCACATCTAGTACCTTAGAGATTTCTGTCACTTCCCCAGATTACCAGAGGCATGAACCCACTATCGAGCATAAATACTAACTCTTGGAGTTTCTAGTATCTACTTGGCCAAGATAGCTACTAACAAAGGAAAACATGCAAGATCACAAATAACAAAGACATGATAGAATCAATAATCAATCTGAAATAGCATCTCAATATCCATCAGATCCCCGCAAAGGCAACATGCAGAATTACAAATAAATGATCTTGATCATGAACGGAGCTCACAAGATCTAAACATGAAAGCACAAAGGAGGAGAACCAGCCATCTAGCTACTACATTGATCCGTAGTCCAAGGATGAACTACTCACGCATCACACCGGAGGCTTGCATGGTGATGAACAAGGCCTCCAAGGTGAATTCCCCTCTCCGGCAGGGTGCCGGGAAGAGCTTCAGATCCCTCCAGATCTAGCAATGGAGATGATGGCGGCTACAGACTCTTTCGTGTATTTTTGATCGAGTACTTAGGGTTTTCGTCTCGAGGGCATCTTATAGGCGGAAGGAGAGGCTGAGGGGGTGCTGGGGTTAGCCAGACCACCCCCTGGCGCGGGCCGGGCCTGGCCATGCGGCCAGGTGGTGAGGCCGGCCCCCAGCCCTTCTCCGTCTCGTATTCTGGCATCTGATGACTTCCGGAAAAATAGGCACTTTGGCTTTTGTCCCGTCCAATTCCGAGAATATTCATTTTCTGACTTTCCTGGAACCAAAAACAGTAGAAAACAGGCAGCTGGCACTGTGGCTCTTGTTAACAGGTTAGTCCAAGAAATCATATGAAAAGTACTCCAAAGTGTGGACAAAACACAAGAAAGTGGATGAAACCAAGCATGGAACATAAAAAATTATAGATACATTTGCAATGTATCAACATCCCCAAGCTTAACTCCTGCTCGTCCTCGAGTAGGTAAGTGATAAAAAGAAAGAATAATTTTTGAGGTGACATGCACCATCAAAGACTTGATCGAAGTATTTGTAAAACATTCAAAGCTGGGATCATAGTACTTCAATCATAACATGAAAGACAAAGTTCTAGCAATAAGACAAAGAAACTATGATGCAACATGAAAAGGCACAAACAAAAGATTCATGAATAACAATGCTTTGCAAGACGTTTGTTTGTTTCACATAAAGAAAACATAGCATAATAGTATTCAGCTTGTCCCTCATAGAGTAGCAAATATAAATGCATAGGACACCTACAAAGTTCATAAGAGTGAGTAGATACAAATAGTTTAAAACAAGCAATATCAAGTGATGCATCAATCAACTAGTCTTGGGACAATGCACATAGAACTAAGAATGGCAACTATGCTCTCAAAGTAGGTGCATAAAGGTAGAAGGTGGAGACTCAATATAATGGTGGAAGAAAGGCCTTTATAAAAGGAAGTAGGGATTCAAGTCTCATAAAGAGCTTCCAAAAATTATGGTACTTATAGCTTTTAGCTCTCATTGACCCTATCATAAGCATCTTGAAGTGATTAAGGTTAAAGTGAACAAACTATGGTGTACATGCTTGAAGAAGTATAAGTTAGAAATCTCGTCCCTTGTATACGTGGGCCGCTCCTCATGCTACTCAAGTTTAGTCACCGGTAAGTTCTTGTTATCGTAAGTATATGTGTATCATAGAGAACCGCCAACGGGGTACCCCTTGCCCGATGATACGGAAGAATCCCCATATCAAAATGACAAGGCAAGCAGACAACGAGCATCTCAGCAATCTTCTTATTTACCATGGGAATATGGTGCTTTTTTCTCTCTTTCTTCTTTTCATAATATCTCTTTTTCTCTTTTTTCTCAATATAGGACTCTTTTTTTATAAGAAGATTGCTTCATAGACAGCTCATTATGGTTACGCTGCAGGTTTCCACCATGTCAGCATGGATTAGACCAGCGGCCCAGGCGTTTCTCTAACACATATACATAACTCCATGGACTTACAAGATCCCCTTTATTTCACACCGACGACATCCATATACAAAAGAGCATGATATCAACTAGGTACAAGTACCAAGTGAAATGTTGAAAGCGTTCCCCATGAAAGCATGGTTCTGCTAATTCCCAACAAATAACTGCAAGCATATACAACATAGACGACACAATGGTTCAAGTTTATTAAGGGCAAGAAAAGTAAAGTGTGCCATCAAGTTCGTGAGAGCTTTAATCACTAGTTTTCTCATAACAAGTTTAATTTGGAAGGTAAACAAAAGCATGAATATACTTGGAATAGCGTAAGCTAGTAGGTAGGTATGGTGGAATCTTTGCAATAACTTGGTTTAAGGAGTTAGATGCATGAGTGGAACTCATACTTGGTTGTGGAGGCTAGCAAAAGACTGAGAGCGACAAACTAAGAGAGCAATAATGGCCATAATCATGCAGAGCGACAAAACATCATTGATCAAAACATAAAGTGATACTACAAGTTGAAAACTAAAGGATCATAAAGGCTATGGTGACTTGAGATAGTAATAACATGGTGTGAGCATGCGCCAAGTCAACCCAAATAAAGCATCAAAGGAGAATACCACTATACTATGCTTTAATATGCTAAAACGACGCATGATTCATCCAAGGCACATTAAGAAATCTCAATTGTTTATAACAAGTCATGCTACAGCAAATAATACTAAGCATAAAGCCAAAACAATATCAAGCATGGCATGACAAAGCATCGGCCACAGTCAAAAACGAGCTCTTTTTAACACATAAGAATGAACTTTCCTACTCTTTTCCAAACCAAACCAAACTATTTGCAAACCAATGTATGAAAGAGGGGGTCCAACCAATTTATTCAGAAAACTAAGAAAACAAAAGCAAACGAAAAACCAAAACGAAAACGAAAAAGAAGACGCTCCAAGAACAACACAACTGTGCATGAAACAATAAAAAATGAAGCGTTTGGAAGAAACCTGTGATTTTTATTGATGAAGAAGGGGATGCCTTGGGCATCCCCGAGCTTTGACGCTTGTACTTCTTGGATATTTCTTGGGGTGACATGCGTGGCATCCACAAGCTTGAGCTTTAGTCCATCCTTCATCTCATTACTCATTCCTTCCATACACCTGAAAATTTTCCTTCATACAAAACTTCACACAATCTTTATTAGCAACATTAGTGCACTCAAGATAAATAAGTCTTAAGGTTTAGTTATAACAAAAAATAAACTCCCATTAGAACACTATATTCTGTAGCATTTCCCTCAAAAATCTCAATTCCTCAAAATAACTCAAAAAGGATCCAACAAGAAGCAAATGCAGAAAATGGCAGAAATCTGTCAAAACAGACCAGCAGGTAAATACGATTTTTTTCGAAGACCTTCTGTTGATAAAATCAAAAATAGTTGAACTAACGAAAGTTAGATAATAACCTGGGGCAGAACCACAAAAATTTACACCTCAAAAAGAGGTTCAGATATTTTACAGAAATATTTACGGTGAAACACAGAAATCTGTTCGGGGACAGCAACTTTCCCAATCATTACTTCTCTCTCATTAGAGGTTACTCTTGGCACAAAAAGCAAATAAAAAGGATAAGGAGCGGTTATTACTGAAGTAATAACTTCCAAGACTCATCTAAAACTTTTGGGTTATCTCCCAATAAGTACTTTTCTTTAACGCCTTTAAGTTAGGCATAAGAAGTTGGAAAAAGAATCAAGTGTTCTCAAATGAAGAAGCATTAAGACCAAATTTTGTTTTCATAGGAGAGGGAAAAGAAATCTTCTCTCTATTTTTGGGGAAGTGTTATATACCTTTCTTGAGTGGGAGTTGATATTTAATGGTGCCTTCTTTCATATCAATAATGGCACCAACAGTTCTAAGAAAAGGTCTTCCCAAAGTAATAGGACAAGAAGCATTGCATTAAACATCCAAAACATAGAAATCAACGGGGACATAGGCATTGTTAAGCATAATAAGAACATCATTAAGACTCCCCATGAGTTTCTTTTTAGCATTATCATCAAGTGGGACATTCAAATAACAATCTTCAAGTGGAGGCAAATCAAGCATATCATAAATCCTTCTAGGCATAATAGAAACACTACTATCAAGATCACATAAAGCTTTGAAATCAAAGTCATTCACTTTCATATTAATGATGGGTTCCCAACCATCTTCTTGTTTTATAGGAATAAAAGCTTTATGTTTCATCTTTTCTTCTTTAATCTTTATGAGAGCATCAGTAATGTGTTTTGTAAAGGCCATGTTCATAGCACTAGCATTAGGAATTTTAGCAAGCTTTCGTTGGAACTTAATAACTTCAGAGATATTGCAACCATCAAGATCAAAATCAAATTTATCATCTAAAGTAGTAGAACTATTAATATCCTCAACACTAGTGGTGGTAATAGTAGAAACACTAATGTTTCTAGCAATTTCATCTTCTCTCTCCCACTTAGCATGCAATTCAGCTAATAGTCTAACATTTTCATCAATTCTAACTTGTATAGCATTAGTAGCTGCAAAGGGATTATCATTAGTTTCAGGTTAGCAGCCATTTTATTGATCAAAGAGGATTGAGCTTCAGACAAAGATGATATATTTCTTTCAGCATTAGAAATTTTCAATTGTAAGCTACGAATTTCCCTATTTAGACTCTCAAGTTGATGGATAATGTTCTTCAAAATGGTAGATTGTTCCTCCATAGTTTTAGTAAATAGTTTATTTTGCTCATATTGCATTTGCATGAAGTTTTTGTGGCTCTTTCAACTTCTAAAATTCTTCCTTCACTAGGAAATCCAGGTTTACCATTATAACCATAAGTATTACTAGGAGGGTAAGGCCTATAATTGTTATTACCATAAGTATTGTTGCCAATATTATTATTTCTTAAGAAGTTCACATCAACTTGCTCTTCTTGAGCAACCAAAGAGGCTAAAGGAACATTATTTGGATCAATATGAGCTTTCCCATTCACAAGCATAGACATAATAATATCAATCTTATCACTCAAGGAGGAGGTTTCCTCAATAGAATTTACCTTCTTACCTTGTGGAGCTCTCTCAGTATGCCATTCAGAATAGTTAACCATCATATTGTCCAGAAGTTTTGTTGCAGCACCCAAAGTGATGGTCATAAAGGTACCTCCAGCAGTAGAATCCAATAGGTTCCTTGAAGAATAGTTCAATCCTGCATAAAAAGTTTGGATGATCATCCAAGCAGTCAGTCCATGAGTGGGACAATTCTTTACCAAAGATTTCATTCTTTCCCAAGCTCGAGCAACATGTTCACTATCAGATTGTTTAAACTTCATTATTTCACTTCTCATAGATATAATCTTAGCAGGAGGATAGTATTTTCCAATAAAAGCATCTTTACATTTAGTCCAAGAATCAATGCTATTCCTAGTTAAGGAATTCAACCATTCTTTAGCTTTTCCTCTCAAAGAGAAAGGAAACAATTTCAGCTAAATAATATCACCATCTACATCCCTATGCTTTTGCATCTCACAAAGTTCAACAAAGTTATTTAGATGGGCAGCGGCATCTTCATTACCAATACCGGAAAATTATTCTCTCATAACAAGATTGAGTAAAGCAAGTTTTATCTCAAAGAAAGTATCTTCAGGCACAGGTGGAGCAATAGGTGTGCCCATAAAATCATTGTTGTTGGTGCTAGTGAAGTCACACAACTTAGTGTTTTCAAGAGTAGTCATTTTTTTTTGTTTTTAAATAAGAAAGCAAACTTGTAAAAATATTTTGTTTTTGTTTTTGATAAAGAAACAAGCAAACAAAGCAAAAGGAAACTAAGAAAAACAAAAATAACAAAGTAAAGAGATTGGTTATGAGGGACTCCCCTTGTAAAAATGTCCTTGATTCCCCGGCAACGGCGCCAGGAAATTGCTAGCGCGTGGTTGACGTGGGAGCTTCTTCTTGTTCTTTAGTCCTGGCAACGTCGCCAGAAAAATGCTTGATGGCTCGGTGTTGATGTAGAGCTCGTTGGGAACCCCAAGAGGAAGGTATGATGAGCACAATAGCAAGGTTCCCTCAGTTATGAAACCAAGGTTTAATTGAACTAGTAGGAGCAAGGAAACACCCCAAAGGTGTTGCTAGCCGAGCCTTGGCAGGGCACACTACCGGTGCTAGTAGCAACGTGGAGACCTGCACAACACAACCACAGAACTTTGTCCCCAACTTGCAATGAGGTTGTCAATCTCATCGTGTTTTGCTGAAAACAAAGGATTAAATGTATTGAATGGAAGGAAGTAATAGTTTGCAGAAAGTAAACACAAAGCAGTAAACAGTTTGTAGATTATATGTAAAAGAAAAGGACCGGTATCCATAGTTCACTAGAGGTGGCTCTCCTTAAGATAGATAACATGCTGGGTGAACAAATTACAGCGGGGCAATTGACAAGCATTGAGAAAGCAATACATGCATAAACTAATCATCTTGACTCCTTTGGAACTTGATTAGGCATTACAACATTATACATAGACCGCCATCCAACTACATCTATGACTAATAATCCACCTTCAGGTTATCATCCGAACCCCCTCCAGTATTAAGTTGCAAGCAACATATTATTGCTTTACGAATTGCGTGTAAAGTAAACAATAAGATTGTTCTATGAATAAATGATTGTTGTTTTCTCCCTAGTAGCAACATCACATCTAGTACCTTAGAGATTTCTGTCACTTCCCCAGATTACCAGAGGCATGAACCCACTATCGAGCATAAATACTAACTCTTGGAGTTTCTAGCATCTACTTGGCCAAGATAGCTACTAACAACGGAAAACATGCAAGATCACAAATAACAAAGACATGATAGAATCAATAATCAATCTGAAATAGCATCTCAATATCCATCGGATGCCCGCAAACACAACATGCAGAATTACAAATAGATGATCTTGATCATGAACGGAGCTCACAAGATCTAAACATGAAAGCACAAAGGAGGAGAACCAGCCATCTAGCTACTACATGGATCCGTAGTCCAAGGATGAACTACTCATGCATCACACCAGAGGCTTGCATGGTGATGAAGAAGGCCTCTAGGGTGAATTCCCCTCTCCGGCAGGGTGCCGGGAAGAGCTTCAGATCCCTCCCGATCTAGGGATGGAGATGACGGAAGCTACAGACTCTTTCGTGGATTTTTGATTGGGTACTTAGGGTTTTCGTCCCGCGGGCATCTTATAGGCGGAAGGAGAGGCCGAGGGGGTGCTGGGGTCGGCCAGACCACCCCCTGGCATGGGCCAGGCCTAGCCGCGCGGCCAGGTGGTGTGGCCGCCCCCAGCCCTTCTCCGTCTCATATTCTGGCATCTGGTGACTTCCGGAAAAATAGGCACTTTGGCTTTTGTCCCGTCCAATTCTGAGAATATTCGTGTTCTAACTTTCCTAGAACCAAAAACAGCAGAAAACAGGCAGCTGGCACTTTGGCTCTTATTAATAGGTTAGTCCAAGAAATCATATGAAAAGTACTCCAAAGTGTGGACAAAACACAAGAAAGTGGATAAAACCAAGCATGGAACATCAAAAATTATAGATACATTTGCAATGTATCAGCCATCGCTGCAAAACAACCTTTCTGTCTTGACCTTATGTTGAACAAAGAGTGATCCTTCTAAATTAAAAGTAGTTCAACATCTTGGTTACCAGTATCTCTGTACCCTGGAAGCTCTATTTAAGTCATATAGTAGAGGTTCATCTCCTGAAGTCTATGGTCATGTTCCCTCTGTTGTATGATCTCCTTTTCAGAATCTTAAACTCTTCTGAAGCTCCATGGTCTCAATCCTTATGAAGACCATATGTCTAACAACTTGAAAACCATCTCATTTTGTTTCCTCCGTTACCTTGACGTGTTTCATGCTCGTTGGCTCCAGAGATGTCATGAAACATCTATCCACGAGTTGACCATGAGATACTCTTTTGTGGTTTTGTGTCTTTCCCTCTGTTCTTTAGTGTGTGCAGCTACCTTGAAGAAAATGAAGCGCTTCATTCATTCAATAATGGTGGCATGGATCAACATCTCCGAGAAGGTCATCGAAGTTTTGTGTAACCCTATTCCTTCTATCTTCCTACATAGGAATCCCGGGATGAGATTCTGTTAAGGGGGATAGAACTGTAACACTCCAGTTTTAGCTAATCCTTAATTAGGATTTGATTGTGCATTATCATGAGCATCATATTTTTAAAATGCATGCAAGAAAAATAAAATGAATACAAAACCCTAAACCCTTGTTTTCCCTTCCTTCTTGTAAAATCCATTCAAAAGGTTTTTGAATTTGAAAATACAAAAATTAATGGAGCCCAAATGGATTATAAGGGCCCCTTATCATTTTCAAGTATTTTTGAAACCTTTTAGTGTTTTTGAAATACTCAAAATAGAAAAGATTTTGAAAAGAGAAATGGAAATAGAAAAAAAAATTGGTTTTCGGAAATAAAAACCTACCCCTACCTACCTGGGTCGAAGCTCATCTCTCCTCTCCTCTCTCTGCTGCCCACCTGCAGCAACCAGCAGCGGCCAGCAGCCCCTTCGGAAACTTCTCTGTTGCCCAAGGACCGGCCCAACAAGCCTAGCTCCCGGCCCCTACATCTTCGTTCTTCTTTCCTTTTCTTCTTCCTCCCAAAAGAAGGATGTTGCCGACGAGTGATGGCTCTGATTTTTGCCATCTTCCACTATGTTTAAACGTTGGTTTTGGTCAAGCAATTGCCAAATAAACTCTCAACCTTGCCACTAATGACTAATAATTGCAAAGATATGCAAATCCCTTCTTTGATTTATGTTATGCAGGAAATCACTGCTTTTAAGGCGAAATAAGGAGTCATAATGAAGGATTTTGAGGAAGTACACATGGCCAAGTAATTGGAGAACCAAACCAAGGCGTCAGTGTGCTTAATGACCAATGGTATGGGCGCGGTCCACCCGTACCGCCTGCCCGTACCAGGTGGCAACGGCTTCGTCTCGTCAAACCATACAACTTTCATGAAGACGCCTATATATTTTGAGGCTCCAACTACCGGCCAGAGAGCCGCCATTCTCAGATTGCATCACAACACCCCCAAAGGATATCCACGCCATTGTTCATCCATTGTTCATCACTTCTACCATCCATCCTTCCACTAGACATAGCCATTGCTTTTGTACTTTTAGATCTCCTTGTGATTTGGCGACCATTGTAAGCATATTTGATTTCAATCTAAGTATTTGCATGATGTTTTCTATATCCGATCTATTTGTTATGAGTGATTAGTCCTCATGGGCTACGGGTTGGAGAGAAACCTCGCAGCAATTATGTGCATCTAGATCATGGGAGACTTGTATTTTGTTTGGATTCGTGATTTATATCTTTTGTTTCTTCGTCTCTCGCATTGATCTGTGGACTTGTAGGTACCCAAGATCCCATAGATTGATAAAGGCTTGAGGTGAGATACTTAGTAGTGGTGATCTCATAGGAAACTTAGTGACAAAAAGGGAAGTACGGTCTTTGCTTAGCACCCCATTCGGGATCAACAATAGCATCATCACTTAAAGCTTTAATCCACGTTTACACTTAATAATTGTCTGCAACCCATGGCTTTGGTGTGTTCTCGGTTGGATTAAAAGTCTATTGCTATGCCCGCTGCATCACAGGGGCTCTAGAATATTAGGATGTGTTGCTCACAAAAGATTATCTCAATACAAACACTATACATGACTATGCTTATTATTATCTTTCATCCCATTTGATGTGCAGCTGCAGGTGGACCTTCAACCCTGGCCTATCTCCATCCATTGATTCAACCCCATTATAAATTAAACTAGATTGGTCCAATCAACTAAGGTAAAATGAACAAACAAAGTCTTGTAGACGTGTCCTTTCTGATTACCATTTAGTAGTGCGATTAAACCTACATCTTCTAGGGAAAAAGCTATTATACTACATCCATGAATCCAGATAGAAGGTATCAACCCTTTTTTGGCGCCGTTGTCGGGGAAGCAATTTCGCTATCCTGGTGAGGTCATTAGAGACCTTGTTTTTAGTTTTGTTATTAGTTGTAGTTCAATTCTTGTTATTAGATTACTTTCTTGTTATCTATTTGAAAACCCAAAAAAATTAGTTACTTTTTATTTTTTATTACTTAAAAATTACCAAAAAGATAAGAGTCATGGCTCAAAAGAGATTAGGGGAGTATGCTACTCCCACCGATGATTTTATTCGTGCACCCATCACTCAACCTGCATTTGATGCGGAAACTTATGAGATAAAACCTAACCTTTTAAGTTTGGTTCAACAAAACCAATTTGGGGGTTCATCTTATGAGGATTCGGGATTGCACTTAAATAATTTTACTGAGATTTGTGACATGATGTGTATTAAAGACGTAGATCTAAAGGCTATTAAGCTAAGATTAGTTCCTTTCTCTCTTAGAGGAAAGGCTAAGGATTGGTTGCTAGCTCTACCAAAGGGCACTATTAAATCTTGGGGGAATGTACTAATTTGTTTATGACTAAAATTTCCCCCAGCTAAGACTATGCAGCTAAGATCCAACATCACAAGCTTTAGACAAGAAGATCATGAGCCACTAGCGCTTGCGTGGGAAAGGATGAAAGAAGCCGTAATGAACTGTCCTAATCATGGGATGGAGGAATGGATTATATTACATTTATTTTATAATGCTCTTAACCTAATGTCTAAGTCTATGCTAGATATTGCAGCAGGAGGAACGATTATGGGAAAACACGTAAGTGTTGCAAAGAAGTTATTGGATGATATGCAAAATAACCAGGCCCAATGGCATGTAGAAAGAACCTCGAAGAGAGTAAGTTCAATTACCGAGGTTAACAATGAGGAGCTTACATGTAAGGTAGATGAGTTGCTTAGCTTAGTAAAGGGTAAGGAAGATACCCAAGTTAATGCTACCACTACCATTGTCAATGATGTTAATTTTATAGCTCGTACTCCTTTTAATCCTGCATGGGAAAATAATTATGCTTCTAATGTTCAAAAATATCATTCTAATCCCGCAGGAGCTCCGTATAATATTTATGATAATACTAATGGAGAAAATCATGGCAATCTACCGTTTGAGCAAATTGTTAGAACATTTATGCAAGCTCAAACTGAAGAAAACGATATGCTTATTCAAGATTACGTTGATCCATGAAAGTAGTTTTGGAAGATTATCTAACCAAGCCGTTGCAATTAGAAATGATGTGCAGGCTCTATAGGAAAGGACAAAGACCGTGGAGGCTCAGCTGGGTAAAGTGGCCGAGAGCCAAGCTCTCATACTAGCAAAGTTTGCCGGCAAACCCGAGCCAAATCCGGTAGAGGACCTCAAAATGATGAGGGTGGTGACAAAAGATGAAAAGCCTGCAGAGCTGGATTATAGCAACACACAAACACCAGAATATACCGTGGATGATCTATTGAAGATGATCACCGTTAAGAATTTAGGTATAGAATAAGGTAACAATGCTATGTACCAACAATTTATACAACAAGTATCATCTAAGATTCATGATTTAGAAATGGAGTATAAAAGACTAGCTAATAAGCTTCTAGCTAAGCTACATGATATATTTGAGCCCACTATTAAAATTAAGTTGGGAGTTAATGAGATATCCGCACTTTGTGATCTTAGTGCAAGTGTCTCAACAATTTCCAAAAGCCTATTTGATAAACTAAACTTGGGGCCATTTGTTACAACTGAATTAAGACTCCATCTAGCTGATTCTACTTATAAACAAGCTGTTGGGATCAAAGAAAATATAGTTGTTGAAATTAAAGGAAGTTTTGCTCTTATTGATCTAGTTATTGTGGACATGCCTGAAGATCCCATAGCACCTATAGTTCTAGGTAGACCATTCCTAAGAACTATTAAAGCTTTGATTAATTTACATGAAGGGAATGTAAGGATATGGCTACCATTTAGAGATCCGTTTGTAGTCCACTTCCCTGGGAGAAAGAAGGCCAAGGCGAATGATGATGATGGTGTGATTACTTTAAAAACAAACTATTTTGGAGTGGACATTCCACTCCCCAAATAGTTTGCTTTTCATGGGAGGCAACCCATGTGAAATAAACTTTCTCTAAGTTTTTATTTTGTTTTATTTTTGTGTTAGTTTTCGTTTTGTTTTTGTTTTTAATAAAGAGTGTTCCAGAAGACCTATGGAAAGAGGATAAGAAATAAGGTAATCCTCTATATTATATTTTACTAAGACATGGCCTAAGAAGTATTGCTGGATCATTACTTTGTGTTTTTTCTACTATCTAACCTTTTGCTAAGATGTGCGAAGGCGCACAGAGCTACTAATCAAATTCTTGAGTTTGTTGTAGTTCATAGCATCGATAACGACAACTGGTATGGCCGGAGTGGCCCATACCATGCGCCCGTACCACCTCAAGGCAAAAGGGTATAGAAATTTTGATGATTGCCGAAGGAATCAGTGGAGATAACGACCACTAGTATGGTCGGACGTGCCTGTACCGCGTGCTTGTACCGTAGCCCCGAGCAAAACATATGATTTCAAGCAAAGTCACCGCAGCGATAACTACCAGCAGTACGGGCACACGCGACCGTACCACGTGCCTGTACCGAGTGTACCGCCTGGAAGCAGTCGTCGCCCCCATGGTAAGACACTCAATACAGGCGGGCTCCGGCCATACCGCCCGCCTGTCCCGAGTACGCGGATGCCATAATCTGCCCGAGGAGGTAACCTAAAAATCCTAATTCATCCATTTTCTCTTTCTTCTTCCTCCAAACTTCAAACCACCTCCATTGGATCTTCAAATTTACTCAATCTTTCTCCGATTCTTCGCACTCACTCGATCTAAGGTATGATTCTCCTCCGATCCCCAACTTATTTGTGCAAAAGCTTGGCTTAGTCATTCATCATTGTCAATCTAGACATAGGTCTTGTTCTAGATTCAATCTTGGTACTAAGTATGCTTAGAATTGTTTTAGAGGAGTTTCTTTTGTAGTTAGTGTAGAGAATCAATTATGCTATGTTTCTATTGGACCAAAAAATATATTAGCAATTTATTTACTTTGTCTTGTTTTTATTTATTAGATGAACATGAGGAGTCGTACACGTGAGATGGCTGTGGAGTCTTCTGCGCCACCCGTTGATATATTAACCCCCGAGTCACTTGGCATCGAGTTCACCGAGGAGTTCCATCTTACCCATTTCGATCGTCTCAAGATTCGAGAGATCAAGTCCACCAAGTGGGCATGTCCCTATATCCTGAACCAACTTGGCATTCGTGCTGATATCGATTTACTTTGCAACATTGTTGGTTTGTACAATTTTCTCTTTCAGGATGTTGCGACATATCGCCACTTGACACTTGAGTTCTTCAGCACCTTGACACACAGGGTGGATCCTTATGGTTGTTCCGAGGAACAAAGGCCTAGAGTTGATCGAATCAAATTCCACCTTATGAACTGTGAGCATAATTTGACACTCAGCCAATGGGCTCAACGCTTTGGGTTTACCAACAACACCACCTATGTATGCACAACTACCTTTGTTTTAGATCCTTCCCCTTCACAATACTTTAACTTGATGAGAATTCGTGGACACACACCCAAGGGGAACCAAATTGATCATCCTGCCATTCGATATTTGTTCTATGTTATTGCTAACACATTACAGGCACGTGGTGAGTTTACTAGAGTTAATGAGGAGGACATGTTGATCCTCGCAAAAGCTGCACTTATCAATTGTAATGAAACGCCAAATTTGGGTGCTTTACTTATGTTTTATCTTAAGCATCAAGCTCTTCAATCTTGAGGACCCATATGTGGAGGAGGAGTTGTGATCGTTCTTGCACGCACACTTCACATCAACCTAGGTAACATCCAATCGTTGACTAGAGGTAACCGTCTCGGTCCATCTACTCTAAGAGCATGTGATATGATTTCTAAAAATCATGGTAGATATTAGTTCAATATACCTAGAGCGGATCACTTGATCCCTGCTCCTTTGCCTAACGGTATATTCTCTATAGAGGATGGATGCTTGCGTTATGATGCACAGGTCGAAGCTAGTCTACCCCAACAAGAAATACCCATGGGAGGAGGAGAAGATGAAGAAGTAGAACAATAAGGACCCAAACATGATGTGCAGCCACCAAACTCCTACACCACCTATGAAGATATCTATGCACTCGAAGGAAACATTCACACCATGAACAACCTCTCCATCAACCTTTGAGATGCCACTGCAAGCCTCGCCACCTAGTTCCATGATTGGAGCAGCCAATGGAACATGTGAGATTATCCACCACCACCACAATGAGCAACAAAGGGGCTTGCAAAAGCCCGAGCTTGGGGATGTGTTCCTAGAAAATTTATTTTTGTAATAACAAGGTTGTACTCCAGCTCCTTGTGAGCTTTGAAACACTCGTGTTGGCATGTTCCAACACTTTGCTTCTTTCCTTTGCTTTTTAAATTTGCTTTCGTTTTAGTTTATTTGTTTTGTTTTTCTTTTAGCCCTTGCTTAGTCGCAAGTTCTTCTCTATTCTTTAATCCCTATCCTCAAAAATGCAAAAATATTTTTCCGGTTATCCATTTTTCTTAAACGTGGATTCATACTTTGCCTGTTTGCTTTGATATCATTTCAAGAGTAATCGTGCTTGAGTTTTGAAGGAACAAATCCCTATAAGGAAGAGGATCAGGGAGTTACTTATGAGAGGTATGTACTATGTCTCCCACTTATGAAGTTTGAATTGTTTATCTTAATTGGTTGATTTGCTAAGATGCATGCTAGTGGGAAGTAATTTAATATGGTTAGAGTAAGGCTTTTTATTAGTATGATGATTAGTTGTTGAAGCTCTTGCTCTAGTTCTTTTAGTTAACGGAGTCTTGCCTTGTAAATAATAATTCCAAACAAGTACAACAAGAAAAAGTCTGTAATTTATGACTTGTTTGATGAATGATTGTCTTGAGAGTATACCCTTGATTATACTTAACCCCATAGATATTTTGACAGTCTCGACAACACTCATGAAAGGAATTGTTTGATTGAAATAAATTCTAGTGGTAATTGTGACGCATGCCAAAGCTAACCTTGTGGATCAAACCACGGTTCTAGCTCAAAAAAGAGTAAAAAGATGCGAGACAACTTTGTTCTATGTCTCTGAGGCGCACTTTGGGATGCTAACAACTCCACTAGCTTTTGAACGATCTATGGTATAACCCCGGATTTCGACTATGAGTTGATGACATGATTGGCATCCGTGTCAATGTATGGGCAAAACTATTGGTACTCTCAAAGGTTGTGCAAATACTAGCAAAAAGAAAAAAATAGCGATCCTTGAAAAATGAGATGGAAATGAAAGAAAGAGAAAAAATATATCTATGAGGATCCACATAACAAGTCCTTGGCATGGTCTCATTACTACTTTACGATTTTTTTGAAAGACAATACTTGGATTAAAAGTGTTTTAGATTGACTTGATCTATTGATGTTGGTGTAAATAAGACACTTCATTGTTATACTACTTGGGACATGAAACTCTTTTACTCAATTATGCTATTTAAACATCTTAGTGTTCCTTGGCAAGCTCAGAGTTAATTAGAGGAATTGGATTGATTGCTACACTTCTAGTTATTTATACTTATATTAAACTTTACTTTGATTATCTTGACTTACCGAAGCTTGTACAGTATTCTTGTCATCTCTCTAGCTTTGATAAACTCTACAAATGAATGAAGTGTTGAGCACATACGACTACCTACTGTAAGTGAACTCCTATTCTCGTTGTTTCAAGTTTAAACACTGAATTCCTTATAGTTCTTTTGGTTCTTCTTGCTCGAGGACGATCAAGGTTTGAGCTTTGGGGAAGTTGATGGCTCTGATTTTTGCCATCTTCCACTAGATCTAAACTTTGGTTTTGGTCAAGCAATTTCCAAATAAACTCTCAACCTTGGCACTAATGACTAATAATTGCAAAGATATGCAAATCCCTTCTTTGATTTATGTTGTGCAGGAAATCACAGCTTTGGTGAAATAAGGAGTCATAATGAAGGATTTTGAGGAAGTACACACGGCCAAGTAATTGGAGAACCCAACCAAGGCGTCAGTGTGCTTAACGACCACTGGTACGGGCGCGGTCCGCCTGTACCGCCCGCTCGTACCATGTGGCAACGGCATCATCTCGTCGAACCCTACAATTTTCATGAAGACGCCTATATATTTTGAGGCTCCAGCTGCCGGCCAGAGAGCCGCCCTTCTCAGATTGCATCACAACACCCCCAAAGGATATCCACGCCATTGTTCATCCATAGTTCATCCATTGTTCATCACTTCCACTAGACATAGCCATTGCTTTGTACTTTTAGATCTCCTTGTGATTTGGCGACCATTGTAAGAATATTTGATTTCAATCTAAGTATGTGCATGATGTTTTCTATCTCTGATCTATTTGTTATGAGTGTTTAGTCCTCACGGGCCGCGGGTTGGAGAAAAACCTCGCAGCAATTATGTGCATCTAGATCATGGGAGAATTGTATTTTTTTGGATTCATGATTTGTATCTTTTGTTTCTTCGTCTCTCGCCTCGATCTGTGTACTTGTAGGTACCCAAGATCCCATAGATTGATAAATGCTTGAGTTGAGATACTTGGCTAGTGGTGATCTCATAGGAAACTCAGTGATAGAAAGGGAAGTACGGTCTTCGCTTAGCGCCCCATTTGGTATCAACAACAACTTTGCCACTTAAAGCTTTAATCTATGTTTACACTTAATAATTGTTTGCAACCCGTGGCTTCGGTGTGTTCTCGGTTGGATTAAAAGTTTATTGCTATGCCGGCTGCATCATGGGGGCTCTATGTAACACCCTCGAATTGGCCCTATGCAAGTTTTAGCCCTTTCCGCCAAACCCGAATAGAAACTATTCAAGGACACCCACCAGGCACTTTCGTGTGGGTGGAAAATGAAGTAATACCATTACACAACAGTCCTCTATGGGACCCACAGAACAGATATATATATATACAACAGCGACTCAACGAGTCAAGAATACAGATATACAATACAAAGATCCAAATCACCTTGAAAACATTATGGCGTCCAAGTACGGACAAGATGCAAATGGGACTAAGAGCCCTGAAGAATAACCAATGGTGTCCATAACCCTTCCCAGGCCAAGCCGGAAGGGTAACCCTGCTAACGACGTCGATCTCAAACCTGCTAAAACAAAAGGGGTGCCGACGAAGGGCAAAGGAAAAAGAGGAGCATCAGTACTGAGGCCAGTACACGGCGAGGCTAGAATTCGGCGGCTCTCGCCTATACAGGTATGGTGGACTGAAACGGCAGCGTAGCCGCACTAAACAACCTATAGAGACTCGGTATCACTGGGGGCTATTAGAGAGGGGTAAGAAAGACCTATTCGGATCCTACCTGATACTAACACCAAACATACCCAACCTGGTATTTCCCCCTCGAGACCAAATGAGGAAGTCGGACCAAGGAACTCACACAGTTGGCAGTTTTACTCCTTCCATTATAGTTGCAGCATTTACTAGTCAGACATATAGCATGAGTCATCCTGATAGCATAAGTAGTGGGCAGTTTTAGTTAACATTCCGTTGTAGTTGGAACATTTACTAGTCAGATGTAATTGTCCTGAGGAATCCCAAAACCCAACAGTTGTTGGCACTTTTATCACATTCCGTTGGAGTTGCCATACTTACTAGGCAGATGTACAAGACACCAGGAACCCTAGCCCCACCAGTTGTTGGCATTTTTAATATCCAATCTGTTGTATTTGAATCTGATTACTAGTCACATATTAAGTCAAATTTATAGCACTAATTTAGCTGATACTGTGCTCCAAGTCGTCCATAACCGCGGACACGGTTTTCAGAAAGATTTACCCTGCAGGGGTGCACAAATAGCAACACACACTCGATCAACCTCGGAAAAACCAACTCAAAACCCAACGAGGCTTTCACGACAAAGCAATCACAGGATTCATAAAATATTTCAGGGGCCACCCCATTAAGCTACCCGCAACAAAGTTGGCCGACCCCGAGACGGACCCAAGGTTTGCGTCAATGGCTGTAAAAGACTGGGAACCCGAAAATGTGACTGGGCTTGTCGATACCGCGAAAACACTCCGCATCCAAAACAGTACAGGTGCTCCACGCACAATCGTAAATAAATCAGTAAAACATGGCATAAGTATAGGATAGTAATAAAGCCCCAAACTAGTTTGTGGCCCCAAGAAATAGAAATGAATCAAGCTCTGGCTCATGGGGGTCCATAAGGCCTCCCGGATGTGGATAGTGCGAATAGTCAAGGAACATGTATCAAGTACTCGGGGACTACGGGACACAAGGGGGCATAAAAACCAAATAGCATATATTGCCCACCGGTGCCTCTTTCATTAGTTATCACAACAATTTAATAGTGTATTTAAAGTCATGATCAACTCCACCATAAACATCTGCCAGCATTCCAACAACTGTGGTACTCGACCACACGAGATCGCACCTGAGAAATCAACTACGACTCGCAAGGCCAGCTATCTACCAAACAACATGTATTAGGAGGTGTCCATGGCAATATAGAGGCTGCACGGGATATAACTGGTGCACGGAAACTAAAGCATCGCGACACGGATAGCAATAGATCAATAGGAGGAAATAAAGACTATAAATGCAAAATAGGTAGAAGGAGAGAGATGCTCGCCTGGGAAACACTGCCGAAGGATCATATGCGGAGAACTTGTCGGTACTCGCATCAACTCATCGGCCTAATCCGTGAAGAAGCAAACATTAGAAGAAACACCGGATGCACTATTTAATAATACGACAGAAGATCCGACATGATTATGATATGATGCATGGCATGGCAAACATGCGGTGCAATTAGGCAATATGAAGCGGAACCGGGGTCCCGATAATTAATTACACGGTTCAAGTTATTTAGCTACCCCACAAATTAAATGTTGTATTAATAAGACAAAACATGGCATCGGTTCACTACACCAATTTCAATGGAGCCAATATAAGACTAGATTTGCCCGCATATGGACTCCATATTTAATTATGAGGTAAATCGGCATAATGCCCCCAACCCACAGACAGGTATGCATGTATGAACAATTTATATGCAACAGATATATGTTGTTATTATGAAAATAGGGGTCTCGGATAGAGGTCACACATCTAGGTTCAGAAGATCTTGGTTCTGGGGGTTCGGGGTTCGTACTCAGGGTTCGACGGGGGATCGGTTCGATGGGATCAGCGGGATCGGATACAAGATGGAGAACTTGGGTTCCACGCGGTCGATCTTGTTGTCGATGGCGAACTTGAGTGGATCGGGTACCGGGGTCTTTGGATCCGTGTAGGAGATCTTGACACCTGTGACGAAGAACTCGGGTTCGGAAGGAGGTCTTGGCGTTCTGAGATGAAGCGCTTGTCGTTCCGGTGGCGATCTTGGCGGTCTTCGGGTTCGGGCCTCGCATCCGGGAAGGAGTACTTGTCGCATCTGTGGTCTTCGGGGTTGCTTCAATCAGATCCATGACGAAGTACTTGTCGTCCCAGATGGAGAACTCAGCGTTCGGTGTCGGCGACCTTGGCGTCTGGGGATCTCTGCGTGTTCGGATCCAGGCTTTGGCGTGGCTTGACGGTTCCATGTAGGAGATCTCCGGGTACCGCGGCGGAGTTCTCAGGGTTTCGATGTAGATCTTGGCGAGGGTTTGTTGGCGAGAAGATCTTGTCAACGGGAGATCGGTGATACATGCTGATCTCCACGGCCTCACTTCACTACTTTCGGTCACATGTGCAGAACTAACAAACACATTACAACCAAAACGGGATATTGGCACCGAAAACAAACAGAAATAACTAGCACGATGCACATGCGTGTGACCTGTAGGAGGCGACGCCGGCCTCTAGCAAAAAGGGCACATGCAAGGAACAGGGCGGCAGCACCACGTGCGGGGGTTCGGATGGCAGGGAAGAGATGGGGCGGGGCACGACTCATGCAGTGGCGAGGCCCTGCGGTCCCGAAAACAAGGCGACGTGGAGAGGAGGCTCGAGGTCGGGTTCGGTGTGGAGGAGAGCTTGCAGGCGAGGGCCTGATGCGGGGCTTGACGCGGAGGGGGCCAGACACTATGGAGAGACAAGTCGGCAACGAGGTGGTGTTGTGCACAGGGAGGCTCACTGGAGGGCGCCAAATCAGCGACGACACAGCTAGAGACTGGCAAGGCGGCGGTAGATGGAGGAGGGGTAGCTCGCCGTCTGGGAGGAGCTCGGGCCGGGAAGGCGGCCGAACGGAGGGCGGCGGTCGCAGCGAAAGAGGGGGCGATGGCCTCGGCGCGAGAGAGGGGGAGGCGTGGTGAGGCAGGACGAGCGGGAGGTGACGACGGGAGAGGCGGCGGTGGAGATCGAGCGGGGTAGGTGAGGGGGAGAGAGGAGCGACGACGCAGGGGAGGGGGCGGCGCGTCACGCGGGGCGCCGGGCGGGAGTTGGCGACGAGGTGGGGAAGGTGGAGACGAACGAGGCAGTCGGGGTGGCCCTGCCTCGGTGGGGTGGCAGGTGGCGTGGGGATCGGGAAAAGACGGGGTAGGGCCAGGCTGGCAGGGAGAGAGGGAGGGAGGCGGCCAGAGGAGCGCGTGGTTGGTTGAGCTCGTGTGGGATGTGGCTGGGAGGCGTGCGGGACAACGTGTTCTGTCGGTGGGGGTGGGGCCAGGTAGCAGGTGGTGGCGTGGGGCTGGCGGCAGGAGCGGTGTGCGGGGTTGAGCAAGGATGGGGTAGGTGTGGAGCGGGGAGGCGACTGCAGGGTGGGGCCGGGGAGCAGTTGGTGGTGGAAGACGCGCCTGTGGCGGGGTGCTGCGGTAGAGGGAGATTGGGGTGAGGGGAGTTGGTTAGGGATTTGGGGTGGGGCCTTTTAGATAGGGTTTTGGGGTTAGGACTAGATTTTATTTGGAGGTGGCCGGCTGGGCTTTCGGCCTGGCTGGCTGCCTCCTGCAAAAATAATTCAACATTTTATTTTATTAAAACAAGGCTTTTGCAAAC
This sequence comes from Avena eriantha, assembly GCA_910589775.1. NCBI lineage: Eukaryota > Viridiplantae > Streptophyta > Magnoliopsida > Poales > Poaceae > Avena > Avena eriantha. Next base: position 445,768,796 of record OU342744.1, read on the forward strand.
CGTTTGTAGACAAAGCGAAATAATCCGGAAGACCGATGTTTGTATTTGAATAAAGACGGGGGATATTTAGAAAACAACACTAGACTTTTTGAAAATAGTTTTAGACAAAACCATGCATGATGATGATGATGCTCAAATGCAATGTGGCATGATGACATGAGCATGCGGTCATGATGATGCAATGCACAAAAACACAGCGATTTTCTAGTGGTGGTTTTAGTGGGGTGCCACACTCTAGAATATGAGGATGTGTTCCCTACAAAAGATTATCTCAATACAAACATTATACATGACTATGCTTATTATTATCTTTCATCCCATTTGATGTGTAGCTGCAGGTGGATGCTCAACCCTAGCCTATCTCCATCCATTGATTCAACCCCATTATAAAGTAAACTAGATTGATCCAGTCAACTAAGGTAAAACGAACAAACAAAGTCTTGTAGACGTGTCCTTTCTTATTACCTTTTAGTAGTGATTTCCAAGGTTCGATTAAACCTATGTCTTCTAGGGAAAAAAGCTATTATACTACATCCGTGAATCCGGATCGAAGGTATCAAGGAGCAACTGAGTGTCGATGCTGGCACCATCCCCACCTCGCCATGATGCCCGCTAAGAGGAGATGCACGCTACTGTCCTAGACGACGTCTACAAGTACCCCTCCTACTGCCGGATAAGCCCTAGCTTCCTTCCTCTCCCAAAGTTCCCTCTAGCTGACAAACCCTAGCAGCGGGTGGTCCACCGACCCAACGTTCCCAACCTCGCCGAGCCTCGGTGAGACCATCGTTTGAACCACCTTCGTCTCCTTGATCACCCTGCCTAAGATCACAAGCCGTAGAATCCCCAGGTGCCCCAAATTCCATATTCGTTCTCGATGTCGGCCACCGTCCTTCCTATCGATTCTAGCTACCCCAACCCTCGCCGTGGAGCCCTGCTTGCTTATGGTGAGCTAATGGTCCCCATGGCCCTCTCCTTTTCTTCCCTCACTTCCTCTGCCAAGCCCGCGCCGAGCATCTAAAGGAATCACCGCCACGCGCCATCGTGATCCCCTCTCCGGTGACCTCCCGCTAGCGGCGCCGCCACTATCTAGCTCAGTGCGCCCGCCCGCATCCAACGTACCCAACCGTAGATCCAGCCGCGCTTGGAATCATCGGGCCCGAGTTCGATCCGTGAGGCCCTCCATTGATGACGTCACCATGATGTCACAGTGAGGTCATAATATCCATTTCTTTTTGTTAATTGTTTTATATACTTATTTTCTGGAAATATTATTTATCCCTATGGGCCCTACCGTTAAGATATTTGATCTTTTTCATAAATGTTTTCTGAAATGAGTAAATATATGACATGTGGGACCAAGTGAAAAATTATTTAATATATTCCAAAACTGTTTAATTATTTTAAAAATGACTTAAAATGGATTTAATTTGGGAAAATTCATAACTAATTCATTTTAATTAAGAAAAAATGAATTTTGTAAGAAGCCTTCGGAACCACCAGGACCAGGAGTATCAAGTTTCTCAAAATCTAGTGGAGCAACCATACTAAAGAAGAAGCTACTTGGGAGCGAGAAGATTACATTAGGACTGAGTTTCCAGATCTCTTTAGGTCCTAGTTTTTCTTAAATCTCAGGACGAGATTTTGTTTAAGGAGGGAAGGTTTGTAACACCCCAAAAACTCTAATCAATATTATCAAGTTCTAATTACCCAAGTTTAGGGTTAACAAAAACTTTTATTCCAAAAATCTATATGAATGCATGTGTGTTTTGCATTAGTGTAAGATTGATTGAATTTGCCATGTTTGATTGCTACAAATGATAAGAAATGGTTTAGAGGTGAATACTACATCATCTAGGCCAATTACAAACTAAATCAAAAGAAAAAGAAATCAAATATGAATTAAATAAGCTAATGGTCAGTTTGACCAAAGTTAACCACTAGGCCACTTTGGGTGTTCCTAGAGAAGAATTTCTAACAAAAACAATTCCACTTCTTTTCACCCCTTGCTAGACCAAGTAAAAGTGAACCCAATCCCACTTTACAAACCCACAAAAACTATTTTCAAATCTATTTAAAGGACAGTTCAAATTTAAATCAAGTTCAAATTTGAATTAAGTTTAGATCACTCACCAAAATTCATTCAAAATTTCAAATTCAAATTATTTCGGCCATTAAATCAAACACCTTGTAGACACTAATAAAACCTGGCCTAACTTCACCGTTTGGAGCATTGATCATTCGACCAAATACCTCCATTACACTCCCCCTGTCTCCCCCAGCCTCTAGCAGCACCAGACACGCTCCCCCTTGGTCGTGTTGCACCAGTGCACCGCCGCCCGAAGCCAGCCTCGTCGGCCGACCGTGGACAGAGCGCCATGGACCACGCTGCCCTCTCCCACGACGCGCAGCAGACAGGCGACCGTCCACCGCCACCCCCTGTCCAGCCTTTGACCACAGCCAAGCCCTGGACCACCCTAGCAACACCGCGCCTAGTGTCTCTGCGCCGTGCCGAGAGCGCGCTAGAGCGCCGCACCCGACCAGCTCGCACGCGCCGCGCCTCGACCTCACCTCGCGTGCACAAACTCTCCATGATCACAGCTAGCTCCCAGACACCCCCGTTCGCCCCCGCGCGACCCGTAGCACCCGTGCGCCATCTCGAACACCGCCGGTTCCGTGCGGAGTGTCGCACGTGCCCGACCAACCTAGACCTCCCCGTGCCGTGCCATTACGCCCGTGATGACCACCAGGGAACACCGCACCACCCGCTACCCAGAGCCGTGCCGTTAGCACGCTATACCGCCGTCGCCGGAGATGCCAGCCCATCCCGCTCGGTCCCCTCACCGTTGTATAAATAGAGGCCCTCTCCGCCTCAATTCTCCACACCACCTCACTCCCCACTCCTCATAGACCCTCCCACACTGCTCCCCGGAGCAAGGCGAGCACCGCTTCGCCGGAATTTAGTCGAAGCCTGCCGCTGCAGTGAAGGAAGGGCGCCATTGATTTGAGCCACCCTAGGAGCTGCCGCGACCAATGTTCAAACCACCATCATCGACCACGTCGTTCACCCCCATCGTCGAACCTAGCTGGAGCCCTGGTGAGCCTCACACGACCCCCACTGCCGCGTTACGGTTTAGACCTCGCCGGAGCTATTCGTCGTCGATGATAAACCTCCGTCGTTGGATCGCTCTCTAATCGTAGGGCCTAGATTGCACGATACCATTTCGGTTAGAATGAGTTGCTGACTAGTGGGACCCCCTATCAGTAGCCCTCTGCGCCGCGCTATGCAGATTGGGCCAGCCCAGTTAGTTTCCCGCGCAGGCCTGTGAATTCAAATAATCATTTTCCATTTTAGTTAAAAAACAGTTTGTGTCTATAGATTCAAAAATCAATTCAAAGAGTTTCCCTAAACCAAATTCCATGATTCCAATGTTGTTAGAAAGATATTTAAATTATCAATCCAAGCCCATTGGATTCAAATCATTTGGAGTTACAGATCACCTCTAGTAAAAATAACAAGATAGAGACTTTTCCAACTTCAAACATTTTTCAAAAATCAACCATAAATGCTTTTGAGTTGATTCCAACTCTCAAAAATCACATTTGACAAGATCTATCTGAATATGTAAAAATATTTAGGTTTGCATGCAGTGACATTGGACTAGTACCAAAATAATGCTATATAGGCATTCCTAGTCACTTTAATTCTATTAAATGATAATCTTAAAACTTTATAAAATGTGACCAACACTTTAAATCACATTCCCAAGTATTAGAATATGTGATGATGACATGTATCAACATGATCCCATATTTTAATAGGAGAATATTAAATCTTAAGTATATTCAGTGAGTAGAAATTACTTTTCTAAAATAAGATAAACAAGATTAAGTCTTTATTTCATGTGATGATTGTGATGATGCTAGATCATCAAGTGTGATCCTTAGTGTGCTAAATAGAAATAGTTAGGTATTGTTTGGTGATTGTCTATCCCGTATTCATTTATAGACGATAATACCGACCTAGGATACGAGGAGGAGGAGTACTGCCAAGAAGAAGACGAAGAAAACTTCAACCACTACACTACTCAAGGCAAGCCATCACTAATTGCAAGCTAACACTTGCAAGTCTTATACCTATGCAAGTCATCCTTGAAAGATAACCTATGCAAGATGCATTAGACATGCTTGGTTATGCAACTTTGATTATACCAATCCCAAGTTTTACTTGCAAGGTTTATTCTTTTACTTTACCAAAGTTTTTTACTTTTAGTTAGTGCTTTGTGAGTATTGGAAAAATAATATAGATACCATAAAGAGTATAAAACAAGGCCTAACTAGTTATACTTGGATGTCATTCAAAGGCATGGTATTAAGAGATTAGCACCCCTCATTAGTGAATACCCTCAACTTTAGTGGCTAGTGCTAAGCATAAAAGTTGATCACTTTAGATGGGAATGCTTAGTGAAAATGATTATGAAAACCTTGTAATGAGGATTCATTCTATTGAAATGTTTTGACATGTGTTGAGAATCACAACAGGATTTGATGATGAAAATGTTGAGGCATGAGCCCTACCCCTTTATAAAAACTGATGGTTGGGTTCAGATGCGATACCATTCCAATTTTACCGTACAACCACAATACCAGAATTTGGTAGGGCTTAATTGGAAGTTTATATGCCTCAGTATGGGTTCCCTCACGGAAATAGGTTAAGATGAGGCTACCTCATGAGTGCGAATGTCCACCTAGGAAGTGCCCAGGATGGCAGATGGCCATGGCTGGGAGGCCAAGCTCATAGGGGAGGTGCCTATACTAGAGTGTGTAATTGAAAGGTTATGATTGATTATCCGCATACTAAGTATGATGATTCAGGGTTATCCCTGATGGATGTATCGAATTTTGTGGTGAAACTGTACGACCTCTACAGAGTGTCAAACTATTCGAATAGCCGCATCCGCGGTTATGGACAGTTGGAGTGACCATACTATTCCATCGTCAGATATTTTGAAAATGACTTGTGAAATGAACTATGACTTTGACTTGACCACAACAGGGTTGTTGATATGAAAGCTAGGTTCCCACTTAAGTGATTTAGAACCTTAACTTAGTTTTCTTTACTTCTAAACTCAGCTTTAGATAAATCTGGCTTTTTGCAAACAAACCTGGAGCTTAAGATTCCTACTAGAACTACCTTACTTGTTAGTGATAGTTTGCGAGTATTTAAAGAGTACTCATGGATTTGTCCCTGGCTATTCCCGTGGCCAGCCTATAAGGAGGGCTACCAGGATGATGGACAACAGGAGGTGTACGACAACTAGGATCATCTCCCATCGCCAGCATTACCTGTGACCCTGAAGATGGAGCCCCTACTATGTTTACTTTCCGCTGCTTTGATTTGTATTAAGACTGGATCATGAGATCCTTTATTTGTAAGACCTTATTATGGTTTGTAATGGATGACGTACTGTGATATCAATCTATTATGTCTCGCAAAAATGTTAATCCTGGGATTGCGAGGTATGGCATAGCAGGCATCTAGGATTAAAAATCCGGGTGTTGACTAGTTGGTATCAGAGCCATCCTAACCATAGGAGACTCTAGTTAGAATGGACGTCCGAACAAAAACTTAATTTCAAAACAAAATAAGTGAGTATTTATGAAAACCTATTCCCACTCTTATCCTTGATTCTTTCAAAAAAAATCATGTTCCTCAAAAATTCTTGCTTTCATACATAAAATTTGACACACTTGATCACCTCACTAACTTACTCATCCTAAATTCTTATAGATGGAAGTCCAGTATTGCAAGTTCTCCTAGTTGGGCAACGGAGGCCAGCTGATCTTTGAGAGGGATCTAGATGCACTGTCAGAGTATCTTGAGCGCCCGCATCCGGAATTCTTCGGGGCCCAACTCAATGATCACATAGGAGGAGATCTACGATGGATGATATTTGCAGATCTCACTGGCAAGATGGAAGCGCCCGCTTTGGAGAAGATCCAATTCACGTTGCGTGAGAACAACTGGCTAGATGGATTAGCCAGGGCTATGCATGAAGCTCTTGGCCGTCTGTGTGGGAAAAACATCAACCAGATCTAGGGAAACTCGCTTTGCTCACTTTGCAAGGCATGATTCTATGGGAATGCCCTTGGAGATGCCAGGACACCCAGAGTTGAAGCACCAGGTGGACAATCTTGACTTCATGTTGTATGATAGGCAGAAGGAGTTCGACAAAGCTCTTGCCTACGCCAACCACAACCATGCCATTGCCATCAAGAAGGACCAGACTCTCGCCATTCTCGCCAAGGAGCGCCAATCACTTCGTCGTCAGCGCGACAAGAAGGATCGCACCATCGATCATCTTTGCAAAAAGGTGGCCGCTCTCGAGAAGACTATCCGTGAACAAGAAATCCAGCTTGAAGCGAAGGAGGAGGAAGGTGTAGATATCCAGGGAGATCTTTACTCTTACCTCAGTGATGACAATGACTACCTAGAGGATGATGCCATGGAGTTCCACACTGATGATGATGATTCTGACTTCATTGATGATGATTAGATGCACTTGATCACTACCGTAGGAATGAGTTGTACCGATCCCATTGTATCGTAGTTTCATAGAATGGTTCTTAAAACCATCTGTTTTCTATTTGTGTTGTGGTGTGTGTTTGTATTGTGTGCTTTGAATGAATGAATGAATGAGAGGGAGTTGTTAGTTTGCAAAACCTGAGTAAAAATCAAAGTTTTAAGCTTTTGAAACAAAACCATGAACCTTAGCAATTTCCCTCTTATCTCATTATCTATCTCAATCTTCAGATGACTCGTGGAAATCCCAGAGGAAGTAGCTCATCTCAGGACCCGATACTGCAGATTCTTCAGATGCTAGTTTCTGACCGTGAAGCTAGTAGAGCCGAACGCCAAGCCAACCTAGCCACTTTTCAACAGATAGCTCAAATGGCCTACAATAATCAAGGCCATGGAAACCAAGAACACCATGGATCCAAGCTCAAAAACTTTCAGAATACCAACCCACCTATCTTTAATAAGTCTGAGGATCCCTTAGATGCTGATGACTGGCTGCAAACCATGGAGAACAATCTGGAGGTCACAGGAGTTGAAGCCAATGAAAAAGTACTGTTTGCCACCCATTATCTGGTAGGAGATGCAAGAGCCTGGTGGAATAGCACCCGTACCATGAACGACAAACAGATGATGACTTGGGAAGCATTCAAGATCAAGTTCAGCCGCACCCATGTGCCCCAAGGTTTGGTCACCAGGATGAGGGATGAATTCAGGGAACTGAAGCAAGGAAGCATGACAGTAGTTGAGTACCGTGGCAAATTTCTGTCCCTAGCTAGATACACCCCTGATGAGATTAACACCAAAGCCAAGAAGAAGGAAAGGTTCCTGAATGGATTGCATGATGAGATGCAGACTGTGTTAGTCAACATCCATTTTGGAGATCTAGAAGTGCTAGTAGACTCTGCCATTCATATGGAAGGGAAGATCAACCAAACCAATGATAATCGCAAGCGCAGGATGATGCACCAGACTGGATCCCACCATACTCAGAAGTATCGCCCCAACCATTCTACAGGATATGCCCCAAGAAACAACCGACCCCCTATGTCCCGTCCAAGCTATCCCAATCGTAGCGGAGGAAACCTGAAGTCTGGAGGAAACCACAACAACAACCCCGGCAACTCCAACAACTTCAACCGTGCACCGCCCAAGTCCAACAACAACAACAACAATACTGCCCCAAGGACTGGAAGCAATGTTGTGCCTGTTGCAGCAAAAGACAAGTCCCAGATTACTTGCTTTGAATGTGGAGTCAAGGGTCACTACTCCAATGAGTGCCCCAAGAATCTTGCAGAATCCACCAATGTGAATGCACCCACTCAGCAGCAACGCCATGTTCAGCCTGAAAGGAGATTTTCCCCAGGGAATTTTCTCAACCGCAACGGCCGTCTGTTCCACATGAATGCTGAATAAGCTCAGGAAGCACCCGATGTCGTGCTGGGTTTGTTTTTTGTGAACTCAGTACTTGCAAGAGTGTTGTTTGATTCTGGAGCATCACACTCGTTTGTTACCAAAGAATTTGCATGCACTAGTAAGATTCAACCAACAAAACTGAAGCATGTTATGATAGTTCAAATACCTGGTTCAAGCATGAAAGCTAGAAAAATTTGCAAGGCTGTACCTATTAGAATCCATGGGATAGATTTTTATGCCAATCTAATAGTACTTGGAACCAAAGGTTTGGAAGTAGTACTAGGAATGGATTGGATGTCGAAACATAAAGGATTGATTGACTGTGCCAAGAAAGCCATAACCATGACCAGTAGCTCTAGACCAAGTTAGAGTAGTCTGTGAATACCCCGACATATTCCCAGATTAATTGCCCGGTATGCCCCCAGATCGGGATATCGAGTTCATCATTGAACTAATTTCTGGAACTGGACCCATAGCTCAGAGACCTTATAGTATGAACCCCTCTAAATTAGTGGAGCTGAAGAAGCAACTTGATGCTATGCTGGAGAAAGGTTTGATTCAACCAAGAGCGTCGCCATGGAGATCACCTATTTTGTTTGTGGATAAGAAAGATGGAGGTAACCATTTATGTACAGATTACCGGAAGCTGAATGATGTCACCATCAAGAACAAGTACCCACTGCCGAAGATAGAGGATCTGTTTGACCAGTTGACTGGTGCTAGAGTGTTTTCTAAGATTGATCTTAGAACTAGTTATCATCAACTCAAGATTCATGCAACAGATATTCCAAAGACCGCCTTTACCACCAGATATGGATTATATGAGTATACGGTCATGTATTTTGGATTAACCAATGCCCCCGCTTATTTCAAGAATCTCATGAATAAGATTTTTATGAACTTCCTGGATAAGTTTGTCATTGTGTTTATCGACGATATTATGATCTATTCCAAGTCAGAAGAAGACCATGTGCTACACCCGAGAACCATCCTTGAAACCCTTAGAGAACATCAGTTGTATGCCAAGTTTAGCAAATGTAAGTTCTGGTTAAAGGAAGTAGGATTCCTAGGACATATTGTGTTGGCAGGAGGAGTCGCTATCGATCCTGCCAAGATCAAAGATGTTGAAGAATGGAAAGCCCCAACCACTCAAACCCAAGTCCATGCATTTCTCGGATTAGCAGGATATTATCGCAAGTTTCTTGAAGGATTTTCAAGCATCGCAAGACCGATGACCCAATTGTTGAAGAAAGATAAGAAGTTTGAATGGACTGAAAAATGTGAAGCAAGTTTTCAAGAGCTCAAGAATAGATTGATTTCAACCCCAATTTTGATTATGCCAGATATCAAGAAGCCCTTTAATGTGTATTGTGATGCATCCAAGATTGGTCTCGGATGTCTATTGATGCAAGAAGGCAAATTCATAGCATATCTATCCCGACAACTGAAGCAACATGAGAAAAACTACCATACCCATGACCTTGAACTAGCAATCATAGTTTTAGCCTTGAAGATATGGCGTCATTACCTTATGGGTAACCGCTGTGAGATTTATTCGGATCACAAGAGTCTGAAGTATATTTTCACCCAGAAGGAGTTGAATATGAGGCAAAGGAGATGGATAGAGTTAATCAAGGATTATGACCTTGTCATTCACTATCACCCTGGCAAAGCCAATGTGGTAGCGGATGCTCTTAGCAGATTGCCGTGTAGATTGAACACCATGATTAAAGAAGACCAACCAAGTTTGCATGAAGAGTTGGAGCAGTTTAGAACGGAGCTAGTTAGCAAAGGATTTTTAGCTAGCATTGAACTTAAACCCACTTTGATCAGTCAGATCAAGGAGGCGCAGAAAGGAAACGTGAGTATCGACGGAATCAAGCGTCGTATCAGTACAGGGAAGGTACCCGAATTCACCGAAGATGAAGAGGGAGTTTTGTGGTACAAAGGACGTATCTGTGTGCCAGCAGATTCTGAGCTGAAGCAAGTTATCATGCAGAAAGCTCATGATGCTCTTTATTCTATCCACCCCATAGGAACGAAGATGTATTAGGATTTGAAGGAGCAATTTTGGTGGCACAAGATGAAGATAAAAATCGGAAGCTACATAGCCAAGTGTGATATCTGTCAGAGAGTCAAAGCGGAACATTAGAGACCCGCAGTACTTTTGCAACCATTGCAGATTCCAAAATGGAAATGGGATTCCGTCGGAATGGACTTTATCACTAGTTTGTGTACATCTAGTAGGGGAAATGACTCTATTTGGGTCATAGTGGATAGACTGTCCAAGGTAGCCCATTTTATACCTGTCAAGACTACCTACCAGAGTTCTAAGCTAGCAGAGCTATACATTGCTAGGATCGTCAGTTTTCATGGAACCCCCAAGACCATAGTATCGGATCGAGGAACCCAGTTTACCTCAAGATTTTGGCAGAAAGTCCAAGAAGGATTAGGAACCAAGATGAATTTCATCACAGCTTATCACCCGCAGACCGATGGACAAAATGAAAGAGTCAACCAAATCTTAGGAGATATGTTGAGAGCTTGTGTGCTAGAATATGGATCAAAATGGGAAGATTGTCTGCCTTTCGCAGAATTCTCATACAACAACTATTATCAAGACAGTTTGCAAATGACCCCATTTGAATTTCTATATGGAAGGAAGTGCCGTACCCCCTTAAATTGGTCGCAAGTAGGAGAGAGTCAGATTTTCGGACCCGACATCCTACGAGAATCCAAAGAGAAGGTTCACAAAGTTCGTGAACACCTCAAGACCACCTAATCCAGATAGAAGAGTTATGCTGACAAGAGACGTCGAGACCTGACCTTCAATGTCGGAGATTTTGTGTATCTCAAAGTATCACCCTTGAAGGGAATGCGACGTTTTCAACTGAAAGGAAAGTTAGCCCTTAGATATATTGGACCCTTCAAGATTTTGAATTGTCGAGGAGGAGTATCTTATCAACTGGAAATGCCAGAGTAGATGTCAGCCATCCATCATGTGTTCCATATCTCGTTACTTCACAAATGCCTAGAAGTTTCGGAGAAGACCAAAGTTTTCAAGAATATTGATCACCGAGCCATAGATATCAACAAGGATCTGACGTATCGTGAAGTACCCATCCGTATTTTGTAAGAAGCCTTCAGAACCACCAGGACCAGGAGTATCAAGTTTCTCAAGATCCAGTGGCGCAACCATACTAAAGAAGAAGCTACTTGGGAGCAAGAAGATTACATTAGGACTGAGTTTCCAGATCTCTTTAGTTCCTAGTTTTTCTTAAATCTCAGGATGAGATTTTGTTTAAGGAGGGAAGGTTTGTAACACCCCAAAAACTCTAATCAAGAATATCAAGTTAATTACCCAAGTTTAGGGTTAACAAAAACTTTTATTCCAAAAATCTATATGAATGCATGTGTGTTTTGCATTAGTGTAAGATTGATTGAATTTGCCATGTTTGATTACTACAAATGATAAGAAAGGGTTTAGAGGTGAATACTACATAATATAGGCCAATTACAAACTAAATCAAAAGAAAAAGAAATCAAATATGAATTAAATAAGCTAATGGCCATTTTGACCAAAGTTAACCACTAGGCCACTTTGGGTGTTCCTAGAGAAGAATTTCTAACAGAAACAACTCCACTTCTTTTCACCCCTTGCTAGACCAAGTAAAAGTGAACCCAATCCCACTTTACAAACCCATAGAAACTATTTTCAAATCAATTTAAAGGATAGTTCAAATTTGAATCAAGTTCATATGGTAAGATCACCACTTTGCAAAAACCACTCAAACCAATTCCCCTTGACTTCTCCTAGCAACCATAGACACTCAAGCATAAGTTTAGATCACTCACCAAAATTCATTCAAAAATTTCAAATTCAAATTATTTCGCCCATTAAATCAAACACCTTGCAGACACTAATGAAACCTGGCCTAACTTCACTATTTGGAGCATTGATCATTCGACCAAATGCCCACATTACACTCCCCTGTCTCCCCCATCCTCTAGCAGCACTAGACACGCTCCCCTTGGCCGTGTTGCACTAGTGCACCGCCGCCCGAAGCCAGCCTCGCCGTCCGACCGTGGACAGAGCGCCATGGACCACGCCGCCCTCTCCCACGATGCGCAGCAGACAGGCGACCGTCCACCGCCACCCCCTGTCCGACGTTTGACCACAACCAAGCCCCGGACCACCCCAGCAATGCCGCGCCCAGTATCACCGCGCCGTGCCGAGAGCGCGCTAGAGCGCCGCACCCGACCAGCTCGCACGCGCCACGCCTCGACCTCACCTCGCGTGCACAGACTCACCATGATCACAGCTAGCTCCCAGACATCCCCGTTCACCGCCGCGCGACCCGTAGCACCCGTGCACCATCTCGAAGACCACCGGTTCCGTGCGGAGCGTCGCACGTGCCCGACCAACCTAGACCTCCCCGTGCCGTGCCATTACGCCCGTGATGACCACTAGGGAACACCGCACCACCCCCTACCTAGAGCCATGCCGTTAGCACGCTGTACCGCCGTCGCTAGAGATGCTAGCCCATCCCGCTCGGACCCCTCGGCTTGTATAAATAGCGGCCCTCTCCGCCTCAATTTTCCACACGACCTCACTCCCCACTCCTCACAGACCCTCCCACACTTCTCCCCGGAGCAAGGCGAGCACCACTTCGTCGGAATTTAGCCGGAGCCTATCGCTGCAGTGAAGGAAGGGTGCCGTCGATTGGAGCCACCCCAGGAGCTGCCGCGAGCATCGTTTGAACCACCATCATGGAACTCATCATTCGCCCCCATCGCTGACCCTAGCTGGAGCCCTGGTGAGCCTCACACGATCCCCACCGCCGCGTTAGGGTTTAGACCTCGCCAGAGCTGTTCGTCGTCGACGATGAACCTCCGTCGTTGGATCGCTCTCTAATCGTAGGGCCTAGATTGCACGATACCGTTTTGGTTAGACTGAGTCGCTGACTAGTGGGACCCCCCTCTTAGTTGCCCTCTCTGCCGCGCTGTGTAGATTGGGTCGGCCCAGTTAGTTTCACGCGCAGGCCTGTGAATTCAAATAATCATTTTCCATTTTAGTTAAAAACAGTTTCTATCAGTAGATTCAAAAATAAATTCAAAGAGTTTCACTAAACCAAATTGCGTGATTCCAATTTTGTTAGAAAGATATTTAAATTATATATCCAAACTCGTTGGATTCAAATCATTTGGAGTTAGAGATCACCTCTAGTAAAAATAACAAGAGGGAGACTTTTCCAACTTCAAACATTTTTGAAAAATCAACCATAAATTATTTTGAGTTGATTCCAACTCTCAAAAATCACATTTAACAAGATCTATCTGAATATGTAAAAATATTTAGGTTTCCATGCAGTGACATTGGACTAGTACCAAAAGAATGCTTTATAGGCATTGCTAGTCACTTTAATTCTATTAAATGATAATCTTAAAACTTTATAAAATATGACCAACACTTTAAATGACATTCCCAAGTATTAGAATATGTGGTGATGACATGTGTCAACATGATCCCATATTTTAATTGGAGAATATTAAATCTTAAGTATTTTCAATGAGTAGAAATTACTTTTCTAAAATAAGATAAACAAGATTAAGTCTTTATTTCATGTGATGATTGTGATGATGCTAGATCATCAAGTGTGATCCTTATTGTGCTAAATAGAAATAGTTAAGTATTGTTTGGTGATTGTGTATCCCGTATTCATTTATAGACGATAGTACCGATCTGGGATACGAGGAGGAGGAGTACTACCAAGAAGAAAACGAAGAAAACTTCAACTAGTGCACTACTCAAGGCAAGCCATCACTAGTTGGAAGCTAACACTTGCAAGTCTTATACCTATGCAAGTTATGCTTGCAAGATAACCTATGCAAGATGCATTAGGCATGATTGTTTATGCAACTTTGATTATACCAATCCCAAGTTTTACTTGCAAGCTTTATTCTTTTACTTTGCCAAAGTTCTTTACTTTTATTTAGGGCTTTGTGAGTATTGGAAAAATAATATAGATACCATAAAGAGTATAAAACTAGGCCTAACTAGTTATACTTGGATGTCATTCCAAGGCATGAGATTAGGAGATTAGCACCCCTCATTAGTGAATACCCTCAAGTTTAGTGGCTAGTACTAAGCATAAAAGTTGATCACTTGAGATGGGAATACTTGGTGAAAATGATTATGAAAACCTTGGAATGAGGATTCATTCTATTGAAATGTTTTGACATGTGTTGAGAAACACAACAGGATTTGATGATGAAAATGTTGAGGCATGAGCCCGAGCCCTTTATAAAAACTGATGGTTGGGTTCGGATGCGATACCATTCCAATTTTACTGTACAACCATAATACCTGACTTGGGTAGGGCTTAACTCGAAGTTTATATGCCTTAGTATGGGTTCCCTCGCGGAAAGAGGTTGAGCTGACTACCTCGTGAGTGTGAATGTCCACCTATGCAGTGCCTAGGATGGCAGATGGCCATGGATGGGAGGCCAAGCTCATAGGGGAGGTGCCTATACTAGAGTGTGCAATTGGAAGGTTATGATTGATTATCTGCATACTAAGTATATGATTCAGGGTTATCCCTGATGAATGTATCGAATTTTGTGGTGAAAGTGTACCACCTCTTCAGAGTGTCAAACTATTCGAATAGCGGTGTCCACGGTCATGGACAGTTGGAGTGGCCATACTGTTCCGTCATCAGATGTTTTCAAAATGACTTGTGAAATGAACTGTGACTTTTACTTGACCACAACAGGGTTGTGGATATGAAAGCTAGGTTCCCACTTAAGTGATTTAGAACCTTAACTTAGTTTTCTTTACTTCTAAACTCACCTTTAGATAAATCTGGCATTTTGAAAACAAACCTAGAGCTTAAGATTCCTACTAGAACTACCTTACTTGTTTGTCATAGTTTGTGAGTACTTAAAGAGTACTCATGGCTTTGTCCCTGTCTATTCCCATGGCCAGACTATGAGGAGGACTACCAAGATGATGGACAGCAGGAGGTCTATGACAACTAGGATCATCTCCCATCATCAGCATTGCCTATGACCCTGAAGATGGAGCCCCTATTACATTTATTTTCCGCTGCTTTGATTTGTATTAAGACTGGATCATGTGATCCTTTATTTGTAAGACCTTATTATGGTTTGTAATGGATGATGTACTGTGATATCAATCTATTATGTCTCGCAAAAATGGTAATCCTGGGATTGCGAGGTATGGCATAGCAGGCATCTGGGATTAAAAATTCGGGTGTTGACATCATATCATCATCCTTGCTTGAGAATTGCATCAATGCCACATGTTGGTTGTTTTCCCTTTTCTTTCTGGTGTTTGGTTCTTTTTGGTAGAATATGATACCGACTCCGAGATTGAAGACCGAGATCAACACCATCGAAGCTTCAAGACCAATACTTGGCCAGCTATAATCAAGTCAAGTAGCAGGAGTCCAAAGATCTACTTAGTTGGGTATGAACATGCAAAGGAAAGCAAATCCCCACACATGATATAATCCTATGATTTCAAAGTATTTCATTCTTCTCATGTGCATACGATTCTAAAGTCTTTTATCGATAGATAGATTACTACTATCTGATGCATGTTCCCTTTGAAGCCTATACTCCCTAATGCACTGCTCCTATCATAACTAGAGTTTGGCTCATGAGCTTCGCTAGAGCTGTTATATCCGTTGGGCTTAGCCATGATTAGTTGTTACTGCTGGTCATCCGGTTGATGAATCAGAGCTGGGAATGAACCTAGTTGAAGGGAATATGCCCGAGAGGCAATAATAAAGTGATTATTATCTTATTCCATGTTTATGATAAATGTTTATTTTGCATGCTATAATTGTATTAATTGGAAACGTTAATACATGTGTCTTTTATAAATAAAATATAAAGTTCCTAGTAATTCCTATCATATAAACTAGCTCGTTGATTAACAAGATGATCAAGGTTTCCTGATCATGGACATTGGATGTTGTTAATAACGAGGTCACAACATTGGTGGAATGATGTGATGAACATTCATCCGAAGTATAGCATTACGATCAAAGTCATTATGTTTATATTTCTATAACATCATACGAAGTAATCTTAGTCCTTAGACCATGAGATCATGTTAATTGCTAACACGGGAAGAGTATCTTGATAACACCAAACGTCACACCGTAACAGGGTGACTATAAAGGTGGGTTCAGTGCTACAAAGGTGTTATGTTGAGGCTCATGGATCAAGGGTGGGATTTGTCCATCCCGATGAAGGATAGATATAATCTAGGCCCTCTCGGTGATATCACATTAAGATAGCTTGCAAGCAAGTGATGTGATCACTAGAATGTTATATCACGGGAACGAGAAAAGAGTACATGTCCGTAACAAGATCAAACTAGGTATGGAGATACCGATGATCGAATCTCGGACATGTAATATATCGCGAGACAAAGGGATTTAGTTACTAGCGTTAAAGGTTCTCATGATCACAGAAGTCATCGTTGAATGTGTAGGAGTCAGTATGGATCTCCAGGTCCCTCTTCTGATTATTGATCCGAGAGGGGTCTCGATCATGTCTACATTATTCGCGAACTGTAGGGTGACACACTTAAGGGATACCGACACCATTTGGAGAAAATATGTTTCGGATAAATATTTAAGAAAGCGCTGGAATTATTTCAATAGACACCAAAACTGTTTCGGGTGAAATTGCTGAAATTGGTTCTGCATGTAATATTGAAATGTTGCACGGGGTTTTATGTGAATGTTTGTTAATTAAAGTAATTAACAAAATTCTGAATAAAATTAATAAAAGAGTTTTATTAAATGAGAGAGCATTAAATTTGGAGAAATTTAATGCATTTAAAGTGGAGACTTTAAAAGAGAATGTGAAGGGTCAAATTTATGTGGAGGGAGTTACCACCACATGAATGAGAAGGTGAGGGGTCACCCCTTGGGGCGCTGGCCATGGGGAGGGGTACCCTCCCCTCCTCCTATAAAAGGCCCCCCTCTCACACCTTCATACTCACACCTCCTCGTGAAGGATCTCTCTCCCCCTCTAGTATTATTCCCCATGGTCTCGGATTAGCGAGATACATATTCCAGGTGGCTTTATCTGGAAAGGAGTTGCTGCTTCCACTCCTTTGCTGGAGCGAGGGACGAAGGTTGTCGGGGTACCGGACGTGTGTGTGATCACGGATGCACCGCTGCTTTGCGGTGCTGGACTTGGTGGAGCTGGACTTGCTGGAGCTGGATCTGATGGACGTGCTGGAGCCGGACCTACTGGACTTCATCACGATCTTGAGATCGGCAAGTGTACGACTACATCATCCACGAGTTCCAACTCGTTAATAAAGCTTTGTTGTCTTCGAGGGTAAGTTCTCTATGGATGTATATCCACCCGTTGCTTGTATCTAGTAGATAGATCTTCGCGTATAGTTCCCATCGTAGGAAAATTTTTGTTTTCTATGATGCGAACCCCAACACTAGTATGACAAGATGCCGTGGTATGATTAGATATGGAAGTTAAACATGCTAAGGATTGTATAGGAGGCCACGTCGGGTTATGGTTTTTGCAGTCCCATACTTGCCACTACTAGGATCCGAGTTCTTGCCTCTTGAACCAAGACGAGCGTACAACCACACGGTGGCCTGGAGACCCCCTCGACTAACTAACTTGCCTAGTAGATTCCATGAGTCACATAGTTCGGGCTTTCCATTTGACATATGCATTCTAGTTGTTCTTGAAGGCGGTGAAGGAGGTGCATTCATACAGGTAGGTAAGCATGACCGGGAGAAAGAGAGGCACGACCTCCGTAATCTTGTTCCCCGCACACATCTCTAGGGACTGGTGATGACCCACAAGTATAGGGGGTGTATCGCAGTATTTTCGATAAGTAAGAGTATCGAACCCAACGAGGAGCAAAAGGTGTTGGCAAATGGCTTGGAGCAGGAATTCTCTGTAAATACTTAGCAAACGGATTTTTAGGGGTTTTTGATCATGCAGGTAAATAAAGTACGAGTAAATAAAAGACAATAAGAATAAATGCAGCAAGTGGCCCAATCCTTTCTTGAGCAAAGGACAAGCCGGTTGTATTACTTAAGATGACCAAATGTTCTCGAGGATACATGGGAATATCGTCAAGTGCTTTTGCTTCATATAGTTGATTAATCTTCTTTAGTTTGCTAAGTGTTGTGTGGGTGAACCTGTGCTAATGTACCGACCTTCCTAGGACTAATACATACTTATGATTATACCCCTTACAAGCATCCGCAAGTACAAGAAAGTAATTAAGGTATAAACCTAACCACAGTTTAAACTCTAAGACCCTAACGTCCCTTGTGCAAAGGTTTCCAAACGGGGGTTCAGGTTTCTATCACTCCGGCAACCCCTATGATTAGTAGCCAAATATACAATGCATTCCCCTAGGCCCATAAAGCTGAAGTGTCATGTAGTCGACGTTCACATGACACCACTAGAAGAAATACACCACAACTTAAATATCAAACCATTGAATCTTTCTCAACAAAATTCCACTACTAATCACATGACTTCTCCCATGTCCTCAAGAACAAAATGAACTACTCACAAGACACCATATGGATCATGATCAGAGATGATATAATGATATGTAAGAATCTAAACATAAACGATAATTCAATGGTTCACCCAATAGCAGCAACTACAAGGAGTAATCAACACCGGGAAAGTTTCCCCTAAGAACTATGCAAGATTCAACCCAATTGTTACAGCGGTATGAAGTGGTGATGATGGTGCTGGTGGAGATGATGGTGGTGATCATGATGATCCCGATGAAGTCCATCTTGATGGTGGTGTTGATGGCGACGATCTCCCCTCTCCGGGAAGGAATTCCCCCAGCAGAATTCTGTCTTCCGGAGAGATCTTTCTCTCTCGGTATTTTCCACCCCACAGAGGGGGCGGAATCTTTCTGTGGTCGCTCCCCTAGTCTTAGGGTTTCGGGAGGATAATATACGCCAGAGGGGAGAGCCTGGAGTGGGCCAAGGTGGCCACACCACTAGGGCTGCCCGTGCCAGGGGGTGGTGTGGGCCCCCTGTGGCCCATCTCCACTTCCCCTTCTGGCAATCTTTGTCTTCTGGAAAAATAGAATTTTCCATGTATTTTCCCGGATTTTCTGATCTTCGCGAATTTTGCCTCCAAATAGCACCTTTTCCATTAGAATCCTGATTGCAGCAGTCCATGCTCCAAAAGTCATCAACCATGCAAAAACAGATGAAATAACATAAGTATCATCTCTTAATATGAAATATATCAATGAATAACATAAAATTATGATATAGAATAGTGATGCAAAATGGACGTATCAACCTGCTTTGGGACTTGACCCGTTACGGCGACAGCTCCTTAGGACGTGACTCATGGTCTCGGCGAAAGCAAGGTAAAGGTCGTGGTAAAACCACCCTCTGCTGGCCTTCCAAGGAAGAGGGCTAATCATGTGGCATTAAGAAAAGGTTGGTACGTGTGGGTAAAGTTGTACACCCTTGCAGCGTATTAATATTTTCAAAAAGCCGTGTCCACGGTTATGGACGACTTGGGAACGGATTTAAAGATCATAGAGAACTATAACCTAATCGTAAAACTTTTCAAGTAAGTAATCTGTGCTTAAGGATGCTTCCTCAGGGATTGAGGGGGTGATTCTAGTTGGTAGGTTCAGCTGATGAAGATTCGGTGGATATCAAAGAAGATCAAAGGTAGATATATCATTTTCTCTTACTCGTTTTTAAAAGGTTCCATTAGTTGAGATTCTCCTCACTGTTTTACAATGAAAGATAGCTTTACACAAAGTAACCCCAACAACCATAAGTCTTGAGGAGTACACCCTGTACTCATCCTTGCTTTGTTGATACTTTTGTAGCAGGTAAGTATTACCATAGAAGAAGAATTCATTACATCATTGACATCGACGAGTATCTTGGGGTTCCCGGTCGGCAGCCTGGAATCTATGGATTGGGACGTCATCGTTATGATTCAGGCCTCTTAGTACATTTTTTAAGTTTGCTATACTTAATAGCATAATTTTCCTTGTGGTCGGTGACCTCTGATTGTAATATTTTGGTTCTTGCTCAATTATGAGCTTGCTGTAATAATTTTTATGTCGTAGGGTCATTGTAATGTTACCGATTCTTTCTATGTATGCTTTCGAGATTGAAGTTAGGATTATATTAGACAGAGGTCTAGGATTTGTCTAGCCCTAATCCCAGGGGTGTCACAGCGACCCACGTCTGGCAGGCTCGAACAGTAAAAGGCCAGAACAATAACGGACCTTCTCGCTAATGGGCCTATGGTGGGCGGCTAATTGCGGGCTTTATGAAAAGTGCTAGGCCTAAAGTAGGATTTAACAGTTCTTGACCGATGTGGCGCAGTCCTCTAATTGGCCACCCAATGGTCGACTAAGATGGGCCTTATGTAGATCGAAACAGTAACGGACCGGAAAGTTAACAGGTCGTAGCTGGGCTATGAAGTGATGGGACCCTTACATCAGCGTGGGCCTCGGAGAAGGTTGTAACAAAAATGGGCTTCTTCTTATTGGGATTGTCTAATGGGCCGGTCCACTTAATGGTGAGCAGGCCTTGGCTGGGGCTTTTCTTCCACAATGATTTTGTGACCATTAACGGCGTTTCCCACCTGGCATTTTGCATGTCGTTAGCAGTCAACAGGTTGGCCAAACCGACCTACCATAACATAGTTTTCCATGGTTGAAGGGTGCAATCCGCCACGGTCATAAAAAACCGTGGTAGATTCTTTGGTGATGGGGCTTTTACCATAGAGGCCATCCATCATGTAATACTTTCCCACCATGAAAAACAGGCCTTCAGCCATGAAAACCGTCCATTGTAAAAGCCAACTATTCTTGTAGTGAAGGTTATGATCTAGAAATGATTATTTACCCTCACAAGCAAACCAAAATGCATATCATAGAGGTTGGTTCTGGCTGTTGTATCAAATGCCAATATGTCACCAGTTAAAAAAATGACAATACGTCACCGTAGTACTAGCACTGCTCTATACTATGACCGTTTGTCCACATAAAGTTGCTGACCTGCTCTCATCATCAACTTGTACTATATATGTGAACCCATTATCGGTAGCTTGGATTTCTTTAAATACCTCTATTGTTTTTTGGATGTCATCATTTGACCAATCATGTTTAATTTTACCACACAATGCTTTGAGAGATATCTTAGTAAGATGTACATTCTCATTAGCCCCCCAAACTACCAATTATATTGTAAACCTTTGAAAGTGTAATGGCCCCTATGTGTGGTTTTGGTGATTAACAACAATCCCTATGGACTAATGTTTTCATTGAGTTTTATATAAGGAATATTCCATAGCATGCTTGTAGTTCATATGTTGGATTCAAGTATGGATGACATGAAGATAAAGATATACCTTGAGTTTTGGCATCAAGATCATCAAATTGAAGAGAATAATATGATATGTTCAAGATCTTGAGAGTGTGATCTCAATAGAAGAATTCAAGATATGGCTCTAAGTCGGTGTCATGATAGCCTCATTAGTTGAGCTATGGTTGACTAAGATTTAGATCATGTAATCAAATGAATAATTCTTTATGTACCTTAGGATATTGAAATGGAGCATGAGAAGATACTTGGTTGACCAATACAAAGAGTGAAGAGTGATTTCAAGTTGGTCAACGCATGAAGCATAAAGAATGTACCACATGGATCTTGTGGTATGGTAAGCCTTGTCATTTATGCATCATGAACTAACCCATTATATATGTGCCTTTGCATTTTCTATATGGGATAGGTGTATTTCTATGGGCATGCTTCAAAAGTGAAGATTTCATATAGCCCATGAGAGGATGACATCAAGTGGTGATCATCATCAAGGTTGAGAAGGGAAAGTTTAAGATAAGCATCTCGAGAAGATCATTTGCTTGAATCTTGCCGTACGTATTGGTGATAATGGATAATGGACATGTGAAGATATGTCTTAATGAAGCTATCCCATAGTGGTGTATGGGGAGCAAATTACGAGTCTTCACGAAGCAACAATGATTAAGTGATGCATTCCGGCTTGGATGGAGCTTGAAGCGTTGTCATCAAGATCAAGCGAGATGCACAATGCAAAGGTATGGACTTTCTAGGTTTTCCTTTTACCGGTCTCAAGGTGGTTGTTGGGAGACCGGGTTATAGGATAGATAGCCGCACTATCAAGAGGGGCTTTCGGTTGGGTAACTTGATCACATCGTCATAGGGAAATCAATCCTTTGCATACTTTGCATCTTCCTATTTTGTTGCTTCTTGGTGTTTATCCATGTGAGGTTATTGAGCTTGTTCCTAGCTCTTCAACAAGCCCAAGTTCATCGAAAACGACATTCGTATGCATCTTCAATGGCGTTTTCGACTTTGAAGGTTTTACCGGTTCTTCTTATAGGGAGGCTTCATACCTTTCCTAATTTCGTTCTATCCTCCTTTGTTGGACTATAATGTTTTCATGCACCCTATTGTAGAGCTTGTTGTCCTTGTCAAAACAAGCCCAAGATCATCGAAATCGGAGTCCTAATGCAAAAGTTATTGCGTTTTTCGTGACGTGTATTTTATCTTGGTTGTGGATCCGGTCCAACCGGCTCGCTGACCTGGTGGTCCGGTGCCAGCGCCAGAAAACCGGATCTCAGATCGGATTTTCCGCTTTTAGCGACCGAATCTATTCCGAGTGGGCAAACAGAGGGTTTTCGGTCTGTAGGCCGGTCCACCGGCCTGGAGACCGAGTTTCCCGGTTCCGGGGCCGTTCCAACTAACTTTTAGACCGAGTTTTTGCAGGATTTCTTCCAACGGCTATATTTGCTTTTCCCTATAAAAGGGGATTCTTCCCCCAACGCTTTTGTGTGTTCTTGAGCTCGAAATTGACCTCCATTGTTGACCCTCTTGAGCTTGCTTCCTCTCCCTTCCCTCCTATGATTCTTGCATCTTTTTGAGGGCTTTGGAAGAGGAGATCTTCCCCCTCTAAGTGTGGGGAACCCTTTGGATCTAGATCTTGGAGTTATTGGTTGACTTTCACCATTGTTCTCCCTCTCTAATTCCTCCCTAGCACTTGTTTCTTTGGTGGGATTTGAGAGTGACGGATTTGACTACCCTTGGTGTTCTTGCTTTGTATTCTTGCATAAGTGCTGAGCTCTCCATTACGATTTGTTCGAGTGAGAGACCGTGAGCTTGTTGCTCTTGGAGGGTGACCTCCTAGTTGGCTTGGCGGTTGGTGCCACGGTGTCCTCTTCATGGAAGATTGTGAAGAGACCCGGGATTCTCTTTTGTGGAGCTTGCGAAGTGGTTGTGGAGCTTGCCATCTCCGGAGTGGAGGAAAAGCTAGCCATAAGGAAAGGGCATATTCCTTCGTGGGATAGACTCGGAGAAGAAGGTGAGCCTTCGTGGCGTTGGGAAATCATTCGTGGAATCCCACACCTCTCCAACATGGCGTACCTTACTTGTAAGGGACCACGGGAATACATCTTCGTCTCCACGTGCCTAAGTTATCTCTATACCCGAGCTTACTTTCCTTGTGATAGCCATCGAGCTTGACGTTCTTATATCTTTCCTATCACTTGTGGTATATTTATCTTGTGATATCTTGTTTAGCTCAACTTGTTGTTGGTGCACTTAGTTGAGCCTAGTGTATTTAGGTTTTGTGCTTGTAAAATAAACGTTAGTTTAACTCCGCATTCTATCAAGCCAAAACCGTAATAGTTTTGAAATTTCCTATTCACCCCCCTCTAGGCGACATCTCTATCCTTTCAATTGGTATCAGATCAAGGTCTCTCCTTGTTTAGGCTTCATCACCTAGTGTGTAAAGATGTTGGCTAGTAGTATAGTGCACAATGACACAATTATCTTTGATGGCACAAATTATATTTTGTGGAGAAATTGCTTGCTTTGTAATCTTCGGACCTTGTGTCCAAATATTGAGCGATTTCTAGATGTAGGTTTTTCTCCTCCGATGGATCCTCAAAATCTATCTTTAGAGGATGAGAAAAATTTACATCTCAAGGCTAAAGTATCTAATAAGCTCCTTTTCTCCATGAGCCCCACAGTTAATTTGTTCTTGACGATTGTGAAGCGCAAGTCATCTCATGAGATGTGGACCAAGCTTAAATAAATATTTGGTGGGTCCATTTCTCATAGGGTCGGTGGTATCTCCGAGGAGCTCTCTTCTCCTTCACATCATGAAGAGCTCCAAGTGGCTTCCACCTTCGGCCATGATGAGATTTCAATTCCTTCCACTTCACCTACATGTGACAAGTCATAAGGTAATGACATGGTGAGTGGAGAAATCATATGTAATGATGGTATTGGTTATCTTTACACCAATGATTCATGTTCTATAAATTCTAATGTTGTAGAGAGTTTGGACTTAAGAACTTCTTACAACTATAATTATATATCCCCTTGTGTTGCTAGTCCTTGCATATTGTCTAGAAATTATTTGAGTACTAGTGTAGATGATATGCTTGATTTGTCTTGTTCCAATAACAAAATACTTCTATTTCCTCTAGTTGTGTATCTAACAATGTATATGAAATCAATCACCCTATGGAGCAAGACACGATCATGAATGAAGATTTAAGAATATCCTCATCTTCATCCTCCCGTGCTCACATGTGCCTGATGGCAAGAGGATCAAAGGTATCTCCTACTTTGGATCCCAAAATATCTTCTCTACATAATAGCAATGATAATGAAGATAGTGATGATGACCTTGATGAGGATACTAGTGCTCTTGTTCTTGAGTTGACCTTTTTGTGTACCTCTCTTCATGGTAATAATAAGGTCGTTGCTTGTCTCAAACATGTTACGGACACCATAACTAAACAAACGGAAACCATAGAGGAGTTGGATTTCCAACTTGATGATGGGAGTCGTAGATTCCATCTCCTTAATCAAGAGCTTGCCGAGGAGAAGCACACTAATTGTCTCCTCACACAAAAAATTTAATCTTATGAGCTTGAAAAAGAAAAATCTATTAATGATGCTACTGCTACTAACTCTAATTCTTGTGAAGCATCTATGTTGAAGGAGAATGTTTAGCTAAGGGCTCAACTTAAGTTGCTAACTAGTAATTATGGGAAATTGGAAGGAATTCATGGAAAACTCCCGGCCTCTCATAATGATCTTCTAATATCCTATGATGGGCTAAAGTTAGATCGTGAGGCAAGTATCACTAAGGTAACATCTTGTGAGCCTCATTTGTACATTATCACAACTTCTACTCAAAATGCTATTTTTCCATGTGCTAGTCCTAGTGATCCTTCTGGTCATACTAGTGATAAACCTTGTGTTGGATTACTTGCTTTGCCTTATAGCTCTAACAATGAAGCTTCTACTTCCTCTAGTACCTCTATTTCTACTAACCATGTAGATGAAATCAAAGAGCTCAAGGCCCAAGTCACTTCTTTGAAGAAAGACTTGGAAAAGAGTCATGAAGGCAAACCCACACTCGATAATATTTTGAGCGTGCAAAAATACCCCAATGATAAAAGTGGACTTGGATTCAACTCCAATAACAAGAACAAGTCCAAGAGCAACAAGAAGAAGGGCCAAGACCAAGTCAAGGATTCGGCTAAGATTATTTGCTTCAACTGCAAGGTTGTAGGACATCATGTAAGATCTTGTCCATTGAAGAAAAAGCACTTGAATGAGAAGCAACAAGGGAAGCGGCCACAAGGTCAAGGTCAAGCCCAATCTCAACCTCAAGTTGAATCTAGGCCACTTCCCAAGAAGAATCAAGATAAGGCTCCCCAAGACAATAAATCAATAAAGAAGAGAAAGGAGAGAACTTGTTGCTACATATGTCGTGAGAAGGGTCACTTGACCTCTTCATGTTCAAATGGTACCTTATCTAACCTTATCATTGTTGATGATTATTATTCTCTTGGGAAGGATAAGGATGGCAATGTATTTTCCAAGTTTGTTGGAACTCAAAGTGGTGTCAAGAAAAGAACCATTTGGGTTGCGAAGCCTATTGTGACTAACCTCTTAGGACCCAACTTGGTTGGGGACCAAAAAGCTCAAACTTGATCAATAGGTGTTTTTGGAGGGCATTGGAGACTTGGCTAACTCATGAAGAATTAAGGGATCTTCATATACTATATTTGATCAAGCCATGTTATAAGGATTACCATCCCCTACCATATACCCAATGCGCCTCTTTGTGGTAACTCGAACTCAACTCTTTTATATTGTAAGTTACTTGCCCCTTTACATGTTTTCGTTTTGTACCAAGTATGTGTTTGTATTTGTTGTGCCTCATGCTTGATTATTTTGTGTATTCAAGTATGTATATGTGTTTGGCACATCATTTACTTGTGTGTTTTGCTTTGAGACTCTAATGCATCTTGATGATATCTTTTTTGGCTCTTTTCGAGTGATTAATGGAACATCCCATTTGGGAGAGTGATATGCCTCACACATCTCCCAAACCTTAAAATGTGTGTACATGAGTACTACCACATAGTATTGATATTGCAAGCTTATCTAGTCACTATGTGGTGTGTCATACTCATGAGAAATTCAAATTCTAAATGTCCATTAATTATCTCTAGTTGAGGTTGTTTTGCCTCTTTAAGAAAAATGAGTATCAAATTATGGGGGATTAATATGCTTCCTTTGTATATCACAATCCTAGGAAATGTGAACATATGAGGTGGTGCCACTTAGAGTTGATATTGTTGCTTATCTTGTATCTAGGTGGCATGTTAGCTCAAACAAGGTCCTAATTTTTGTTAGAAGCTTTTATTGCTCGTGTTTTTGGTCTTTTCTTGAGTAAGAAATTCTTGGTGTGGCCTTGCTCAAATGCATATCTCTATATCTTATTTGGGAGACCATTTGCTTCAAGTTATTCTAATCATTGCTTTGCATGTTTGTGTGACTAGTTGAAGCTATCAAGAATCTCTATCTTTGCATAGTGCTTAATCTTTTTATTCCTATCCTATGCTTTTTATTGTGAAGATTTATCTTTAATATCGATGCAATATACCACCGGAAATAAATTCCAATACACTCATTATCTTCGACAATTGATATACTTGGGTGTGGTAGCATTTGTGGATCATCTTCACCTTGGATTTCAGCTCCTATTGCTTTTTTTTCCAAAAATTGTTGTGGCTCCTAATGTCTTCCTTGGTTTTTCACATCTCTTTGATGGTGTTTTTGATTATTATCAAATGTGCTTTTAGTGGAAGACAAACCTTTTCTTCTCGGAACCTTGTGCCATTGTCAAAAGTGTTAAGGGTTTGGTTTATTTGTTGAAACCTTGCTCTTTTGGGAGTTTGTTATCTCATTCTTTCTTCTCTATGTTATTTGCTTGAATGAGATAAATCTTTGAGCATTTGTGTTTTTATCTCATCTTTTATGACCAATAGTTTTTGCTTGGTTCATTTGTTGAACTTTGTTGAACAAATCTTGTGTTGATTTTATTCTTTGATATAGTTTGGACAACAAATGTGTTTTGTTAACCCTTGTATGCCTTCTTCAATATTTTGGTGTTTTTCCAAATTATATCTTCGTTGGTTCTTGAAAGTCTCATGCATGCATGTCTACTAAATGTATATCTTATATCATGTTTTGCTTTCTTTGATCCAATATATAGGGTACACTCCATAAAATCCTTAAACGGCTATGATGTGCATGAAATTCAAATTTCATCTCTAAATATGCACATATTTTTATGGAGTAGGTCCTATGTGTTGTGGTTAGTCTAACCACTTTCGACCCAATAAGTTTGGGGACCAAGATGTACTTGAATGTTGTTTTAGGTACATTGGAGATGCAATGGATGCTTGTCTTATCTATAAGGAAGGTGTTGTCACCACATGATAATTGGAGCCAAGATAGGATGATCGAAGAATTCTTATCTACTACATTATACCATTGCTATCTCGGTAACAAGTATCTTATTCATGCATACTATTCTTCCGTCCAATATCTTGTAGGTTACATCTTGGCATGAATTTATTTGTTTGTAAATGTTCTGGTTCTTGAAAGGATCGTTGAAAGACTTCTCTATCCTTATTGTTTATGTGAGTAATTTGAGATGATGCATATTTTGGGGAGTATATAAAATCATGTTCATGATTCACCAATTCCAAATATGCCTTCTAGCAATTTACTGCATATCAATTCCTTAGGGTACTCTCATGCGCAATATTGTTAAAATTGCATTGAATCCTTCCTTTTGATACTTGTTGCCTTTCTCAAAATATCCCAACTAGCATTAGTTCCCTTAGTGTTTTTTTTGAGATCAAATCCCTTAGTGTTAGTTGTGATGTTTTTGAGGTTTTTATTTTTCTTTGGTGAAGTTCATTGATATACCATAAGGGAAAATAGAGCCATGGGCTATATATGCACTTAAGCAAAATATCCTTTTTGGTATATGTTATGACTTCCTCTTGGATATCTTGTATTCTTATTTTTATTAACCTCTTATGTGTGGATGTTTATTTGTGGATTATTCTCATGTCTTGTCCACTCAAAAACTTATATACACAAGAGTGTTAATATCCTCGCTCTTTGCCAAACCATCTCTCTTATACTCTTGGTTTTTAATGGTATCGGTAAGGTCTTGATTTGTTAGTGCTCGGTCTACTTTTATTGCTTATTCACACACTCATATCTCATATTTGGTTTAGTTTGGACTTAAGCTTATCTTGACAAGTGTATTGATTTATATCTATACTCCTTGTATCTTGGTTGTGTTCTAAATGATATAGAGGGAGTAAGGATTCCATGTTTGTGCATATTGTATTCAAATGAAAAAAGTAATCTATGCACGAACCTTGGGGAGCTTCCTTATTTAATTTGGAGAACTATTTGTCCATTAGACTATTTGGATCTTTTGATTGCTTGCTTCATCCGTTGAAGTTTTTTCACCTTGTTATATTTTTAGCAATATTTGATCCTCAATATAGTTGATTTCCTCCAAGTATTCGTCATTGGATATGTGCATATGACTTCACTCATATTATGAGAAATGCACACCTTGGGAGGAACTTGAAATATATTGGCCTTCTAACTCTGTCATCCATTTTGGGACTTGTTGTCAATGGGGGAGAAGTTTAGAGGGTTTTAAGGGAAATGGTTTTCTACTTAATATTGTTTTGTTATTAAGTGTTTGCCTTTCATGCATTTCATCTTCATTATGTATTGCATGGTTGAATATATAGTGGAAACTCTCCCAAAGGTTATGCTTGACAATGTATGCAATGAAATTCAAGTTCATCACACGTGTATATATTGTGGGGGAGTTTGCTCTATATATGTTGGTTCTACTCACATCTCTTGCATTAGTTGTAGTTTGTGTGAGTAGACTCAGTTTTGATATGGGCTAGTATCTTTGTGTTACTTAACCATATCAAATACAACCTCTTGTATACAACTTATTCTCGGATAAGTTGCGTACTTGTTTCTAATATTCATTATATAAACCCTCTTGTTGTGATTGTCATCAATTACCAAAATAGGGGAGATTGAAAGGGTAATTGCCCCTATGTTTGGTTTTGGTGATTAACGACAATCCCTATGGACTAATTTTTTCATTGAGTTTTATATGAACGAATATTCGACAGGTCATGCTTGTAGTCCATATGTTGGATTCAAGTATGTATGCCATGAAGATAAAGATATACCTTGAGTTTTGGCATCAATATCATCAAATTGAAGAGAAGAATATGATATGTTTAAGATCTTGAGAGTGTGATATCAATAGAAAAATTCAAGATATGGCTCTAAGTCGGTGTCATGATAGCCTCATTAGTTGAGCTATGGTTGACTAAGATTTAGAGCATGTAATCAAATGAAGAATTCTTTATGTACCTTAAGATATTGAGATGGAGCATGAGAAGATACTTGGTTGACCAATACAAAGAGTGAAGAGTGATTTCAAGTTGGTCAACACATGAAGCATAAAGAATGTACCACATGGATCTTGTGGTATGGTAAGCCTTGTCATTTATGCATCATGAACTAACCCATTATATATGTGCATTTGCATTTTCTATATGGGATATGTATATTTCCATGGGAATGCATCAAAAGTGAAGATTTCATATAACCCATGAGAGGATGACATCAAGTGGTGATCATCATCAAGGTTGAGAAGGGCAAGTTCAAGATAAGCATCTCGAGAAGATCATTTGCTTCAAGCGTGTCGTCCATATTGGTGATAATGGACATGTGAAGATATGTCTTAATGAATCTATCCCATAGTGGTGTATGGGGAAGCAAATTACGAGTCTTCACGAAGCAACAATGATCAAGTGTTTCATTCCGGCTTGGATGGAGCTTGAAGCATTGTCATCAAGATCAAGCGGGATGCGCAAGGCAAAGGTATGGCCTTTCTAGGTTTTCCTTTTACCGGTCTCAAGGTGGTTGTTGGGAGACCGGGTTATAGGATAGATAGCCGCACTATCAAGAGGGGCTTTCGGTTGGGTAACTTGATCACATCGTCATAGGGAAATCAATCCTTTGCATACTTTGCATCTTCCTATTTTGTTGCTTCTTGGTGTTTATCCATGTGAGGTTATTGAGCTTGTTCCTAGCTCTTCAACAAGCCCAAGTTCCTCGAAAACGAAATTCGTATGCATCTTCAATGGCGTTTTCGACTTTGAAGGTTTTACCGGTTCTTCTTATAGGGAGGCTTCATACCTTTCCTAATTTCGTTCTATCCTCCTTTGTTGGACTATAATGTTTTCATGCACCCTATTGTAGATCTTGTTGTCCTCGTCAAAACAAGCCCAAGATCATTCCGTATGCAAAAGTTATTGCGTTTTTCGTGAAGTGTATTTCATCTTGGTTGTGGATCCGGTCCAACCGGCTCGCTGACCTGGTGGTCCGGTGCCAGCGCCGGAAAACCGGATCTCAGATCGGATTTTCCGCTTTTAGCGACCGAATCTATTCCGAGTGGGCAAACAGAGGGTTTTCGGTCTGTAGGCCGGTCCACCGGCCTGGGGACCAAGTTTCCCGGTTCCGGGGCCGGTCCAACTAACTTTTAGACCGAGTTTTCGCAGGATTTCTTCCAACGGCCATATTTGCTTTTCCCTATAAAAGGGGATTCTTCCCCCAACGCTTTTGTGTGTTCTTGAGCTCGAAATTGACCTCCATTGTTGACCCTCTTGAGCTTGCTTCCTCTCCCTTCCCTTCTATGATTCTTGCATCTTTTTGAGGGCTTTGGAAGAGGAGATCTTGATCTACAATCCCCACCAATAAATTCCCCCTCTAAGTGTGGGGAACCCTTTGGATCTAGATCTTGGAGTTATTGGTTGACTTTCACCATTGTTCTCCCTCTCTAATTCCTCCCTAGCACTTGTTTCTTTGGTGGGATTTGAGAGTGACGGATTTGACTACCCTTGGTGTTCTTGCTTTGTATTCTTGCATAAGTGCTGAGCTCTCCGTTACGATTTGTTCGAGTGAGAGACCGTGAGCTTGTTGCTCTTGGAGGGTGACCTCCTAGTTGGCTTGGCGGTTGGTGCCACGGTGTCCTCTTCATGGAAGATTGTGAAGAGACCCGGGATTCTCTTTTGTGGAGCTTGCGAAGTGGTTGTGGAGCTTGCCATCTCCGGAGTGGAGGAAAAGCTAGCCATAAGGAAAGGGCATATTCCTTCGTGGGATAGACTCGGAGAAGAAGGTGAGCCTTCGTGGCGTTGGGAAATCCTTCGTGGAATCCCACACCTCTCCAACGTGATGTACCTTACTCGGAGAAGAAGGAGAATACATCTTCGTCTCCGCATGCCTCGGTTATCTCTATACCCGAGCTTACTTTCCTTGTGATAGCCATCGAGCTTGACGTTCTTATTTCTTGCCTATCACTTGTGGTATATTTATCTTGTGATATCTTGTTCATCTTAACTTGTTGTTGGTGCACTTAGTTGAGCCTAGTGTATTTTGGTTTTGTGCTTGTAAAATAAACGTTAGTTTAATTCCACATTCTATCTAGCCAAAACTATAATAGTTTTGAAATTGGCTATTCACCCCCCTCTAGGTGTCATCTCTATCCTTTCAACCTTTCTAAGATTAACATTCTTTCCACGCAACTATTTCACAAGCTCCTTTGTTTACTTATCTTTGTGCCAGTGCGACTGCTAGTGAAGTTTAGCTCCGCATGTCTTTGATAGTCTATGGTTGTGATCTGACTAGTGTTCATCCTCATACCAACCATTATCTTCACTACAAAGTATCCTAACCAAAGCAAGTCATTCACAAGAAAAATATCGAATATTCTGATTTATTGGTTTGCCCTAGAAGAACAATATAAATAAATCATTTGACGCATTAGTTAACTATATTTGTCAACGAAATTATAGAGGTACAAATACATCTTCACGCATACCACTCATTCACAAACTATCTATTGTCATTAAGTCTAGCCATACCTCATACCGAACCCTACCCCTCAGGAGTATAGGTTGTAGAAGTCATAAGCTTCTTCAAACATGTCAATGGAAGTTCTTTGGATCTACTACTGACTCAGTTTCCTGATTTGCATATCCTCTGACCGACAAGTCTAATGCACATTTATGGTCTGGACCATTAATCCTAGGTGGAGGTTCTTTCTGTATCCTTACCCTTGATTTTACAGCAACAATAACATCAATTATCGATATTAAATACTGAATCATCGGCATTTTTTACATGAAAAATCCAATGTAAACTGCACACTTGAAAATGTAACATTTTTGTGAGCAACAAACCAAGTAGTACTCTGCTCTATGCTGCAGCTAGGGAATTATAATGATGCAAAATTAGTTAACTACTATGTTGTACAAAGAATGAGCATATTTTGGGTGAATAAGTTCGACAGCTTGCTGATAAATCTGGCCACCTAGATCTGCAATAAGGTCACTAATGGCAGCGATAACATCAACTTTTTATCGCCATAACATATATCTATCTCCTCCATAAGGTCACAAATGCCCAATGGCAACAATAACACCATACTTTTGATACCGAGTCATAAACTTGAGAATATTGCAAGATGCAAAACTTCATTGTCAACAATGACATAAACATTGGAATGTATATGCCCTGAAAGGGAGTCATAAACATGAAAGTCTATCAACAAATTAATGATTTCTAAAAACACAAGATGATTCCAAAATAAATAGATATAAATGAAGGCATTCTCACTTTCTCAGGTAACATATATAACTAGATGGTTAAAGAATAAACATATTAGTATAATTCTAGATGCATGTTCATATGTGGTATAAAAAGGAGCAAAAAATATTCGTATCATGTATTTAATTTGAAGCACCTGCATTGCTAGGGTGATACCACCACCATCGACAACCTTGCTAGGTTGTAGCTCCGGTCCTCCCTAGCTAGGTCATGGACGTCACCTCTGTCGCCGCCGACGATTCCCTAACCCTAGGCGTGTGATGCCAACAATCGTGGCCACTTTTCGTTGGGACTCGAAGTGCAGAGTGTTGCAGCCAGTTTCTTTTCCCCACAAGGGTGACTCAGGGTTTTATATCGAACTCTCGGGGAATTGGTTATGAAAGGGTTTTTGTCTTGTCCTCTTCAAGCAACCTGTAAAGTAAAATAATTTGTCTTGTTTCCCCAACTCCACCAAGTGGTTGTCAAGCACAAGGTTTCTTATTAGTAATATGAAATAAAATATAAAGTAACTAAAGTAAAGAAAGTAAAGAAAGTAAAGAAATACAAACTAGATGATATGGATGATAATAGAGTTGTTTTGGGTTTTTATGAGTGATTGCAAGTAGAGAAAGTATTTTTGTATTTTCGAAATAATAAATTGTAGAAAATATAAAAGATAGTATATGCAATGGAAAGGTGTTTCTAATGATTAAATTTGGACTGGGGTTCATGGGTTCACTTGTCTACTCTCTTTTTAAGTTCAAGTGATCAGAAAACAATTCATCAATGATAAATTTTCATGGAAATTCTATATGTGTTTGATAAGGAATTAATATGGGAATCACGTTCTAACATAGAGATGAAATACATGTCTCTTATACTCCTCAAGGGAAACTACATGCAATCTTGAACTAAGAACAAATCAGAGTATAGCACATGATTTCACTTTATCCCACTATCACATATTATGCTACCTTGATCTAACAATATTATCCCACTATCACAAATGTTTGAAATACAAATATGCTACCTTAATCTAACAATATTATCACACTATCACATGATAACTATAGCACATGATTTCACTTTATCCCTAGTGAGGCATCAAAAGAAAGGTAAAAACCAAAGTAGATCTTGAATATTATTTGTCACAATCCAATAACTACCACCATGCTAGTCCATCTATTACACACTTCTCCCCATACAAGTTCTTGCATACAAGTTGGATAAAAATAAGCAATTAAGAACGCGGTACATGATATGCATCTACCAATACATCTTAAACAAAATAGATTCCAATCTCAAATCATAGAACAAATATCCACCACATAGGTGTGGGCCCCCCGGATTAATCCTTCAAGAATCCCTGTTATGCATACACCATGATCCCATGATCAGTTAGTCGTGGCACATAACCGACAAGTGCCAAAGTAAACATCCATTAATTAAGCGGATACATGTCATACCTTACATGCCATTAAGGCTACATCAATAATCATCA
The DNA here is from genome assembly GCA_910589775.1 of Avena eriantha. Classification (NCBI taxonomy): domain Eukaryota; kingdom Viridiplantae; phylum Streptophyta; class Magnoliopsida; order Poales; family Poaceae; genus Avena; species Avena eriantha. Next base: position 445,803,444 of record OU342744.1, read on the forward strand.
GCGGATCTTCATCAAGCGTAGAGCCCAAACCATGCCTTACGTACAGGCAACTGACTAGATGAATGTCCTAGCTCTCATAGTCATCAACTTCACCTTCTTCTTGATATCTGACCAAGTTAATAGCCAGGGACAATGCCAGTGAGTACTTTGAATGTACTCGCAAACCACCTTAAGATAACAATAATAGCAAGAAGATATGCATTATCGCTGTGGTAGTTAGAGGGCTCCAAGAGAGGTTCTTTTATCAAGTAGTTTCTCTTGTAGATATAGCATCTACATATCTTTCTTGAAAACCTTTGTAAACATTTTGGAAACCTTTTTGAAAAGCTTTGGAAAAACATCAGGACTGGGTCACCCATTTGTCCCTCCTTTCGGTCTTCCCATGACCAAACTCCTTTCCTTCCTTGCCGACCATCCCATGGTCAAAACATGTATATTTTTCGACCATCCCATGGTCAAAACATTTCCAAAGCCATTGCTTTTCCGAAATCCTTTTTGAAATCAAAACCAGCACCGCTCTACAGAAGTTTGTCCAACCCGTCCATAACCGCGGACACGGCTATTCGAATAGATTTACACTCTGCAGAGGTTGCACACTTTACCCACACCATCTAGGTACACTACCCTGATCTACACCGAACGTGGGTCGAGTAACCGATCAAGACTCTTCGGATGCCCACTCCAATATAAGTGCCTACCTATGAATGTTGTTCGCCTCAACACCGGGATGCCCTATATAGTTCTCAAGCAAACTAGAGCGTTTTTTCCACTTCCCAAGTGTGCGCTTTCAATGAGGGGCTCATAGTAACGCGTGGAGGCCCGTAGACCCTTCGTTCCTTCTCCAGGTCGACGTCTCACATGGACCCTTACAGGAGAAGGCCCACCCTCCAGGGATTTTTATCCCCTGTAGTCATTGCGAGGCAGCTTATACCAGAATAAACAAACATCAAATCCAACCCTGTCCCATTCCAGAGTAATGTGGTTGCACGGGTTAAGTTGTTATAGCTAAACTGCAAAGAACTGGGTGCGTTTTCGTAAACCTTTTTCCTCCAGCTTTCCTTCAGCATTTTGTAAAACAAAACCTTTTTCCTTCTCAACATCTCTTGGGAGGTCCCACCTCACCAAGGTTTTATCATTAAACATTTGGTAAAACTTTTTCCGGGGTCTTCCCATCCTATAGCTTTGCTTTGGCTAATACATGGTGACATGGGTATACCCTATAGGTACTCGAGTTTGGTATATATGGCCTGAATACATAGAGGCCCACGGTGTCACCAAGGCCCAAATGAATAACTCGAGTAAACCTATAGACTCTCGATTGCTTGAAGAACAAGAAGAAGCTAGAGATAGAAAGTTCAAAGGGGAAAACCCTAACCGGTAACCGACTCGACCTGGCCTATCTAGATAAAGGCAAGGAGGGGGTGGCGAGGAGGACACACGCAACCCTAGTTTCCACAACTCTCGCCAGATTGCATCTGCGCACCATTGTAATCCTAGATTCCTTTGATAATTCCATGAGCAGACAAGCAGGAGTAGGGACCTCTACGAGGCCTGAACCTGGGTAAATCTTCGAGTCCCCTGTGTGCTTGTTTTCTAGCCGATAGATGTCTCCAGCGCTCCCTCCTTCTCCAAAACCCAAGTCCATAATAATGGGCATTGATGAGTTAAACCCTCGTCAATTAGCGCCGTCTGTGGGAACTGGGAGTGCTGATGTTACGGCTTCTTCGGCCCCATCAACCGCGATCTACAACTCCGCAACAGCGGAGATTTGCCAGCTCTTTGGCGCGTTCGACTTCACTGTCCACATGCTAGCCACTCGCCCGACTTTTGAGTCCGTGGGCGACGGAATCAGCCTGGCGATCGGGAGCTTCCGCTTCCAAGTTGGTCAGATGGGCACGCTTCGCATGCCCGATCAGCCGACGGTGCCATCGATTGCCGCAACATCGTGGTTCCCTCCACCGATCGGTACCCTCAGTGAGCTCAACACCGTGACAACAGTCAAGAATACGATCAGCGATAGCATTCACGAATCCGATCTGAGCGATTTGGCAATTGAAGATGGGGCCTACGGCTCCGGATCTGAGAGTTGCAGGAGCAGCAGCTTCCCCAATCACTTCATGTGCACCGCCATCAATGTGGACGACACCTCCGCCAACCGCGACAACACGGGCAACCATGGTAACGAAACCGACCCGCCTAACGATGGCAACGGCGGCACCGGTGGCAACGGTGGCAATGGCACCCCCATTAACAACGGAGGAGCAATCCGAACCTCCAACTATAATAAACGAGCAAACCGGCGAACGCGTCGTGATCAAGCTCAACGAATAAGAGTGGGCTCGCTTCCGCGATGCCTTACGAGGCAACCCTTTACCCTTCGGATCTCCGCAAGAACTGCTAATGGGCTACCGTTGGCTCCTGAAGGAAGAATTCCAGCGCCAAGTGCAAACAATCACGCAACTCGAGGCGCGCAAAAAGGCGGCAGATGAGTCGAGTCTTCGACGTGCCGGGCTCTCCTCCCACGGAGGATCCTCCTCAAAGGGCAACGAGTACATCACAAACAAGAGGCGATCACGGATTTCCCACCTCACCGAGCAAGAGCACATAGAAGCTGCAAAGTCCTTGACTTCAGCTCTATGACAGTCGATACATGGGGCAATGTGATCCCCAAGACGCCACAGGCTGCGGTGATAGCAGCCACCATGTACCTCCTCAACAACCAGCCGCCAGCTGGAGATCCCCAAGCCACCATGCACCGATCTACGATTGTGGGCTTGGGACTAATCGAGGCTGCCCTCAACAAGGAGCCAACACTGGAGCCGAAAAAAGGCAAAGCGCTACTCCTTGCCCTCATCCAGCGACAACAGTCACGACCTGTCTCGACGCCGCCGCTCACGGCGACACGACCACGATTATGATGCGCGCGATGACCTCATGCAGTGCAAGATCGAAAAATCAAGGGCGCGACGTGCTCGGTCAACTGACTCGGAAGAAGATGTGGAGCTCTGTGGCGCCAGATGCTTCAGCAGGGCCATCAGGCAAAAGCGAATGCCCAAGGGGTTTAAACTCCCGTCGGAGAACCTGAAATTTGACGGCCTGGAGGACCCGAAGATCTGGCTTGAGGACCACATCTCCTCCGTTAGGCTCCACGGCGGCAGTCGAAGCACGGCCATGCAATGCTTATAGCTACAGCTGCAAGGCGCCGCCCAAGCATGGCTCAAAAAACTCCCACGCGGATCCATTCGCAGTTGGGAAGAGCTGGTTTACAACTTCGTGCACAACTTCAAGGGCACATACAAGCGGCCTGCATCAATCAAAGAGCTGAGATGCTGCCATCAAAGATCGGGCGAATCGTTACGCTCCTACATCCAAAGGTGGTCCATCATCAAGAACTCCACCGAGAACATCTCGGAGGATCACGCGATTGATGCATTCAACGGCGGCGTGCGTCGCATAGAGCTCAGGGAGGAGCTGGGCCGCTCAACGCCCAAAACCATCGACCACCTGATGGAAATCGCGAATCGCTGGGCAGATGGAGAAGATTCAGTGAAAATCACGCTCACTCCGACGATGAGGCAGAGCTCGAGCGCAGACGCGACCGCCGAGGCAAACGCCGCATGCGCATCTACGATGACCGCGACGGCGTCAACATGGTCGCAGCCGGCTATGCCGACAGACGCGACGAAACCGTAATAGTGGCTACCGCAACGGAGGATACCGCGCCTCCGGGAAAACCACGCAAGTGTGGCAACGTCGCAATCATGATGAGGCACCCGCAACATCCATTGAAGACAAACTGTCCAGGCCATGCACTGTGCACTTCTACATTGACAAGCATGACGGAAAGAAGAAGTCCAGCCACCTCCTCAAGGACTGCCGCGAGTTCCTCAAACTACATGAGGGATTGGTTTGGATGAATCGCAATGCAGTCGAAAGGGTTACGGAGCCGCTCTAGGCGCCGTGGCACATGGTGCTCCACCACCACCGCCTGGACTACCCCCAAATGTAGCTGCGCTGGACCAGCACCAGGGAGGTGAACCATACCCATGAGCCATGGGTACCATGTTGATCGAAAAGGGACGCTCCTCGAATAGGGTGCAGAAGGCCATCACTCGCCAAGTCAACTTGGCCACAAACTCGCCACCATCTACCACAGAGTACCTTAGCGGAAGCGAGTCCTGCATCACCTTCGACAAACGCGATCATCCACCTCAAGTACCTCGTCCAGGCCATTGTCCCCTTGTACTCGAGGCACAAATCGGAGGTTTTAACATGAGCCGCGTCTTCATGGACGGCGGAAGCGGCATCAACCTTATATTCGCGAGTACCTTGCGAGCAATGAGGATCCCTCTGACTTGCTTAGAAGCCTCGGACACAACATTCCACGGCATCGTCCCAGGAAAAGGCATGTATCCCCTGGACAAAATCAACCTCGACGTCATCTTCGGCACGCCGAAAAACTTTCGGCACGAGTGCATCGACTTCGAGGTCGTCGACTGGCCCTCACAGTACCACTGCATCCTCGGGCGTGTCGCATTTGCTAGTTCATGGCGGTACCACACTGCACCTACCTGCAGATGAAAATTCCAGGTCCCAATGGCGTCATCACAGTCAACGGGAGCTTCGAGAGATCCGACAGTTGCGACAGGGAATTCAACAGAATTTCCCAGTCCTTCGGCATGCAGGAAGAACTCGCAAGACTAAAGGAGTCGACAGACAATAGTCTGCCTCCCCTGAGCCAGCCATGTTTACCCGACCTATCTTTCGACTCATCGGTACACACTAAGAAAGTTCAGGTCCACCCATCGGATCCCGCCAAAACGGCCCTCATCGCCAACAACTTGAGTCCCGCATAGGAACTCGCGCTCGTCGAATTCCTCCGTGAGCACTGGGAAATTTTTTCCTGGTGTCCAGCGGACATGCCAGGAGTTCCTAGGGAATTCGCCGAGCACACATTCAACGTCAACCCAGACGCAAGGCCAAGTCAAGGAAACAATCCGGCGATTATCTGAGCCAAGAGCAAAGGCAGTCGGAATGGAGATCAACAGACTCCTCGACGCCAAATTCATACGCGAGATCAAGGAAAGCACTTGGCTCGCCAACACGGTGCTAGTACCAAAAAAGGACACGGATATCCTGCGGATGTGCGTGGACTTCACCTCTTTGAATAAGCACTGTCCAAAGGACCACTTCCCGTTACCGCGAATCAACCAGATCATCGACTCCACCGCAGGATGCGAGCGCCTCTGCTTCCTCGACGCCTACTCAGGCTATAACCAAATTCGAATGAAGGAGGAAGATCAAGAAAAAACAACATTCACAACGCCCTTTGGTGTGTTCTGCTACAACACAATGCCCTTCGGGCTAAAAAACGCAGGAGCCACCTACCAGCGATGCATGCAGGCTTGCCTCAAGAATCAACTTGGTCGCAACATTCAAGTCTATGTCGATGACATAGTAATCAAGACCAAGGAGGAAGCCTCCCTAATCGAAGATTTGCGCGAAACCTTCGACAACCTCGACCGCTACCGGATCAAGCTCAATCCAGACAAATGCGCCTTCGGCGTACCATCTAGGCAACTACTCGGGTATCTCATCTCCGCGAGAGGAATCGAGACAAACCCGAAGAAAATAAAAGCCATACTGGCCATGGAGAAGCCAAAAACATAAGGGGCGTCCAGCAGCTGGCTGGGCGAATCGCGGCCCTCAGTCGATTTATTAGTCGGATGGGTGAAAAGGCACTGCCCTTCTACCAACTCCTCCGCAAAGCTGACAAGTTCGAGTGGACGAACGAGGCGAAGCAAGCATTCAAAGACCTCAAGTGCCTGCTATCCACTTCACCAATACTGGTGACCCCACGAGAAAGGGAACCGTTGTTGCTATATATCTCTGTCACCAACCAGGTGGTCAGCACAGTGCTCGTGGTCGAATGAGCCGAGGAAAACAAGGTCCACGGGGTACAACACCCAGTCTACTACCTGAGCGAGGTCCTCACGCCAACAAAATAGCAGTACCCGCACTACCAAAAGCTGGCGTATGACGTCTTCATGACCGCCCGACGACTGCGCGACTACTTCCAGGAACACCCAATCGTGGTGGTCAATGACGCCCCGCTGGGGCATGTCCTCAATAACCCCGACGCCACGGGGCGAGTCGCGCTTTGGGGATCAAATTGTCTCGACGAGACATCACATACGAAAAGCGCGACGCAATCAAGTCGCAAGTTCTCCCTGACTTCCTCGTGCACTGGATGGATAACCAGCTTCCTGAAAAACCAGATATGTCCTACCTCTAGACAATGCACTTCAATGGATCCAAGCGAAAGGACGGAGCTGGTGCAGGTGTCATACTGACATCGCCCCGGGGGGACAAGCTGAAATATATCCTGTGAATGCAGTTCACCGCCTCCAACAACGAAGCTGAATACGAGGCCCTGCTACACCGGATTAGGATGGCAAAATCCTGTGGCGCCAAGAGGCTCATTATATACGGCGACTCCAAGCTGGTCGTCAACCAAACAATGCATGAGTGCGATGCACTAAACGACAACATGATTGCCTACCGCGACCTCTATGACACACTCGAAGGGGATTTCGACGGTTCCGAGCTGCGGCACATAGGACGCGAAAGCAATGAAGAGGCGGACACACTCGCCAACATAGGCTCTACCTGCGCCCCCATACCACCTGGGGTATTTATCGAGCGCATTTGTGAACGCTCCATCAAGCCAAAGGCCGTAAAGAAGAATAAAAGTGCAACAACAGACTCGGGGGCTACGCCGCCCAATGAGTCAATGGCACTCGACGACTCGGAGCTATCTACAGGACTCGAAGGACCAATGAGCGTCATGAAGATCGAGCAATAATGGACTCAACCGTACATCACGTACCTTCTCAGCAAGAGGCTACCAGACGATCCGACTGATGCATGGCACATCGTGCGATGATCCAAGGCATTCACTGTTATTAACGGTGAACTATACAAGCGCAACATCACATGAGTACTTCAACGATGCGTCTCCGCGGCCAAGGGAAGAGCTGTTCTCCTCGACATCCATGAGGGAACCCGCAGACACAACGCTGGCAGTCGCGCCCTGGTGGCCAAAGCTCTACGAGCTGGATTCTACTAGCCTACGGCCATGCACGACGCCAAGGACATCGTCCAGAAATGCAACGCGTGCCAGTGATTCGTGGACAAGCCGCACGCACCTGGCGCAGAGCTCCGGCCAATTCCATTGGCCTGGCCCTTCGTGCAATGGGGACTCGACATGGTCGGCAAGCTCCCCAAGTCCTCACGAGGAGGCTACGTCTACCTCCTGGTCGCAGTCGACAAGTTCACCAAGTGGATAGAGGCCATGCCAGTGACCAATCAATCAGGGCACAACGCAGTCAAGTTCATGAGTCCATCGTCTACCGCTTCGGAGTGCCACACAACAGCATCACAAACAATGGGACGAACTTCACATCCAAGGAGTTCCAAGAATTCTGCGAGAATCTGGGAATCAGCATCAGCTACGCCTCGGTAGCACATCCACAAACCAACGGTCAGGTCGAAAAGGCGAACGGGCTCGTCTGCGGCGGCATCAAGAAGCGACTCCTCCAGCCACTCGAACAAGCCGCGGGTTGCTAGCCAGACGAATTACAATCAGTACTTTGGAGCCTACGCACAACTCCAAACAGTGCTACAGGCTACACCTCGTTCTTTATGGTGCACGGGCCTAAAGCGGTGCTACCCGTCGAGGTACGGTACAAAGCATCGCACGTGGTGGCTTACAGCGAGCAGGAGTCAACCCTTGCACTCGAAGACTCCGTCGACCTCCTTGACGAGGCAAGGGAAATCGCCACGGAAAGATCAACGATCTACCAGCAGAACCTGTGCAACTACCACAGTAGGAGGCTACGCCCCAGATCCTTCGTCGAAGGCGACCTGGTCCTGCGACTGAAGCAGCAAGGGCATCTCAAGCTCGAGTCCCCCTGGGAAGGACCATACGTGATTACAGAAGTAATCTCAGGTGGCGCCTATCGCCTCCAAGATTTAGAGACAAGAGTCGCATACTCCAACCCCTGGAACGTCGCGCAGCTGCGACGCTTCTACCCTTAGTCGTTTTTTACTTTTGCATTGCAAATAAGGCTACACAGCCAAGGCTACCTAGCCACACATTGTACTTCGCACTATCCCATGAATAAATAAAGCTAAGTGCCCCAAAACTCTGTGTTCTCCTTTATTTTTTCGCAACTTATCCACTCGGGGGTTGCGCCACCCTATACACACCTGTTCTACGAACTAAAACACGATATCCTGAGTAGCTGGCACACCAATCGACTTCCAGCGGAAACATCGTTCGATAAATGTTCTTCAAGGATGACTGCGACTTCTTCAGGAAGTGCAGCACTCGCGACGCACGATCCTGCAAGGTCGCTAGTGCGATTGCACAATCATGATCCACCCAGAAGTATCCACTCTCCTAAAGTTGCTCTTGGGTCAGGTCATGCATGCAAATGGCAAACCTATCCTTCTCATCCTGTGGATGGCGCGCGCTGACAACTATACAAAGCAAAAACGGAAGTGTGAGGACAACACACCATTGCGAGTGACTACAAGGAAAAGATAAGAGTAAGCAAGCTAAAATTTAAATTGGTCGCCCAGCTGTGTCACCTCCCCCAACAGACATTGTTCTCGGGCGGTGGCCTTCTCTGCCTTCGATTTCCATACATCCGCATTACCGCGGAGTACGGGAAATTCACGCTCCAACTGCTTCACGCGATCACGAAGTCGCGAGAGCAGAGACAGCTCATCCACCCTTGAGCGTGGCGATGCCAAAGTATCATCAAGGGGTGGCGAATCCTGAGGTTCCCTCAAAGGATCACTTGATGTGCCCTATCACAAGCCAAGCAAGAAGCAATAAGAAGACCAAATCGATGCACAGACAAAAGATTCGAGTGCGCTCAAGATTAGCAAAAAGTATCACCAGATACACTCGCCAAAAGGCATGTTTTCGACAAAAGACATAAGCTATCCAACTATTACAAAGCTACTGAGGAGCAACTGTTTTCTTCGACTAGGACTTTGGCTTTGGGGGCCTCATCGAGTCCGTGGCGGTATCAGATGCCATTGACTTTCCGCCGGCCCCTGACGCCGTAGCCTTCGCCGCCTTCTTGGCTTCGCTGCAGCTCCTCAGAGTACTTTGCAAATATGTTGATCAGCTACGGTCCACACTTGCCACAAGCAGTCACGAAAGGAGCAAAGACTACCTGCTGGCCGTCCGCGCTAATGGGCATCGCCCTTGAGACCACTACGGGATCAACTTCGACTCTGTGGGCCTGCACCAAAGCGAGTGACATTGACGCACCAGCCGCACGGAGGGAGTTCTTGAAGCTTGCAGGGACGCCCCCGGCAAGAGACTCCACCAGCTCGTCCATGTTCTCGATCAGCTTAGCCTTGGGAACCAACTCTTCCTGGAGGCGACTGAGCACGCCCTTGGCCTTGGAGATCATATCTTGAACGACGGCACTGCGGTCCTCGACTGCCGAAAGAGCACCCGCCAAGGCATCGTAACGACGGAGGGCCTGAGGGTCGAAGCTCAAATCACCAGCATCTGTATAGAACCCACACATGGGCACGAAAGTCAGCACTAACGACAAATTCGAACAGAGAACAATAATGATATCCAAACAAGGTACCTGAGAGAGCCTTGGCAATCGAGAAAACTGTTCTTTGAACAACTTCTCCCTAGCTGCGATGGAGGCACGCAGATCCTCTTCGCGCTTTTGTGCCTCGTCACATGCCGTGATGGCCTCATCGCGGCTCTTCACAGCCGCGGCAAGTGTCTTTTCCATGGTGGCGGTGTTGCGCAGAAGGGCATTATGTTCAGCTGCAAAAAAAAGGGATAGACTATTAGTCGACTGCATAACAGCAGTGCAGTAGAAGAAGAAGTAAATGGCACTTACTTTCCACCACGCGATAGCGCGTATCCAGCATGGCGTGCTGGTGAACCATCGCAAGCACCTGCTCCGCCAGGTGAGCGGCTTCCTTCACAAGGAGTTGTCGAAAAAAGGAAAACACCAGAGGATCAGTAGATGACATAGATAAAATCAACTGCAATACCAGAAGAAGGGATGCTACACTTACATGATCCTCCAATGACTCTAAAGTCGATTGATGAGCAGTCATCCGAGCAACCATCCGATGCCTCCATCATGCGGAGAGCTGGATGAGTTATGCCCGGAGTGGGCCGCCAATGGAGGGGAAGGAGCACGCTCAACCTCCTTGGCCCTCGAGGTCGCGACTCCAGATTCTTTCAGAAATTGGACGTCGCCAGAAGATGACGACGCCTGCTGACTGCAAGACCAAACCAAAATCAAGAAAAGGCAACTCCAAAGAAGAACCAAAAAGGAAGACTCGAATACTTACCAATCAAACTTATCAAAGTCGAAGGTCGGCTCCCCCGACTCCGACAACGATTCCTTCGGCAGCCGCATCTTCTTGCGGGAGGATGGCGCCTTGGCACTTACAGGAATGGCAGGATTGGCGATTCCGCACCAACACCTACACCTTCCGGAGTCGAAGGAGACAACGCATCAGAATCCTCGCTGCGCGAACGCTTGCGAGTATCTGGACTACTCGACTCAGGGGCTTCCTCCTCCACATCAGATGGGACGGTCGACTCTAACTCGTCCTCTTCCAAGGCGTCACGAGGGATAACCCCCTCGGGAAGAGAGGGCATACAGGGCGACACCGCCCAATCCTGGATACAGAAAACAAATTTAACACAAAGCCAAGAAACGGCAAAGAAGCAATCAACAAACAAAGCTACTACGTAGCACAACTGTACCTTAGGAGGAGGGTTAGAAGCATCGAACGGAGGAACGACTGGTTCACTGGTGAGCACATCCTTGACGGTGTACTTGGTGACTAGTCGAACCCTTTTATCTAACTCACTCGCGGACATGCCATCGGCAGACATGCGAGTAACATCGTCCACGCTAGCCCACTAGAACATGGGGTGGACTCTGGCCTGCAGGGGCTGGACGCGACGGGGCAGCCATCTGCGAAAGAGGGCACAACCTCCCTCCTCTTTGCCCATGCGACTCACGAGGTCGCAGACGCGCTCGTACATCACATCTGTCTTAGCGGACTCGCCGGGCATAATCACATTCTTCCAGGAGCGCCTCCTCTTACAAGGCGTCGCGGGGTCGAAGGGCGCGAGTCCGAGGTGGTATCCGTCGGCCTTCTGGTCATGGACATAGAACCACTTGTCCCTCCACCCTTGGACGGACATCATCAGCTTGATGTCGAAGTATGTGGCGGATGGATCGACGTGGATATCGCAGCCGCCTACATCGTAGACTATGGAGCCAAACGCCGATTGTCGCTTTAACTGGAAGAGGCGCTTGAAGAGGCCGAAGTGCGGCTCAATTCCGAGCCAGCACTCGCAAAGGGTAATATAGCAAGCTACGTGGATGATGGAATTGGGGGACAACTGATGGGGCTGGAGCCCGTAAAAACAAAGAAGGCCCCTAAAGAAAGGATGCAGGGGCAACGAGAGGCCACGAATGATGAACGCTAGGAACATCACCCAAAAGCCGACAGGAGGAGAGGGGATTACCTCGCCGCCAGGGACATGCGCGTCGGCGACTACGGACGACAAAACTCCATCTTGGCGAAGAAGACAAAGTTTTGAGGACTTGATCACAGATGGACGCCACGCGCCATTCATGACGCGAGTGCCCGTGCCCTTCTTCTTTCCGCCGGCGGTTGTGCTGGTGCCGGCAGCGGTGGAGCCGCCCTTCTTCTTCATCGCAGCAGTGGCAGCAGCCGAATCGGCCGCATCACCTCCCTTTTTCTTCCCCATTCCACGACGGTGATGTGACCGGAGGAAGTAGGTGGGAAATACGCGGGGCTGGTCCAGTGCCGCGGAGGAAAAAGAGCGCAAAGAAGTAGAGGAGCAGCGGCAATGTCGATGGAAGCAAAGAATGAAAAGAAGTAGATGTGAATTTTACCGTCGCCGCATCGCTACTTAACCCCCTAGAAGATGCAATCCAACGGCTCAGAAAAACCCTACCAGACGCGTGGCGTTCATCGTGCTCGACACATGGAGGAGCTGAAGCGCGAACTGTCCCCCACTACTCCCATTACGCGCGGAAATCGAGGAGGCGCAGTTAAAATAAAGATTACGCACACCCGGTCAAATCAGAATTAGGGAATGGGACCCACCGCTCGTCACGTCCCGTCAAACTTGCTCACGCGGGCATCTGAGGTCATGAAATCGTCAGCACTGACGTCATCAAAGACTACACAGCAGAAGACTTCGACTACTTTAGTCCTTGCTCGAGTCTTCGACTCCACCAAGCACTCGGGGGCTACTCCCATAGGGAGCGCTGGTCGCGCACCCTATGATTTTTCTTCTTCTTTTACAGGAACTTGGACAATCAAAGCAAACCCAAACCACTCACAACACGGTTCGACTACGGACATGGGTTACTCCCATAGGGAGCGCCGGAAGCAAATTCGACTAAAACAAGCAAACAAAAGACGACAGCAGTCGCACAAGTTCTTTAGTCCCTGCCTGAGTCTTCGACTCAACCAGGCACTCAGAGGCTACTCCCATAGGGAGCGCTGGTCACACACCCTATGATTATTTGTACAAAGTACTGTGTGTTGATAACATCCACACTCGAAGCTTATGGCGACACCGCCTCATGATTTTTCCCTACAAAGAGACTGCGTCTACTTGGTCACCCGAATCGACTCCGCGATGATAAAATTTCGGATGTCGCGCTTACTGCGTGAAGATAAGACCTGAATAAGGCTTGGCAATGCATTAGCTGTGCACTACCAGAAATATATCCGTGCCTACAGGTACGATGAACATGCCTTGACGGACGCGTCGAGTGCTCACACCCATATACTAGAATTCGACTCATGTAAGACCTCCGCGGCTTGAGTCAAATTACACCAGCACTTTTCCGGATTCGAGTCCGGGGACTCGAGTTCAAGTAGATGGCGTTGTTTTACCCTAAGGTAGTTAACTGATACCGATACATCGGTTAAATCAGGCACGCACATCAATAATCCCTATGACATAAACGGAGCAGTCAAAAAACATACTCAGTCATGCACTCGAAAGGCTTCATAAAGTCTCCAGTCGAATGTGCGATTCCACTGGACACTCGGGGGCTACTGACATGGGTATACCCTACAGGTACTCGAGTTTAGTATATACGGCCTGAATACATAGATGCCCACAGTGTCGCCAAGGCCCAAATGAAAAACTCGAGTAAACCTACGGACTCTCGATTGCTTGAAGAACAAGAAGAAGCTAGAGATAGAAAGTTCAAAGGGGAAAACAATAACCTGTAACCGACTCAACCTGCTACTCGAGACCTGGCCTATATATATAAAGGCTAGGAGGGGGCGGCGAGGAGGACACACGCAACGCTAGTTTCCACAACTCTCGCCAGATTGCATCTGAACACCATTGTAATCCTCGATTCCTTTAATAATTCCACGAGCAGACAAGTAGGAGTAAGGACCTCTACGAGGCCTGAACGTGGGTAAATCTTTGAATCCCCTGTGTGCTTGTTTGCTAGCTGATAGATGTCTCCAGCGCTCCCTCCTTCTCCAAAACCCAAGTCCATAACAATTGGCATTGATGAGTTAAACCCTCGTCAGTGGGCCTGCACCATAGCGAGTGACATTGACGCACCAGCCGCACGGAGCGAGTTCTTGAAGCTTGCAGGGATGCCCCCGGCAAGAGACTACACCAGCTCGTCCATGTTCTCGATCAGCTCAGCCTTGGGCACCAGCTCTTCCTGGAGGCGACTGAGCACGCCCTTGGCCTTGGAGAGCATATCTTGAACGACGGCACTGCGGTCCTCGACTGCCGAAAGAGCACCCGCCAAGGCATCGTCATGACGGAGGGCCTGAGAGTTGAAGCTCAAATCACCAGCATCTGTACAGAACCCACACATGGGCAGGAAAGTCAGTGCTAACGACAAATTCGAATAGAGAACAATAATGATTTCCAAACAAGGTACGTGAGAGAGCCTTGGCAATCGAGAAAAGTTGTTCTTCGAACAACTTCTCCCTAGCTATGATGGAGGCACGTGGACCCTCTTCGTGCTTCTGTTCCTCATCAAGCGCCGCGATTGCCTCATCGTGGATCTTCACAGCCGCGACAAGTGTCTTTTCCATGGTGGCGGTGTGGCGCAGAAGGGCATTCTGTTTAGCTGCAAAACAAAAAAAGGGATAGACTATTAGTCGACTGCATAACAACAATGTAGTAGAAGAAGAAGTAATGGCACTTCCTTTCCACCACGCGATAGCGCGTATCCAGCATGGCATGCTGGCGACCCATCGCAAGCACATGCTCCGCCAGGTGAGCGGCTTCCTTCACAAGGAGCTGTCAAAAAAAGGAAAACACCAGAGGATCAGTAGATGACATAGATAAAATCAACTGCAATATCAGAAGAAGTGCTGCTACACTTACATGATCCTCCAATGACTCTGAAGTCGATTGATGAGCAGTCATCCGAGCAACCATCCGATGCCCCCCATCATGCGGAGAGCTGGATGAGTTATGCCCGGAGTGGGCCGCCAATGGAGGGGAAGGAGCACACTCATCCTCCTTCTTGACCCTCGAGGTCGCGACTCCAGATTCTTTCAGAAATTGGACGTCGCCAGAAGATGACGATGCCTGCTGACTGCAAGACCAAACCAAAATCAAGAAAAGGCAACTCCAAAGAAGAACCAAAAAGGAAGACTCGAATACTTACCAATCAAACTTATAAAAGTCGAAGGTTGGCTCCCACGACTCTGACGATGATTCCTTCGGCAGCCGCATCTTCTTGCGAGAGGATGGCACCATGGCACTTACAGGAACGACAGGGATTGGCGATTCCACACCAACACCTGCACCTTCCAGAGTCGAAGGAGACAACGCATCAGAATCCTCGCTGCGCGAACGCTTGCGAGTATCTGGACTACTCGACTCGGGGGCTTCCTCCTCCACATCAGATGGGACGGTCGACTCTGACTCGTCCTCTTCCAAGGCCTCACGAGGGATAACCCCTTTGAGAAGAGGGGGCATACAGGGCGACACCGCCCAATCCTGCATACAGAAAACAAATTGAACACAGAGGCAAGAAAAGGCAAAGAAGCAATCAACAAACAAATCTACTATGTAGCTCAAGCTTGGGAAAGAATGAGATCTTTGGTAAAGAATTGTTCCACTCATGAACTGACTGCTTGGATGATTATCCAAACTTTTTATGAAGTATTGAACTATTCTTCAAGAAACCTATTGGATTCCGCTGCTGGAGGTACCTTTATGGCCATCACTTTGGGTGCTGCAACAAAGCTTCTGGATAATATGATGGTTAACTATTCTGAATGGCATACTGAAAGAGCTCCACAAGGTAAGAAGGTAAATTATGTTGAGGAAACCTCATCCTTGAGTGATAAGATTGATGTTATTATGGCTATGCTTGTTAATGGGAAAGCCCATATTGATCCAAATAATGTTCCCTTAGCCTCTTTGGTTGCTCAAGAAGAGTAAGTTGATGTGAACTTTATAAGAAATAACAATTTTGGCAACAATGCTTATGATAATAAAAATTATAGGCCCTACCCTCCTAATAATACTTATGGTTATAATGGTAAACATAGATTACCTAGTGAAGGAAGAATTTTAGAAGTTGAAAGAGCCACTAAGAACTTCATACAAATGCAATATGAGCAAAATAAACTATTCACTAAAACTATGGAGGAACAATCTACCATTTTGAAGAACATTAGCCATCAACTTGAGAGTCTAAATAGGGAAATCCCTAGTTTACAATTGAAACTTTCTAATGCTGAAAGAAATATATCATCTTTATCTGAAGCTCAATCCTCTTTGATTAATAAAATGGCTGCTAAACCTGAAACTAATGATAATCCCTTTGCAGCCACTAATGCCATACAAGTTAGAATTGATGAAAATGTTAGACTATTAGCTGAATTGCATGCTAAGTGGGAAAGAGAAGATGAAATTGCTGGAAACATTAGTGTTTCTACTATCACTACCACTAGTGTTGAGGCTAGTAATAGTTCTACTTTAGATGATAATTATGATTTTGATCTTGATGGTTGCAACATCTCTAAAGTTATTAAGTTCCTACAAAAGCTTGCTAAAAGTCCTAATGCTAGTGCTATGAACATGGCCTTTACAAAACACATTACTGGTGTTCTCATAAAGATTAAAGAAGAAAATATGAAGCATAAAGCTTCTATTCCTATAAAACAAGAATATGGTTGGGAACCCATTATTAATATGAAAGTGAATGATTTTTATTTCAAAGCATTATGTGATCTTGATAGTAGTGTTTCTATTATGCCTAAAAGGATTTATGATATGCTTGATTTGCCTCCACTTGAAGATTGTTATTTGAATGTCCCACTTGCTGATAATGCTAAAAAGAAACTCATGGGGAGTATTAATGATGTCCTTATTATGGTTAACAATGCTTATGTCCGCGTTGATTTCTATGTTTTGGATGTTGAATGCAATGCTTCTTGTCCTATTACTTTGGGAATACCTTTTCTTAGAACTATAGGTGCCATTATTGATATGAAAGAAGACACCATTAAATATCAACTCCCACTCAAGAAAGGTATTGAACACTTCCCTAAGAAGAGAGAGAAGATTTCTTTTGCCTCTCCTATGAAAACAAAATTTGCTCTTAATGCTTCTTCATTTGAGAACACTTGATTCTTGCTTGCTTCTTATGCCTAACTTAAAGGCGTTAAAGAAAAGTACTTATTGGGAGGTAACCCAAAAGTTTTGGATGAGTCTTGGAAGTTATTACTTCAGTAATAACCGCTCCTTATCCTTTTTATTTGCTTTTTGTGCCAAGAGTAACCTCTAATGAGAGAGAAGTAATGATTGGGAAAGTTGTTGTCGCGAAACAGATTTCTGTCCTTCACCGTAAAATTCATGTAAAATCTCTATACGTCCTTTTGAGGGGTGAATTTTTGTGCTTATGCCCCAGGTTATTATCTAATATTCGATAGTTCAACATCTTTTAATTTGAGCAACAGAAGGTCTTCGAAAAAATCCGTCTTTACCTGCTGGTCTGTTTTGACAGATTTCTGCCATTTTCTGCATTTGCTTCTTGTTGGTTCCTCTTTTAGTTCTTTTGGGGAATTGAGATTTTTGAGGGAAGTGCTACGGTAGCTAGTGTTTTAATGGAACTTTTATTGGTGTTAGAACTGAACCTAAAGACCTATTATCTTGAGTGCACTAATGTTGCTAATAAAGATTGTGTGAAGTTTTGTATGAAGGAAAATTTTCAGGTGTATGGAAGGAATGAGTAATGAGATGAAGAATGGACTAAAGCTCAAGCTTGGGGATGCCACACATGGCACCCCAAGAAATATCCAAGAAGTACAAGCGTCAAAGCTTGGGGATGCCCAAGGCATCCCCCTCTTCATCAATAAAAATCCCAGGTTTCTTCCAAACGCTTCATTTTTATTGTTTCATGTACAGTTGTGTTGTTCATGGAGCGTCTTCCTTTTTGTTTTTGTTTTCGTTTTTCGTTTGCTTTGTTTTCTTAGTTTTCTAAATAAATTGGTTGGACCCCCTCTTTCATACATTGGTTTTCAAATAGTTTGGTTTGGTTTGGAAAAGAGTAGGAAAGTTCATGTTTATGTGGTAAAAAGAGCTTGTTTTTGACTGTGGCCTATGCTTTGTCATGCCATGCTTGATATTGTTTTGGCTTTATGCTTAGTATTCTTTGTTGTAGCATGAATTGTTATAAACAATTGAGATTGCTTAATGTGCCTTGGATGAATCATGCGTTGTTTTAGCATATTAAAGCATAGTATAGTGGTATTCTCCTTTGATGCTTATTTGGGTTGACTTGGCGCATGCTCACACCATGTTATGACTATCCAAAGTCACCATAAGACTTTATGATCCTTTACTTTTCAACTTGTAGTATCACTTTATGCTTTCATCAATGATGTTTTGTCGTTCTGCATGATTATGGCCATTATTGCTCTCTTAGTTGGTCGCTCCCAGTCTTTTGCTAGCCTCCACAACCAAGTATGAGTTCCACTCATGCATCCAACTCCCTAAACCAAGTTATTCCAAAGAGTCCACCATACCTACCTATTAGCATTTGCTATTCCAAGTATATTCATGTTTTTGTTTACCTTCCAAATTAAACTAGTTATGAGAAAACTAGTGAATAAAACTCTCACAAACTTGGTGGCACACTTTACTTTTCTTACCCTTAATAAACTTGAATCATTGTGTCGTCTATGTTGTATATGCTTGCACTTATTTGTTGGGGATTAGCAGACCCATGCTGTCATGGGGAACGCTTTCAACATTGCACGGGTACTTTGTACCTAGTTGATATCATGCTCTTTTGTCTATGGATGTCGTCGGTGTGAAATGAAAGGGGAGCTTGTAAGTCCATGGAGTTATGTATATGTGTTAGAGAAACGCATGGGCCGCTGGTCTACTCCATGCTGACATGGTGGAAACCTGCAGCGTAACCATAATGAGCTGTCTATGAAGCATTCTTCTTATAAAAAAAGAGTACTATATTGAGAAAAAAGAGAAAAAGGAAAAAAAAGATTATGAAAAGAGGAAAGAGAGAAAAAACCACCTTATTCCCTTGGTAAATAAGAAGATTGTTGAGATGCTCGTTGTCTGCTTGCCTTGTCATTTTGATATGGGGATTCTTCCGTATCATCGAGCAAGGGGTACCTCGTTGGCGGTTCTCTATGATACACATGTACTTACAATGACAAGAACTTACCGGTGACTAAACTTGAGTAGCATGAGGAGCGGCCCTCGTATTCAAGGGACATGAGATTTCTAACTTATACTTCGTCAAGCATGTACACCATAGTTTGTTCACTTTAACCTTAATCACTTCAAGATGCTTATGATAGGGGTAATGAGAGCTCAAAGCTATTAAGTACCATAATTTTTGGAAGCTCTTTATGAGACTTGAATCCCTACTTACTTCTATGAAGGCCTTTCTTCCACCATGATATTGAGTCTCCACCTTCTACCTTTATTCACCTACTTTGAGAGCATAGTGGCCATTCTTAGTTCTATGTGCATTGTCCCAAGACTTGTTGATTGATGCATACCTTGATATTGCTTGTTTTAAACTATTTGTATCTAGTCACTCTTATAAGCTTTGAAGGTGTCCTATGCATTTATACTTGCTACTCTATGAGGGACAAGCTGAATGCCACTATGCTATGTTTTCTTTATGTGAAACAAACAAACGTCTTGCAAAGCATTCTTATTCATGAATCTTTTGTTTGTGCCTTTTAATGTTGCAACATAGTTTCTTTGTCTTATTGCTAGAACTTTGTCTTTCATGTTATGATTGAAGTACTATGACCTAGCTTTGAATGTTTTACAAATACTTTGATCAAGTTTATGATGGTGCATGTCACCTCAAAAATTATTCTTTCTTTTTATCACTTACTTACTCGAGGACGAGCAGGAGTTAAGCTTGGGGATGTTGATACATTGCAAATGTATCTATAATTTTTGGTGTTCCATGCTTGGTTTTATCTACTTTCTTGTGTTTTGTCCACACTTTGGAGTACTTTTCATATGATTTTTTGGACTAACCTATTAACAAGAGCCACAGTGCCAGCTGCCTGTTTTCTGTTGTTTTTGGTTTCAGGAAGTCAGAAAATGAATATTTCTCTGAATTGGATGGGACAAAAGCCAAAGTCATTTTTTTACCGGGGGACACTTGGAGCCAAAATACGAGATGGAGAAGGGCGGGAGGGCGGCCACACCACCGGGCCACACGACCAGGTTTGGCCCGCGCCAGGGGGTGGTGTGGCCAGCCCAGGCACCCCCTCGGCCTCTCCTTCCGCCTATATATTGCCTCTGATATGGAAATCCTAAGTACCCGATCAAAAATCCACGAAAGAGTCTGTAGACGATGTCATCTCCATCCCTAGATTGGGAGGGATCTGAAGCTCTTCCCGGCACCCTGCCGGTGAGGGGAATTCACCCTGGAGGCCTTCTTCATCATCATGCAAGCGTCCGGTGTGATGCGTGAGTATTTCATCTCTAGACTACGGGTCCATGTAGTAGCTAGATGGCTGGTCCTCCTCCTTTGTGCTGTCATGTCTAGATCTTGTGAGCTCCGTTCATGATCAAGATCATCTATTTGTAATTCTGCATGTTGTGTTTGCGGGGATCCGATGGATATTGAGATGATATTTCAGATTGATTATTGATTCTATCATGTCTTTGTTATTTGTGATCTTGCATGCTTTCCGTTGTTAGTAGCTATCTGGGCCAAATAGATGCTAGAAACTCCAAGAGTTAGTATTTATGCTCGATAGTGGGTTCATGCCTCTGGTAATCTGGGGAAGTGACTGAAATCTCTAAGGTACTAGATGTGTTTACTTTACACGCAATTCGTAATGCAATAATCTGTTGCTTGCAACTTAATACTAGAGGGGGTTCGGATGATAACCGAAAGGTGGATTATTAGTCATAATGCAGTTGTATGGCGGTCTATGTATAATGTTGTGATGCCCAATCGAATCTCAAAGGAGTCAAGATGAGTACTATATGCTTGTATGCTTTATCGATGTTTGTCAATTGCCCCGCTGTAATTTGTTCACCCAGCATGTCATCTATCTTAAGGAGAGCCACCTCTAGTGAACTATGGACCCCGGTCCTTTCTTTTACATTCAATCTACAATCAAACTGTTTACTGCTTTGTGTTTACTTTCTGCAAACTATTACTTCCTTCCATTCAATACGTTTAATCCTTTGTTTTCAGCAAAACCAGTGAGATTGACAACATCATCGTAAGTTGGGGGCAAAGTTCTGTGGTTGTGTTGTGCAGGTTTCCACGTTGCTGCTGGCACCGGTAGTGCACCCTGCAGACGTTCAGCTAGCTACACCTTTGGGGTGTTTCCTTTCTCCTACTGGATTGATAACCTTGGTTTCGTACTGAGGGAAAACTTGCTGCTGTGCTCATCATACCTTCCTCTTGGGGTTCTCCAACGAGCTCGATATATTTTGGGCCATCAAGCATATTTTCTGTCGCCGTTGCCAGAGATTGAAGAACAAGAAAAATCTCCCACGTCAACTACGCGCCAGCTGTGCTTTGGCAAAAACCAAGCTTTCCCCAAGGAAAGGAGTTTTGGAGATTTTGTCTATTAAAGAGATTAATTACTTTTGGAGCCATAATAGTTATGTATAATATTTGATAAATCTTGATGATCAAGGTAGATGATTTAGACAAGGTGTAACAAGCATTTGCAACCTTGGGATTGGAGAATCCAAGTTGATTTTGCTGAAAACTAGAGATTTAAGGATCTTGGGTAAGATTGTTTTCATGCCACCAAACCTTGTTGGATCTTGGAGCTCAAGGCTCCCCTTGGGGCATGGGATATATGGATGGATAGACCAAGTGATGTATATCGCAATGTTGTAAAGGTTTGAGCTTGATCCTTCTTGAGCTCACCAAGACAGGCTTTCGAACTTTGAATAAAATAAGCGTGCCAAAGCAGATTATCTACTAGCCTTCAAAACCTTGTGGGTTTAAGAAGCACAAAGATCCACTTGGAACAAGTGAATTAGATATTAATAGACCTATATGAGTAGAACACAACCATGCAAAGAGTTGGTCCATAGAAGGTTGGATGATGGTGGGAGCTTCTGTCAAAGTAGGCATGTTGACTAAATTTGCAGGAATAGTTATTCTCTTGCCTGCAAAACCATCAAGAACAAGTGGGTTGGAGGATGATATAACCAATTTCAAGAGTGGTTCTTGGTAGTACTTAGGATGGTTAACAAGATGGTTCAAATGCATTTTCAAAAATGCACAAGGGTTGAGGAAAGGAGGCATTCAAAAAGGTGATGTTGAAACAGATTCCAGACTTACCCAAATTTGGCAGATTTAGGGTCTTTGACTAGATTATGAGAGATGAGACTTTTGATGGGTAGCAAGGTACCAAATCATCATAAAGTGAATGATGTTGAAGTGTAGAGGGAGTAGAAAAGATCCATGCTTGATATTGGTCTTCATTGGCTTAGAAGCTTCTAGAATTAGATCACTTTAGAGCTTATATGGTTAAGGGTTTTAGAGGATTACTCAGTAGCTAGGGATCAGATCCAGATTGTATTCTTTCTTAGGGTTTGGTGAGTTTAAAGTATATTGATCCAAGTGATGAGCTCCTAGAGTGGCTCCTAAGCAGACAAGTCAAACAGTAGATTAAGGAAATTCATCAGACAACAGATCAAGGCAACTCAGCTTATAAACTAAGCAAATCCACTACTGGGGTTACCAGCAAGTCTGACTTGAGGTAAGGTTGGGCAATTTGAAAAGGTTGTGTTTGGAATCAGGTGAGAGTCCTTGGTATCCTTACCAAGAGTATTAGTCAAAAACTTTATAAAGAGGTTTTGGGAAAGCTAGAGATGAGAGTAGTTGAAGGTTCTGTCTTGAAAACATAAGGAGATAGCATTCTATAACTCTCCATAGTTTGATCAATAGAATCTAATAAAATAGTTGGTTTGCAAAGGCTTCTTGGCTCAGGTTTTGAAATGCAAAAACATTTGAGAATATGGAAATTAAGCCAAGACAGTTTTGGGAAGTGGCTTTTGTCAACTGGTGTTAAGGTAAGGAGTATATCTTCTAATACACAATCATAGGCATAAACACAGTCAAACACAAGCAACACTTCAGCATTAATACAAGAAAAAGTTTTTGTTCCCCTGATTTTTGCATTCTGGACAACTAATCAGGGTTGCTGAAATTGGGATGTTACAAACCTTTCCGCCTTAAAAGAATCTCGTCTCGAGATTCAGGAGAGTAGGGTTACAGGATTTTGAGTCGGGTTGATATTAGGTGTCTTACACGTACTATCTTACGGACTCCGTCTTTGAAAGTGACTACTCTGTCGATAAAGCGAAGCTTCAGTCTTCCGGGATGCACGGAGAGTTGAGCAGAGTCTAGTCTCGATTGTGAGGGATGATCTTATATTCCTTCGGGGCTCGATATCTCGAGGGCTTAGGCTAGGTAGACTATCTCGATGCTGAACTTCACGGAGTACTCGTCGGAGGATAGAATCTACGGCCTGGTGTACCTTCCTCTAAGGATCACATCTCTTCCTTAGGGGCGTAGCGTATTATATTTAGAGACTTTAGGGTCGAAACTCTTGAGTTTGCTTCTTGCGAAGAGTTACTTTATTTTTGTGGGAAAGACGTAGTCTTTCCCCTTAAGGTTAAACTAGTGTAGATTTCGAGGGGTTGATGTAATCCTTCCTTCTTGGAGTCGTAGATTAAGGTTTTGATGACTGTCTTCATTCTTGCTCCTGGATTTGAGCTCTTCAGATGGCGTCCACGAAGCTAAGTCTTACGGGGCTTATATACTACTAGTATTTGTACTTGCCCAATGGGAGTCGTTGGAGTCTCACGTCCTCTAAGTGATTGGAATTGAGCGGTTAGTGGTTTGGTGGTCCTTCGGGTGGGTCTTCAGCTGAATTAGCGGAGAGACTTTGTAGAATCTTCAATTAGTTTCTCTTGTGTTAACTCGCTAGTTGCTATTTGGCGAAAGGACGTTGGATCCTGAGATCTCTTCGGAAGCCTATTCTAGTAGGCAGTCTTCTGGATTTGAGTGGAAAGACGCAGTGTTTCCACCTTAGATCTTCACTAAGGTGTGTTAGGAGTGGTGCGGATCTTCTGTCTTGAAGCGCTGGAGGGATGCTAAGGGAGGCTGTATCTCCTTGGGTCTTGATATGAGGTCCTTGAGTGAAGTTCTATTGATTCAACCCTTTCGTGGGTGGCTTCCTAACGAAGTTGGATAAGTTTAGCTTAGGGCAAGTTAGCGGTTAACAACTCTCTTGCTAGTCTTCGGACAAGGTAGGGTAACTAATGTCATAGAAAACATCTTCACTTGAACTCTTTGCATTGCTTTTGCTCGACGGTGGAGTAAACTCGGTGTCTTCATGCATCCTTGTCTTCAGGAAACTGAAGTATTCTGGCCTTCTGGTGAGGAACTTCCCGTTGGTTGGGCAGAGGGATCAATTACTAGTTAGTCTCTCGGGGTTGTAGGAAGTTCTAATATACCAAAGGTTAGTGGAGTCAGGTCTTCGCTTCTTGTCTTGGTTGACTTATCGGATGGTTTCTTGTGGATATTGAGGATCCTTCGGTGATCACCTTCCGGCTTCAACGGGATTTTTGCTATAGTAGACTGATGAACGAGGGAGTGTTGCGCTATTGACGAGTCTTGAGAGGTGAGTTGAACGAGGTATGTCATCCTGCTAAGGTGAAGTCTTCGAGTTGTCCTGACTACTCGATGTCGAACTCCTGGTTCTTCCGATGCTTTTCCTCTCATATACTCCCGAGGTTAGTCTAGGTTATCGTTAGCGACGACTAATAGGGGTACCTGAGGTACTCAGTGGGGTATCGATCCTTGAAACACATTTGTCATGGGGTAAAAGGGCCAGACAATACATATAGGGTAAACAAAACGAGAGGATCGCAATATCCTCGGCAAACCACACACATCAAGCAACACATGATGCACTTAGGCAAGCAAACATGGTCTACCAGGTGGACCAAGGATTTAACTACTCGCGATGTAGGGGAATCCTATTCTTAGGAATATTGACCCTAGATATCGTCTTTCTTCAATTCGGAGTCTCTATCTTGCAGATGAAGCCTTTGTCTTATCTTGGACGCTTCTAGATAGTGCAACACCCGATGTCTTCTGATTGTGAGGATTCCGCTGGTAGAGCGATATTGTAGTCTCCTTGTGTTTGCTGGTAGTTGCTTGTCTTCATTTTGTTCTCATTGTCTTCATCGGGTTCTAGATCCTAGTTATTTAAAATCCGTAGGTTTGAAGTTTGGACGAGAGTTAGAGGAAACCATTTTCGAAAGCATTTACTTAGAGTAAGAGAAGAAGTAGAACTTTTTGAAACTCATTGAGAAACTAGTTTTCGAAAGCCGGGGATTTCAAAATAAGGTTATTGTCTAACGATGATGCTAACTAAGGTTCTCCTACAGTCAGGATGGCTCTGATACCAGGTCTATGGGGCCCCGAATTAATCCTCAGAGAATCCCTGTTATGCATACACCACGATCCCATGATCAGTTAGTCGTGGCACATAACCGACAAGTATCAAAGTAAACATCCATTACTTAAGCGGATACATGTCATACCTTACATTCCATTATGGCTACATCAATAATCATCAGCGGAACTTCATCAAGCGTAGAGCCCAAGCCATGCCTTAACCTACAGGCGACTGACTAGAAGAACGTCCTAGCTCGCATAGTCGTCAACTTCACTTTCTTCTTGATATCTGACCAAGTTAATAGCCAAGGACAATGCCAGTGAGTACTTTGAATGTACTCGCAAACTACCTTAAGATAATAATAATAGCAAGAAGATATGCATTATGGCTGTGGTAGTAGGAGGGCTCCAACAGAGGTTCTTTTCTCAAGTAGTTTCTCTTGTAGATATAGTATCTACATATCTTTGTTGAAAACCTTTGTAAACATTTCAGAAACCTTTTTGAAAAGTTTTGGAAAAACATTGGGACTGGGTCACCCATTTGTTCCTCCTTCCAGTCTTCCAATGACCAAACTCCTTTCCTTCCTTTCCGACCATCCCATGGTCAAAACATGTATCGTTTCGGACCATCCCATGGTAAAAACATTTCCAAAGCCATTGCTTTTCTGAAATCCTTTTTGAAATCAAAACGAGCACCGCTCTACAGAAGATTGTCCAACCCGTCCATAACCGCGGACACGGCTATTCGAATAGATTTACACTCTGCAGAGGTTGCACACTTTACCCACACCATCCGGGTACACTACCCTGATCTACACCGATCGTGGGTTGAGTAACCGATCAAGACTCTCCAGATGCCCACTCCAATAGAAGTGCCTACCCTATGAGTGTTGTTCCCCTCAACACCGGGACACCCTATATAGTTCTCAAGCCAACCGGAGCGCTTTTTCCACTTCCCAAGTGTGTGCTTTCAATGAGGGGCACATAGTAACGTGTGGAGGCCCGTAGACCCTTCGTTCCATCTCTAGGTCGATGTCTCACATGGACCCTTACAGGAGAAGGACCACCCTCCAGGGATTTTTATCCCCTGTAGTCATTGCGAGGCAGCTTATACCAGAATAAACAAACATCAAATCTAACCCGGTTGTAACACCCTCGAATCGGCCTATGTAAGTTTCAGCGCTTCCCGGGAAACCTGCATAGAAACGATTCAAGGACGCCCACCAGGAATTTTCTTGCGGGTGGAAAACGAAGTAATACCATTACACAATAGTCCTCCATGGGACGCACAGAACAGATATATATACAACAGCGACTCCATGAGTCAAGAATACAGATATACTATATAGAGATCCAAATCACCTTGAAAATGTTACAGCGTCCGAGTACAGACAAGATGCAAATAGGGCTAAGAGCCCTGAAGAATAACCAATGGCGCCCATAACCCTGCCCAGGCCAAGCCAGAAGGGTAACCCTGCTAACGACATCGATCTCAAACCTGCTAAAACAAAAGGGGTGCCGACAAAGGGCAAAGGAAAAAGAGGAGCGTCAGTACTAAGGCCAGTACACGGCGAGGCTAGAATTCGGTGGTCCTCGCCTACATAGGTATGGTGGACTGAAGCGGCAGCGAAGCATGCACTAAACAACCTATAGAGACTCGGTACAACTGTCGGCTATTAGAGAGAGATAAGAAAGACCTATTCGAAACCAACCTTATACTAACACCAATCATACCCATCCTGGTATTCCCCCTCGAGACCAAACGAGCAAGTCAAACTGAGGAACTCACATAGTTGGCAGTTTTATTCATTCCATTATAGTTCTAGCACTTACTAGTTAGATATAGATGGCATGAGTCATCCTGATAGCATAAGTAGTGGGAAGTTTTAGTTAACCATTCAGTTGTAGTTGCAGTACTTACTAGTCAGATACAATTAGCATGTGACATCCAAAACCCACCAGTTGTTGGCACTTTTGTTATCCATTCCATTGTAGTGAAACTGATTACTAGTCACATATTAAGTCAAATTTATAGCACTACTTTAGTTATGCTTGTCTATGATCAAGATACTGTTCTCCAAGTCGTCCATAACCGCGGACACGACTTTCAGAAAGATTTACCCTGCAGGGGTGCACAAATAGCAACACACACATGATCAACCTCGGAAAGACCAAATCAAAACCCAACGAGGCTTTCACGACAAAGCAATCACAGGATTCATAAAATATTTCAGGGGGCCACCCCACTAAGCTACCCGCAACGAAGTTGGCCGGCTCCGGAACGGACCCAGGGTTTGTGACAACGGCTGTAAACGACTGGGAACCCGAAAGTATGACTGGGCTTGTCGATACCGCGAAAACGTGGCACGATCCAAAACAGTACAGGTGCTCCACGCACAATCTTAAATAAAGCAGTAAAGCATGGCATAAGTACAGGATAGTAATAAAGCCCCAAACTAGTTTGTGGCCCCAAGAAATAAGAAATGAGTCAAGCTCTGGCTAAGGGGGATTCATAGAGTCTCCCGTATGTGGATAGTGCGAATAGTCAAGGAACAGGTACCAAGTACTCGGGGTCCTACGGGACACAAGCGAGCGTGGAAAAACCAAATAACATCTATTGCCCACCGATGCCTCTGCATTAGTTATATCTATTCCCAGCATTTTAACAGTTGCATTAAAGTCATGATCATCTCCACCATTTATCATGTGCCAACTTGCCGTCAATGGTGGAACGACAACAACACGAAGCAACACATAAGCAAGCAACTACGACTTGCAAGGCCGACTATCTATCAAACAACAGGAAATAGGATGTGTCCATGGCAATATAGAGGATGCAAGGAATATAAGTGGTGCACGGAAACTAAGGCATCGTAACATGGATAGCAATAGATCAATAGGAGGAAATAAATACTATAAAGCAAAATTGGTAGAAAGGGGGAGATGCTCGCCTGGGAAACACTGCCGAAGGATCATTATCCGAAGAACTTGCCGATACTCGCATCAACTCATCAGCCTAATCCACGAAGAAGCAAAGCACTAAAAGAAACACCAGATGCACTATTTAATACTATGGCAGAAGATCGGACATGATGCATGTATGATGTATGGCATGGCAAAGATGCGATGCAACTAAGCAAAATTAAGCGAAACTAGAGTCCCGACAATTAATTAGAGGGTTCATGTTGTTTAGGTGCCCCGCAATTTAAATGTTGTATTAACAAGGCAAAATATGGCATTGGTTCTCTACACAAATTTTAATGGAGTCCGCAATAAGACGAAGATGTCTCGCAGATGGACTCCATATTTAATTTAGGTGAATCAACTATAATTCTCCCAAACCCATAGACAGGTACGCATGTATGACCAGTTTAATATGCGACAGTTGATAGTGTCATATTATAAAAATAGAGGCTTAGGGTCACACATTAGGGTTCGGCGGACTTGGGCTCCGAGGGTCTAGGGGTCGACGAGATCGGTGCACTCAGGCCTCGGTAATCTTGGTTTAGGGTTGGAGAACTTGGTGTCTGGACTTCGGATCCATGAAGACGATCTTGTCCGTGGTCCAGGAGAACTTGGTTCGGCAACGGTGGTCGAGATGACTGGTCTGGTCTTGACGCATCTTGTCACCTCACGGGTACATGGCTTTGTTGGATATCTTGCCGAGGTGGTCTTGGAAGGTAGCTGCGAGGGCGCTCGCACACCTGCCCGAAACTTTCATGGATCAACGGACAAAAAGATGTTTAGAATCCCATAGAGCCAAACAAGCATAGGACATACATGCATCTGGCGACGGGTAGAGCGGCCAACTCTACAGGGATGGTGGAAGGTGGCCTCGGTCAAAGAGCATGGGCCAAACGCAGAACAACAAGGATCACTGTGATACACATGTACCCACACAGCGAGATGCGTCCTGGCGCTGTAACAGAAGGAGACCAAAACGCACCCTCTAGCACAGAGATGTCATGGGCTTGCGATTGCAGGAGGTCGCGATCGGGCCAGCGCTTGGCAGGGAAGGCAAGATGACACGACGGCGGGGCTCTGTGGGGTCGAGCACGGAAGGGGCGGACATGTGGCGGTGGTGGAGAACGTGATGCGGCCAGGGCGAGGCAGAGCTTGGGGAGGCGAGGGGCACCGACGAGGGAGCGGCGAGGGGAAGGCCAGTGGCGGCGCGGTGACGGTTGGTGCAGGCGGAGAAGGAATCTCGCGGGGCAGGGACGCCGAGGGTGGTCGTGTGGGGACGGCTCGCAGGGGAGCGGGCTCTGCGGCCGGCGGATGCGGGAAGGAGAGGCCACGGAGGTTGAAGCAGAGGGTGGGGCTCCGACGGTGGCACGGTCATGGCGATGAGGGCGACGGAGCTTGGTCGCGACGGGGCCGCTCGTGGAGGCGCTGGCCGTGACCGACGGTGGAGACAGGGGCGCCGCTGTTGCGGTGAGACAAGGCGGGGCAAAGCCGCACAGAGGAGGGGGCCGGGTCGGCGATGAGGAGGCGCTGGGCCGCGTGGTGCTCGCGACTAATGCAAGGAGGAGGCGGCGGTGGGACATCGAGGCAGAGGAGAGGAAGCGAGGCGGGGTTGGGGATCACGATGTGGCGTGCGTGGTGGGACACGCGTGGGGTCGCGCGGTCGCGTGCAAGTGCGGAGTTGGTGGTGTGTTGTGTGGCTGCTGGGTGGGATGGCAGGTGCAGGACGCGATGTGGGGGTGGGGCCGGGGCGAGCGGTGTCGCGTGGTGCACCGCGTTCTATCCGCGTGGGCGTGGTCTGTGGGGTGGGTTCGGTCGCTGCGCGCGCGGTGTGTGGCGGCTGGCTGGACTGTCTCCCGGATAAAATAGTTTTTATTTGTTTGTTTATTTATTTTATATAAAAGACTTTTATAGCTAGTTTTTAGACAAATAAAAGATCCAGATAAGACCGAGGGTTTTATTTAAAGTAAGGACGGGGATGTTTAGAAAACAAAACTAGGCTTTTAGAAAATAGTTTTAGACAAACAAATGCATGATGACGACGATGCTCAAATGCAATGTGGCATGATGACATGAGCATGCGGTCATGATGATGCAATGCACAAAAACATAGCGATTTTCTAGTAGTGGTTTTAGCAGGATGCCACACCTGTCCCATTCCAGAGTAATGTGGTTGCACGGGTTAAGTTGTTATAGCTAAACTGCAAAGAACTAGGTGCATTTTTGTAAACCTTTTTCCTCTAGCTTTCCTTCAGCATTTTGTAAAAAAAAACCTTTTTCCTTCTCAACATCTCTTGGGAGGTCCCACCTCACCAAGGTTTTATCATAAAACATTTGGTAAAACTTTTTTCGGGGTCTTCCCATCCTATAGCTTTGCTTTGGCTAAAACAGGGTCTCCAATGGGCTATGGTGATATGCACCAACTATTCTACTAGGGGTCAGTAGGTGTCATCAAGGGGGTTTGTACTTAATAGTACAAAAGTGTAATAGCTTGGAGGAGCCAAACCACTACCATATATACATCAACATATAGTAAACAATGCAGTTTTTAATAAACAGTAGATAAAACATGCATAAGTAAAACAGTAGGACAACGCTTATGAGCAAGAAGGTGGCTTGCCTCCGATCAGCAATAAATGTCCCTAGACTTCTGCTTTAGATAACCAAGAATACCAATAATAATAACCATAATAACCATCTTCTTCTGATCTCCGAGATAATCGCAACTATGGTCGTCAGGGAGCACACATGCAAAGAAGCAAGAGCACAATCAACACAAGGCATACAAGCATCAATACAATACATCAAAACAATGAACAATATGAGTTGAAGATTCAGTAGGTTTTGAGAGGATTGAATTTAGAAGTTGAAGATGGCCTTGGAGACAAGGATGCACATCCCTTAGGGTTTATAGTCTAGAAACTACCTAAGAGATGGGTTTTGGACCAAGAACATATTCTGTATGATACCATTGTGTAAAAATGATAACAACAGTTAGGAGTTGATAAAATGAAACCAACAAAACTGGTTTTACCATTTTATCACTTTTCTTTATTTCGTGATTAATTTTCTAGTGAAATAAACTCTAATTTTAGGAAATAATTCACCAGAAAAGTTCTGGACCTCCAAACATTATTTCCTTGGATGGTCAGGTAGGGTTTGATGTACTGATTCACTGAGAGTTGGAATCATGTCAAAGTATTTACCAGAATGCCCTTAAGAAATTCCCAAAGGCAGTTTTGTAGCTGTTTTGTCTTTTTCACCAGATTTAATCTATAGAGGCTTTTGATTTGATTCCAAGGACACATGGTAGGTATTTAGAATAAATTTCTGCAAAAATTGGAATCAACCTTTTTGGATATCAAGAACTACTGGAGTTATTTATTTAGTGAAATGAGTCTATACAAAATAGTTTAATTCATTAAAATTGAACCAGAGCTCAATAAGATTTGAGCTGCTGGGGTTTGATATATGTTGATATGGAGTTTTACCGGGAGTTGGAATTGGGCCAATACCTCTGTTCGTTTGACCTAGGGAAATTACCTAAGACAGAGATGTCATGTTTTTGTTATTTTTGCAAAGGGTGGACCTTAGTTTACCTTGGCCTGAGATAAATGCCTGAGGGTAGGTATATAAACATGCAATCAGTGGAACTTCGTTTTATCCATTTTGGAGGTGTATATCTCCCTCAGGAATTTATTTACTACAAATGATAGTTTATGGTAGAATAATCTATAGAAAAGATACCAGGGATAATTTGCCAAACTTTTGACATAGCATGGTTGGCAAAACAGGTGGCTACAAGGGTAAATTTCGATCTGTGCAAATCCTGGTCTTTTCCATTTTTAAAATGAATTAAACCAGAGGGGCTGGATATGGATCTGTTCAGGAAATGAATAAAGGAAAAAGGAAGAAGGGCAGCTGGGCCGGATCTGCAGGAACATGGGCCGCGGGGAGGGAATTTTGGCCCACGCGGGGGGCACGCGCGCAGGAGGCTGCGTTTGACCCCGACAGGCGGGGCTCGCCTGCCAGCGGCACACAACCCCGAAGGAGTATCGTCAAATCTAGGCCGCCAGATCAAGTCAGATCCGACGACACCGGGTCGTCATCCTCGGCTGCCTCGTCAGCGACAAGGGAAACCCTAGGGGACGGCGGGGGTTGACCGGGGTGCTCACCTGAGGGCTTGTCGGCATCCGGGAGGCGGCGGGGGTGACACAGTGCGTGAAAGCGGTCCCGACGAGGGGCGGCAAGGGCTAGTTCCACGACGGGCGGTGGCTCAGGCGATGTAGGCCGAGGCGAGGTCGTCGGACCGTGCCGGTGAGGCCAGAAGGGGTGGTCCTGGTCAATAAAAAGTGCATGGTTAGATCCATAATGCCGAAGGGAGTCTGGTAGTAGCACATGCAGAGTGAGAAGATAGAGGGGGAGGAAGCTTAGCTCTATAGATGGGGGAGGCCGAAGCTTTTTCTTCTCTCGCTCTCGAGCAGCTCGGAGCAGGGGAGAGGGAGGGGAGGCTCTAGGAAGGTGAGGTGCGGTGTGAGGGGGAGAAATGAGGGAGAAGGAGAGAGTTGGTGGCCTCTGGCCCTTATAAACCGAAGGGGATAGGTCCATGGTGGAAGGGGTGTATGGAGGGCAAGGGCAGGTCCATGGCCTTGCCATTGGCTGCCAGGGTCGATGGAGGGTGGTGAGGTGGGGTCTGGTAGTGCTGGAGCTCAAAGAAGGAGGGAGTGGCAGCTGTTGCAATTAATTGGCCCCACTTCCTTGTCTCTCTCTCTCTCTCACTTCCAAAGAAAAGAGGACAAGGTGAACATGGATGCTACAGTGGTTGTGCAACAGTGATGGTCGACCAGAGGAGGGGTGGGTGATGTACAAGCTACTTGGTAAGGTTGGAGAGAGGGTTTGGTTTGGTTTTTGATACACAAAGGCCAACAGTTCAAATCTTCCATAAGGGATGATCAAGTGGTATGTCTTTATTTTTGATCTTGACCAACTGAGATAAAGATGCTGGTAGATGGGTAAAGTTAAGATGCCTCTCTGAGATTTATTTGGGATTTTTCAAAGAATTCTAGATGCACTTTATATCAATTATGCAAATAGTGCAGAGATGGTTTTTAGGGATTTATTTGGTATTTTGAGTTGTACAGGTGGAGTTTTTGATGTGATATGGTCCCAAATGTGAATACACACTTAGGGGAATTTTCCCAAGATTTATTGTGACTTAAAAGTATTTAAAACAATTACTATTCCATTTCTGCCATTTAAGAAAGTAGGCAAAACGGAATAATAAAAGTCCTCAAAAATAAATTTTCCCAAGATTTATTGTGACTTAAAAGTATTTAAAACAATTACTATTCCATTTCTGCCATTTAAGAAAGTAGGCAAAAAGGGATAATAAAAGTCCTCAAAAATATTTATTTTTGAGGTTGGAAGATAGAGTATGATATATGGATCTCACTTGATCAAAAAGTTGGGGAAGTGCTTTGGCAAAAACCAAGCTTTCCCCTGGGAAAGGAGTTTTGGAGATTTTGTCGATTAAAGAGATTAATTAGATTTGGAGCCATAATAGTTATGGATAATATTTGATGATCAAGGTAGATGATTTAGACAAGGTGTAACAAGCATTTGCAACCTTGGGATTGGAGAATCCAAGTTGATTTTGCTGAAAACTAGAGATTTAAGGATCTTGGGTAAGATTGTTTTCATGCCACCAAACCTTGTTGGATCTTGGAGCTCAAGGCTCCCCTTCGGGAATGGGATATATGGATGGATAGACCAAGTGATGTAGATCGCAATGGTGTAAAGGTTTGAGCTTGATCCTGCTTGAGCTCACCAAGACAGGCTTTCGAACTTTGAATAAAATAAGCCTGCCAAAGAAGATTATCAACTAGCCTTCAAAACCTTGTGGGTTTAAGAAGCACAAAGATCCACTTGGAACAAGTGAAGTAGATATTGATAGACCTATATTAGTATAAAAAAACCATGCAAATAGTTGGTCCATAGAAGGTTGGATGATGGTGGGAGCTTCTGTCAAAGTAGGCATGTTGACTAGATTTGCAGGAATAGTTATTTTCTTGCCTGCAAAACCATCAAGAACAAGTGGGTTGGAGGATGATCTAACCAATGGAAAGAGAAGTTCTTGGTATTACTTAGGATGGTTAACAAGATGGTTAAAATTCATTTTCAAAAATGCACAAGGGTTGACGAAAGAAGGCATTCGAACAGGTGATGTTGAAACAGATTCCAGACTTAGCCAAATTCGGCAGATTTAGGGTTTTTGACTAGATTATGAGACAGGAGACTTTTGATGGGTAGCAAGGTACCAAAGCATCATCAAGTGTATGATGTTGAAATGTAGAGGGAGTAGAAAATATCCAACCTTGATATTGGTCTTCATTGGCTTGGAAGCTTCTAGAATTAGATCACTTCAGAGCTTATCTGGTTAAGGGTTTTAGAGGATTAATCAATAGCTAGGGATCAGATCCAGATTGTATTCTTGCTTAGGGTTTGGTGAGTTTAAAGTATATTGATCCAAGTGATGAGCTCCTAGAGTATCTCATACTACTTCCAAAGCAGACAAGTCAAACAGTAGATCAAGGCAATTCATCAGACAATAGATAAAGGCAACTCAGCTTATAAACTAAGCAAATCCACTACTGGGGTTACCATCAAGTCTGAGTTGAGGTAAGGTTGGGAAATTTGAAAAGGTTGTGTTTAGAATAAGGTGAGAGTCCTTGGTACCCTTACCAAGAGTAGAAGTCAAAAACTTCATAAAGAGGTTTTGGGAAAGCTAGAGATGAGAGTAGTTGAAGGTTATGTCTTGAAAACACAAGGATATAGTATTCTATAACTCTCCATAGTTTGATCAATATAAGCTAATAAAATAGTAGGTTTGCAAAGGCTTCTTGGCTCAGGTTTTGAAATGCCAAAACATTTGAGAATATGGAAATTAAGCCAAGACAGTTTTGGGAAGTGGCTTTTGTCAACTGGTGTTAAGGTAAGTAGTATATCTTCTAATACACAATTATAGGAATAAACATAGTCAAACACAATCAACACTTCATCATTAATACAAGAAAAGTTTTAGTTCCCCTGATTTTTGCATTCTGGACAACTAATCAGGGTTCAGGAAATTGGGATGTTACAATAGGAACAAATATGACCATAATCATGTAGGGAACCTCATATGGTACTAGAAATATGATGAACAAGAGAGAAATAGATCAATATACTACCACAAACCCATAGCCCTGAGGTGGACTACTCCCTCTTCATCATGGTGATGATGCTGGAGAGTTGTAGAGGTTGGAGATCCCCTGTGGGTGGCTCCGGCGGAGTTTCCCCCTCCAATCTTTGCTGGATCTGACTCTGTTTGGTGGTATATTTGAATCTTGTGTATATTTATCTCGAGGACTCCCTGGGGGATCCTTATATAGGAGTTTTTAGGTCAAGAGAACTCCTTGCGCGAAAGAATCAAGACGATCAGACGACCGAGGAGGAAACGAGGGTAGGTGGCACGCCCTCCTGGGCTGGGCGCGCCACCCATGCTCATTTAGGACTCATGGCCCTCTAGGTGGGATTCTTGTGCTCTAGATGCTTCTCGTGGATAAATATTGGAATTCCCAAAATTTCAGGTCCATTTGACTTCATATAGGTCATGAAATATCAAAAACATTGAAAACATGGTTTTTCTGCCTTGCCGGGTTATAGCCAAAATAAAGGGGATCATTGGTAAATCCCCAAAAATCAATATAAAACATGGATATAACATTATATATGATGCAAATATTTGGGAAAACATGTTAAGAGACTACAAAGTTCATGTATGCATTTTACATGCATTAACGTGATGCAGTAGGTTTTGACTTAGCCAAGTCAGGTGGGTCGAATGAGTTGGTGTACGGCTTGTCTTAGCCATGTCAGGTGGGTCGGGCTCATGTCGGGTGAGACAGAAGAGTGCACCACCAGGAGAAGAAGCGCAACGAGAAAAACACGTCGGGCCAACATGTACCTTATCCGGGATCCACTCATCTCTACGAAGTTTTACAAGGGGTAAAATTCGGCACAATTTTAAAAGGGGCAACGTTGGTAAATGAGGCAATGTGTAAAAAACTAGAGATTATACTTATTTTTTCTTTAGCTCTCAATTGCGTGATTTTTTTGATAGATCAATGGCTTGATTTTTTGCAAAACCCATTACAAACGCAGCCGCTCACAAATGCAGACATACACTCACTCCTATGAATGCATGAATACACACCATACTATTAGGAATGACGCCCTAGAGGCTCAAATTCCGCCTTGTATTTGTAACCAATATCTGACATAGAGCTAGTTGTATGTGTCAATGCAATTGTTGCAGGTGTGGAACCACATACTTGCATCTAGCTCTAGCCAGTTTGTCCTTAGTCGTTTGAGGTTGGGAAGGGAAACCCGCTGCCAAGACTAATTTGTAAGTCGGAAGATGACAATCTTTCACGTGTCATGATCTTGGAGATGCTATCCGCCTTGCATTGGCTAGTCGAAAGAGGTACGATAGCCAGATCGATCCAAAGGTTAGTAGGACGTGCACACACCATCATACGCTCCAACTAACATAATGGAATACTTAGACATTAGGGGATCACATGATCTGAGTTGTGGAAAAGACGGCTTTGACTTCATCTAATGCTCACTGTAACTTGGAGTCATAAGGGTGTTATTGGACCAATTTCGAAGCAAGCTGCATGGCATGGATCAGCCAAGATGGAATTTGCCCCTCCATCTCGGAGAGATATTCTATGGGCCCTCTCATGTGATATGATTTAGAAGCATGGCCATGCGCTACTCGATCAAGTGTTGATCGAGGTAGTCAGACTTCGTGAAGCCGGAGGGAACCAGTTATCATTGCAACAAGAAGAGAGTTAAACCGGAACTAGGATGACAAAATCTCCCATGTGGTTTATCACCAATATTGTGAGGCAAAGGGACTCAGATAGATTGTCACAATGAGGGAACTTGCGTAAACCGGGAGTTGGCAAGTCTTTCTAGAGGCTGCTACCGATTATCAACTCTAGTCAGAAAGTCACTGAGCTACTACTCTGATTAAATGATTACTAAGTTGTGTCCAGCTTACCGTAATGCTGCGAGATCGCACACTTAAGAGAGTGGAACTAGGCAGATGATGATTTCACTATCACAAGCCGGCAAGTTGGAATTGTTCAGACAGGGACACGTGTCAATGGGTTGGACCCCCATTTTGTCTAGGATTAGGGTTTAGGACTAAGGGACACAAGTGTTATGTGCCCTCTCATATTTGCCTGTATAAAGGAAGGTGGGTGGCGGCGGACATGACAATCCAGTGCTACTTCCTAGGGTTTCGCTAGACTTGGCAAATCCACCTTCCTATCCCATGGCGACAAGACCAAGACTAGCATCTCACTTTCTGCTATTCCACCTTGTACGTGTGTGAGATAGTAGAGGAACCACACCTGCGGTGCTCGTTGGCAGCGTTGGGCAGCGAAGTCAGAGGCGGAAGAAGGAGGAGCACGGAGTCGGTGATGAGGTGGTCCCAGGATCGAGCAGTTCACCAGAGACAGACGAGACGATGGGAACGTACGGCACCACTGTGACGCGCTTCCTCAGCTTCTGCACATGCATTAAGGGGTATAATTTATTTCCTTTGACCTTGGCCGGATCTTGGCGTGGCTCGCGAGAGTTCTAGATAGAGCATAATTTTTTTGTTTTTGGCCTGGCTCTGCGTGTTGCTCAACACCTACCCCTATGAGCACCTCTGAAATACTAAGCCCGAGAGACTGATTTGGTGGGTCTTGAGATTGACGAAGTCACCATAGATGTTTTGCTGTCGATGGGAACGCTGCCTCCTACGGAAGAATATTCTGGATTTTATGAGACACTGAAGCGTCAAACCTAGGGTTTGAACTCTGGTGGGCTGGTAATACCACTGCCCTTCTAACCATCCAACCACAAGTTGGTTCTCAATCAATGGCATGAATTAAGTATTCATTTAGTATCTAGAACTATCTATCTTTCATGATCATGCGAAATCATTCCAAATGTTCTATCTAAAACAACTTGGTCATCACAAGATTAATTTATAGACACGTTGTGAACTGTCCTACTATCTCTCCATATCAAAACAATATGGAAAAATTAGCTGCCACATCAAACCAATAATGTAAAAAGGATCAAGCGAGACGTTATGGCCATTCATGTGAACCACTACCACCGGTAAGAACATCCATTGTCTCACTTCCATTGGCCACAACTAAGCAATCTTATCTAGGGAGAGCAGTCGAAGGTGCATGCACAACACCTGAAGATCCATTGCATCATATACACTTTCAAAGGACATGCACACTCCCATACACACGACAAGATTCCATCGCCTGCCTAGCCTCCCATTGCAAAAGAAAAAACATGCGAGCAAACATAAGGATATCCATTGCTTCATGACAAGTCGGGACCATTACCACCCAACTGCCACTCACCAAGACCAGCAAATTTCCACTTTCTCATGTACATCCATCAAATCCAAACTCTCTAACGGGGTAATAAGACAAATTTACCAAAGGCACTAGGACAATGACCACCTTTGGTTATGAGCAGAACAATTATTGTATATGTATTTGTTCCATTAGTATGATCAATGTAGCATGACTATATTGTTGTATCAAACTGCTATCTATCTACACGAAATGTTTGTGCTTGTGAACATGCTATATATATGATCAGCATGCAGTGTCCACTAATCTTAAGTTTTTATTTTGGATTGATGAAGACTAGGTTGAATATTCTATTCACCTCCCATGGTAATATCGATTTGCATTCCTTGGATGACAGTACACTAGTCTATAATCCTAAATTCTCAATGCATCTGTAGCGACGGGCTTAAGACGCGGGCTCAAATCCTAGGCGCGGCATGCTGTCGCCCTAACACTAGCTAGTAGTGACCGATCCTTCATACCTATGCGCGTGAAGGCATCATCTTTCACTTCGCGGGAAATTCTTTTTGGTCGTGAGCTACCGATGAAAGGCCTCAGATGGGGCATTGGAAATGGTGATCGGGTCAACGTGTTAGATGAAAATTGGATCACATGATTCATGTCAGGTACTTCCAAAATTGTGGAAGGGTGCCAGCAGGCTCTAAGGTTCGTTCCTCGATGAATACAGAGGAACCTTCTTTCCTGAGGTGATGGTACATGCAATCAAGCAAGTTCCAATAACAAAATATGATGTGTGTGGGTGGGGTGGTGGGGGACGATTTAGCCTTGCTGTGATCGTCTTATAACCTGGCACACATGGTAGCCTTCTTCTCAGGGCAGGTATGAGGTGGATGTGTCGTGACTCGAGCTGCATGGATGAGGCCAAGGATTGGAAATCTATCTAGGAAATTCAAGCTCCCGAGAAGATGAAGATTTTGGAAGAAGGCCAACAAAAACGGAACATGAAAAAAACCACCCGTTTTCTAGATCCCCACTCCCTGCGCGGGCATCGAGCGAACCCCTCCCCGTCCCTAGTTCCTCCCACCTCCTCCCTAGCCCTCTCCCCTTCCGCCACCACTGGCCTGGGCCAACGGGCCTCTCCCATGCGGGGCTAGGGGAGACGAGACGTCTTCTCCCCATGCACGCAAAGTGGGGGCGGGGCCTCCTGATGGCGGCGGTGCTCTATGGCAAGTGAAGACCCGGCTCGATGGCGTGGTGGTGTGCACGGTGGTGGAGCGGCCGTTAGCCAGTGGAGGCGTGGTATCCTGTGCATGGCCGCTTGGTCGCTAGAGTGCAACCGACGGTATCCCATATTTAACCCTTTGGCCGCCATCTAGTCCTGGGCGGCCCATGACAGGCGTGTTGGCGTCTCTTTTGGTGGACTAGGAGCATAGTCGGTGCTAGGTTGGTTGTTTTGGGGGCACCCCTAGTGTAGTAAGGCGGCAGGACTTCACAGTCCCTCTCGGGATCACCCGGGCCGGTAGGGGTCTGGTTTGTCTTGCTGGTGCATCCGGTTGGCTACCGCCTCTCGACAGTGGAGGCAGTTCCCTCCATCATGTTGCTGTACCGCTGACCCTCGCTAGAGTTTCTGCCTGTCAGTTTTACTAGCCTCGCATCATGCGCTACGGTGATACGACGATGGTGATTACAAGAACGTTTTGGCGTGTGCTAGTGGGTGATAAGATTGGTGGAGCGATACGGAATGTCCGGGGGCGTGGTTTTTGGGAGTCGGGAGAAATTCCTGTTGTTGCGGCACCGATGCGGTAACGCCTGCGGGTGTTGCCTTCCTTCTTGAAGGGGTCGATGGTACCTCATCCCCACCCCCACAACGTACTGGGGAAACCCTAGGATGTGTTCCAGGGTAACTCTAGAAACGGTCCAAGGTGCAACATCGTCATCGTCGCTTCCCTTCTTGGAGGTGCTGCCTGGTTTGCGGCTGATAAGGGTGAACCTCAAGGGTGGCCCGATCTTCACGGATCTCGTGGTCAAATCAATGGGAAAGCGAGGGGAAAGGGAGAAGGTAGCAGAAGCAAATGCACAACTCGTGAAGAACATGATGAACACACGCAAAAACAACATGACACAAGGCCACCGGTCCGATAGAATCCTCGCAAGGAAAGATCAGTCAACGTGCTCCCTTCAATCCCAATAGGAGAGGGAAGAACACCTTGGAGAGGGTCTTGACAACTATTCTCACATACTTGCAAATGTAGGCCTTGTACAACGATGGAGGCGTGATGCAAACTCGAATGAGGTTGGTGATTATAGTCGGTCCCCCCTTGGTAAAGGGGATGAGGAAAAACTAGAGATTCCACAAAGGGGGTTGTATTTAGTCTATCATCTATTCCTAAGGGATACATGAGGGATGGGGGATCGATGAGTCCAAAATTGAGGCATATTTAAGTATATAAATTATTCGTATTGTCACTCATTACATGCTACATATATCTACAATTATGCATATTATGTATGATTACTAGTTCTGATTCATTTCCACATGGACTTTGCACATTAGTAGTTTTATTAGAATTTTATTACCTTTTTCTTGTCTTTGATTTGTGTGTAGGTGCTATGAACAATCATGTATAAAAGGGGCCAAGATGATTCAATATGGAGGAGTTACAGGCACTAGACTTAGCCATTTGAGGGAAGGAAAAGAGGATTTTTTCCATAAACTCCAAATGAATATCCAAGGCCATGATGTTATATCCCTCGTCCATACGAATCGAATGATCCAAAGAACACCTCAGTCGGAGTCAGTCTGATGAAATGGCGACCAAAACACTATAGAGTTCAGAGGGCGTAATGAGCACTGGTACGGCCGGAGCCCGCCCGTACTGTATGGCCGTACCACCCTCTTCCAGCTTTGTTTTGTCAAACTGAACAACATTTTTGAAGGCCCAATGGGCATATTTGGCCCCTAGCTCCATAGACTCGCAAAACCGACCTCCAGATGCCTATTTAAAGAGGGGGAAACCCTGAAACAAGGGGGAGAGTACATACACGCTAAAGGGGCGGAGCCCTGCCACTCCGCCACCTCCATATCCGCCACCACAATATCTACACCACCATACAACTCAAGGGAGAGAGGATACTTTCATCTTGAAGGGCCACACATCGATCTTCATTACCATCTTCATCAACATTGTCTTCAACATCAATCCCCTTTGTTTAATTTGTTGTAATCCAATCTCTATTGTGGATTTGCACTTATATTCAATTGTACCTTCATATTTCATCCATACAATTGCCATGATGTTGATCCTATTCATGTATGAGTATTTGCCTTGTTCTTGGGTATGTATGACTGGCCGGTCTATGATATATTCATGTATGAGAGATGGTGAAACCCTAGCACTATTGTCAACTTGCAATAAAGATGATATATTCTTATGTATGTATGACTGGCCGGTCTATGATAGATTTATGATTTGTGTTTGATCTCTCACTTTAGATGGTATGTGTAGTCGGCCACATAGTTTAGTGACAAATTGGCGTCATGGAGGGAGAAATTCTTTGGACGTGTCATGGAGCATGCCTGGAATAGTTTAGTGACAAATTGGCATCACCTTGTAATCAACGCGTTCAAAGGAGGATAAAGAGAGACACCCTAATATAATTACAATATCCACGGGGAAACCCTTAATTGTGGTTGTTTGTATCTGAAAGGGCATGTTTTTGATGTTTAATGATAACACACGTGTCTGACTAACCGTTTGCTTAGTGTGTTTCAGGACAACTTTGTTTGCAAGGCATTCTGTTTCTCTCAAAAGGGCCAATAGCAATAATTAGTTTTTCCTAGTTCTATTAGTTTGAGTCATAGGAAAAACCTTACTGTCAAGAGGGGGTCCTCATCGGAAAGTTTGGGTAGAATCAACTCAGTTTTTAAGCCCATCCAGCTTTCCCTCAATGGTTGAGAGCGGAAGTGTTTTTTGCTTTTGTTGCTGCACCTGCACATTCTATGAGGTCCGGTAGTACCGGATTTTTCATCTGGTACTACCGCTCTTCACTGGTAGTACCGCATGGCAGTACCGGAAAGGCCTTAACCGATTCGCGAGCTTGGGCTCCTCTTCTGCCTGGTCTGCTACCTCCATCCGACACTACCGCCTTGTCCGGTAGCACCACTTCTAATTTCGGTACTACCACTCAGTAGTACTACCGGTTGAGGCAGTACATGATACCGTAGGAGATAGAGGCTTCATCGCCCCCTCGTGGCCTCGTCTGGTACCTTGTCCGGTACCTAACTGGTAGTACTGGTCATTTCCGGTACTACCGCTCCTGGTTCCGGTAGTACCGGTCAGGCCAGTCAGCAACGGGCAGATTCCCTTCTCGGGGTATAAATGGGCCCTTCTTCTCCAATGAGAAGTTTGTCTCTTTTATCTCTCTCCTCCATTGTTCTTGAGCTGTAATTTCCCTAGATCTCCTCCCCTAGTGCTCCAATTTACTTGATTCTTTGGGATTTGGTGGAGGAGGTCTAGATCTAGGGTTTTACCAAAGCAAAGTTTATTCCCCCTTATTTTCCTTTGTGGATCTTGTTACTCTTGGTTTCTTTGAAACCTAGACGGAAGAGGCTGGTCTCGGAGCTCGGGCATTGGTTGTAAAGCTTCGGGATCGTGTTGGGAGACTCCAAGTGTGGTGGAGGTCTATTCAACAAGTTTGTAAAGGTTTCGGTCACCACCTTCAAGGTCACCGCATAGTGGAACGGGTGCTTGCCGGGAGGCGGATGCTTGGGAGAATAGGGTGAGGCCTTCTGTGGTGCTGGTGGTCTTAGTACCACCCACCCTCCAACAGAGACATACTTCCCCCCCAAAGGAAGGAACTACGGGAAAACATCTCCGTGTCTACTCTCGGTTATTTCTATACTTTACTCCTTACTTATTGTTGGTTTCTTGCTTGTATAAGTTCTCTCACCTAGTTGCACATCTACATAAATTACTTTGTGTTAAGCCTTAATTTGAAAAGGATCTAAAAATTGAGTAGCGCGTATTCACCCCCTCTAGTCGCTTATACCGATCTTTTAATTGGTATCAGAGCAAGGTGCTATTCTTTCTCTTAACCGCCTAAGAGAAGTATGAGTGACTCGAAGGGGAGTGAAACCACTCCCGAAGTAACACCCATCACTAAGAGAGAGCTTGACGAATCGATTGATTCGGTCCATCAAGAGATGAATGCCATGTTTGAGCTATACCTTGGTAAGAAGGAGATTGGTGTTGCCGATTCCATTGATAATTAATCAAGTGGTCCCAAACCGGTAGAATATCCCCTCAAGGATTTCTCCACTAGTGAAGGTAGCAACAAGGATAAAGCTAAGACTATGGGAAGTGTTCCCCCACCAACTAGCTACAATACCTCGCCCCTCCCCACACCTCACATAAACAATCGTGGCCCACCCCCAAGCTTGATGAATCGAATTTCGCCAGTTGGAAATATCTAATGCAATCTGACTTGAAAAGTTCTAGTGTCTTTCTTTGGAAGGTTGTGGAGTTTGGATTCTATCCTCGCGAACCCTACAACATGACACCCACCGAGGAAATCAACAATCAACTCAATGCCACCGCCATGGCCATTCTCCAAGATGTGTTGACTCATGAGCAAATGACTCACATTCGCTCTTATGACACCGCCAAGGAAGCTTGGAATGATCTTCAACGAGTCTATCTTGGCAATCAAAGCATTCAAACTCCAAGTTTGAAGAAATGCACTATGAAGC
The DNA here is from genome assembly GCA_910589775.1 of Avena eriantha. Lineage (NCBI taxonomy): Eukaryota > Viridiplantae > Streptophyta > Magnoliopsida > Poales > Poaceae > Avena > Avena eriantha. Next base: position 445,847,657 of record OU342744.1, read on the forward strand.
TGATGCCTTTGTTGGGAAGGAAGATGAGACTCCCAAAGACCTCTATCAAAGGGTCACGACCCTTTCGATTAGGATGATTGACCATGGTAGTAGGGATGTGGATGATAAGTGGATCAAGCGCAAGTTCATGCAAGCCACCTTGCCCTTCCATAGAGAAATGGCCAACAATATTCTCTCACGGGCGGACTTCTTTGCCATGACCTCCAATGAAGTGCTAAATGAGTTTGTGGCCCTTGGAATCATGAACAAGACCACTGATGATGCTCTTGCTCGTGCTAGGAGAATTGGACTCTCCAACTCTTTCTTTGAAGGCCAAGGCTCATGTCTATGAAGAAAAAGTTGATTCATTGGGGATGATAGAAGGATATGAGGAGGACATCAAGTGTGCTCTTCATGAGAAATTGGCATTAGTCTCAAGAAGGTTTTGGAAGAACAAAGGGAAGGGTAATGCACCAAGGACTACCACAACTAGTGCACGACCAAAGTTGAGATCATGTTACAATTGTGGATAAACCAACCACTTCATCGCTGAGTGCCCATATGAGAATAGAGAAGACCATGTAGGAAGGCTCATTTTGAAATCCAAGTTCAAGCCCACTCCAAACAAGAACTTCGTCAAGAAAGTCCGAAACAAGAAGGACCCACAAAAATATGTGTTGGTGGCCCGTGAAGAATATGAAGAGAACAATGAGATTGATAGTGAAGATGAAGACGATGGAGATATTGTGGGCGTGGACGCCATTGCCACAATTGCCACCACTTCTGCTACTACTACCACAACCTATTCACCAACATTTCTCTTCGACTCTCCCAATGAGAACAAGCGTGTTACCAAGCCTACATGTCTAGTGGCTACTACTACATCAACCTCCTCACAGACATCCCTCTTTGACTCTCCAAATGAGGACAAGCTCGTCACCAACCCCACATGTCTCATGGATAAAGACTCTATGATAACTCATCCACCCACTATTCTCTCTTCTATTAATGCATCTTCATATGATGATATGAAACTACTAGGAAAACAGCTATAGGTAACCCACACATCCGTGGCGCACGTGCTAGTGGTGCCCCACGGGTAAAATAGGCGTGGCGCACTACCCACAGGTGCCCTACGGCTAACTGCCGTAAGCGTGGCGCACATGGGGGTGGTGCGTCACGGCTACCTGTGGGCCAGGGCATAGGTGGCCGCAGACAACCTAGCCATAGCGCACCTGTGCGCGGTGCGCTACGGGTGTGAAACTTAGTCATAGCGCACTCTGACATAGTGCGCTACGGGTATGTGGGTTGCCGCCTGCTGTGCGGCTGGGCGAACTTACCCGTAGGGCACCCTAGCCTAGTGCGCCACAGGTAAGTTTCCTGCACAAAATAAACCCACCCCCCCTGTGGGTCACCTTTTTAGCCTTGCAAAAAATAAAAGAAAATGATAAACAATTCAAAAAATAAAATCCTTTTACATGTATGTAGGTAATGTGGTCTAGTGTGTAGGAAAATTAACAAACATGAATTTCGACTTTTTCTGCAAAAAAAGATCATGCCATGGTAAAATAGGCGTAACTTTTGCATACAAATTCGGAAAAAAACGTTTAATATACCAAAATGATGAGAACGAGATTTCGCATTCGCTCGCAACGACCTTTGGCGATTTTTTAGATTTTCAAAATTCGAAAAGAGTAAAAAGTTATGATCAAAAGATCGTTTTTTCCTGCAGTAAAAAATGGAGGCCACTTACTTGTAGCGCACCACCCCTAGTGCGCCACGAGTAAGTTAGGCGGGATTTAAAATTCGAATCACCACCCAACCACCTAACCCTCCATATATATTTTCCCCACCCACCCCTTATCTCCTCCACTTTCACTTCTCCACCCTTCTCCACTTCTCCTCCCTTCTCCACCTTCTGCTTCTCCTTCTCCTCCATCTCTCCTACCTTCTTCTTCTCCTCACTTCTCCTTCTCCTCTCTCCGGCTACACCCACCTTCGATGGCGCCCTCCTCCGACCACCTTCGGCTACACCCTCCCCGACCATCCTCCGATGGCGCCCTACCCCATGCACCTCCAGACGCAACCTCCTCCACCATACTCTGACCGTGCCCTCCTCCGACTGCACCCTCCTCCACCAACCTCTAACCACACCCTCCACTGACCACCTCCAGCAGCGACCTCCTTCAATGAGGCTACAACACCGACGACGGCGGCCGGCTGCTCGATCTAGATCTAGATCTAGATCAAATCCCGCTTTTTTTGAAATTTGAAATCGTACCCGTGGCGCACAGCACCTAGTGCGCCACGGCTAACTTTTCATACGCGTGGCGCACAGCCCCTAGTGCGCCACGGCTAACTTTTCATACGCGTGGCGCACCACCTAGTGCGCCACGGCTAACTTTTCATACTAGTGGCGCACCACCAAGTGCGCCACGGCTAACTTTTACCCATAGCGCGCGCCTCGTGGCGCACCCCTAGTGCGCCATGGATGATCAAAACAGGTGCGCCACGGATTAGCTGTTTTCTAGTAGTGTGAGTCTTAAGATTAAGAAGGAGATAGTGGATTCCACTAGTTGCTTGAATAACCTAGAAGGTGAAGCCAAGATGTGTGTTGAGGATCTAATGAGTCAACTAGGTGAAGCTTGCTATATCATTGACGAGAGGGATGATTCCATCTCAAAAATGGTTGGTCATGCTTGGGAGGCCGCCATGGAGATTGCCGCATTAACCGGTGCTCTTCAGGAAGAGCAAAAGAAAAGAGTTACTCTTGAAGAGACCTATCTTGCTCATGAAGTGTCTTTTAACTTGAATATCTCTAAACTTGTTAAAGAACGTGACCATGCTCTTGCATTAACTAACACTACAAGAAAAGTTTCAATCAACGACTTGGGCCGATGGTCTTCGTAGAAGGCGCGTCTTCCGCGATGAAATTATCGGACCAGCCATGGCCGATAGAAAACTTTTTTCTGGTTTTGCAGCCCTCTACTACGACGGCTCCACTAAAAACATGGAGGAAGCTCGGCTGGCGCATGGGTTCCAGACGTCAGTGTCTCTAGCAGACCATACTTTTTGGTCGCACCTCCCTGATTTGAACTCGATAATGTTGCTCGATGGGTCTGTCATTTAGTCAGGCTACTAGGTCCCACATGTCAGCCTCTCATTAGAAGGATCGTGTGTATGATGGAATTTTTTCCTTCATTCGCGCTAACCTGTTCCGAAGTTGATAGCGCTGCTCGATGCATCTACTGTTTAATCAACCTCTTGGGACCCACATGTCATCCTCTCATTAGAAGAAACGTGTGTATGATGGAATTTTTTCCTTCGCTGGCTACCCCATTCCGAAGTTGATAGCGCTGCTCGACGCATCTACCATTTAACCAACCTCCTGAGCCCCACATGTCATCCTCTCATTAGAAGAAACGTGTGTATGATGGATTTTTTCCTTCGCTCGTGCTACCCTGTTCCGAACTTGATAGCGTTGTTCGATGCATCTACCATTTAATCATGCTGCTGGGCCCCACATGTCATCCTCTCATTAGAAGAAACATGTGTATGATGGATTTTTTACCCTCTAATGCGCCTTTGTGTTCCGAACTTGATACCGTTGCTCGCTGCATCAACCGTTTATTCAGGTTGGCGGATCCCTTATGTCAGCCTCACATTAGAAGAATCGTGGGTATGATGGAATTTTTTTCTTCTCTAGCGCTACCCTGTTCCAAACTAGATAGCGTTGCTCGACGAATATGCCGTTTTCTCACGCTGCTAGGTTCCCCATTTCAGCCTCTCATTACAAGAAACATGTGCATGCTTAACTTTTTTCTCGCTCGCGCCTCTCTGTTTCGAACTGGCAACATTGCTCAATGCAGCATCTGTATAAGGTCGCGCTGCTGGGTCCCACATATCAGCCTCTCTGTAAATGAAAACATTGATTGCTCGATGCAACATCTGTATAAGGTCTCTGCTGGGTCCAACATGTCAGCGTCTCTGCAAATGCAATGTGTGTATGATGGACTCCGCGTTTTGACCTTGGCAATGTTGCTGGGTCCCAGATTTCAACCTTCTCTGTGTAAGAAACGTGTGTATGATGGAAAAAATGTAAAAGAACGACAGAGATTATACTATATATTATATATTTATATTGAAAAAACTAGGAATCTAACTCAAGACTTCAACAAATGGGAACCGCGTGTGCTTTCACTATGCCAGAAACATCTATGCCACTACTAGAAAAGATTACATTTAGAAATGTTGAAATCACTTAAAATGAAAAGGCAACGACCCTAACGACTTCCCATAAAAAAATGCTAAATGCTCTATACAAATACAACATGGGTAGGAGAAGCTTGTCCTATACTTTATCAGAATGGCACGGAAATACTAAATTAAGATGATTTTGGGTGATACAAAAAATAACTTGGGTGCAATCTTGTGAACCAATGGGCTTCTTATAGTAGGCTCCTTACCGAAAATTCTTCAGTGTGGTTCATGCTTAAAAAACCAAGTAACAATGTGTTGAGGTTTGGCGGCCCACGGCCAACCTGAACCGGAAGGATAAATTAGCGAGGTTTTGGGCCACAGTTGGGTAGAATGTAGTACTATTTTCTAATAACCTCCTCACTGAAAATTCAATGTACTCAATATGTCGGGGGTCGGCAGTCCACCTGACCCGGCAGGCTAAATTTGCAAGGTTTTGGGCCAGTTTTGGGTCGAATGTGGAATCTTTTCGCTAGGTCCTTAGTGAAAATTCAATGTAGTTCATACCCCATCCTAAAAAATGCAGTTGGTACCCTAAAAAATATATACTCTGCTCACCATGAAAGGCTAATTAAGGGATTTTTTGAAACAAGAATATGTGAAGTTTTTTGTCTGAAGTGGGGTTGAAATATTCGTTTTCATAGGCTGAGTAGTAAAAATATATTGTACAGAAGGTCGATGGTCCACCTGACCTGGCTGTACCTACGCCAGATCCAAAAGAATGAAGTTGGAAATGGAGAAAAGTGACCGATATTGCGCCTTATTATACATAGCAAACATAGCGAGGAACTTGGGCAGCGTAGGATTCAGACATGGAGAGTACTGGAGGGAGTTTGACTGATTGACATAAAATCGTGTCATATCAAGTCTTACAGCGCGCAATCATATTTTCAGCAAAGGATATATTTTGAGATGGTTTGGGTGGCTTTGAATCGGCCTAAGTGCCCAATAGATTAGATGTACTCAAAACCTTGCAATCATGCCATATAAACTGTTGGTGATAGACACACGATGGCCTTGACTTGCCCAGCCGCAGACAGCTCGGGTAAGAACCAGCTTAAACTGATCACTCGAAGTTGTATGCTTCCGTACGATGAAATTAGTACATGCCGCAATTAGCACCAACATGTGGCATTGTCATCATGCAAAAAGGCTCATAATTCGCACATTTAGTTCACAGTTTCGAACACAATAATACAACCAGTTTGTACACTAGCACATACAGTACAATCTCAGCACATCAGAGCTTGACTTGTTCATGTCACATCAGAGTTTTACTTGTTCATTTCACAAACAGAAGAATGAGCAAGGATACATATTGTATTGAACAAGTAATTTCACGGTAGCGCCAAAAGTATGCCATGTATCAGAGACAATATGGGGTCTGCGTAAACAATTTTTCTTTTTTGGAAGGGTGTGCATTAACTCTTTTTTAGAATATCGGCATAAACATTTGCAGCTATCATCCTAGGGTGTCTCGGCCTACTTTGGCGTACCGAGCCAAGATCAATTACGGTCCAGTTAAGGCCTGTTTCGTTGCCCTATAAGAAGCAGTGACCTACTTTTCCCTATTCGCTAAGAGGAAAGAAGGAATATTCCTCTCAAAACACAAAGCTGCACGAGGTGCGATGGTTCAAAAAAAAGCTGCACAAGTCACGTATATACAAGCCAGTAATAGTACTGAAAACTATAGTACAGAAATCACACTACGAAATAAGCACCGCTACATGGATTATACCATCGAAGGCAATACTAAATACAAAAGCATGGCATGGCTCATATAAACTGATTCAAGCTGGCCACTAAAACCAGTGTACTAACAGTCAACTGTTGACCCACGATGCAAAAAAATATGACACAACGATACACCAGAAAGATCCACAACTCAGTCTAGGGACGACACAATGATCCTACCACACCTAAACTAGGACTAAACCAAATTGCCGCCTGTCGCACACAGTTCCAAGCATCTTTGGGAAGGCTGATAACTGCCATAGGCTTACCTTCAGTCGGCTGCAGGTTGCAGCATTTAATTTGATGGAATTGTATTCCACGAAAGCTCTTGTGTGTTGTGTACACACAGTTTTTCCTCATGAATGGGAACAATGTGCCATCAGCTGCCTTGCATCCGCATTTCTTCATCATCTTGTCAATGATTGGATAATGGAGACTGAGAAACAGAGGGTTGTCCCCCAGGCTATTAACCTACCTCCAAACGATGACCCCTAGGGTCCAGCAGAGCTAGGATCCTCTTCAAAAATGTAGACACAAGAGGCAGGAGATAAGTGTAGGTTAGTCCTATTTTGAGCATGAGGAATGATTTCATCCTCTTCGCCATGGGCAACCCCCATGCCATACGTTGTAATTATGATCATCAAGCGTTCACCATTAGCAGATCGAGCGAGGAACCACATGCCTAGCCGATCATTCAGAATAGGTGCTAGGATTACAAACGAAAGCTCATTGTTTCCTACAACATCCGAATTCATGAAAAAAAGTGCATTACTGGCATACATATTCTAACACTAGCATTCTTCATTGTTCATGCTTACAATGTGAATAGGAAAATCCTAACAATAATATTACTCAATAAATTAACAACATTAGGAATTGCATTTCTTACTCTACTATTCCGAATATTTGGATTTCTTGCTTATCTTAGTTTCCTAGTTGTTGTAAGTTTCAAAAGAGGAAGCGCCACTTTTTATTGATATAGAGACATGTCCACTCGAATCCTATAGGATTAGATGCCTACAGTATTTTGGATCGAGTGGTGTTTGATTGCATAGGAAAACCAAACGAATTGTACAAAGAGGTTGGAGTGAATGGAAAATTTCCTCCAAAATAGAGTGCAAAGGAATCCTTCGAAGGAATTTCTAAGGATTATACTCTTTCGAATCAAATAACATTTTACAGAAAAAAATCCTAAGGATCCAAATCATAAAAAAATCCTACACAATTCCTCTGAATCCGAAGGAAAAATCCAAAAAGGAAAGATTGGTGTCCTACAAAAATCCTATGTGATTCCTACAATCCAAGGAGGGCCTGAAAGTACAAACAGATAAAGAAACCCGGCTTCATTATGTTGCCCTCACAATTGAGATGCTAGTTAATAATACCTTTCATATTTTGACAATGAACAAACTTACTAGTGTAGGGATGCCGTCATACACTATATTATTGGAAGGCATATTACCCATACTAATTCATTACTAGCAATGGTTCATTCATTTTTTAAGACATAAACCATGTGCTCATTCAGTCATACGAAAGGTCAAACATAAACAAGGTAGTTAAAGAACAACTTCACTGAATCACTCACAATTTATCATCATGGAACTAGAATTACCTTTCGACGTGGGATCCCAGTAGTAGGTGCAACCTTGACTTGCGATAAAAAAAATAAGGCCACCGTGTTCAATGGCATCATAGTACTTTCGTCTTCCATGACATGAATGCTCTAGACATCTCCAAACTTGGCTACCGCCTTCCAGGTAGGCGATTTCACCGTCGAACAATGCGAGGAGCTTATAGTCTGTTTAACCCCTAGCTTCTGTGTGCACTCTGCATATTATGATCTTCAACAGCTCAAGAGATCCATCCCACGACTTATTAAACTTTTCTCCATACCTGCGGATTCGCCAAAAAAAACTTTTGAAATGTGAATGAGTTCAGAAATGACTACATATAACTAGGGGAGCCCTTGCTGGCTAGTAGAATTACACGTTATATACTGGATGTGAGGCGGCCTCAATGCCACAAGTATCCGTCGATGGAAGGTCCATTAGTCGATAGGTGTAGATGTTCGCTAGGCACCAGGCCCCGCGCTAGTCCACGGCAGCGAGCCAGTCGCCGTTCATGCCAACCCAGAATTTTTTGTGCATGAAGGGCAGGATGGTGGTGCGCCGAGGATGGTCCAGGGGCACCATGTCGTACACCGTGTCATGCAGACAATGTACCCTCGTACCGTCATAGTGCTCATCAAACCAATAAGCAGGATGATGCATCAGTAGGCAGGGTTCATTCCAATGGTTAAAAGTCCATTTTGTACCTTCGTTGTTGGCGATACAATCGTACAACAGCTTGCAGCATGCATCTAGCCCGACGGTGCTGGAAATGTCCAGACACTGAACGATGAGGTCAACATCATCCGCGCTGAGTTGATCGCACTTGCATCGCCCGCTAAGCTTCGAATCGGCCATCATAGCCGGATGGATTTAGGCGGATGCCAAGTGTAGCTGGGGTTTTCTGCAGGAGAAGGGGAGCATTAGGAATGGGTGAGAAGAGAGAGCATGGGAGAGATTGTGGGCAGAGTGGGGACTAGGGAAGAAGATGGAGAGGGGAAAAAACGAGGGAGAATATTTTACTTGCTTGCTTTGTCTAGTCAACAACAGCATCGAGGACACCACCGCCTAGACTTCACAGTATGTTAGGCTAACACGCCACGCAACTAGTAATTTGACAACACTCCTACTTACTACTATGTATCAGAGGTGCGGTATTGTCTAGTCACATCAGTTTGACCAGAGGGTTTTCTTTTTACAGCTTTCATTTCAACATAGTGTAGTATTTTCAACAGAAAATAGGGGGACGAACTACTACTACTAGTAGTAGCCACGACATGGACACATGTACTTTCATGTTCTTCCCCTACATGCAGAACTCGTAGCACAGGATCAAAAATATATACACCAGATATAATGCACAGTACGGGTGTGTCTGTGGTATTTTTGGCATGTTGCATGTGGAAAGGGTAATTGCCCCTATGTGTTGTTTTGGTGATTAGTGACAATCCCTATGGACTAATGTTCTCATTGAGTTTTATATGAAGGAATATTCCATAGGTCATGCTTGTAGTCCATATGTTGGATTCAAGTATGGATGCCATGAAGATAAATATATATCTTGATTTTTAGCATCAAGATCAACGAATTGAAGAGAAGAGTATGATATGTTCAAGATCTTGAGAGTTTGGTCTCAATAGAATAATTCTACATATGGCTATAAATATTGAGATGGAGCATGAGAAGATACTTGGTTGACCAATACAAAGAATGAAGAGTGATTTCAAGTTGGTCAACACATGAAGCATAAAGAATGTACCACATGGATCTTGTGGTATGGTAAGCCTTGTTATGTATGCATCATGAACTAACCCATTATATATATGTGCCTTTGCATTTTCTATATGGGATAGGTATCTTTCCATGGGCATGCTTCAAAAGTGAAGATCTCATATAGCCCATGAGGGGATGACATCAAGTGGTGATCGTCATCAAGGATGAGAAGGGCAAGTTTAAGATAAGCATCTCGAGAAGATCATTTTCTTGAAGCTTGATAATGGACATGTGAAGACGTGTCTTAATGAAGCTATCACATAGTGGTGTATGGGGGAGCAAATTATTAGTCTTCATGAAGCAACAATGATCAAGTGATGCATTCCGGCTTGGATGGAGCATGAAGCATTGTCATCAAGATCAAGCAGGATGTGCAAGGCAAAGGTATGGCCTTGCTAGGTTTTCCTTTTATCGGTCTGAAGGTGGTTGTTGGGAGACCGGATTATAGGATAGATAACCACACTATCAAGACGAGATTTCGGTTGGGTAACTTGATCACATCGTCGTAGGGAGCTCAATCCTTTGCATACTTTGCATCTTCCTATTTTTGTTGCTTCTTGGTGTTTCTCCATGTGAGGTTCTTGAGCTTGTTGCTAGCTCTACAACAAGCCCAAGTTCATCGAAAACGGAATTCGTATGCATCTTCTATTGCATTTTCGAGTTTAGAGGTTTTACCGTTTGTTGTTAGGGAGGTTTCATACCACACCTTATTTGGTTGTTTACCTATTTCTCTTTCTTGGGTTTTCTACTCTCTAATAGATAGATCTTGTTCTTAGCTTTTCAAAAATCCCAAGTTTGCTAAAATCCGAGTTCGGACGCAAAAGTTATCGCCATTTTCGTGTGCCTGTTTTCATTCCGGCGTGAATTCTGGCGGCGCCGGTTCTGCGGTCGAAATTTCCGGCGGTGACCAAAAATTTCCGGCAAACTGCCGAAAAGCTGTTCTGTTTGCTGTTTCGGTTTTGACCGGAACTGTTCTGGTCGACTGGAAATTCCGGTGCCAGTTCCGACGGCACCGGTTTCCCCGCCGGAACATGTCCGTCTAGCTCGTTTTGTCTCCAACGGTTATCCTCCTTGAAGGGGTATAAAATGGGGGGCTTCTTCTCCAAAGTTCTAGGGTTCTTGAGCACGTTTTTGATCACCATTGTTGACCCCTTTGAGCTTGCTTCCTCTCCCTTCCCTCCTATGATTCTTGCATCTTTTTGAGGGCTTTTGAAGAGGACATCTAGATCTACAATCCCCACCAATCAATTCCTCCCCTATGTGAGGGGAACCCATTGGATCTAGATGTTGAAGTCACTGGTTGACTTCCACCATTGTTCTTCCTCTCTAATTCCTCCCTAGCACTTGTTGCTTTGGTGGGATTTGAGATTGAGGGATTTGAACACCCTTGGTGTTCTTGCTTTGCATTCTTGCATAAGTGTTAAGCTCTCCATTACGATTTGTTCGAGTGAGAGACCGTGAGCTTGTTACTCTTGGAGGGTGACCTCCTAGTTGGCTTGGCGGTTGGTACCATCGTGTCCTCCTCGTGGAAGATTGTGAAGAGACCCGGGATTCTCCTTTGTGGAGCTTGTGAAGTGGTTGTGGAGCTTGCCATCTCCGGAGTGGAGGAAAAGCTAGCCATAAGGAAAGGGCCTATTCCTTCGTGGGATAGACTCGGAGAAGAAGGTGAGCCTTCGTGGCGTTGGGAAATCCTTCTTGGAATCCCACACCTCTGCGGCGTGACATACCTTCTTGTAAGGGAACACGGGAATACATCTTCGTCTCCGCGTGCCTCGGTTATCTCTATACCCGAGCTTACTTTCCTTGTGATAGCCATCGAGCTTGAAGTACTTATATCTTGCTTATCACTTGTGGTGTATTTATCTTGTGCTATCTTGCTTAGCCTAACTTGTTCTTGGTGCACTTAGTTGAGCCTAGTGTATTTAGGTTTTGTGCTTGTAAAATAAACGTTAGTTTAATTCCCCATTCTATCAAGCCAAAACCATAATAGTTTTGAAATTGCCTATTCACCCCCCCTCTAGGCAACATCTCTATCCTTTCAATTGGTATCATAGCAAGGTCTCTCCTTGTTTAGGCTTCACCGCCTAGAGTGTAAAGATGTCGGCTAGTAGTATAGTGCACAATGACACAATTGTAATTGATGGGACAAATTATATTTTGTGGAGAAATTGCTTGCTTTGTAATCTTCAGACCTTGTGTCCAAATATTGAGCAATTTCTTGATGTAGGTTTTTCTCCTCCGATGGATCCTCAAAATCTATCTTTAGAGGATGAGAAAAAATTACATCTTGAAGCTCAACTATCTAATGAGCTTCTTTTTTCCTTGAGCCCCATAGTTAATTTGTTGTTGACAAATGGAAATTGCAAGTCATCTCATGAGATGTGGACCAAGCTTAAAGAAATATTTGATGGGTCCATTTATCATATGGTCGCTGGTATCTCCGAGGAGCTATCTTCTCCTTCACATCATGATGAGCTCCAAATTGCTTCCACCTCCGGCCTCAATGAGATTTCAATTCCTTCCACTTCACCTACATGTGACAAGTCACAATGTAATGGAGTGGTGAGTGGAGAAATCATATGTGATGATGGTAGTGTTTCTCTTTGCATATTGTCTAGAAATTATTTGAGTACTAGTCTAGATGATATGTTGTATTTGTCTTGTTCCAATAAACAAAATGCTTCTATTTCCTCTAGTTGTGTATCTAACAATGTAGAGGAAATAAAACACCCTATGGAAAAGGACACGATCATGAATGAACATTCAAGAATATCGTCATCTTCATCCTCCCATGCTCACATGTGCCTTATGGCAAGAGGATCAAAGGTGTCTCCTACTTTGGATCCCAACATATCTTCTCTAGATAATAGCAATGATAATGATGATAGTGATGATGACCTTGATGAGGATACTAGTGCTCTTGTGCTTGAGTTGATTTTTTTGTGTACCTCTCTTCGTGGTAATAATAAGGCTGTTGCTTCTCTCAAACATGTTATGGACACCATAACTAAACAAACAGAAACCATAGAGGAGTTGGATTTCCAACTTGATGATGCGAGTCTTAGATTCCAACTCGTTAAGAAAGAGCTTGCCGAGGAGAAGCCCATAAATTGTCTCCTCACACAAAAAATTGAATCTTATGAGCTTGAAAATGAAAAATCTATTAATGATGCTAGTGCTACTAACTCTAATTCTTGTGAAGCATCTATATTAAAGGAGAATGTTGAGCTAAGGTCTCAACTTGAGTTGCTTGTTAGGTCTGCAGCATAGAAAACAAAAAATTTCCTACCATGAGAACTATACGCCAAGATCTATCTACTAGGTACAGAGCAACGGGTGGACATACATCCATCGAGAACTTACCCTCGAAGACAACGAGTTTGGTTAACGAGTAGGAACTCGTGGTTGATTTAGTCGTACACTTGCCGATCTCAAGATCGTGTGGAAGTCCGAGCGCCGCAAATCAGCAGCGCATCCATACTCGCACACACGTTCAAGCAACCGGACAACCTCCACCTCCTCGCTCCAGCGATCCAGCGGAAGCAGCAACTCCTTCCAGACGAAATGCCATCGGGAACATGTATCTTGCTAATCCGAGACCATGGGGGAATAATTCTAAAGGGGGAGAGAGATCCTTCACAAGGAGGTGTGAGGAGCAAGGAGGTAGAGGGGGGCCTTTTATAGGAGGAGGGGGGTACCCCCTCCATGGCCGGCACCTCATGGAGGTGACCCCTCACCTCCTCCATTCATGTGGTGGTAACTCCCTCCACATTAAAATGCCTCTTCACATTCCCTTTTAAAGTCTCCACTTTAAATGCATTAAAATTATCTAAGTTTAATGCTCTCTCATTTAATAAAACACTTTTATTAAATTTATTTAGAATTTTGTTAATTACTTTTAGTTAACAAACATTCACATATAACCCCTTGAAATATTTCAATATCACATGCAGAACCACTTTCTGCAATTTCACCCGAAACAATTCCGGTTTCTATCAAAACAATTTCTGTGCTTGGCAATTCTTTCGTCTGAAACATATGTGCTCCAAAATGGTGTCCGGTAACTCTTAAGTGTGTCACCCTACGGTTCGCGAATAATGCAGACATGATTGAGACTCCTCTCAGATCAATAATCAAAAGCGGGACCTGGAGATCCATACTGACTCCTGCATATTCAACGATGACTTCTGTGATCATGAGAACCTTTAACGCTTGTAACTTAATCCCTTTGTCTCATGAAATAATACATGTCCGAGATTCGATCATCAGTATCCAAATACCTAGTTTGATCTCGTTACCGACATGCACTTTTTTCTGGTTCCTGTGATATAACATTCTAGTGATCACATCACTTGCTTGCAAGCTATCTTAATATGATATCGCCGAGAGGGCCCAGAGTATATCTATCCGTCATTGGGATTGACAAATTCCACTCTTGATCCATGAGCCTCAACATAACACCTTTGTAGCACTGAACCCATCTTTATAGTCACCCTGTTACGGTGTGACGTTTGAAGTTATCAAGATACTCTTCAGGTGTTAGAAATTAACATGATCTCATGGTCTAAGGATAAATATTACTTCGTATAACGCTATAGCAATATAAACATAATGACTTGATCGTAATGCTATACTTCGGATGAATGTTCATCACATCATTTCACAAATGCTGTGACCTTGTTATTAACAACATCCAATGTCCATGATTAGGAAACCTTGATCATCTTGTTAATCAACAAGCTAATCTATAAGAGAGGCATAACTAGGAACCCTTTTTGTTTATTAAACACACATGTATTGATGTTTCCAATCAATACAATTATAGCATGCAAAATAAACATCTATCATATACAAGGAATACATAATAACAACTTTATTATTGCCTCTCAGGGCATATCATTCATTGCTAACTAGCAATTATGGGAATTGGAAGAAAGTCATGAAAATCTCTTGGCCTCTCATAATGATCTTCTAATCTCCTATGATGGGCGAAAATTAGCTCGTGAGGCAAGTATCACTAAGGTAACATCTTGTGAGCCTCTTTTGGACATTAGCACAACTTCTACTCAAAATGCTATTTTGCCATGTGCTAGTCCTAGTGATCCTTATAGTCATACTAGTGATAAACCTTGTGTTGGATTATTTGCTTTTCCTTGTTGCCCTAACAATGAAGCTTCTACTTCCTCTAGTACCTATATTTCTACTAACCATGTAGAGGAAATCAAAGAGCTCAAGGCCAAAGTCACTTCTTTGAAGAAAGACTTGGAAAAGAGTCATGAAGGAAAATCCACACTCGATAATATTTTGAGTGTGCAAAAATACCCCAATGATAAAAGTGGACTTGGATTCAACTCCAATAACAAGAACAAGTCCAAGAGAAAAAAGAAGAAGGGCCAAGACCAAGTCAAGGATTTGGCCAAGATTATTTGCTTCAAGTGCAAGGTTGTAGGACATCATGTAAGATCTTGTCCATTGAAGAAAAAGTTCTTGAATGAGAAGAAACAAGGGAAGCACCCGCAAGGTCAAGGTCAAATCCAATCTCAACCTCAAGTTGAAGCTAGGCCACTTACGAAGAAGAATCAAGATAAGGCTTCCCAAGACAAGAAATCAATAAATAAGAGAAAGGGGAACACTTGTTTCTTCGTGAGAAGGGGCACTTGGCTTCTTCATGTTCAAATGGTACCTTATCTAATCCTATCATTGTTGATTATTATTATTCTCTTGGGAAGGATAAGGATGGCAATGTGTTTGCCAAGTTTGTTGGAACTCAAAGTTGTGTTAAGAAATTGGGTTGCCAAGCCTATTGTGACTAACCTCTTAGGACCCAACTTGGCTGGGGACCAACAAGCTCAAACTTGATCAATAGGTGTTTTTGGAGAGCATTGGAGACTTGGATAACTCATGAAGAATTAAGGGATCTTCATATATTATATTTTATAAAGCCAAGTTATAAGGATTATCATCTCCCTACCATATACCCAATGTGCCTCTTTGTGGTAACTCGAACTCAACTATTTTATATTATAAGTTACTTGCCCCTTTACATGTTTTGGTTTTGTACCAAGTATGTGTTTGTATTTGTTGTGCCTCATGCTTGCTTATTTTTTGTATTCAAGTATGTCTATGTGTTTGTCACATCATTTACATGTGTGTTTTGCTTTGAGCCTCTAGTGCGTCTTGATGATATCTTTTTTTTTGCTCTTTTCGAGTGGTTAATGGAACATCCCATTTTGGGAGTGATATGCATATCACATCTCTCAAACCTTAAAATGTGTGTACATGAGTACTACCACTTAGTATTTATATTTCAAGCTTATCTAGTCACTATGTGGTGTGTCATACTCATGATAAATTCAAATTCTAAATGTCCATTAATTATCTCTAGTTGAGGTTATTTTTCCTCTTATTAAGAAATTTAATACCACATTATGAGGGAGTAATATGATTATTTTGCATATCACAATCCTAGTAAATGTGAACATATGAGGTGGTGCCACTTAGAGTTGATATTGTTGATTATCTTGTATCTAGGTGGCATGTTAGCTCAAACAAGGTCCTAATTTTTGTTAGAAGCTTTTATTGCTTGTCTTTTCAGTCTTTACTTGAGTAAGAAATTCTTGGTGTGGCCTTCCTCAAATGCATATCTCTATATCTTATTTGGGAGACAATTTGCTTCAAGTTATTCTAATCATTGCTTTGCATGATTGTGTGACTAGTTGAAGCTATCAAGAATATCTATCTTTGCATAGTGCTTAATCTTTTTATTCATATCCTATGCTTTTTATTGTGAAGATTTATCTTTAATATCCATGCAATATACCACCGGAAATAAATTCCAATACACTCATTGTCGACAATTGATATACTTGGGTGTGGTAGCATTTGTGGATCATCTTCACCTTGGATTTCACATCTTATGGCCTTTTTTTCCAAAAATTGTTGTGTCTCCCATTGTCTTCCTTGGCTTTTGAACATTTCTTTGATGGTGTTTTTGATTATTATCCGATGTGTTTTTAGTGGAAGACAAACCTTTCCTTATCGGAACCTTGTGCCATTGTGAAAAGTGTTAAGGGTTTGGTTTATTTGTTGAAACCTTGCTCTTTTGTGAGTTTGTTATCTCATTCTTTCTTCTCTGTGTTATTTGCTTGGATGAGATAAATCTTTGAGAATTTTTGTTTTTATCTCATCTTTTATGCTCAATAGTTTTTGCTTGGTTCATTTGTTGAACTTTGTTGAACAAATATTGTGTTGATTTGATTATTTGATATAGTTTGGACAACAAATGTGTTTTGTGACACCTTGTATGCCTTCTTGAATATTTTGGTGTTTTGTCCAAATTATATATTAATTGGTTCTTGAAAGTCTCGTGCATGCATGTTTACTAAATGTCTATCTTATATCATGTTTTGCTTTCTTTGATCCAATATATAGGGTATACTCCATCAAATCCTTAAACAACTATGATGTGCATGAAATTCAAATTTCATCTCTAAATATGCACATATTTTTATGGAGTATGTCCAATGTATTGTGTTTAGTCTAACCACTTTGGACCCAATAAGTTTCGGGACCAAGATGTACTTGAATGTTGTTTTAGGTACATTGGAGATGCAATGGATACTTGTTTCATCTATAAGGAAGGTGTTGTCACCACATGATTATTGGATCCAAGCTAGGATGATCAAAGAATTCTTATCTACTACATCATACCATTGCTATCTCGGTAACAAGTATCTTATTCATGCATACTATTCCTCCATCCAATCTCTTGTAGGTTACATCTTGGCATGAATTTATTTGTATGTAAATGTTGCGGTTCTTACAAGGATCTTTGAAAGACTTGTCTATCCTTATTGCTTATGTGAGTAATTTGAGATGATGCATATAATGGGGAGTATATAAGATCATGCTCATGATTCACCAATCCCAAATATGCCTTCTAGCAATTTATTGCATATCAATTCCTCAAGGTACTCTCATGTGCAATATTGTTGAAATTGCATTGTATCCTTCCTTTTGATACTTGTTGCCTTTCTCAAAATATCCCAACTAGCATTAGTTCCCTTAGTGTTAGTTGTGATGTTTTTGAGGTTTTTCTTTTTTCTTTGGTGAAGTTCATTGATATACCATGAGATAAAATAGAGCCATGGGTTATATATGCACTTAAGCAAAATATCATTTTTTGGGTATATCTTATGACTTCCTCTTGGATATCATGTTTTCTTATTTATATTAACCTCTTATGTGTGGATGTTTGTTTGTGGATTATTATCCTGTTTTTCCCACTTAGAAACTTATATACACGAGAGTGTTAATCTCTCGCCTTGATATCCTCGCTCTTTGCCAACAATCTCTCTTATCCTCTTGGTTTTTAATGGTTTTGGCAAGGTCTTGATTTATGAGTGCTCGGTCTACTTTTATTGCATCTTCATGCACTCATATCTCACATTTGGTTTCTATTGGACTTAAGCTTGTCTTGACAAGTGTATTGATTTATATCTATACTCCTTGTATCTTGGTTGTGTTCTAAATGATATAGAGGGAGTGAGGATTTGTAAGTACCTCGGTGAATTACGCTCTTAGTTGCATGCATGGATGAGCGAAAGTGGTTAAAATAGTACGGTGGGGCCCGGGCCCACTCACGGTAGACCTTTCGGCCGTCCTAACCACTTTCAGAACATCGGAACAAGAACGAGCGGCGTAATCGGCAGGCGAAGGGATCAACTACATACACAAGTGAGTATGTATGCAAGCCACATACAACAGTTCTCAGAGCCATTCCATCTAAAAGAAATAGAAATATTGCAACGCCATACGGCAAGATTCAAATATCCTAGATAGAGATAATATTTTAGGATAGCTCCTCATACATCACACATCAGAGTACCAGGCGGAAGCGGAAAACAAAGTCCGAGTACGGATAAGAAGCAAATCGGCATAAGATGCCACATAAATAAACACATCCCGCCCACAGATCTCACGGATCCCCGTTCCCGGAATCTCTACACCGAGTGATCGTTGCCAACATCATCTGTCTCCTCCACGCAGTATCCTTCTTGCGAATACACCTGTTCATCTGAATCAAACAATTTATCGTGTGAGACCCTAGGGGTACTTAGCAAGTCTTTATGCCACTAAAGGGGACACAACCTGGGGTGACGCAATTGCAGCAAAAGATACTATCTAACAAGTCTATAGATACTCGCTAACCATCCGCCTAACAAATGATAGACGGATGTCCGTGAATTAAGATCAACAGTTATAACAGTATAATTAACAGATCCATCCTCCTCCTCGCTTACCAACGAGGAAGCGGACGAACAACCCCCATCCGTTTGGCAGTTTTATTAACCATTCCATGAGTATTGCACTATTTACTAGTCAGGTACTTACTCAATTGAAAAGCGGTACTTTAGTTAAACTTGTCTATGATCGAGAAACTGTGCTCCAAGTCGTCCATAATCGCGGACACGGCTTTCAGAAAGATTTACCCTGCAGGGGTGCACGAATAGCAACACACACTCGATCAACCTTGGAAAAACCAAATCAAAACCCAACGAGGCATTCACGACAAAGCGATCACAGGATTCAGAAATATTTTAGGGGGGCACCCCATTAAGCTACCCGCAACGAAGCTAGCTGACTCCGAGACGGACTCAAGGTTTGCGTCAATGGCTATAAACGACTGGGAACCCGAAAGTGTGACTGGGCTTGTCGATACCGCGAAAACACTCCGCGATCCTAAACAGTACAGGTGCTCCACGCACAATCTTAAATAAAGCAGTAACATGGCATAAGTACAGGATAGTAATAAAGCCCCAAACTACTTTGTGGCCCCAAGAAATAGAAATGAATCAAGCTCTGGCTCAGGGGGGTTCATAAGGCCTCACGGATGTGGATAGTGCGAATAGTCAAGGAACAGGAATCAAGTACTCGGGGTCCTACGGGACACAAGTGAGCATGAAAAACCAAATAGCAGATATTGCTCACCGGTCCCTCTTTCATTAGTTATCTCATTACTACCCAGGTTATGTTGTTTAGGTACCTCGTTATTCATCAGACACTCACATACCCTACACATGCTTTTCTATGACTCGCATGGCTCAAACAACTCCTGTAGTAATGGCTCATGGGATGGAGGAACAAGCTTCGGTGGGGTTTAAAAGTAAAGGCTATGCATTACTTGGGATTCAATTTAATGCAATCGCGACTCAATGATGCAAGAATAAGATAGAGGCAATAGGTACTATATGTATCCAAGCATGTGGTATTGCTTGCCTGGCAGCTCAGTTGAAGCGAGAGATGGATCTAGGTAGTACTCCTGCGATTCCTGGTAATTCTCCTGCTGGGCGTCTATTCGAAGAAGAACCAAACAAACAAGGGCCAACATAAATAAAGTGCACAAGCATATGAAATCAAATGCGACAAGCAATCAAGCATGCCATGATGAATGATGCACAATTTACATGGCATTAAAGTAGCATGGCATGGTGAGGTGTGGGGTACAAGAATAAAGCATTTTATTATTTATTTAGTCCAAGTTTTATTGCCATAAACAGTTCTGATTTGTAATAATGACATGATGCATGCTTCAATTCAGAACAAGTGATACATAGATAGAACGGGCTCGTCGTGCTGATCAATTTAGACATATTATTTGCCAAATTTGGCGTTATAGAATTTAGACATATTATTTGCCAAATTAAGAAAAGGGCATTTATTTGTAATTTTAATCATCTCGAAATTTTAAAGTGTTCAAACAATATTTTGAATGGCATATTTGAATTCCTCACATTTTTCTGATTCAAAAACATATATCATTTGTTTTATTTGGATTTATAATTTAAAAATTATTTAAAATCTGATTTAAATTGGAATTGAACATTAACCAAAATTATTTTTATTTAAACAGAAATTCGCCAGGACTTTTTACCCCCAGAAGATCGTAGCCCACGTCACTAACGGGTGGGCCACTGCTGACTGGGGCACACGCGCGCCGAAAAGGTTTTTCTCACCGCGGCACTACCTAGCCACAGAGGGTGACAGGTGGGTCCGGTGGCTACGGGCCCACGTGACAGCGGCTGAGCACACAGAGGCTGACAGGTGGGGGCGTGCTAGAGCGCGGGTTGAGGATACGAAAGCCGGGGTGCCTTTTTGTAAAAATTACCCAGCGGCTGGCAGGTGGGCTCGCGCGTACTGCGGGTTGAGGCGGCAAAAGAAGCAGGGGGGGTATATGCAAAAATGGGGCCGCGTACTGTTGTTCTTCTCGGTGTTCTGACGAACCTGACAGCGACAGCGCGCGCGGCGCGGTGGGGATTCGATCTGGGGACATGGGGCTCACGCTCGGCGGCGGTAACCAGTGCGGCTGAGTGAGGGATGGTGACAGGGAAGCGGACGAGCGCTAGATAGGTCGCTGCGCGACGCGGCGACGTGCAGACGAGCGCGACCATGGCGCACTGGGAGTGCTCGGCGAAACGTCTACCGCGACTAGAGATTTACGGCGGGGCGGAGGTGTCTAGGCGGGAGAGGGGCTCACCGCGGGCTCGACGAAGGGCTCTGATCGAGGCGGGGGGCAGCAGATCGACGACGAGGCTGGCGGCCGGCGATCTAGGGTTTCGTCGGGGCGGTGATGGTCCTGGTGGATCTGGTTCTCCTCCTCCTCGCTGGCGCGTACAGGGTGAAGCAGGTGAACCTCCTTGGTCTCCTCGACCACCTCCACGACGCGCATGCTGGTTGGAACGAGGAGACGGCGGTGGTTCTGGCGGTGACCGGCGAGAGGAGATGGCGTTGGTGAAGAAGAAGGAGGGGAGAGGCAGGGCCCTGGGGTGGATTTGGCGAGGCAGAGACGTGGGGAGGTGGCTAAAAGCGAGGGATAGGGACAGGGAAGAGGCCTGTGGGGCTCGGGGTAGATAAAGGTGGCTTCGGCCACCTTTTCCCTCCTCTTCACGTGCTCGAGCTGGAGCTCGACTTGGGCAGGTAGGGCATGGCAGGTGGGCCAGGGAGAGGGCAAGGCGGGGCTCAGGTGGGATAGGCCCGGCAGTGAGAGAGAAAGAGACGGGAGAGGGGGCTCGGGTGCAGCTTAGTCTAGGGTTAGAAGTGGGGTAGTGGCTCGGGTTAGGGCTGGGGTAGATGGGGTAGCTAGGGTGTGGGGCCAGCATGGTAGAGAGAGGAAGAGAGAGAGAGAGAGAGGTGAGTGCTTGCATGGAGACCAAGGGGTTAGAGTTTAGGTTAGAACTAGGGTTAGAGAGAAAATAGAGGAAGCTAGGGTTAGGGGATTAGGGTTTAAAAGAGGGTGACATGATGGTGTTGGAGAGAGGGTAGGGTGTAGGGTTTAAACCACATGAGCATAAGAATGATTAAGCATGAGGGGTTGGTAAGGTGGTGAGGGGTTTTGGTATGCATGATCAAGTGAGAGAATGATGGACATGGGGATGGTTTTACAAGCTCATGCATGGCACTACACATGTGAGGTTGATGAGGTAGAGATGAAAAGAGAAAAAGAGAAGATCTCACAAGAGAAAGGTTCCACTCAAAACAAGGAAAAACCAAAAGAAAAGAAATGGTGATGATGATGGTTGCATGGCCCATGCAAAACATTAAATGCCATGTTTAAATTCTTGTGAAAACAAAATAATTAATCATGGCATTTATGCAGGTGCATCCTCAAAAATATGGAGTAAGGGCCAAGCTAAGGATTGAAGGAATGTTCCATGTGGAGTGAATGGAGATGACCATATTTGAATATATTTTGGACATGCTAGTGTGTATATTCCACTATGTGCATATTATCCTCAAAATATTCCAACATGAACAACATTCCCATATCAATCCATATGGAAGCATGTAGAATGGAAAAGGATCCATTCCAAACAACATGAGCTAGAGATAAACTCAAATAGAATGCAATGCTCACATATGGTGGAATGGTGGAATGATGGGGTGGTGACAAGAAAGGTGGTGGAGTCAAAAATATATGGCCCCAACTCAACTTGGGCATCAAGCATTAATCAAGATTCAAATACAATGTATCAAGAACCAAATACAATTAATAATGTGTATGAGAGAAGAACCAAATGGAAAAGGGTTTTATATGATGCTCAAATGCAAGGTGGCATGATGACATGAGCATGATATAATTATGATGCAACAATATCTGTAGGAAGTAGCCATTATATTACTAGACCAAGTAGCATTACCATTGTTAGACAATTGGGATGCTACAGGATTCCATGTTTGTGCATATTGTATTCAAATGAAACAACTATTTTATGCACGAATCTTGGGGAGCTTCCTTATTTCATTTAGAGAACTATTTGTCCATTAGATTATTTGGACCTTTTGTTTGCTTGCTTCATCTTTTGAAGTTTCTTCACCTTGTTATCTTTTTAGCAATATTTGATCCTCAATATATGTTGATTTCCTCCAAGTATTCGTCATTGGATATGTGCATATGATTTCACTCATATTACGAGTAATGCACACCTTGGGTAGGAACTCACACTATATTGTCCTTCTAACCTTGTCATCCATTTTGGCACTTGTTGTTAATGGGGGAGAAGTTTAGAGGGTTTTAAGGGAAATGGTTTTGTACTTAAGATTTGTTTGTTCTTAAGTATTTTCCTTTCATGCACTTCATCTTTATTATGTATTGCATGGTTGAATATATAGTGGATACTCTCCCAAAGGTTATGCTTGACAATGTATGCAATGAAATTCAAGTTCATCACACGTGCATATATTGTGGGGGAGTTTTCTCTATATATATTGGTTCTACTCACATCTCTTGCATTAGTTGTAGTTTGTGTGAGTAAAATTGGTTTTGATATGGGCTAGTATCTTTGTGATTACTTAACCATATCAAATACAACCTCTTGTATACAACTTATTCTCGGATAAGTTGCGTACTTGTCTCTAATATTCATTGTATAAACCCTCTTGTTGTGATTGTCATCAATTACCAAAATGGGGGAGATTGAAAGGGTAATTTCCCCTATGTGTGGTTTTGGTGATTAATGACAATCCCTATGGACTAATGTTTTCATTAAGTTTTATATGAAGGAATATTCCATAGGTCATCTTGTAGTCCATATGTTGGATTCAGGTATGGATGTCATGAAGATAAAGATATACCTTTAGTTTTGGCATAAAGACCAACGAATTGAAGAGAAGAGTATGATATGATCAACATCTTGAGAGTGTGGTCTCAATAGCATAATTCAACATATGGCTATAAATATTGAGATGGAGCATGAGAAAATACTTGGTTGACCAATACAAAGAGTGAAGAGTGATTTCAAGTTGGTCAACACATGAAGCATAAAGAATGTACCACATGGATCTTGTGGTATGGTAAGCCTTGTCATGTATGGTAAGTTTTCTTTTTACCGGTCTCAAGGTGGTTGTTGGGAGACCGGATTATAGGATAGATAGCCGCACTATTAAGAGGGTATTTCTATTGGGTAACTTGATCACATCGTCGTAGGGAGATCAATCTTTTGCATACTTTGCATCTTCCTATTTTGTTTCTTCTTGGTGTCTCTCCATGTGAGGTTCTTGAGCTTGTTTCTAGCTCTTCAACAAGCCCAAGTTCATCGAAAACAAAATTCGTATGCATCTTCTATTGCATTTTCGAGTTTAGAGGTTTTTTACCAGTTCGTTGTTAGGGAGGTTTCATACCTCACCTTATTTGGTTCTTTAACTCTTTCTATTTTTTAGGTTTTCTACTCTCTAATAGATAGATCTTGTTCTTAGCTTTTCAAAAAGCCCAAGTTTGCTAAAATCCGAGTCCGGACGCAAAAGTTATCGCTGTTTTCGTGTGCCTGTTTTTATTCCGGCGGGAATTCCGGCGGCGCCATTTCTGGGGCCGACCGGAAATTTCCGGCAAACCGCCAAAATGTTGTTCTGTTTGCTGTTTCGGTTTTGACCGGAACTTTTCTGGTCGACCGGAAATTCTGGCGCCAGTTTCGGCGGCACCGGTTTCCCCGCCGGAATGTGTTCGTCCAGCTCGTTTTGTCTCCAACGGTTATCCTCCTTGAAGGGGTATAAAAGGGGGGCTTCTTCCCGAACGTTCTAGGGTTCTTGAGCATGTTTTTGACCACCCTTGTTGGCCCCTTTGAGCTTGCTTCCTCTCCCTTCCCTCCTATGATTCTTTGTATATTTTTGAGGGATTTTGAAGAGGATATCTAGATCTACAATCCCCACCAATCAATTCCTCCCCTAAGTGAGGGAAACCCATTGGATCTAGATCTTGAAGTCATTAGTTGACTTCCACCATTGTACTTCCTCTCTAATTCCTCCCTAGCACTTGTTGCTTTGGTGGGATTTAAGAGTGAGGGATTTGAACACCCTTGATGTTCTTCCTTTGCATTCTTGCATAAGTGTTGAGCTCTTCATTACGATTTGTTAGAGTGAGAGACCGTGAGCTTGTTACTCTTAGAGGGTGACCTCCTAGTTGGCTTGGCGGTTAGTACCGTGGTGTCCTCTTCGTGGAATATTATGAAGAGACATGGAATTCTCCTTCGTGGAGCTTGTGAAGTGGTTGTGGAGCTTGCCATCTCCGGAGTGGAGGAAAAGCTAGTCATAAGGAAAGGGCATATTCCTTCGTGGGATAGATTCGGAGAAGAAGGTGAGCCTTCGTGGCGTTGGGAAATCCTTCGTAGAATCCCACACCTCTCCAACGTGACGTACCTTCTTGTAAGGGAACACGGGAATACATCTTCATCTCCACATGCCTCGGTTATCTCTATACCCGAGCTTACTTTCCTTGTGATAGCCATCGAGATTGAAGTACTTATATCTTGCTTATCACTTGTGGTATATTTATCTTGTGCTATCTTGCTTAGCTTAACTTGTTGTTGGTGCACTTAGCTAAGCCTAGTGTATTTAGGTTTTGTGCTTGTAAAATAAATGTTAGTTTAATTCTGCATTCTATCAAGCCAAAACCATAATAGTTTTGAAATTGCCTATTCACCCCCCCTCTAGGCGACATCTCTATTCTTCCACATGTGTTCATATATGTTCTAGTACAAGGTACATGGAATTACACGTGTACAACATGCAACCGCGCAACAAAATGAGAGACGTGCACGGACACCAGATTTCGCTCAGGTCAGGCAACGTGCATGACTTTGTGTGGCTCTTATTCACTGACATGTGGGCCTTGTTTAGGTCGGACCCACCTGCCAGTGAGAATCTGCATGCACCATGCGCTTGGAGCCACTAGGTACGTCCACGACGGAAATTATAATTTGCAACTAGTTGCACCGGCAATAAGCTGTTGCATGTGGCACTTCCAAGTTTTCAGAAAATATGAAATAAATCATTAACATAGATCATATTTATATAGTTTATCTATAAATTTTTCCATCCCAAAAATATTACTAGTACATGGCCTGGCCACCACAAAATGAACAAATGAACACAAGATATTGTTCGCTTAGGTTTTTTCTTTTTCATTCATGTAGGTCACATAAGATCTTATTTTGGGACCGAATATTGTAGATGCACAAGATACAACATATCCAATTTTCATAATTTATTTCACATTTTTTGAGAACTCGAAAGTGCAAGAAATAATAAAGGGGTGCGGGCGCAATGAGTTGCAGAATATTCAACCCATACTGACTAAAACTATGGCTTGCATACAAAAGGAGTTTGATCAAATCGCAGGCCTTGCACTACATTGCGGAGGAATGAGTGTTAGAGTACAACAAGTTAACGGCTAAGGCCATACGATACAAATAAGGCGAAGGAAATAATTCAAGATACGCAAATCCCTATTCCATATGATCTCCCTTGAACCGTTAATTATGCCGGTTCCAATCCTTCATGTTGGCCAAGCTTGGAACAACCACAACGGAGTCTACCGCCAATTCCAGCCAATGTTTTTTTGAGGGAAATTCCAGCCAATGTTGGTTGAGAAACCAACATCGGCATCTTGAGCATTCATACTGAAGCGGCATATTTCAGGACGAAGATTAAATCCACCAAGACTAACTGCATGCGGCAAGGTGTATACATAGTTGCTCCTCGTTAGATCTCCAGGGCCAAGTCCAGCCGCGCCAACTAGAATGGTAATCTTATAGTTCAATCCAAGGAAGATAGAAAATGCTCCAAGGTCTAAAACTCTCCACCATTGCCTCGATGGAAGTAACCTACTAGTGTCAATCGAGAACACATGGCAGCAAAACCCAATAGAATAGGTGTGAATTATTGCAGCCGTGATGATAACCAACATTTTCAGCACACTATAACCACCATAAGTAGTGTCATACCGCCTAGCAGTAACGCCCATAGGATATCTTGCTAACCACCATAGATCAGGACTGTACTCATGATTACCCTCTATTCAGGTGGCCCAGGAAGACGCACAGGACCTTGCAAGAAAAGCACATTCAGAGGTCAGCTGAGCAAAATTTGAATGATGAAGCATAAAAATTTAAGGATGGAAATTTTACCCCATGCCCGAGGATCCCATGCATAAAAATTGCCAATCTGAGTTATAGCATTGATAAATCCCCTGTGGATAATTGCTTCGCGGTAGCTAAACATGCTAAACTGGTTCTCAAGAACCATCCACATATCATGAGAACCATCAAGGAAGGCAATTATCGTGTCAAAGATGGCCAGGACAAAGAAATCCTTATAGTTCCCAGCAGTTGTGGGAACACGGCAAATGGCTATCTTCAGTAGATTAGTAGACTGACCAGCCGCGATAAACTTAAGTACCTCGGGTGTGGCCTCAAAATCGAAGATAGCTGGTAGAGGAATCCAGCGAAGAGGGAACACACTCACAAGCTCCCAGTTCTAGGTGAGGACAACTGTGGAAATCCAATCTCCATGGGCGCTTGCCCACTTCTTACCCTCACAATATGGCATCACAGCATCGGGGGAGGACCTGTCCAGTGGCATCAGCTCGCACAAGATCCACCCGAAGTTCTTCTGTCGCTTGTACTTGCCCCTGCCGCAATAGTAGCTACCCCTTATATCTGCTTCATGCGATTGTCGTGGTAGAAGATATTGTACTCATGCGGTACCTCAGTTGGGTGAGTGTGAAGAACACATGGGAGATCAAACGGATGAGATTTTGATAGAGATGCACTATGTGTTGCTGAGTAAAGATAATGTTTGTAGCAGGCGACGAGGCTCGTGGCGGTGATGATGTCGCATCTAGCTGAGATTTCTTCAAGGGTGCCATCGGAAAACACCCTATAAGTGCCACTGTCATCGATCAATTGGGCCATCGTGAGGAAGAGCTCGAGAAGGTGGGGGCGATGGAGTTTGGTTTTGATTGGGGGTTTTCGAGGAGAGAGCGGCAGCTAGCAGGGCGAGACGGAAAACAGTCTATCAAACTGCGCGCCGGAGCTGATCCTAAATTGGCATGGCAGTGTTGGCGCGTGCCTGTATTGGTGTGCGAGTCGTAATGGCAGTCGCCGGGACGCTGGAGGTGAAGTGAGGATCGAGATCGAGGCAAAGAGAAATACGGAATGAAATAAAACGAAGCGTGCATTCTTTCTCTCTACTAAATCTACTGTGCCTATCGAACTGGGCTAGGGAGATGCTCCAAAAGCAGCATGGCGGCGTTGGCATGTGCTAAAGGTGGGTGAGTGGGGATCCGCGACAAGATGGAGAGGAAGAGGACGTAGAGCAAAGGAAAATAGAATAAATCGATTGAAATCGTACCACCTGCTGAGCGTGGTTTTTCTCTCTTGTCTGTGTTTCCTAGTGCCTATCGAGTAAATAGGCCAGGCCTTTCTAGGAGTAGTACAACATAGCTAGCCTAGCACGGGATGGAGCTGTACTATCCTCTCAAATAAATTGTCATGGTAGAGAGATGGTTTAGAGTATACTGGGAGCTCCTCTTGCCGAACGTAATAATCCTTGGATCTTCTACATTCATCATCTGACGCAGGCACATTTGGCACAAGTACTACTATACTACGACTGTAACTAATAGACACGTAAAGGTTCCACCGGTAATTTAGGAACCAAAACTGGAATACTACTACTCTGGAACTCTTGTGTAGTACAACAACAAAATGCTCACAAAATGGGCTACCAGTACCATTTGTACACCCACACGCTGCCACCTCAAATAAGCTTGCCTGCCACACTGCCAATTTCCTCTCCCTTTTCGGCCTCTATGCCCCTGATATAGGACCCCAAATCAAACTTCTCTCAGTTCAATAAAGAAAAAAAAGTCAACAATCTCTCAAAAAAATCAACCATCCATCCAAATAAAATCCATTATTTAGTGCTTCCCGTTCATTATGAACGAACGGTCGCAATTGCTCGAGCATCGCGCGGGAGTAGCCGTCTGAGCTACTGGTTGTAGCTCCATGAAAGCACACGCCTAGAAGCGGCAGAAGAATTTATTCTCTACTAGTGATGGAAGAAGATTGACGATATACAGTACCAAATCAACAAGTTAGTGGCTTTATCCGTCTGACCAGTGAGAGCCGACACGAGTGGTGAACATCTTGAAGCGCAGTGAAACAGGTGCCTTTAAGGCATACAGTATGTATA
This sequence comes from Avena eriantha, assembly GCA_910589775.1. Lineage (NCBI taxonomy): Eukaryota > Viridiplantae > Streptophyta > Magnoliopsida > Poales > Poaceae > Avena > Avena eriantha. The sequence goes on from OU342744.1 coordinate 445,876,534, forward strand.
CCTCCGTTCTAATTTAGGATGGTCACATAGTGCTAAATAACTTAGACTAGTAACTTGCACATGTACCTTCATAGTGGGTAACAACATGTGTGTAGTGTCACGCAAAGGCATAATTAATTAGGTTGTACTCCCTCCATTTAGAAATATAAGATGTTTTAGCTTTGTGAATCGAATGTATCTAGACGCCTTTTAGTGTATGTGTTCGTAGAGGTTTAGAGTGAACCTATACACTAAAAGGCGTCTAGATACATTCATTTCACAAAGCTCAAACTTCTTATATTTTTTGAACAGAGGGAGTAGAATCATATACTACTAGTCTTGGTATGTGTGATGTTATGGTAACTAGCTAAGTTATTACATCACTTTCTTTTTTCATTAATTAACTATGAAAAGACATTTAATTCGAGACAAGTATCTACGCTTACTTGTAGTTTAAGTTTGTCAAGATGCAAATCTTAGGAAGAAGTTGAACCTCTTGTCAAAACTCTCTGTGGTTTCTGATACGGAATGTGTATTAATTGACTGTCCGATGCGTGCCTCCAAAAGATTTTTCTTAAAACTTTCAAAGCAACCTACAATTTACTTGTAGTTCAAATTTGACCTAATTTTGATGAATCTACATAGAGTCATTCAAGTGGCGGAGTTAGCTAGGAAGTTTGAAAACTCATAAAACATAGCAATCGTTAGTAAAACATCTTGATCCACTATATATAGTAGTAAGTTGCACGTGCCTTGCACGTGAGACTCAGATAGTAGACGTATGACATATCATCACTATGTACAATTATAATTGGTAAAGCACAAAAAATTATAAATTTGATCAACATCTATAAAGTATGGGTTTATATTTGGTCCTTGTACTTTGTATCATCATGTAGAAGTTAAAGATTATTATATACCTAACACATGAAATTTTTGATAACATGGTCTAGAGAAACAAGGGCGAAGATTATAGTATGATGGAGAAGTGTGTTTTGAGGTTTGTGCATAACATTCATTATGCTGAAGACTATCAATAGAATCTTCTAGATGCTAGAATGGAAAAGAAGATCCAACGGCTAGAAAAGCTGGGATTCACGAGTCTTGATCCAACGGTCAACATTCAAAGTTATTCGTACACTATATAGTGGTTTGTAATGAAGACTATCAATAGAATATTGAAGATGCTAGAATGGAAAAGAAGATCCAACGACTGGAAATGTTGGGATTCGCGAGTCTTGATCCAACGGTGAATAATCAAAGTTGTTTGTACACTAAATAGTGATAAGATCATGTAGAAGTCAATGATTATTAGCTGCTAGTAAGTTGCACGTGAGACTCAGATAGTAGACGTATGAAATATCATCACTATATAAAATTATAATTGGTAAAGCATAAAAAATATAAATTTGATCAACATCTATAAAGTATGGGTGTATATTTGCTCCTTGTACTTTGTATCATCATGTAGAAGTCAAAGATTATTAACTACCTTACACATGAAATTTTTGATAATATGGTGTATAGAAACAAGGGAGAAGATTCTAGTATGATGGATAAGTGTGTTTTAAGGTTTGTGCATAGCATTCATTATGCCGAAGACTATCAATAGAATCTTCTAGATGCTAGAATGGAAAAGAAGATCCAACGGCTAAACATGCTGGGATTCACGAGTCTTGATCCAATGGTCAACATTCAAAGTTATTCGTACACTATATAGTGGTTTGTAATGAAGGCTATCAATAGAATATTCAAGATGCTAGAATGGAAAAGAAGATCGAACGAATGGAAATGTTGGGATTCGCGAGTCCTTATCCAACGGTCAAGATTCAAAGTTATTTGTACACCATATAATGGCAAGCATGTAGAAGCCAACGATTATTAGCTACTAGTAAGTTGTACGTGAGACTCAGATAGTAGACGTATGACATATCATAACTATATACAATTATAATTGGTAAAGCACTAAAAATTATAAATTTGATCAATATCTAAAAAGTATGGGTGTATATTTGGTCCTTGTACTTTGTACCATTATGTGGAAGTCAAAGATTATTAGCTACCTAACACATGATTTTTTTATAACATGGTCTAGAGAAACAAGGGAGAAGCTTCTAGTATGACGGAGAAGTGTGTTTTGAGATTTGTGCATAGCATTCATTATGCCGGAGACTATCAATAGTATCTTCTAGATACTAGAATGGAAAAGAAGATCCAACGCCTATAAATGCAGGGATTCACGAGTCTTGATCCAACGGTTGATACGTCTATTTTGCATCACTATTCTATGTCATAATTTACTGTTATTCATTGATATATTTTGTATTGAGAGGTGATACTTATGTTATTTCATCTGTTTTTGCATGGTTGATGACTTTTGGAGCATGGACCGCTGCAGTCAGGATTCTGATGGAAAAGGTGCTGTTTGGAGGCAAAATTCGTGAAGATCAGAAAATCCGGGAAAATATACGGAAAATCCTATTTTTCGAGAAGACGAAGGAAGCCAGAAGGGGGGCTGGAGATGGGCCACAGGGGGGCCACACCACCCCCTGGCGCGGGCCAGCCTAGGCCGCGCCACCAGGTGGTGTGGACGTCCTGGTCCACCCCTGGCACTCCCCTCTGGCATAAATTATCCTCCCGAAACCCTAAGACTCGGGGAGAGACCACAGAAAGATTCCGCCGCCTCTGCGGGGCGGAAAACACCGAGAGAGAAAGATCTCTCCGGCAGAAAGATTTCTGCCGGGGGAATTCCTTCCCGAAGAGGGGAGATCATCGCCATTAACACCATCATCAAGCTGGATTTCATTGGGATCATCATCATCATCATCACCATCATCACCATCAACACCCCCATCACCATCTCCATATTGCTGTAACAATTGAGTTGAATCTTGCATTAGTTCATAGGGGAAACTTTCCTAGTGTTGATTACTCTTTGTAGTTGATGCTATTGAGTGAACCGTTGAATTATTGTTTATGTTCAGATTGTTATACATCATCATTCCATCTCTGATCATGATCCATATGATGTCTTGTGAGTAGTTCGTTTTGTTCTTGAGGACATGGGAGAAGTCATGTTGTAAGTAGTGGAGTTGTGTTGAGAAATATTCAATAGCTTGATATTTAATTTGTGGTGTACTTCTTCTAGTGGTGTCATGTGAACGTCGACTACATGACACTTCACCTATATGGGCCTAGGGGAATGCATTGTGTATTTGGCTACTAATCGTAGGGGTTGCCGGAGTAACAGAAACCTAAACCCCCGTTAGGAAACCATTGCACAAGGGACGTAAGGGTCTTAGAGTTTAAAGTTGTGGTTAGGTTTCTACCTTAATTACTTTCTTGTACCTACAGATGTTTGTAAAGGGTATAATCACAAGTATGTATTAGTCCTAGAAAGGTCGGTACGTTAGCACAGGTTCACCCACACAACACTTAGCAAGCTAAATAAGATTAATTAACTATATGAAGCGAAAGCACTTGACAGTCTTCCCATGTGTCCTCGAGAACGTTTGGTCATCTTAAGTAATACAACCGGCTTGTCCTTTGCTACATAAAGGATTGGGCCACTTGCTGCATTTATTCCTACTATCTTTTATTTACTCGTACTTTGTTTACTTGCTTTATCAAAAACCCCTAAAGATCCGTTTGCTAACTATTTGCAGAGAATTCCTGATCCATAACACTAGCCAGCATCTTCTGCTCCTCGTTGGGTTCGACACTCTTACTTATCGAAAATACTGCGATACACCCCCTATACTTGTGGGTCATCAGTGGTCAACATTCAAAGTTATTCGTACACTATATAGTGGTAAGATAAGATACTAGTAAGTTGCACCTACCCTGCACGTGAGGCTCAGATAATAGACGTCTGACGTATCATCACTATATAAAATTATAATAGGTAAAGTGGAAAAAATATAAATTTGATCAACATCTATAAAGTATGGGTGTATATTTGAGTCTTCGACTTTGTATCATCATGCATAGAAGTCAAAGATTATTAGCTACCTAACACTTGAAATTTTTGGTAACATGGTCTAGAGAAACGAGGGAGAAGATTCTAGTATGATGGAGAAGTGTGTTTTGAGAGGTTTATGCATAGTGCATTCATTGTGTTCAAGACTATCAATAGAATCTTCTAGATGCTAGAATGGAAAAGAAGATCCAATGGCTAGAAATGTTCGGATTCGCGAGTCTCGATCCAACGGTCAATATTTAAAGTTATTCGTACACTATATAGTGGTAAGATGTCTAAAAACATGGCCTGTGGCATTCAGATCCATACTCTTTAGACTATCTTTATAGAAAGGAACAATCTTGTCATCACTCGGATCCAACCTACAATTAATTTAAGAGCAATCTATCGCATTTACTTGTAGCTCAAGTTTGACCTAATTCCGTTAAATTGTCAAGATGCAAAATCTTAGAAAGAAGTTGAACTTGTTGTAAAAACTATCGGTGGTGGTTTGTGATATATTAAATCAGCCCCCAATGGTTACCTCTAAAAAACGTAAAACTTTCAATGCAACCTACAATTTATTGAAAATACTGCGATACAGCCCCTATACTTGTGGGTCATCAAGACTATTTTCTGGTGCCATTGCCAGGGAGTGAAGCGCTATTGGAGAGTGGAACTGGTAAAGGAAACTTCTACTGTGAGTATTGTTTACTACTATTAGTTTCTTTATTTTCGTTATGGATAATTCGCTGAGTTTCTTATTTCGTAATGCTACTACCACTGCTAAGGTACTAGATAAGCCATCACCTGCTAAGAATGATGTTTTTAAAATACCTACAAGAATTATTGATCGTGTTATGGATAACTACTATTTGGGGATGGAACTGTCCACCCCGATGATCATTTACTCTTTATACACAAATTATGCGGGTTGTTCAAGTGTGCAGGTATTACTACAGATCAAGTTAAGAAGAAGTTATTCTCATTATTACTGAAAGGAAGAGCTGAGGAATGGTATAAGCTGTTGAAGAATGGTCAAGTTCTGGAATGGGAAGAAATAGTGCCTCTCTTTTATTCAAAGTTTTATCCTCCTAGTGAGATTCATAAAGATCGGAATCAAATATACAACTTTTGGCCTCATGATGGAGAGAGTACAGCTCAAGCTTGGGGGATATTGAAGTTACTAATGCTCAAATGTCCCATTCATGAGCTCCCCAATAATATTATTATCAATAACTTTTATGCAAGACTCCCTCTACATGACAAGGATTTATTAGATGCTTCTTGTGCTGGATCATTCACTCGCATGGAAGAAGAAGCTAAATGGGATCTTCTGGACCGTATTCAGGATAATGCTGAAGCTTGGGAGAATGAAAAAGGTAGAAGGTATAAATTATGATTATGAATGCATTGAATCCTTTATGGGAACTGATGACTTTCAAAATATTAAAAATGCTTATGGTCTAGACTCTCAAGCTATTGCTTCTTATTTTAAGGCTTTTGCTTTCTACATTGAAGTGCCTAAAAAGAAGTGGAATAAGTATTATGAACCTTATAAAGATGTCTCTAAGAGTGTTCCTGCAAGAAATACTGAAATTTATACTGCTAATCATGTCTTACCTAAACCTTATATTGAGAAAATGCCTTTTCCAGTTAAGATAAAGGAACATTCTATGATAGCTAGTATGGTTAATGAAAGTACAAGAAAAGCTGTTGAACCTGATAAACAAAGGGTGGATGAACCTATAATAGGAGATGTGAAAGACTTTGTCACTAAGTATGAAGAAGATGGACACCCTATCCTTTGTAAGGACACCTCTAATATTGTTTCACAAAGTAGTGTCATGAGAGCTAGTATTCTTGTGTTTTATGTTAGAATAAGTGATCATTGCTATGATGGTCCTTGTGATAGCTATATTTTTAAGTTTATGCATGATACGGAAAGTTACTATGAGAGAGGGAAAAGTGTTCTTATGCATCTCAATAATATCAAGTTTCCTCGTTTTATGCTGAAAGTTTTTATGTTGCACTTCTTTTGCCTTCTTATGCAAGTAGCCTCTGGTTGAACAACTTGTTTTTTTACAAAATTCCCTTGCATAGGAAGTGGGTTAGACTTAAACGTGTGTATTTTTGCTTCTTAATGCTCTCTTTCACTTCAATTCATATTCCTATGTGAGCATCCTCGAAATTATCATGCCCATCTTAATGGCTATAAAGAAAGAGCTTTTTGGGAGACAACCCACTTTGTTTTTGCTTTCAGTTTGTGTTTGTTTCTTTGAGTCTTGGAAGTTATTACTTCAGTAATAACCGCTCCTTATCCGTTTTGTTTGGTTTTTGTGTCAAGATCAACCTCTAATGAGAGAGAAGTAAGATTTGGGGAAGTTGTTGTCCAGAAACAGATTTTTGTGCTTCACCGTAAAAATTCGTGAGAGATCTCTGTATGTCGGATTGAGCTGAAATGTGTTGTGCTTCTGCCCCAGGGTATTATTTAACTTTCGTTAGATTTGTACTTTTTTATTTGAGTAACATAAGATTTTCGAAAAAATTGATCTTTACCTGCTGGTCTGTTTTGACAGATTTTGCCACTTTTGCATTTGCTTCTTTATTCGATTTCCTTTTTGAATTCCTTTTGGGTTTTCGGAAGGAGTTGCTTCAGTATCTTATGTTTTTATGGTTTTCAGTTGAAGTTGGACTCAAAAGGTTTTATCACTTCACTTATACTAATGTTGCTAATGAGAACTGTGTGAAGTGTGTGCAAGAAATTTCCAGGAAGTGGAGATAATGGTGTAATAAGGAAGATAAAGGTTTTATGACTCAAGTAATAAGTCTATGAAGATGAAGATACTGTTGATTATTCAAGTGGTGGCTCCGGAAGAATCTACTAGATACCAAATTCAGAGACCTGGAGAGTCTGTTTTCAAATAGGTAAAAGTCCTGGTAAGAAAACTTCTGCGAAAACACTATCCAACTATATTTTTGTAGTTTTTAGTCAGTAAGGAAAGCTACGAAGCGAAAAAGGGACAGAAACGGAGCCAGGGTGGCTCACACCACCCTGTGGCGCGGGCCCACCCCTGGCCGCGCCACCAGGTGGTGAGTCCACCCCGGACTCCGCCTCCGACTCGTTTTCTCCCAATACCTTCCTTTTGATATGAAACTTCGTAATATATAATCCCCCGGAGCCCCCGAGGGTCGTATATCGTGTTCTCGTCGTGTTTTTGTTTCGATCTGTTTCTGCCATGACATAACTTTGAAAGCTTCAAAGCACAATGGTGTCCGCCAAGGATAAAGGGAAGGAGCCTATGGAGGAGGATCTCCAAGAACCTGGGAGGAGAAGGAGATCAAGAGTGAAGATGAAGAGGAGCAAGGCCAACATCCGCACACCGGCACTACCAGTGCAAGCATTGGAGTGGTGACAAAACCTGCCAGGGTTAGAAGGACTCCACGGATGCAGACTGAGGGAAAGCTCCTCGTCACTGCTTGGCTCCACGGTCACCTTCTCCAAGTACCAAGAGTCCCTTCACAACCTTTATCCATAACCATGCAGGAAAATAAGACCACAAGGAAGGAGAGCGGAAAAAGAATCACAAAAGCTGGGATCCACAATCTGACATGATCATGCACCACATCGAGCACAACTCGGAGTTGATTCGTACCCTCACCTTTGAGATTGAGGACTTGGGGAAACTGGTCAAGAAACTCATCGAGAGGATACCACCACCACCACCGAAGGAGTAATTTGTCATCAGGTTTGGCATCCCCTTGGTTTGTTCCAAGCTTGGGGGAGTGCCGCGGTATCACATCACTATCTTCTATCTTTTACCTTTTTAGTAGAGTCATATCATGAATAGAGAAGTTATTATGTAGGATGGTTTGCATTATGGAAGTGTCCCCTCTCTCCTTAGATATGTATCCCTTGGTGTGAGTTGCCGTTATGGATTATTAATGAGAAGTTCTATCATTTACTCTTTTGCATAGCTTATATTAGTTTTCAATTCATGGTTATATGATTGATCTTGTTGTTAGTATTGGTATCACTTTGGGATCATTGAGTTAATTTAGTTGGTTTTGGAAAACCTGGCTCGTTCAGTAGCACACTATTTTTGAGAGTTGACTAAAAAGATAAAAGTACTCTAAAGAAAAGTAATTTCATCATCTTTCTTTCCTGATTTGCTGATAAGTCTAGTATTCTCTAGTTAAGATCTTTTGTGCTTCCAAGGAAGATTGCATGTTTGTCTTTATCACTTGTATGTTTGTTTGTTTCCTTCAACTCTTATACTTGCTACCCAGCTTTGCTAGCCAAAAACCTGTACTGAGAGGGAATTCTTCTTGTGCATCCACTCCTTAAAACTAAAACCTCTGCCATTTGTGTCCACCATACCTACCTAGTAGCATTATTGCTATTGCAAGTAAATTCTTGTTTTGTCTACCTTCCAAATTAAACTTGTTATGTGAAAATTAGTGATTAAAGCTCTCACGAACTTGATGGCACACTTTTACTTTCTTGCACTTAATAAACTTGAACCATCGTGCTCACCTATGTTGCGTATATGCTTGCGCTTTGTAAGTTGTGAATTAGCAGAACCATGCTGTCATGGGGAACGCTTTCAACATTGCACTGGTACTTTGTACCAAGTTGATATCATGTTCTTTTGTCTATGGATGTCGTCGGTGTGAAATGAAAGGGGAGCTTGTAAGTCCATGGAGTTATGCCTGTGTGTTAGAGAAATGCCTGGGCTGCTGGTCTAATCCATGCTGACATGGTGGAAACCTGCAGCGTAACCATAATGAGTATCTATGAAGCATTCTTCTTATAAAAAAAAGAGTCCGATATTGAGAAAAAAAAGAGATATTATGAATAGAGGAAAGAGAGAAAAAAACACCATATTCCCATGGTAAATAAGAAGATTGTTGAGATGCTTGTTGTCTGCTTGCATTGTCATTTTGATGTGGGGATTCTTCCGTATCATCGGGCAAGGGGTACCCCGTTGGCGGTTCTCTATGATACACATATGCTTACGATGACAAGAACTTACCAGTGACTAAACTTGAGTAGCATGAGGAGCGGCCCTCGTATTCAAGGGACATGAGATTCTCAATTTACAACTTGTCAATGCATATCCTCATATTTGATCACTTTAACCTTAATCACCTAAAGATGCCTATGAGAGGGGCAATGAGAGCTGAAAGCTAGTAAGTATCATAATTTTTGGGAGCTCTTTATGAAACTTGCAATCCCTGCTTCCCTCTTTGAAGGGCCTTTCTTTTACTTTTTAGTTGAGTCAGTAACCTACTCCCTTCTACCTCAGCAAGTATTTTGAGTTGTTGTGTTTCATTCATTCATATGATGATTTATTCATTCATGTTTCTTATGTTCCTTGTTTTGCACATTACTCTTATCTTGATATTTACTACTTTGAAAGCTATCATTGAAAACCAGTTATTTGTGAACTCCAGCATATTATCAACTATTCTTCGACCAAGAGCTAAGTTTGCCATTACCAATTATGATTCACTTTATGTATCTTTATGGTGTTTCCTTTACTCATTGCAAGTTGAGTTATATAATAGTGAGTTGTCTTCTATTATGATCTATGTATTTGATGAATGTTATGCTTCTTGTCCGTATTCTTTTATCGACTCTTCACTCCATAAACCTGAGGCCATGTTTATTGAGCTCAGTTTCGCTTGGGGACAAGCGAAGTCTAAGCTTGGGGGCGTTGATACGTCCATTTTGCATCACTATTCTATGTCATAATTCACTGTTATTCATTGATATATTTCGTATTGAGAGGTGATACTTATGTTATTTCATTTGTTTTTGCATGGTTGATGACTTTTGGAGCATGGACCGCTGCAATCAGGATTCAGATGGAAAAGGTGCTGTTTGGAGGCAAAATTCGCGAAGATCAGAAAATTCGGGAAAATATACGGAAAATCCTATTTTTCCAGAAGACGAAGGAAGCCAGAAGGAGGGCTAGAGATGGGCCATAGGGGGCCCACACCACCCCCTGGCGCGGGCCAGCCTAGGTCGCGCCACCAGGTGGTGTGGCCGCCCTAGTCCACCCCTAACACTCCCCTATGGCGTATATTATCCTCCCGAAAGCCTAAGACTCGGTGAGCGACCACAGAAAGATTCCGCCGCCTCTGCGGGGCGGAAAACACCGAGAGAGAAAGATTTCTCTGGCAGACAGATTTCTGCCTGGGGAATTCCTTCCCGAAGAGGGGAGATCGTCGCCATCAACAGCATCATCAAGCTGGACTTCATCGGGATCATTATCATCACCACCACCATCATCACCATCAGCACCCTCATCACCATCTCCATATTTCTGTAACAATTGAGTTGAATCTTGCATTAGTTCATAGGGGAAACTTTCCCGGTGTTGATTACTCTTTGTAGTTGGTGCTATTGAGTGAACCGTTGAATTATTGTTTATGTTCAGATTTTTATGCATCATTATTCCATCTCTGATGATCCATATGATGTCTTGTGAGTAGTTCGTTTTTTTCTTGAGGACATGGGAGAAGTCATGTTGTTAGTAGTGGAGTTGTGTTGAGAAAGATTCAATAGTTTGATATTTAAGTTGTGGTGTACTTCTTCTAGTAGTGTCATGTGAACGTCGACTACATGACACTTCACCTATATGGGCCTAGGGGAATGCATTGTGTATTTGGATACTAATAGTAGGGGTTGCCGGAGTAAAAGAAACCCGAACCCCCATTAGGAAACCATTGCACAAGGGACGTAAGGGTCTTAGAGTTCAAAGTTGTGGTTAGGTTTCTACCTTAATTACTTTCTTGTACTTACGGATGTTTGCAAGAGGTATAATCACAAGTATGTATTAGTCCTAGGAAGGTCGGTACAACAGCACAGGTTCACCCACACAACACTTAGCAAGCGAAATAAGATTAATTAACTATATGAAGCGAAAGCACTTGACAGTCTTCCCATGTGTCCTCGAGAACATTTGGTCATCTTAAGTAATACAACCGGCTTGTCCTTTGCTGCATAAAGGATTGGGTCACTTGCTGCATTTATTCCTACTGTGTTTTATTTACTCGTACTTTGTTTACTTGCATTATCAAAAACCCCTAAAAATCTATTTGCTAATTATTTGCAGAGAATTCCTGATCCATACCACTAGCCAGCATCTTTTGCTCCTCGTTGGGTTCAACACTCTTACTTATTGAAAATACTGCGATACACCCCCTATACTTGTGGGTCATCAATGGTCAACATTCAAAGTTATTCGTACACTATATAGTGGTAAGATAAGATACTAATAAGTTGCACGTGCCCTGCACGTGAGGCTCAGATAATAGACGTCTGACATATCATCACTATATAAAATTATAATAGGTAAAGTGGAAAAAATATAAATTTGATCAACATCTATAAAGTATGGGTTAATATTTGATTCTTCTACTTTGAATCATCATGCGTAGAAGTCAAAGATAATTAGCTACCTAACACTTGAAATTTTTGGTAACATGGTCTAGAGAAACGAGGGAGAAGATTCTAGTATGATGGAGAAGTGTGTTTTGAGAGGTTTATGCATAGTGCATTCATTGTGTTCAAGACTATCAATAGAATCTTCTAGATGCTAGAATGGAAAAGAAGGTCCAATGGCAAGAAATGTTCGGATTCGCGAGTCTCAATCCAACGGTCAATATTCAAAGTTATTCATACACTATATAGTGGTAATATGTCTAAAAACATGGCTCGTGGCATTCAGATCCATACTCTTTAGACTATCTTTCTAGAAAGGAACAATCTCGTCATCGCTCGGAAAATTAAGAATGACCTGATATTTGGAAATTCACATTGACAGCATTGTTTACCACAAGAAGATGCACCCGTCTACCTCCGAAAAGACAATTAATTCAAGAGCAATCTATCACATTTACTTATAGCTCAAGTTTGACCTAATTTCGTTAAATTGTCAAGATGCAAAATCTTAGCAAGAAGTTGAACTTGTTGTAAAAACTATCGGTGGTGGTTTGTGATATATTAAATCAGCCCCCAATGGTTACCTCTAAAAAACGTAAAACTTTCAATGCAACCTACAATTTACTTGTAGTTCAAAATTGACCTAATTTCAATAAATCGATATAAAATCACTTTCAACTGTGCAAAGTTAGATATAGGAATTAGTTTGAAAACTCATAAAGAACAGGAATCATAAGTATAACATGACGGTCCACTATATATGTCTGAAAGCTTGGCTTGTGGCATTCAGATCCATATCCTTTGGACTTTGTTTACGAAAACGAACAATAATATCATCATCACTCGGAAAATTGAGCATGTTCTTTCCTAATAGTTGGAAACTCACACTGACGATACTGATTACTATAAGAAGATGCATCCATCTACCTCCAAAGAGACATTTGATTAAAGAAAAATCTATCGCGCTTACTTGTAGCTCAAGTTTGAGCTAATTTTTCGTTAAATTGTCAAGATGCAAAATCTTGATTACAAAGGAGTTAAAAACCTATTGTCAAAACTCTTGGTTGGTTTCTGATATATTAACTGAGCCCCCAATGGGTACACCTCCAAAAGTTTTTTTGTAATTCTTTAGAAGCAACCTACAATTTAGTTGTTGTAGTTCAGGTTTGACCAAATTTCGATAAATATAGGCATGAAGTCATTCAAGTGGGGCAAAGTTAATTAGCTATTTAGGGAGTTTGAATACTCATAAGACATGGGAATCGTAAGTAAAACATGTTGGTCCACTTAATATGTCTAAAAGCTTGGCTTATGGCATTGAGATCCATATTCTTCAGACTTTATTTACAAAATAGAACCATCTCATCATCACTCATAGTTAGAAACTCACACCGGCGACATTGTTTACTAGAATAAGATGCACCCATCTACCTTCAAAAATATTTTTAATTCAAGAGCAATCTATCATGCTTACTTGTAGCTCAAGTTTGACCTAATTTCGTTAAATCAACAAGAAGTCACTTTTGTGTGCAAAGTTTGCTAGGAAGCTTGAAAAATCCTAGTACTAAAAACTTGGGCATTACGTATAAGAAACCATTGGTCCAGTGTGTGTGATAATTGGGGTGGTTACATTTTCTTTAACTATGGTATGTCTCATAGGAGAGAGGTGCTTGAGAGTTAACACAACCGATGGAAGCACAAATTACATCAAGGATGTCGGGGGGATGACCCCGGGTACCCCAACTAGGCAAGAACTAAGACATGCGGCTCGTGTCTGGCTAGAAGATCATAGCCGGATGCAGGAAGTTCGTACCGGCTACAAGCCGTTAGCTAGAACCAGGAAGGGCGGCAGGATATGGATACGGCTACACGGTCGTACTCGGGCGCAATCCGGAGGACAGGGTGATGTGCGACACAGTGCACGGTATGCCCTGGTATAGCGACAAGACCCTCAAGTACGAGGCCATACCGAAGACTTTGTGGGGTGATGTGGGCATAGTGGCCGGTTGCTGACGACAGGCTCGCACGGCATTCACTGTGCCCACGATGATCCGCACCACTTGTATGTTGATGGGACGCACCATGTCAGATACTGTAGATGACCAGCCGGCTGGGGCCTGCCTGTGGGACCCGTCAGCTAGACTGGCCAGTAAGACCATTGCCCCTCTGCCTATATAAGGAGGGGCAAGGATCTCGTTGAAAGGGTTGGACTCGGGGCATCTAGGAGGTAGCTAGTTCATACAGCTCAAGGAGTGATTGTACCCTGTATCCTACTCATAGTCAGATCGGCAGGAGTAGGAGTTTTACCTCATCACAAGGGCTCTGAACCTGGGTACTTCTTGTGTCCAGTTGCACTTGCTCGTACCCAATCCCTCCTATGGATGCCGTCGAGAGCTTCCCTGCTAGTCCCCACACCTCTATCTAACCTTCTGAGGTACTACCGTTTCCAATACAATGATAGTTGGCACCCACCATGGGGCGAGATGGCTTCGACCGGAGTCACGTTCCGCACAGGACACCGCACTGCGACCGATGAGCGCGTGGCCTCCAGCCTAGTGCTTACGCTCGACAAGTTCGACTGCGTCATCGACAACGCGTCGTGTTTCGCCAGATCCACCTTCCCGGCAAACGGTTTACATTCTGCTATTCGGCGACCTCCCCATCTACGTCGCCACCGTGTCGAAGCGTTTCCCAAGGGAGATAGTCTCCGTCCCAGAGTCGCTGCTCCCTAGCAGCAGCATTTCTGTCGCCCCGCGCGGTGTTGAGGTCATGATGGCTAGCTCCAGCACCCATCCTTGCCGTCCTCGGGAACAGGGCAGCGAAAAAAACCGGAACTTCCGCCCCACCACGGCTGAAGAATCCGGTGGAGGAGGCCATCGACTGGCTCCTCACTCCGGTTGACCTCTGGGACAACCCGGAGGAGGCGGAGGCGAACTCCACCATGGAGAGACAGCTCCTCCTGCAGGAGGCCATCGAACTGGCCGCCGCCAAGAAGCAAGTCGGCATCACCATGCATGAGTACGACCACGCTCACGGCCACACCCCGGCTACCAAGGAGCCGAGCCGGTGTGGATAGGCGCGACCCCAGGGCGGCGAGCTAGGCATAAGAATGGGGAGGGACGACGAGTAAGATCCGCCTCTCCTTGTCCGGCCCACCTACAGCACGCCCATCAAGAACCTGCGCGCGGCGCGAGCCGTGGAAGAAGAGCTGCCCAACATGGAGGGCGAGGAGCAAGACTGACAACACGCCCGGGTACAGGAGCTCCTCCGAATCGCGGATGAGCAGGTCGACGCCATCCGACAGATGCACAAGGACGCCAGCTGCTCCAGGGGAAGCAATCCGCTAGACAATAGCAAGGGTGCACCCTGTGAGAACCAGCAGGCGTCCTCTCCTCCGAAAATATCTCGTAGCAGGCGTCACAACTCTGGCCACAAGGGCCAGCCACGGCAGGAGCAGACGGTGAACAACAACCCACCACTGCCCCCTCCATTAACCAAAGTGCCACAATCCGCCGGTTCCCATCTCTCGGGCCGGGTAGGAGCGCCCAACCCGGACCGTCCGGATGCCCGTGACCGCATCGAGCTCCTAGCTCAAGCGCGGATCACGGAGGAGGAAGACTCTACCAGACCGGTTTGTTTCGGACCCCGGATCCGGAATGAACCGTTTCTGGATAAGTTTACCTTGTGTCAACGCCCGGATTTTTAATCCCAGATGCCTATTATGCCATACCTCGCAATCCTAGGATTACCATTTTTGCGAGACATAACAGATTGGATATCACAGTATGTCATCCATTACAAACCATAATAAGGTCTTACAAATAAAGGATCTCATGATCCAGTCTTAATACATCAAGAAGCGGAATAATAAATCGTAGTAATGGGCTCCATCTTCAGGGTCACAAGCAATGCTAACGATGGGAGATGATCCTAGTTGTCATAGACCTCCTGCTATCCATCATCCTGGTAGTCCTCCTCATAGTCTGGCCATGGGAATAGCCAGGGACAAAGCCATGAGTACTCTTTAAGTACTCGCAAACTATCACTAACAAGTAAGGTAGTTCTCGTAGGAATCTTAAGCTCTAGGTTTATTTGCAAAAAGCCACATTTATCTAAACTAAGTTTAGAAGTAAAGAAAAACTAATTTAATGTTCTAAATCACTTAAGTGGGAACCTAGTTTTCATATTCACAACCCTGTTGTGGTCAAGTCAAATCACAATTCATTGCACCAATCAGTTTGAAAATATCTGACGACGGAACAGTATGGCCACTCAAACTGTCCATGACCACGGATGTGGCTATCCGAATAGTTTGACACTCTGCAGAGGTGGTACAGTTTCACCACAAAATTCGATACATCCGTCAGGGATAACCCTGAATCATCATACTTAGTATGCGGATAATCAATCATAACCTTTCAATTACACACTCTAGTATAGGCACCTCCCCTATGAGCTTGGCCTCCCAGCCATGGCCATCTGCCATCCAGGGCACTGCATAGGTGGACATCAGCAAGAGGTAGCCTCAGCTCAAACCTCTTCCACGAGGGAACCCATACTAATGCCATAGAATGAACATGGTTCAGCGAATTCCCTGGGGAAAATCTCCTTCCAGGATGAACACGGCGCTGTTGCTGAGCGGGTGCATTCACATTGGTGGCTGCTGCAAGATTCTTGGGGCACTCATTGGAGTAGTGACCCTTGACTCCACATTCAAAGCAAGTAATCTGGGACTTGTCTTTGGCTGCAATAGGCACACCATTGCTTCCAGTCCTTGCGGTGTTGTTGTTGTTGTTGTTGCTGTTGTTGTTGGAGTTGGGAGGTGCACGGTTGATGTTATTGGAGTTGCCGGGGTTGTTGTTGTGGTTTACCCTATGAGCTTGGCCTCCCAGCCATGGCCATCTGCCATCCTGGGCACTGCATAGGTGGACATCATCAAGAGGTAGCCTCAACTCAAACCTGAAAGGACATTTACTGTCATAATCACTTTTGATGTTCGATAACAACTAGTAGACGCTTTTACAGTTTGCTATTGTCTACAGGCAGATATTATACAAAGGAAAAAGGACCATTGGCCTGCGGATCATTCCCTGCATCTGATCTTGTAACCTGGGGATTCCAGACCGGAGTCTCCGGTCTACATAGACCGGAGTCTCCTGTGTGGTCTGGAGTTTCCCAGGAGTCTCCGGAGTGGCCTCTGTTTTCATGCCCAGGTCAGCCAGTAAGGTGGTCCGGAGATTGGTCCAGAGGTTGGTCCGGAGTCTCCGGTCTCTATCTCAGGCCGGAGTCTCCGGTGTAGAGGGACCAGAGTCTCTGGTCCACTTGGCTCCCAACTGAGCTGGGTCATTCTGTCCAGGGGTCTAGAGGCTGGTCCGGAGATGGACTGGAGTCTCCGGTGTAGACCGGAGTCTCCGGTGTGGTGTCCGGAGTCTCCGGTCTGCTTCTTCTCCAATGGTCAGAAAAACGGTTCGCTGACAGAAGGGCTATAAATAGGGGACCTTATCCCCTTATTCTAGCTGCTCGTCCACCTCAAGAACACCATGTCCATTTGAGCCACCAAATCAACAAGATCTCTTCATCCAACCATCCAAAATCTTTGATCTTTGGAGAATCGAAGGAGGAGGCCTTGATCTACAGCTTCACCAAGAGAGATCTTCATTTCCCCCTCATTCTCTTGAGGGCCCCCATGCTCTAGTGTTTCATTGGAAACCCTAGGTTTTGATTTGGTTCTTACAAGCTTGTCATTGATTGTTTGATAGCTTGCTTGTATTTGGGAGCCTCCAATTAAGTTGTGGATGTGTGCCCCAAACTCGTTATAAACGTGTCGGCTTCCACCTCAAAGGTTGCCGTATAGTGGAAGGGGTGAATCGAACCCGTTGGGGTGAGGTTCATCGGAGAACAAGGGAGGCCTCTCGTGGCGTTGGTGGTTTGAAACCACCCCCTCTCCAAACGTAGACGTACTTCCCTTCAAAAGGAAGGAACTACGGGAAACAAATCCTTGTGTCTCTGTGTGCTCCACTTTGGTTCCTTCTACCCTTTACTGCACTTTACTTATCTAGTTATTGTTTAGTTAGTGCTTGCTTGTCATGTAGGTAAATTCACCTTAGTTGCATAATCTAGAGAATTTACCTTTCTTGTCAAACCCTAATTTGAAAAGGAGTAAAATTTGAAGTAGCACCTATTCACCCCCCCTCTAGGTGGCCATATGATCGTTTCAATTGGTATCAGAGCCTCGGCACTTTATTCGGGCTTAACCGCCTAAGATATTATGGGCAACCCAGAGGAGGGAGAAAGTGAGGCTAGCCATTCGGTGACCATGGTAGATCTCAAGAATTTGGAAACAAGCTTGAGCTCTACCTTGGGCAACGAAATCCTACAATTGTGTAAACTCGTTGAGCAACTTGTTAAGGATAATCAAACCCCACCTCCTCCCTCTCCAGTGGAAACACCTCCAAACCCAAAGGCTAATGCTCCAGCAAAGCCTTTGGAGGAAGTGGTAGGGGATGAACATAATTCCACTAACTCCGTCACCAAAAAGGGGGATGGGAAGGAAGAGTTCCATACAGTTCCCAGATGGTACTCTCCTGACCCTCCTATCCCTTATCCACATTTAATAGAGGAGACCCATCTAAGTTAGTTGCACATACTTTTGCTCAATGGCAAGTGTTAATGAAATCTCATGTGCGCAGCTCTTGCATTGATTTGTGGAATATTATTGAAGATGGACTCAAAATTGAGGATCCAACCAACTTGATGAGAAGAGAGGTGGCCAATAGCCAACTCAATGCAACTGCCTTGCACATGATCCAACTTGGGGTGGGGCCAAAGGATTTTCCCCACATTGAGCACTACAACACCGCCAAGGAAGCTTGGGATGCTCTCATTGACTTGTTTGTTGGCAATGAGAGTATGAGGAGAAATAGATATGATTCCTTAAGCAATGAGGCCGAAGGTTTCTTCATGAAGGATGGTGAGGATCATGAAGACATGTATCAAAGACTCAAATCCACAGCCACCGCTTTTAGGAATGTTGGCGCCTCTCACATTGATGACGCTTGGATCAAAAGGAAGTATGTGAGTGCTCTCATGCCCTTCGAGCCTACTGACTTGAAGAGTCTCCAAGGAAGACACAACTACCATCTCATGACCTCCAATGAAGTGATGCAAGAGATGGCAGCCTTCAAGGTTGCTGCCAAGAATGCCAAAGATGCCCGTTCCCGTGCCATTGGAATGAGTAGTGGTGTCAATCTTGCCTTGAAGGCCAAGGTTGTGGAGTATGATGAAGATGAAGGAAGTGATGAGGGACCTTCAATGAGCCACCCTGACGATGTCAATATTGCTCATGGTGAATACATGGCCTTCTATGCAAGAAACTTTTGGAAAGACCCCGCCAAGGCCAAGATGAAAATGCAACAAAGAAGGAACCCCAATGGGAGAAGAGACAATGGGTCCAAGTTGAGAACTTGTTTCAATTGTGGTGACCTTTATCACTTCGTTGCAGCTTGTCCCTATGAGAAAAGAGAAGATAATGGGGTAAACTTGTGTTGAACAAGACCTCCAAAGTTCCATACAAGAAACCCTTCATCAAAAGAAACCCAACCAACAAGAAGCCGGGAGAAATTGTCTTGATCACACATGAAGAGTACTCCTCTGATGATGATGATGAGGAAGAAGAGGATAAACCAAGTGGTGTGGCGGCTCTTGCCACTACCTCTACTCCTTAATTCTCACTCTTCGCCTCTCCAAATGAGAATATCTCCAACAAGAACGTCACTTGCCTTATGGCAAGAGGAACGGAGGTATTATCATCATCACACTCCACTTCCTTAATGAATGATGATTTTGATGATGAGTTATCTCTTGAGGTCAAAAAGGAACTAGTTGCTTTTGATGCATTTATGAATAACTTGCAAGGGGAACACAAGAAACATGTTGTGGACCTCCTAAATCAACTTTCACACACACAAGAACTTCTAGATGAGAGATGCCAATTAGGAAGAGAGCACATGATTGAGGTAGAAGCTCTTAGTAATGCTCTAGAAGAAGAACAAGAAACTAGAATATCTCTTGAAACTAAACTAGAGGGCCTTGATGAAGCTAATGACCTCATTATTAATAAACTCATCAAGGAACGTGATCATGCTATTGCTAAATACAAAAAGGCTAAAAAGGATAAGATTGAGTTTGATGTTGTTCATAAAAAACTTGCCGAGGACTTTAGGACACTTGACAAGGCTCACAAGGCCTTTGAAAGTGAACTCTTGTCCCTCACAAAGTCTCGTGAAAATCTTCAAACTAAATTGATCAATACTCCCTCACCTAGTACATTCATTCCTTCTAGTTGTACAAATACTCTTGAAGAACATGCTAGGTTGAAGGGGGAGCTAGCTAAGACTTTCTTTCCCAAAGGAAACAAGTCTATTGATGACCTCTTAAACAAGCAAAGGTCAAATGATGAAAAAAGGGCTTAGGCTTTGTCTCTAAAGCCAAGAAGAAAAATAATAACAAGAAGAAGAAGGCCAAGCCCGCTCAAGAAAAGAACAAGGTCATTGTGGGAAGTAAGACCACAAGTGGCAAAACTATGTCTCATAATGATTTTGCGGGTAGTGCTAACCCTCACTATGTCTTAATGCGTGATTACTATGGTGATGTGTATGCACAATATGTTGGCCCTTTTGATGGTTATATTGCATGGTCGATTTGGGTTCCCAAGACCCTTGTTCCTAACAAAAGAGGACCCATTGAGAAATGGGTACCTAGAAACTAGTTTGATCTTTTGTAGACCTATGCTTCCGGAGGGTCAAAATGGGTGCTCGATAGTGGATGCACAAGTCATATGACCGGAAGCGCTTCTAGTGTCAAGGAACTGAGACCAAATGTTGATCAAATATCTGTGACATATGCTGACAAATCAAAGTCTAAGGTAATGGGTTTCAGCAAAGTTGTGGTGGCACACGATATCACTCTCGTGGACGTCATGCTTGTTGAGACCCTTGGCTATAATTTACTTTCAGTCCGTGCTCTAGGAAAGATGGGTTTTGCTGTCTTCATTGATGTTGATATTGTGATCCTCTTGTGGAGCAAGACTCTAAAGATTGCTTTCGTTGGGTACGTCGAGGATGACTTGTATGTGGTGGACTTCTCCGGGAAAACCACTACAGGTCCGATGTGCCTATTTAGAAAGGCCGATGTGGGTTGGCTATGGCACTACCGTGTAGCCCATGTCAACATGAGAACTTTGCAAAGCCTCCACAAGGATGGTCATATTGTTGGACTAAAAGAAAATGTTTGCTTTGCCAAAGATCGTGTTTGCAGGGCACGTGTTGAAGGAAAGATGCATGATTCTCCCCACAAGCCAAAGAACTACATCAAGTCCAAGAGGATCTTGGAGCTTCTTCATGTGGATCTCTTTGGTCCCCCGTCTCATGCAAGTCTTGGTGGGAAGAAATATTGTTTGGTGATTGTTGATGATTACTCTAGATACACTTGGGTATATTTCTTTAAGTTAAAAAGTGAGGCCCAAGAGAACTTCATCGACTTCATCAACATGGCTCAACGTCAACACAATGTCCCAGTTTTAACAATAATAAGTGACAATGGTACCAAGTTCAAGAACTACACGTTAAATGGAATTCTTAGTGATGAGGGAATAAAACATCAATATTCCGCTGCATATACCCCTCAACAAAATGGTGTAGCTGAGAGGAAGAACCGGACTCTCATTGATATGGCTAGGACTATGTTGGCGGAATTCAAATCTCCATACAATTTTTGGGCTAAAGCTATCTCCACCGCATGCCATGCACCAAACCGTCTCTACCTTCACAAAGAATTGATCAAGACTCCATATGAGATCCTTACCGGTAACAAGCCTAATGTCTCTTACTTCTGAGTATTTGGTTGTAAGTGCTTCTATCGCATTAAAGGCATTCACTTGTCCAAGTTTGAGTCCAAAGCATTAGAGGGTATTTTTGTTGGCTATGGTCTCGAATCCCACACTTATAGAATCTATGACAAGCTCTCAGGAATTGTCATAGAATCTTGTAGTGTGGTGTTTGAAGAATATGATGGTCCCCAAGCGGGGCATGTTGATGTTTGTGATGTAGATGATGAAATGCCTCAGGATGCCATAGGAAGAATGGGTGCGGGTTTCATCTGCCCAGTTGAGGAACCCCTTATGGTGGATCGAGAAGAACTATGCTCTACTCACGTGGATCCCTCATCTTCACAACGTCAACAAGCTTCCGTCGAGGTGGACAACGACCCATGCCAAAGACAAGTTGTGGACCCTCAACCTACTGATCAAGAAGATGCCCCCAGCCAAGAGGTTTTTGAATCCCCGTTTGCCAGGATGTCCAGTGGTGCTAAGGCTATTACACAAGAAAGATCTATACAAACTGCCATAAGTACAGCTGAATACCTGGCCAGTTGTGGGACTGATCATGACCAAGGTCAATCCTCTCCTTCTATAGAAGAGAATATTTCCAATGATGATCAAGGTCAAGTTGATGGTCAAGACGAGGACCAAAATGATGAAGTGATGCCACCAAGAAACAACAAGGAGATCGAAACTCGTCGCCAAGCTAGAATGGATAGAATTTTGGAATTAAGAGACCACACTCTTGAGAATGTGGTTGGAGACCTAAGAAGAGGGATATCTACTCGAGCTCAATTAAAGAACTTTGGTGAGCACCAAGCACACATTTCCATGGTGGAACCAAATAAAGTATGGGAAGCTCTTGAAGATTCGGATTGGTTGGATGCAATGCACAAAGATCTCAACAACTTTGAGAGAAACAAAGTATGGAAGTTAGTGGAAAAGCCAAAAGATTGCCGCAATGTTATAGGCACCAAGTGGATTTTCAAGAACAAGCAAGATGAGCGAGGAATTGTGATAAGGAACAAGGCAAGATTGGTTGCACAAGGGTTCTCTCAAATTGAAGGCATTGATTATGGAGAGACTTATGCTCCCGTGGCTCGCCTTGAGTCCATCCGTATCCTTCTTGCTTATGCGGCACATCATAATTTTAAATTACAACAAATGGATGTAGAAAGTGCATTTCTCAATGGTCCATTGCATGAGTTGGTTTATGTGAAACAACCCCTGGGATTTGAGGATCCCAACTTTCCAAACCATGTCTACAAACTTGATAAGGCGCTCTATGGTCTTAAGCAAGCCCCACGCACATGGTATGAGCACCTTAGAGAGTTGTTGTTAGATCGTGGTTTTGAGGTTGGGAAAATCGATCCCACTCTTTTTACCAAGAGGGTCAATGGGGAACTTTTTGTATGCCAAATTTATGTAGATGACATTATCTTTGGCTCTTCTAACAAAGCGTTTAATGATGAATTCTCTAAGCTAATGACTGACAGGTTCAGGATGTCTATGATGGGAGAATTGAGAGTATTTCTTGGTTTTGAGATCAAGCAAGTGAGAGGTGGTACATTCTTCAACCAAGCCAAGTATACTCAAGATATGCTCAAAAGATTTAACATGAAAGATCTCAATGGAGCTCCCACTCCCATGGCAACAAAGACTCATCTTGAACTAAACCCAAATGGTAAAGATGTGGACCAAAAGGTATACCGGTCCATGATTGGCTCTTTGCTTTACCTTTATGCATCTAGACCCGATATTGTGTTGAGTGTAGGAGTGTGTGCAAGATATCAAGCGGCTCCTAAAGAAAGCCATTTGATGGCAGTCAACAGAATATTTCGATATTTGGTTCACACCCCAAACTATGGTATTTGGTATCCTAGGGGCTCTACTTTCTCTCTTTGCGGGAACACAGATTCGGATTGGGCCGGTGACAAGGATGCTAGAAAATCAACCTCCGGGGCTTGCCAATTCTTTGGGAGGTCCTTGGTGTGTTGGTCTTCCAAGAAGCAAAATTGTATATCTCTTTCCACTGCCGAAGCCGAGTATGTGGCAGCTGCTAGTGCTTGTACACAATTGCTATGGATGAGGAAAACTTTAAAGGAATACGGTGTCCATTGTGACTAAGTGCCTCTTCTATGTGACAATGAAAGTGCTATCAAGATTGCATATAACCCAGTGGACCATAGAAGAACAAAGCATATTGAGATTCGTCATCACTTCATTAGAGATCATGTTGCCCGAGGTGATATTGAGCTTTCATATGTGTCAACCAAAGACCAACTTGCCGATATTTTCACGAAGCCACTTGATGAAGCAAGGTTTTGTTATTTAAGGAATGAACTAAATATCGTGGATTCTAGGAGCTTGACTTGATTACCTTGCATACTCACGTATGTCTTGACCCATATTTGGTGTAGGTGTAGGCATGTAAATAGGGGGAGTGCAGCCCTAATTCATTGGACTATCCCTCTCCCCATAATGCCAACATTAAGAAATTAAATTCTCTTAGTATCATTTAGTGATATGTGAGCATCATTGATGAGTAGTGGCTATGAACCCAAGGATAATTCTTCGTGGTTTCATGCCACAAACTCCTACATGGTGGCTTCGACCACCACCCTCTCCTCATTCGAAGAATTGGCTCTTAGCTCGGATTTATTTGGCACTTTGATGAACATTTGGAGAGTTTTCAGTGGTTTTCTTGAGTTTTCATAGTATGTCATCTTAAACCAAGCCCTCTCTCAGTCTTGAAAACCCTCTATATCTAATATATGTCCCCATACACACACCCTGGAAGTATTTGGTTGAGGAGGACCGGAGTCTCCGGTGTGTTCACACCGGAGTCTCCGGCATGGAGCGGAGTCTCCGGTGTAGACCGGAGTCTCCGGTCTGGGCGGTTTCTGTCCACTTTAAGGGAGGACGGGGTGAACTGAAACAGCAGTTTCATTCATCCACCCCCGTCCTCCCCTCTCTGCCCCCATCGCCTCCTCACCCAAATCTTCTCCCCGGAGGTCAAGAAGCCCCCGGGATCCGCCGTGCCGCCGGCCAATCATCTCCTTTCCACAATTGGGTGATTCCCACCGGTTGAATCTCCTCCACGGACAAATCTGGTACCTCTCCTCCTCTTCTTCATCTAGGGTTCTTCCCTTACCTTGTTTTTGAGGATTGGTACTAGTTTTGACCATTGGAATTCCTTATTTGCATGCACCTGAGTACTTTATCATTGTTACCATGCCCGATCAGTTGGATTCAACCCCATTGGAGCCTCCCTGATCTTCCCCCGAGTCTCTAGACCAGAGACTCCGGCCTGCGGGCCGGAGACTCTGGTCCCGTGGACCAGAGACTCCGGTCTGAGCCGGAGACTCCGGTGTGGACCACAGAGACTCCGGTGTGGTTTGAATCTAACACATTTTTTCATGGTCTCAATGATTCTGTGCTGCCTCCATGGGACATATATACTTACCTTCATGCTATCTACCTCGCTGCTGTTCACAGGCTCTGGCTCTCGTCGTCCTCCTCGCACCAAGGCCAAGATGAAGAGAGGGGATCATCGCTATGATGAGTCTGAGGGTCAGTACATTGTGACCCCATCCAACCGCAGACAGCAAGCCCGTGATGCAGCCTATATGCAGCGAGAGCAGGAAAGGGCCGAGGAAGAGAAATGTGCCAAGAGGGCAAAATATGACAACATTCAGTCATTTGCTCGCATGTCTAAGCAGGAGTATCGTGAGCTGCGGGAGACCAATTTCTATGAATTGCCTCGCACTAGTGATGACCCCTGTTATTGGAGGAAGGAGCAAGATGTCTTCATGAAAGACATTTATAGTGTGCTCAAGAGATCTCATGTATGCCCCCAGAAGTACTTGAGTGTTGAGCAGATGAGGAAGAGCCCCTACTTCTCTGATGCTCCGTGGATTAGTGAGAAGTTGGGGCTGATCAACTTGATGGAGATCCGTGAAGACTACAACATCACCCTTGTGCAGCAGTTCTACGCCACAGTTGTGTTTGGGACTGACCAAGCCTGGACTATGACTTGGATGACTGGCAACCATCGCTGCTCTGCCACGTTCTATGACTTCGCTGAGGCCATCTTCGAGACATTTCAGGGGGTATCTACTCAGGTTGGAGTTCGCATGCACTCAGCAGCTCTTGGGGTGAACAAGAACAAGCTTGCCCCTTTATATGGTAGTGAAGGGGTTGTGGGAGGGTCCAAGGGACTCAAGCCTCTCTACAATCTGATGTTGAGGATCTTCCGCCAGACCATTTCCCCTAGTGCTGGGAATTATGATGCCATCAGATGTGGTTTCGTCAACTTGTTGTATCACACCCATAAGACATACATGGCTGGCCCCGACGCTGATGATGATCCTATTGATGTGATGGATTACATATTTTAGGAGATGTATCATGCCATCTTATACAGGAAGGCCCCTCCATATGCACCTCTGGCCATGAGACTCATCAACACTCAGCCACATGGTTCTCCACTTGCTATCCCTCCCAACCTTACCAAGCACACTCTCGTATCTCTGCAGCAGAAAGGGGCTATGAGTGCTCCTCCTAGACGCTCCCATGCACATGAGGAAGAGGAGATTTCAGAGACTGACCGGGCCCCCTCACCTCCTAGAGCTTGGAGGAAGAATGCTTCCAATGCACCTCTTCCACCCATGACACGTGACTATGTCCATGAGAGGGTCAAGAAGGCCTCATTCTAGGAGAGGACCCTGTGTTGCATGAATATGGACATCCGCAAGCAACAACATGATTCCTACAAGAGCAACCGCCGCATCGAGAAACTACTCAAGGAGATCAAGGCTCAGGGTGAAGCGTATGATGAGGAAGGTGAGGATGAGTACACTGATGAGCATGGGGCTCAGCCGTCCACTGAGTCAGATCACACTCTTTCGTTTGGGGCATGGAATGCCCATCAGGACAGCTTGGTGGATTGGAAGACCTTCTCTGATGTCACATCTGGGTTTGGGTATCAAGGTACTTCCTCTTCTGGCCCTCACGGCAAAGGGCCTGCAGCTCCAGATGATGATGAGGACTATGATGATGATGATCAGGATCCAGATCTGGATGAGGAGGACGAGGAGGATGATGACGAGGATTACTGATCCGTTGGGACGCTAGCTTAGGTCTTTTCCCTTTTTTCGGTGTTTCGATGCCAAAGGGGGAGAACACATTGTCATCGGGATTTGCATGGGTTTGGGCTACTTGATTTGTATTTGCCTTCTCGTCTCTATTTGCCTTATGTTATGGTGGGACACTACTTGCTATTTTTGTGTGTGTGTGACTCTGTGGGTGCTCCAACTTTATTGTAACTCATGTGAGAACTATGTGGTTTATCCATGTTCTACACACCTTGCCTGCTTTACTTGTTTATCTTTGTGCACATAGACAGGGGGAGCATGTCCATACTCTATCATACATAATTGCGAACTTTTTGTTCATGCAAATTCACTAGTTGTCATCGAACACAAAAAAGGGGGAGATTGAAAGGACATTTACTGTCATAATCACTTTTGGTGTTCGTTAACAACTAGTAGACCCTTTTATAGTTTGCTATTGTCTACAAGGAGATATTCTACAAAGGAAAAAGGACCATTGGCCTGCGGATCATTCCCTGCATCTGATCTTGTAACCTGGGGATTCCAGACCGGAGTCTCCGGTGTGGTCCGGAGTTTCCCTAGGAGTCTCCGGAGTGGCCTCTGTTTTCATGCCTAGCTTAGCCAGCAAGGTGGTCTGGAGATTGGTCCGGAGTCTCCGGTCTCTATCTCAGGCCGGAGTCTCTCGTGTAGAGGGACCGGAGTCTCCGGTCCACTTGGCTCCCAACTGAGCTGGGTCATTCTGTCAAGGGGTCCAGAGGCTGGTCCGGAGATGGACCAGAGTCTCTGGTGTAGACCGGAGTCTCCGGTGTGGTGACTGGAGTCTCCGATCTGCTTCTTCTCCAACGGTCAGAAAAACGGTTCGCTGACAGAAGGGCTATAAATAGGGGACCTTATCCCCTTGTTCTAGCTGCTCGTCCACCTCAAGAACACCATGTCCATTTGAGCCACCAAATCAACAAGATCTCTTCGTTCAACCATCCAAAATCTTTGATCTTTGGAGAATCGAAGGAGGAGGCCTTGATCTACAGCTTCACCAAGAGAGATCTTCATTTCCCCCTCATTCTCTTGAGGGCCCCCACGCTCTAGTGTTTCATTGGAAACCCTATGTTTTGATTTCGTTCTTAGAAGCTTGTCTTTGATTGTTTGACAGCTTGCTTCTATTTAGGAGCCTCCAATTAAGTTGTGGATGTGTGCCCCGAACTCGTTGTAAAGGTGCCGGCTTCCACCTCGAAGGTTGCCGTATAGTGGAAGGGGTGAATCGAATCCGTTGGGGTGAGGTTCATCGGAGAACAATGGAGGCCTCTCGTGGGGTTGGTGGTTTGAAACCACCCCCTCTCCAAACGTAGACGTACTTCCCTTCAAAAGGAAGGAACTATGGGAAACAAATCCTTGTGTCTCTATGTGCTCCACTTTGGTTCATTCTACCCTTTACTGCACTTTACTTATCTAGTTATTGTTTAGTTAGTGCTTGCTTATCATATAGGTAAATTCACCTTAGTTGGATAATCTAGAGAATTTACCTTTCTTGTCAAACCCTATTTGAAAAGGAGTAAAATTTGAAGTAGCACCTATTCACCACCCCCCTCTAGGTGCCCATACGATCCTTTCAAAACTTCTTCCGCGAGGGAACCCATACTAATGCATATAAACTTCCGGTTAAGCCCTACCCAATTCAGGTATTGTGGTTGTACGGTAAAATTGGAATGGTATCGCATCCGAACCCAACCATCAGTTTTTATAAAGGGCTAAGGCTCATGCCTCAAAATTTTCATCATCAAACCATTGTGTTTCTCAACACATGTCAAATCATTTCAATAGAATGAATCATCATTCCAAGGTTTTCATAATCATTTTCACCAAGTATTCCCATCTAAAGTGATCCACTTTTATGCTTACCACTAGCCACTAAATTGAAGGGTGTTCACTAATGAGGGGTGCTAACCTTCAATCTCATGCCATAGAATGACATATATGTATAGGCCTAGTTTTATACTCTTTATGCTATCTATTCTATTTTTTCAAGACTCACAAAGCACTAACTAAAAGTAAAGAACTTTGGGAAAGTAAAAGAGTAAAGCTTGGGATTGGTATAAATCAAAAGGGATATAACCAAAGCATGCCTAATGCATCTTGCTTAGGTTAATACTTTCAAGTGTTATCTTGCAAGGATCTAGCTTGCTTAGTAACGATGGCTTGCAAGTAATAGCTTGCTAATGATAGCTTGCCTGGATTGCTGCAGTGATTGAAGTTTTCTTCATCTTGTGTTTGGTAGTACTCTTCCTCCTCGCATCCTTGGTCGGTACTATCATCTATAAATCAATACGGGGTACACAATCACGAAACAATACTTAACTAAGGCTATTTAGCACACTAAGGCTCACACTTAATGATCTAGCATCATCACAATCATTACATGGAATAAAGACTTAATCTTATTTATTTTATTTTAGAAAAGTAATTTCTACTCATTGAAATTAATTAAGATTTAATATTCTCCAAATAGAATATGGGATCATGTGGACACATGTCATCACCACATATTCTAATACATGGGAATGGGATGTAAAGGGTTGGTCAAATTTTATTTAGTTTAAGATTATTGTTTAATAGATTTAAAATGACTAGAAATGCCTATATAGCATTATTTTGGTACTAGTACAAAGTCACTGCATGCAACCTAAATGTTTTTACATATTAAAATAGATCTTGTCAAATGTGATTTTTGAGAGTTGGAATCAACTCAAAAGCATTTATGGTTGATTTTTGAAAAATGTTTGAAGTTGGAAAAGTCTTTGTCTTGTTATTTTTACTATAAATTATCTCTAACTCCAAATGTTTTAAATCCAACGGGATTGGATAGATAATTTAAATATGTTTCTAACAAAATTGGAATCATACAATTTGGTTCAGTGAAACTCTTTGAATTAATTTTTGAATCTGTGGACAGAAACTAGTTTAAACTAAAAAGGAAAATCATTATTTGAATTTCCAGGCTTGCGTGGGAAACTTAAACAGGCCGGCCTAACTGCACTGCACAGCGCAGCGGGCTGCTGACAGTGTGGACCCACTGGTCAGCGACTGCATCTAAACAAAACGGTATCGGCAAATCTAGATCGTGTGATCTAATTCTAATCTAATAGCTAGGAGTCATCGTCGACGACGAACTGCTCCGGCGAGAAATTAACCTAGCGCGGCGGTGGGGGTCTAGATAGGCTCACTTGGGCTCCAGCTAGGGTCGGCGACAGGGGCGATCGACGTGGTAGAAGACGTCGGTTCGAGGCGTGGTCGCGACAGGTCTTGGGGTGGTCGAAATCGAAGACGCCCTTCTCCTCCAGCAGCGGTGGACTCCGGCCAAATTCCGGCAAGAGAGAGTTCACCTTGCTCCAGGAAGAAGTGGGGGGATTAGAGAGGAGCGATGAGTGGAATGGTGTGGATAAAAGAGGCATAGGAGGGCTCTATTTATACTACGGCGAGGGGACCGAACGGTGCGGGCGCGAGCTCATTGATGACGATGATACAGGCTTCTATCGGCATGGCGGAGGCTAGTGGACGGTATTGTGTTCCCTGGCGGTTCTTTATGGGCATAATGGTAAGGCGCGGGGCGGTGTGGAACGGTCGGGCGCGTGCGGCGCTCTGCGTAGAGGCGGAGGTGTTTGCGACAGCGTGTGGCAGCTACCGGTCGCACAGCGATGAACGGGGGTGTCTGTGGGGTTGGGGTGATCATGGCGTGAGCACACATGGCGAGGGTGAGGCATGGTCTGTGCGAGGTGGTCGGGTGCGGTGAGCTAGCGCGCTCTGGGCATGGCGCAGAGACATAGGGCGCGACGGTGCTAGGGGGGTCCAGGGCCAAGCTGGGGTCGTGGCTTGGATAGGAGGTGGCGGTGGACCGAGGCTTGTCTGGTGCGTGTCATGGGCGAGGGCGGCGATGCTCCTAACGCGCTGTCCACTTTCGGCCGGCGACGACCAAAACTGGGCGGTGCTCCACTATGCATAACAGCCAAAATGCGATTGGTCTGGTGCTTGGCTAGGCTCAGGGGAGACAATGGAGTGAAGAAGGGACAGAGGGGTGGGTGATTACTGCTCCAAAACTGTGGATTTAGGCAGTGCTTAGTTAGTGTAAGCCAGGTGTTTGAGGAAATGGCCGCAAGAAGTTTAATTTGAAATTTTTGACTCAAATTTGGTGAGTGATCTATACTTATGCTTGGTAGTCTCTGGTTGCTTGGGTTTGCCAAGGGGAATTGATTTGATGGGTTTTTGAAAAAGTGTGATCTTAGTACATACACTTGATTCAATTTTCAACTGTCCATTAAATTGATTTGGAGAATGTTTTTGTAAGTTTGTAAAGTGGGCCTTGATACACTTTTACTTGGTCTAGCAAGGGGTGAAAAGAGGTGGAATTGTTTCTGTTAGAATTTCTCCTCTAGGAACACGTAAAGTGACCTAGTGATTAACTTTGGCCAAAATGACAATTTGGTTTATTTATTCATATTTGATTTCTTTTTCTTTTGATTTTGTTTGTAATTGGCCTAGGTGATGTAGTATTCACCTTTAAACAATTTCTTATCATTTATAGCAATCAAGCATGGAAATTTCAATCAATTACACATTAATGCAAACACACATGCATTCATATTCAAATTATTAATAAAAGTTTTTGTTAACCCAAAATTGGGTGATTTGAACTTGATAATCTTGATTAGGGTTTTTGGGGTGTTACACCTTGCCTCGGGACACCCCCAAGTACGACAGCAGCATGAAGCCAGAAGACTAGCTGACCGACTATGCCACGACAGTCGGCATCGCCCATGGGAACAAGCGCATAGCGGTGCGCTACATCCCCCTCATGCTAACCGGGTCAACAAGGACATGGCTCAACAGCCGCGCGCCCAACAGCATCACGTCTGGCTGGACTTCGAGAAGGTATTCATCCGCAACTTCAACGGCACGTACAAGCACTCGGGTCGCCCCCCGCAATCTGGCCAGATGGACAGAGCTGCACAACACTTGTTCGGGCATCTTGGAGAGCCAGGCGATCGGATTCTTCGTTGTGGGCTGCCGAGAAGGCACCATGCTCCGCCACTGGCTACTGTGTGACAAGCCGAAAACCATGCAAGAGCTCTTGACGGTTGCAGACCAGTACGCGACGGCTGATGCCACGATGAAGAAGCCCCTCCGAGTGAACGCTGATGGCCGACCGACTCCCACGGAGCAGGCTCGCGACCAACCAAGCAACCCGGGCGGTGAAGCCAGATCCTCCAGGCGGCACAGCCATGACAACCGGTTCCACGGGGACCGCCAAGACGGTCAGCAGAAGCCTCGCTACCACGCGAGGCAGGTCAATGTTGTGGAGGGCACGCTCAACGCACCGGCTGGAGACGCAAGAAGGTAGAAGCCGTAGTTCACCTTGAAACAAATGTTCGATGGCCCATGCAAGTGGCACATTGGACCGTTCAAACTAGCTACTCACACCACCCGAAACGGCAGCTGGACCCGCCAAATGAAAGACCAAGGAGGCCAACCCCGTCTACCACCACCCCCTCCTGGCGGACCACCACTACTGGCTAGGGGAGACGGCAACAAAGCTAACGACGGCAATAGCGGCAAAAACAACAATGGCTACCCTCAGCCGCACGCCGCCTACCAAATCTTCGAGACCGAGCGGGACGACAAGCACAGCCGCAGGCAGCGCTCCAAGGAGGTCAACGCCATCGTCTCCCCTAGCATTTGAACTGGTCGGAGACCCCCATCACCTGGATCCAGGAGGATCAGCCAGATCACCTCCCGAATCCCGGGGGCTATGCACTAGTGCTTGACCCCCTCATCGTCTCCAACAAGCGCGCCTGCCGCTTCTCGTGCGTCCTCATCGATGGAGGCAGCAACCTCAACCTGCTCTACCAGCCCTCCCTTGAGAAGCTCGGCATCCACGAGTGCGACCTGCGCCTGGCTACCATAGCATTCCACGTCATACTGCCAGGGCTGGCTTGGACGTCATCTTCGGAACCAAGGAGAACTTCCAGTGCGAGCCGGTATGGTTCGAGGTGGTGAACTTAACAAGCTCCTACCGCGCTCTCCTCGGGCGTCTCGCCCTCGCCAAGTTCATGGCTGTTCCCCACTATGCATACCTCAAGACGAAGATGTCAGGGCCAAACGGTGTGATCACTGCCGCCGGCTGCTTCAGGAGGTCGATGAACTGCGCGTCGGCCGGCTCCAAGCTAGGTAAAGCCCTCATCATAGCCGAGGAGAGGCGCAAGATCATGCGCAACGTAGCTTTGGCCCAGCAAGAAGGTCCGGCTAATAGGAAGCCGACTAGCAACGTGGCTTTCCAGCTGGCTAGGGAGCGAAGAAGATCCTGCTCGACCCAACCGACCCAACCAAGTTTGTCACCATCGGTGCCAACTTGGACAGCAAATAGGAAGGCGTGCTCGTTGACTTCCTCCGTGAGAATCGGAACATCTTCGTATGGTCACCCAAGGACATGCCAGGTGTTCCGAGGGAGTTCGCCGAGCACTCACTCCACGTCTGACCGAATGCCAAGCCAGTCAAGCAACCCTTGCGCCGGTTCACAGAAGAAAAGAGAAAGATCATCAGTGACGGGATCACCAGGCTCCTTGCAGCTGGATTCATCATGGAAGTGTACCACCCGGACTGGCTTGCCAACCCAGTCCTTGTGTTGAAGAAAAAAAAGACTGGTGCATGTGTATCGACTACACTAGCCTGAACAAGGCGTGCCCGAAAGACCCCTTCGCTTTGCCCCGTATCGATTAGGTTATTGATTCAATGGCCGGTTGCAACTTGTTGTCCTTCTTGAACTGTTATTCCAGTTACAACCAGATCCGGTTAAACCCAGCTGACCAGATCAAGATGTCATTTATCACACCGTATGGGGCTTTTTGTTACGTAACCAAGCCTTTCAGTCTAAAAAATGCAGGCGCTACCTATCAGCGCTATATGCAGAAATGCTTGCACTCACAGATTGGCCGAAACATGCATGCTTACATGGACGATGTTGTCATCAAGGCGAAGGAGAAGCACACCCTCCTCCAGGACTTGGGGAAACATTCAGCAACCTCCACCGGTACCAGATGAAGCTGAACCCGGAGAAGTGCGTCTTCAGCATCCCATCCGGCCAGCTACTCGGTTTTCTCGTTTCGCAACAGGGAGTCGAGGCGAACCTGGAGAAGATCGTGGCCATCGAGAGGACGTAGCCGCCCAAGAGCTTGCTCAGAGTCTAGAAGTTCACTGGTTGCCTGGCCTCCCTCAGTGGTTTCATCAGCCGCCTGGGGGAGAAGGCACTCCTGTTGTACTAGTTGATGAAGAAGACGGACAAGTACTCCTGGACCTCGCAAGCCGAGACCGCATTCCACGACCTCAAGCGCATGCTATCCACAACGCCGGTTCTAGCCAAGCCGGCTAGCAAGGAGACAATGTTGCTCTATATAGCAGCCACCAGCCGGGTCATCAGCGTCATCCTAATGGTGGAGCGTCCGGAGGAAGGCAAGGCTCAGCTGGTTCAGAGGTTCGTCTACTACATCAGCGAGGTTCTCTCCATCTCCAAGCAGAACTACCCCCACTACCAGAAGATGTGCTACGACGTATAACTTGCGTGAAAAAAGCTCAAGCACTACTTCCAGGAGCATCCGATTAAGGTGGTGTGCACCGCACCCCTTTCGGAGATCATCGACAACAAGGATGCCACCGGCCGAGTTGCCAAGTGGGCAATCGAGCTCGCCGTGTACTCCATCAGTACAAGAAAAGGCTCACGATCAAGTTGCAGGCTCTGGAGGACTTCCTCGTTGATTGGGCCGAAATCTAGTACCTGCCGCCGGTTCCCGGTTCGGATCACTGGTGGATGCACTTTGACGGCTCGAAGATGCTTGGGGGATTGGGAGCCGGCATCATCCTCACCTCGCCCAAGGGAGAGCGGTTGGAGTATGTTCTCCAGATCCATTTCAAGGCCTCCAACAACGTCACCGAATACGAGGCACTGGCGCACGGCCTCTAGCTGGCCAAGGAGATCGGCATCAACCGAATCATTTGCTTTGGTGATTCGGATCTAGTGGTGCAACAAGTATCCAGAGAATGGGACACCCGCGACGTGAACATGGCTTCCTACCGCTTCCACGTGCAGAAGCTCAGCGCCTGCTTCGACGGATGTGAGTTCAATCATGTCCCTCGCGCAAACAATGAGGTAGCCGATTCACTCGCCCGAATCGGATCCACCAAGCAGACGATCCCGCTAGGGGTCTCCTTGGAGCATTGATACGTCGTAAACGTATCTATAATTTTTGATGCTCCATGAATGTTTTGTATCAACTATCTTATGTTTTGTCTACAATTTGAGGCATTTTTATACATTTTCTGGAACTAACCTATTGGCAAGATGCCACAGTTCCAGTTGCCTGTTTTCCGCTGTTTTTGGTTTCAGAAAAGCTAGAAAAAAAATATTCTCGGAATTGGACGAAACAAAAGCTGAAGTTCCTATTTTTCCAGAAGACGAAGGAGGAGTGGAGATGGGTGATACATTGCAAATGTATCTATAATTTTTGATGTTCTATGCTTGGTTTTATTTACTTTCTTATGTTTTGCCCAGACTTTGGAGTACTTTTCATATGATTTCTTGGACTAACCTACTAATAGTTGCAAAAGTGCACAATATTCTTGTTTTACACTTTGATGTGTAGGAATTACCAAGAATACAAGTGGAATCCTTGTTGGAGTCAAATTGGGATTTTCCAGAAATCTGTCTCAGAACTCTTTTTGAAGATGGTCACGTTTTGGGTCGAAGATAGCGTCAAACGGAAAACTCTTCAACTACAAAGTTCTTGGAAATTTCACGAAAAACGTTCTGAATATAAATTTAGCTGATTGTGAGTCCGGACGGGCCTTTTAGGCCCGATTTACTGCAGCGTAAGATGGGGTGACGGAAATCTAAGAAGCTATATAAAGGGAGGAAACCTAATTCGTGGGGACACCTCCACCCACGAATTTGCAGCCACCAAAGCCACGTTTTTGCTTCCCCCATAGATCCCATCTCCATGGGGAAGGGCTCCCAAGAAGCCATGGAGGAAGGGTGCTAAGGGGTGGTGCTCCCCTGTGATACCGGCGGCGGGAAAGGAGTCCTCCGCGCCACCGCCGCCGCCGAAGTGCCCCCGGAGCCATCTCCATCGATCTCCACCACCATCTCCATCACCATTGCTGATTCCCATGATGAGGAGGGAGTAGTTCTGTCTCGAGGCTAAGGGTTATACCGGTAGCTATGTGTTCATCTTTCTCTCTATGCATGATCATATTGTGATCATGAGCTTGTAATCTATAGATCTACCTTGCTACTCAAGTGCTTTAATAGATCTCTGCTCTCCCCATGTGTGTGAAAGTGACAGCGTGCACACCATGGTGGCACTTAGGATAGAGATTACAAATACTTGTTATGAGTTATATTTGGAGTTGGATGTCTTTATAAAATTGTGGTGTTTGTTGGACTCATTTAGTACTCAAGGTGACAGTGTGGGGTTTTCTAGATGGGAAAGATGAACTTTGAGGTGTGCTGTTATAGCCCTACCATCGATTAGAGTGTCCAACCGGAGAGTAGTTCAGCGTAGTATCATAAAGAGAAGATATTTATATGAGAGTGTTCACTAGTGAAAGTATGATCCCTAGGCCTTGTTTCTTAGTATTGAAACACCGTTTGCTACTAGATCTGTGACATGTTTGCTTGCTTCCATCTTTATTTTAGTTTGCCTTTAGTCTCTTCCACGCCTTCAAGTTATTTTCTATCACCGTTACCGCTTATAATTATCCATACCACTTGTATTTCACTATCTCTTCGCCGAACTAGTGCACCTATACACCTGACAAGTGTATTGGATGTGTTGGGGACACAAGAGACTTCTTGTATCTTAATTGCAGGGTTGCTTGAGAGGGAATACCTTTGACCACTTCCTCCTTGAGTTCGATAAACCTTGGGTGATCCACTTAAGGGAAAACTTGCTGCTGTTCTACAAACCTCTACACTTGGAGGCCCAACAACTGTCTACAAGAATAGAAGTGCGTAGACATCAAGCTATTTTCTGGAGCCGTTGCCGGGGAGGTAAGGTAAAAGGTATTCACACCGGAGGATTAAAGAAGAAGAACCTCCCAAGGCAAATGCCTATTTTATGGCGTCGTTGCCAGGGAGGTAAGGTAAAAGGTACTCACATCCTCCGGTGTGAGTGATCGAAGTTATTTCCTTTAGATTCTGCAATTTTGTCTTTTTGTTTCTTGTTTTAACTAGTTAGGCTTAATGGAAAACAACAAAAAAATTAGAGAGCTTTATAGTATTTATCTTGAGTTAGGACATGAAGTGTTTGAAGAGAAAATTAAAAAACCTATGGAACTTTATTTGCATGCTAATAGCAATGTTGTTAGTATGATTTTTTTGGACACCATTATTGCTAATTCTATGGAAAAGTCTAAGCTTGGGGAATCTAGTTTTTA
Organism: Avena eriantha; assembly: GCA_910589775.1. Lineage (NCBI taxonomy): Eukaryota > Viridiplantae > Streptophyta > Magnoliopsida > Poales > Poaceae > Avena > Avena eriantha. Next base: position 445,913,388 of record OU342744.1, read on the forward strand.
TGAAAATGATCTTTTTAGTCCCCCAAGCACGGAGGAGAAAATTTACTTTGATGATACTATGCCTCCAATATATGATGATTACAATGATGAATATGATATTTTCAGTCCACCTACTATTGAGGAGGAAATTAATTATGATTACAATATGCCTCCTATATTTGATGATTATGGTGATGAAAATAATAATGATAGCTATTTTGTTGAATTTGCTCCCAGTACAATCAATAAGAATGACTATGTTTATGTGGGGAGTATTAATTCTTTTATGCATGTAGCTCATGATAAGAATGTTTCTTCTGATAGTTATATTGTTACTTTTATTCATGATGCTACTGAAAGTTATTATGAGATAGGGAAACATGGTTTTATGTATCTCAACAATATTAAGTTTCCCCTCTTTATGTTGAAAGTCTTGAAGTTGCACTTGTTTTGCTTTACTATGCTTATTGCTTTGTCCTTTCATGACTTGTTTCTTTACAAGATTATTTTTCATAGGAAGTGGGTTAGACTTAAATTTTTTCCATATTTTCTTCTTGATTCTCTCTTTTACTTCAATTCATATTTCTTATGTGAGCATCATCGAAGTTATCATGCCTATCTTAATGGCTATAAAGAAAGAGCTTTTGGGAGACAACCCATTATATTTTTACTTTCAGTTTATTTTTGTTTTGTTGAGTCTTGGAAGTTATTGCCTTTGTAATAACCTCTCCTTATCCTTTTTGTTTGGTTTTTGTGCCAAGAATAACCTCTAATGAGAGGGAAGTACGATATGGGGAAGTTACTGCCCCGAAACAGATTTCGATGCGTCACTGTAAGAAATAGTGAAAAAATTCAGTACGTCGGATTGAGATGTAATTTTTTGTGGTTATGCCCCAGGTTATTAGCCAACTTTTGTTAGTTTTGCACTTTTTGATTTGAGCAACAGAAGATTTTCGAACAAATTGGTATTTACCTATTGGTCTGTTTTGACAGATTTCTGCCATTATTTGCATTTGCCTCTTAATCGGTTTCTTTTTGAGTTCTCTTGGACCACTTGAGCTTTTAAAAGAAATTGCTACAATAGCTTATGTTTTAATGGATGATTTACTTGTGTTGAAACTAAACCCAAAGACTTATTATCTTGAATACACTAATGTTGCTAATGAAGATTGTGTGAAGTTTTGTATGAAGGAAATTTTCAAGTGTAGGGAAGAATAATGTGATGAGATGAAGTATGGACAAAAGCTCGAGCTTGGGGATGCCACCCGCATCACCACAAGAAATATTCAAGAAGTACAAGCGTCAAAGCTTGGGTATGCCCAAGGCATCCCCTTCTTCATCAATAATCTCAGGTCTTCTTTCAAGACACTTTATTTTTTTACCTTATGCACTATGTGTTGTTCTTGGAGCGTCTTTGTTTTTAGTTTTCTTTGCCACAATAAGTTGGTTGTATCCCAACACACTTCCTGTGGAGAGACACGCCCCATTATTCATTGCATAGAACACTCTAGTTTTCACTCTTATTGTTCTGTGAGTGTTCTCCTTTGCTAGCACTGTGTTTAGCTTTAGTTTTTGATTGGTGTTGGAAAAGAGTAGGAAGTTTCATGCTTATAGTGGTACAAAAGGAAGCTTATTTTGACTCGGACTTAGACTTTATCATGTCATGCTAGATGTTGCTTTGACCTTATGCTTAGTGATTATTGTTGTAGCATGACTTGTTTCAAACAATTGAGATTGCTTAATGTGCCTTGAAAGAATCATGCGTTGTTTTAGCATACAAAAACATAATATTGTGGTATTCTCCTTTGATGCTTCATTTGGGTTGACTTGGCACATGCTTACACCATATTAAAACTATAAACCAGTCACCATAGCCTCTAGGATCATTTAGTTTTTGACTTGCAATATCACTTTATGCTTTAATTAATAATGTTTTCTCACTTTGCATGATTATGGCCATTATTGCTCTCTTAGTTGGTCGCTCCCAATCTTTTGCTAGCCTCCACCTGTACCAAGTATGAGTTCTACTCATGCATCCAACCTCCAAGAAAACCAAGTTATTCCAAAGAGTCCACTATAAATTCCTATGCATGGTGTGTTACATGATGACCCACAAGTATAGGGAGTGTATCGCAGTATTTTCGATAAGTAAGAGTGTCAAACCCAACGAGGAGCAGAAGGTGCTGGCTAGTGGTATGGATCAGGAATTCTCTGTAAATACTTAGCAAACGGATTTTTAGGGGTTTTCGATAAAGCGAGTAAACAAAGTATGAGTAAATAAAAGACAGTAGGAATAAATGCAGCAAGTGGCACAATCCTTTATGCAGCAAAGGACAAGCCGGATGTATTACTTAAGATGACCAAATGTTCTCGAGGACACATGGGAAGACTGTCAAGTGCTTTCGCTTCATATAGTTGATTAATCTTCTCTAGCTTGCTAAGTGTTGTGTGGGTGAACCTGTGCTAATGTACCGACCTTCCTAGGACTAATACATACTTGTGATTATACCCCTTGCAAACATCTGTAAGTACAAGAAAGTAATTAAGGTAGAAACCTAACCACAGCTTTAAACTCTAAGACCCTTACGTCCTTGTGCAATGGTTTCCTAACGAGGGTTCAGGTTTCTGTCACTCCGGCAACCCCTACGATTAGTAGCCAAATACACAATGCATTCCCCTAGGCCCATATAGGTGAAGTGTCATGTATCGACGTTCACATGACACCACTAGAAGAAGTACACCACAACTTAAATAACAATCTATTGAATCTTTCTCAACATAACTCCACTACTAACAACATGACTTCTCCCATGTCCTCAAGAACAAAACGAACTACTCACAAGACATCATATGGGATCATGATCAGAGATGGAATAATGATGTATAACAATCTGAACATAAACAATAATTCAATGGTTCACTAAATAGCATCAACTACAAAGAGTAATCAACACCGGGAAAGTTTCCCCTATGAACTATGCAAGATTCAACGCAATTGTTACATCAATATGGAGATGGTGATGAGGGTGCTGATGGTGATGATGATGGTGATGACGATGATGATCCCGATGAAGTCCAGCTTGATGGTGGTGTTGATGGCGAGGATCTCCCCTCTCCGGGAAGGAATTCCCCCGGCAGAAATCTGTCTGTCGGAGAGATCTTTCTCTCTCAGTGTTTTCCGCCCCGCAGAGGCGGCAAAATCATTCTGTGGTCGCTCCCCGAGTCTTAGGGTTTCGGGACGATGATATACGCCAGAGGAGAGAGCCAGAGGTGGGCCAGGGCGGCCACACCACCTGCTGGCGCGACCTAGGGCTACCCGCGCCAGGGGGTGGTGTGGGCCCGCTGTGGCGCATATCCACTCCGTCTTCTGGCATCCTTAGTCTTCTAGAAAAATAGGATTTTCCGTATATTTTCCCGGATTTTCTGATCTTCGCGAATTTTGCCTCCAAACAGCACCTTTTCCATCAGAATCCTGACTGCAGCGGTCCATGCTCCAACAGTCACCAACCATGCAAAAACAGATGAAATAACATAAGTATCACCTCTTAATACGAATTATATCAATGAATAATAGTGAATTAAGACATAGAATAGTGATGCAAAATGGACGTATCAACTCCCCCAAGCTTAGACTTCGCTTGTCCCCAAGCGAAACTGAGCTCAATAAACATGGCCTCAGGTTTATGGAGTGAAGAGTCGATAAAAGAATACAGACAAGAAGCATCACATTCATCAAATACACAGACCATAATAGAAGACAACTCACTATTATATAACTCAACTTGTAATGAGTAAAGGAAACACAATAAAGATACATAAAGTGAATCATAATTGGTAATGGAAAACTTAGCTCTTGGTCGAAGAATAGTTGATAATTTGCTGGAGTTCACAAATAACTGGTTTTCAATGATAGCTTTCAAAGTAGTAAACATCAAGATAAGAGCAATGTGCAAAACAAGGAACATAAGACATGATTGAATAAATCATCATATGAATGAATGAAACACATCAACTCAAAATACTTGCTGAGATAGAAGGGAATAGGTTTACTGACTCAACTGCAAAGTAAAAAAGAAAGGCCCTTCAAATAGGGAAGCAGGGATTGCAAGTCTCATAAAGAGCTCCCAAAAATTATGATACTTACTAGCTTTCAGCTCTCATTCCCCTATCATAGGCATCTTTAGGTGATTAAGGTTAAAGTGATCAAATATGAGGATATGCATTGACAAGTTGTAAGTTGTAAATCCCATGTCCCTTGAATACGAGGGCCGCTCCTCATGCTACTCAAGTTTAGTCACCGGTAAGTTCTTGTCATCGTAAGCATATGTGTATCATTGAGAACCGCCAACGGGGTACCCCTTTCCCGATGATACGGAAGAATCCCCATATCAAAATGACAAGGCAAGTAGACAACAAGTATTTCAGCAATCTTCTTATTTACCATGGGAATATGGTGCTTTTTTCTCTCTTTCCTCTTTTCATAATATCTCTTTATTTCTTTTCTCTTTTTTCTCAATCTCTATCTCTTTTTTTATAAGAAGAATGCTTCATAGATACTCGTTATGGTTACGCTGCAGGTTTCCACCATGTTAGCATGGATTAGACCAGCGGCTCAGGCGTTTCTCTAACACATATGCATAACTCCATGGACTTACAAGCTCCCCTTTCAATTCACACCGACGACATCCATAGACAAAAGAACATGATATCAACTTGGTACAAAGTACCAGTGGAATGTTGAAAGCGTTCCCCATGACAGCATAGTTCTGCTAATTCACAACTTACAAAGCGCAATCATATACGCAACATAGGTGAGCACAATGGTTCAAGTTCATTAAGTGCTAGAAAGTAAAGTGTGGCATCAAGTTCGTGAGATCTTTAATCACTAATTTTCACATAACAAGTTTAATTTGGGAGGTAGATAAAACAAGAATTTACTTGGAATAGCAATAATGCTACTAGGTAGGTATGGTGGACACAAATGGCAAATGTTTTGGTTTAAAGTAGTGGATGCACGAGAAGAATTCCCTCTCAGTACAGGTTTTTGGCTAGCAAGGCTGGGTAGAAAGTACAAGAGTTGAAGGAAACAATCAAACATACAAATCATAAAAACAAACATGCAATGTTCCTCGGAAGCACAAAAGATCTTAACTAGAGAATACTAGACTTATGAGCAAATCAAGAAAGAAAGATGATGAAATTATTTTTCTCTAGAGTACTTCTATCTTTCTTTCAACTCTTAAAAATAGTATTGCTACTGACCGAGCCAAGTTTGCCAAAACCAACTAAATTAACTCAATGATCCCAAAGTGATACCAATACTAACAACAAGATCAATCATATAACCACGAACTGAAAACTAATATAAGCTATGCAAAAGAGTGAATGATAGAACTTCTCATGAATATTCTATAACGACAACTCACACCAAGGGATACATATCTAACGAGAGAGGGGACACTTATATAATGCAGACCATACAACATAATAACTCCTCTATTCATCATATGACTCTACTAATAAGGTAAAAAGATAGAAGATAGTGATGTGATACCGCGGCACTCCCCCAAGCTTGGGATAAACCAAGGGGATGCCAAACCTGATGACGAATTACTCCTTTGGTGGTGGTGGTATCCTCTTGATGAGCTCTCTGATCAATTTTCCCAATTCCTCAATCTCGAAAGTGAGAGTACGAATCAACTCCGAGTTGTGCTCAATACGGCTCATGATCATTTCAGTTTGTGGATCCCAGCTCTTGTGATTCTTTTTCCGTTCTTCCCTCTTGGAGTCTTCTTTTCCTGCATGGTTATGGATAAAGGTATGGAAGGGATTCTTGGTGTGTGGAGGAAGTGACCAGGGATCTGAACGGTGATGAGGAGGCTTCCGTCCAATGGCTGGATTTGCCACCACTCCAATGCTTGCAACGGTAGTGCCGGTGTGCTTTGCCTCCTCTTCACCTTCACTCTTGATCTCCTTCTCCTTCCCGGGGTCTTGGAGGTCTTCCTCCATAGGCTCTTTCCCTTTATCCTTGGCGGACACCATTGTGCTTCTAAGACTTCAAAGAATATGTCCTGGCAGAAACAGATCGAAACGAAAACACGACGAAAACAAGATATATGAACCTCGGAAGATCCGGGGGGTTATATATTACAATGTTTCATAACAAGAGGAAGGTACTGGGTGAAAACGAGTCGGAGGCGGAGTCCGGGGTGGACTCACCACCTGGTGGCGTGGCCAGGGGTGGGCCCATGCCACAGGGTGGTGTGAGCCACCCTGGCTCCGTTTCCGTCCCTCTTTCGCTTCGTAGCTTTCCTTATTGACTAAAAACTGCAAAACTATAGTTGGATAGTGTTTTCGCGGAACTTTTCTTACCAGAACTGTTACCTAGATGGAAACAGACTCTGCAGGTCTCTGAATTTGGTATCTAGTAGATTCTTCCGGATTCACCACTTGAATAACATCAATATCTTCATCTTCATACACTTATTACTTGAGTCATAAAACCCTTCTCTTCCTTACTACACCATTATCTCCACTTCCTGGAGATTTCTTTCACACAAAACTTCACACCGTTCTCATTAGCAACATTAGTATAAGTGAAGGGATAAAACCATTTGAGTCCAACTTCAACTGAAATAATCAAAACATAAGCTACTGTAGCAACTCCTTCCGAAATCCCAAAAAGAATTCAGAAAGGAAATCGAATAAAGAAGCAAATGCAACTGTGGCAAAATCTATCAAAACAGACCAGCAGGTAAAGATCAATATTTTATAAAATATTCTGTTGCTCAAATCAAAAAGTGCGAAAGTAACGAAAGTTAAATAACAACCTGGGGCAGAAGCACAAAAAATTACAGCTCCATCCGACATACAGAGATCTCTCACGAATTTTTATGGTGAAGCACAAAAAATCTGTTTCGGGACAGGAACTTCCCCAAATCTTACTTCTCTCTCATTAGAGGTTGATCTTGACACAAAAACCAAACAAAATGGATAAGGAGCGGTAATTACCGAAGTAATAACTTTCAAGACTCAAAGAAACAAAAACGAACTGAAAGCAAAAACAAATTGGGTTGTCTCCCAAAAAGCTCTTTCTTTATAGCCATTAAGATGGGCATGATGATTTTGACGATGCTCACATAAGAATATGAATTGAAGTGAAAGAGAGCATTAAGAAGAAAAAATACACACGTTTAAGTCTAACCCACTTCCTATGCAAGGGAATTTTGTAAACAAACAAGTTGTTGAAGCCAGAGGCTAATTGCATAAGAAGGCAAAAGAAGTGCAACATAAAAACTTTCAGCATAAAACGAGGAAACTTGATATTATTGAGATACATAAGAACACTTTTCCCTCTCTGATAAAAACTTTCAGTATCATGCATAAACATAACAATATAGCTATCACAAGGACCATCGTAACAATGATCACTTATTCTAACATAAAATATAGGAATACTAGCTCTCATAACACTACTATGTGAAACAATATTAGAGGTATCCTTACAAAGGATAGTGTGTCCCTCTTTTTCATATTTAGTGACAAAGTCTTTCACATTTTCTATTATAGGTTCATCATTTATTTGTTTATCAGGTTCAAGAGCTTTTCTTGTACTTTCATTAACCATACTAGCTATCATAGAATGTTCCTTTATCTTAACTGGGAAAGGCATTTTCTCAATGTAGGGTTTAGGTAAAACATGATTAGCAGTATAAACTTCAGTATTTCTTCCAGGAACACTCTTAGCAATATCTTTATAAGGTTCATGATACTTATTCCACTTCTTTTTAGGCACTTCAATATAGGAACCAAAAGCCTTAAAATAAGAAGCAATAGCTTGAGAGTATAGACCATAAGCATTATTAATATTTTGAAAGTCATCAGTTTCCATAAAAAGATTCAGTGCATTCATAATCATAATTTATACCTGACTTTCTACCTTTGTCATTCTCCCAAGCTTCAGCATTGTCTTGAATACGGTCCAGAAGATCCCATTTAGCTTATTCTTCCATACGAGTGAATGATCCAGCACAAGAAGCATCCAATAAATCCTTATCATGAAGAGGAAGCCTTACATAAAAGTTATTGATAATAATATTGTTTGGGAGCTCATGAATGGGATATTTGAGCATAAGTAACTTGAATCTCCCCCAAGCTTGAGCTGTACTCTCTCCATCAAGAGGCCAAAAGTTGTAAATTTGATTCCGATCTTTATGAATATCACTAGGAGGATAAAAATTTGAATAAAAGAGAGGCACTATTTCCTCCCATTCCAGAGCTTGACCATTCTTCTATAGCTTATACCATTCCTCAGCTCTTCCTTTCAGCGATAATGAGAATAACTTCTTCTTGACTTGATCTGTAGTAATACCTGCACACTTGAATAACCCGCATAATTCGTGTATAAAGAGTAAATGATCACCGGGATGGACAGTTCCATCCCCAACATAGTAGTTATCCATAACACGATCAATAATTCTTGTAGGTATTTTAAAAGCATCATTCTCAGCAGATGGTGGCTTATCTACTACCTTAGCAGTGGTAGTAGCATTACCAAATAAGAAACTGAGCGAATTATCCATAACGAAAATAAAGCAACTCGCAGAAGTAATCAATACTCACAGTAGAAGTTTCCTTTACCAGTTCCACTCTCCAATAGCGCTTCACTCCCCGGCAACGGCGCCAGAAAATAGTCTTGATGACCCACAAGTATGGGGGTGTATCGCAGTATTTTCGGTAAGTAAGAGTGTCGAACCCAAAGAGGAGCAGAAGGTGCTGGCTAGTGGTATGGATCAGGAATTCTCTGTAAATACTTAGCAAATGGATTTTTAGGGGTTTTCTATAAAGCGAGTAAACAAAGTACGAGTATATAAAATTCAGAAGGAATAGATGCAGCAAGTGGCCCAATCCTTTATGCAGCAAAGGACAAGCCGGATGTATTACTTAAGATGACCAAACGTTCTCGAGGACACATGGGACGACTGTCAAGTGCTTTCGCTTCATATAGTTGATTAATCTTCTCTAGCTTCCTAAGTGTTGTGTGGGTGAACCTGTGCTAATGTACCGAACTTCCTAGGACTAATACATACTTGTGATTATACCCCTTGCAAACATCCGTAAGTACAAGAAAGTAATTAAGGTAGAAACCTAACCACAGCTTTAAACTCTAAGACCCTTACGTCCCTTGTGCAATGGTTTCCTAACGAGGGTTCAGGTTTCTGTCACTCCGGCAACCCCTACGATTAGTAGCCAAATACACAATGCATTCCCCTAGGCCCATATAGGTGAAGTGTCATGTAGTCAACGTTCACATGACACCACTAGAAGAAGTACACCACAACTTAAATAACAATCTATTTAATCTTTCTCAACACAACTCCACTACTAACAACATGACTTCTCCCATGTCCTAAAGAACAAAACGAACTACTCTCAAGACATCATATGGATCATGATCAGAGATGGAATAATGATGTATAAAAATCTGAACATAAACAATAATTCAATGGTTCACTCAATAGCATCAACTACAAAGAGTAATCAACACCGGGAAAGTTTCCCCTATGAACTATGCAAGATTCAACGCAATTGTTACTGTAATATGGATATGGTGATGAGGGTGCTGATGGTGATGATGATGATCCCGATGAAGTCCAGCTTGATGGTGGTGTTGATGGCGACGATCTCCTGTCTCCGGGAAGGAATTCCCCCGGCAGAAATCTGTCTGCTAGAGAGATCTTTCTCTCTCGGTGTTTTCCGCCCCGCAGAGGCGGCAGAATCTTTCTGTGGTCGCTCCCCGAGTCTTAGGGTTTTGGGAGGATGATATACGCCAGAGGGGAGAGCCAGAGGTGGGCCAGGGCGGCCACACCACCTGTTGGCGCGGCCTACGGCTGCCCGCGCCAGGGGGTGGTGTGGGCCCCCTGTGGCCCATCTCCACTCCGTCTTCTAGCATTCTTAGTCTTCTGGAAAATAGGATTTTCCATATATTTTCCCAGATTTTCTGATCTTCGCGAATTTTGCCTCCAAACATCACCTTTTCCATCAGAATCCTGACCGCAGTGGTCCATGCTCCAAAATTCATCAACCATGCAAAAACAGATGAAATAACATAAGTATCACCTCTCAATATGAAATATATCAATGAATAATAGTGAATTAAGACATAGAATAGTGATGCAAAATGGACGTAGCATTACACCATTCCAAGTATATTCATGTTTTTATCTACCTTCCAAATTAAACTTGTTATGTGAAAATTAGTGATTAAAGCTTTCACAAACTTGATGGCACACTTTTTTTCTTGCACTTAATAAACTTGAACCATTGTGTCCATATATGTTGCTAATATGCTTGCACTTTATAAGTTGTGAATTAGCAGAACCATGTTACCATGGGGAATGCTTTCAACATTGCACTTATTATTCAGTTGATATCATGATCTTTTGTTTATGGATCCCGGCAGTGTGAAATAAAAGGGGAGCTTGTAAGCTCATGGAGTTTGTATGTGTGTTAGAGAAATGCCTGGGCGGCTAGCCTAAGCCATGCCTAATCATGGTGGAAAGTTGCAGCATAACCATAGTGAGAATTCTATGAAGCATCCTCAATAAAAACCTATGCAAATAGCAAATGAAAAGATCGCTGAGATGCTCATTGTCTATTGGCTTGTCATTTTGATATGGGAAAGTTCCTGTGTCATGGGGCAAGGGGTACCCCCGTCGGCAGATACACATGTACTTACAATGACAAGAACTTACTTGTGACTAAAGTTGAGTAGCATGAGGTTCGTTACTCGTAAGAAAGGGGCATGGGATTTTCAACTTATAACTTGTCAATCATATCCTCATATTTGTGTCACTTTAACCTTAATCACCTCCAGATGCGTATATAGGGGCAATGAGAGCTGAAAGCTAATAAGTACCATAATTATTGGAAGCTCTTTAAGAAACTTGAAATCCCTGCTTCCCTCTATGAAGGGCCTTTGCATAGGTTGTGATGGTGCATGTCACCTCAAAAATTATACCTTTTATCACTTACCTGCTCGAGGACAAGCAGGAGTTAAGCTTGGGGATGCTTGATACGTCGTAAACGTATCAATAATTTTTGATGCTCCATGCATGTTTTGTATCAACTATCTTATGTTTTGTCTATAGTTTGAGGCATTTTTATACATTTTCTGGAACTAACCTATTGGCAAGATGCCGCAGTTCTAGTTGCCTGTTTTCTGTTGTTTTTGGTTTCAGAAAAGCTAGAAAAGAAATATTCTCGGAATTGGATGAAACAAAAGCTGAAGTTCCTATTTTTCCACAAGACGAAGGAGGCCATAAGGAGGAGTGGAGATGGGCCACAGGGGGCCCACACCACCCCCTGGCGCGGGTCCCCCTAGCCGCGACACCAGGTGGTGTGGCCACCCTGGCCCACCTCTAGCATTGCCCCTTCGCCGATATATTCCCCCTGAGACGAAAACCCTACATACCAGATCAGAATTCCACGAAAAGTTCCGCAGCACCGCCGCCACCGAAGAGGAGATTCGGGGACAGAAGTCTCTGTTCTAGCACCCTGCCGGGACAGGGAAGTGCCCCCGGAGCCATCTCCATCGACTCCACCGCCATCTCCATCTCTGTTGCTGACTCCCATGATGAGGAGGGAGTAGTTTTCTCTCGAGGCTAAGGGCTCTACCGGTAGCTATGTGTTCATCTCTCTCTCTCTATGCATGACCTTATTGAGATCATGAGCTTTATAATCTAGATCTATTCTACTACTCAAGTGCTTTAATTAATCTCTACTTATCCCCACGTGTATGAAGTTAACAGTGTGCACACCGTGTGGCACTTAGGTTAAGGTTACAGAAATACTTATCATGAGTATAATTTGAGTTGGATGTCTTTATGAGATTGTGGTGTTTGTTGGAACCATCTAGCGCTCAAGTGACAGTGAGGGGTTATCTAGATGGGGAATGCGAACTTTAAGGTGTGATGTTATAGCTCAACATCATCCAACCGGAGAGTAGTTCAGGGTAGCATAATGAAGAGAAGATATTTATATGAGAGTGTCCACTAGTGAAAGTATGATCCCTAGGCCTTGTTTCTAAGCATTGAAACACCATTTACAATCAATCCTATTACATGTTTGCTTGCTGCTACTCTTATTTCGGATTGCAATTACCACTTATAATCATCCATATTACTTGTATTTCACTATCACTTCACCGAACTAGTGCAGCTATACACCTGACAAGTGTATTGGGTGTGTTGGGGACACAAGAGACTTCTTGTATCTTGATTGCAGGGTTGGTTGAGAGGGATACCTTTGACCACTTCCTCCCTGAGTTCGATAAACCTTGGGTGATCCTCTTAAGGGAAACTTGCTACTGTTCTACAAACCTTTGCACTTGGAGGCCCAACATTGTCTACAAGAATAGAAGCGTGCATAGACATCAAGCATCTATGCAAGCCTTCCATCATCCCGTCTCCTGAGTCGGAATCCATCATCTGGGCCAGAAGAGCGGGGGCTGGTAGCTCGGCAGACCCGGAACCCTGTAAACACACAAATAGGAAGGCCCACACCGACTCCGGCACATCCGCACCCTCCGGCTTGAAAGACCCGGGGGCTGCCGACTCGTCAAGCGGCTCGGGGGATGCTGTGCAGGGTACCCCACCCGGGCGACCCTCTGACATCCCTCAGCCGGAGCACGGGAGCATCCTCACCATACGGGAGATACCACCTTGGGCGCAGCCCTTCATGAACTACACTGCTAATGGGGAGCTTCCGGATAATGAGGTGGAGGCCAGGCAGATCCGGCAACGCGCACAATCGTACACCATCATCAACAAGGAGCTGTACAAGCGCAGCACATCTGGAATTTTCCAGCGGTGTGTGCATGTAGACACGGGCTACCGGCTACTGAAAGACATCCACCAGGGTGAGTGCGGACACCATTCTTCATCTCGGGCGATACTCACCAAGGCTTCTATTGGCACACCGCCCTCGAGGATGCCGAGCAGCTGGTCCGCACGTGCAACAAATGTCAACGCTTCGGACAGCTGAGGCATATGCCGGTTGTGATACTCAGGAATATACCGATTACCTGGCCCTTCGCCGTCTGGGGGCTTGACAAGGTCGGCCCCTTCAAGCGAGCGCGTGCAGGCATGACCCATCTGCTGGTGGTAGTAGACAAGTTCACAAAGTGGATAGAGGCCAAGCCTATCTGGAAGTTGGACGGGGTGACAGTCGTCACCTTCTTTATAGACATCATCAACTGGTTCGTCTATCCCAACAGCATCATCACAGATAACGGCACAAACTTCGCCAAGTGGGTCTTCGCACGGTTCTACAACAACAAGGGCATCCGGCTGGACCTCGCATCCGTCGCACACCCGCAATCCAACGGGAAGGTCAAACGGCCTAGTGCTAGCCAGCATCAAGCGGTGCCTCATCGAGCCTTTGGAGCTGTCTCCCAGATGTTGGATCGAAGAACTTCCAGCGATGTTGTGGAGCCTCCGCATGTCGCTGAATAGGTCAACTAGCTTCACCCCGTTCTTCCTTGTCTATGGCTCGGAGGCCATCCTCTCCGCGGACATCGAGTTCGACTCACCACGCAAGCTCCTCTACGATGAAAGGGCCAATCAGGAGGCACAAGAGGACGGCATGGACCTCCTTGAGGATTCCTGTGAGTTGGCACTGTCCAGATCGGCGCTGTACCAGCAACGTCTGCGCCACTACCATTCGAGCCGGATCTGACCCATCGCGTTCCGCGAGGGCGATCTAGTTCTCCGGCTGGTGTAGGACACGAAGGTCATGCACAAGCTATCGCCTCCTTGGGAGGGCTCCTTCATCATCAGCCGGTTTCTGCACAACAATTCTTACTACCTCATCAACGCACAGCAGCCGCACAAGAATAAGATGGACAATGCGGCCCTACTCCGTCCATTTTACACCTAGTCACGTGATAGTGTATGTATCCCGTGAACTCTATGAATGAAAAATGTGGAACCTCGAGAGATACTCAGGGGCTCCTTGCCAGAAATTTGCACATGATCTTTTTCGGTTCAGTTTTTCCGGCTATGGTAACCCCTACCCGAGGGCTCGCCGGTTGGCTCGGCCTGCTAACTCTATAAACCGGTTGAGTAGTGTGCCACAATGTCAGAGGCCCACTCTTCGTCTCAGCTATAGACCATAACCCGACTGTCCGGCTAGCAAGAGTAAAAGCCCGAGGCATCCCACATGAAAAACCGTGAAAAGATGCGACAGATCAAGCGGTCCGGCCTTGTGCCTAGTTTGATATTATTCGGCTACTAAACCTATAGTACTGTGCACAATGTATTGTCAGATCCCTTCGATTCTGGCTACAGACGACAACCCGGCTGCCCGGCAAGGACGCAGCGTAAACAGCAGAGCGCACAGGAAAGCGACTACATGTCCAGAGAAGCGCAAGCTAGTTTTCGAAAAACCAAAGCTATTCTCTGGCTAAAAAGAAATACCTTAACCAACTAACATATTAACAATGAGCCTATATATGTGTTTGTTTTGTACGAGTACAACGAGCCGACCATCAAAAGGAGAAGATTCGAAGTCCTTGCCTTCATCAAGCACTCCGAATCTCAGGGCTACACCCATTGGGTGCACTCGCGTGCCCCCAGTGGAATCATGTAGTTCCGATAGGCTAAAGGAGTTTAGCCAGATATTCGGGCCCAGATGAGGGAAAGGGAAGGAAAGAAAGAGGAAGATTCGAAGCACCTGGCTTTGCCAACTACTCCGAATCTCGGGGCCTCCACCCAGTGGGTGCGCTGGCACGCCCCCACTATTGGTTGTGGTTGATCGGTTGGTCCAGGCAAGGTCAGGCTAGCCGGCTAGAGGCATCTAGCCGGAAGAAGCTAAGAGTTCGAAGGAAAGAAAGAGGAAGATTCGAAGCACTTGGCTTCGCCAACTCCTCCGAATCTCGGGGGCTACACCCAGTGGGTGTGCTAGCGTGCCCCCACTGGAGTTGGAAATTATCCGGCTAAAGGAGTTTAGCCGGACAAGGATAGTCAGATGATTGTAACTGATAAAAGAGAAAACTTCAAAACACACAAGATCACAAGGAAAAATGGGAATAAGCAAACATCATATTAACATAAGGGGAGTCGAAGCTCCCAAAGGTTCAACCAACATCAACAAAAGTCAGCACAAACAACAAGTTCAGCAAAAGGAAGTTATTACAAGTACACCGCATCCCGAGGATCAAATCTAAATGGCGGGCCCCTTGCCGTGAGGTTGCTCCTGGCTGGCTGTGGCTTCGGGAGGCGGAGGAGGCACGCTGGAAGCTCCGACCCCGGCATCCCTACCCTCCGTCTGCAGCGTCGGTTCGACCTCCGTATCCAGTGTCCCGGTGGACTTCGAATCGGTGAGGACCTCGTCGATGTCGGTGTAGCCAGCAATCTTGATGGCGGAGGCGCGAAGTTCGGGGTGGGCCTGGTGGATGGAAGCAAGGTCGGCGCTGGCACAGAAGCCCCCGTCGATCTTCTTGATGCCTGTGTCCTTATACCAGGACAGCATCATCGGCAAGGCCATCTCTGCTCCGGCTCGTGCTGCCAGATCCCTCAATCGGTCGATGGCAGCCGACACCTCTGCAACATTGGCCGGTAGCTGGGCGATCGTCTCTGGCGCCGCCGCATCCGGCCATAGGAAGTCGAAGACCGCATGAGCCGCTTTTCGTAGCTGAGCGGCCTCCTCACCAAGAAGGGCAACCGACTCCTGAGAGGTTGGCTGCTCCCCCTGCCGGTTCTCGCAAAGCCGGTTGTAGGCCAGCAGGTCTACACCCGGATAAAAAGCTGTCAGAAAAGGAAAGTTAGGTCCGGCTACCGGATCCGGACAGAAACGACTAGTCAGAAAAAAGACTTACCCTTGGCGGTGCGACCGATCTGCACCAACTCGTCCAGGAGGGCCTTCTCCCGCTCCCCCAGCCGCTTGATCTCCTTCTTCTAATCCTTGCTTTGGGCGTCAAGGAGATCAAAGGCTTGGGCCCGGCTGGCGAGGGCAGAGTCATGCTCCTTGATGGTGGCCTCTACCCGGTCCGTCTTGGAGTGCCACTCCTTGTTCTAGAGCCGGAGGGAGGAGTTGGACTTCGTCATCCGATCATTCGCCTTCATCAGACGATCGATCTCCCGCTGGGCGCACACCATGATGGCTACAAGAAACCGGCTATTAGCAAAAAAATAAATAAATAAATGAAGGAGAAGAAAAACCAAGTAAAACAACTTACTCTAGGAGGTGCCGTTCGCGGCGGCCAACTTCTGCTCCAGCAACTGGTTGCTCCCAGCCGAGGCTTCGAGCAGTCGGATCTCCAGGGTGATGGCCAGATCCGCTAGGGAGGCAGCGAGGGAGGCGTCATCGACAACGGCGTTGACAGTCAAGGACTCCTTCGCCTCGCGGACTGCCACCCGCCATTCTTCCCCTGGCTCACCGTCGAAGTTGTCGTCCTAGAACACAACCATCTCCTTGTCAGCTGCATCCCTCCTCGTCCCCGCGGAAGAGCCGCCTCCGCTTTGCAGGCTCGATGCAGTAGCGTCCGGCTGCACCATCATAGCCGGATCCTCGCGAGGCGGTGGCGGAGGCGGCGGATCCCTGGACATCGGAGGAGGGGCGGCAACGACAGCAGGAGGCAGGGTGGTAGGCGGCGCGAGGGGCAGCAAGCCAGTCGGCGCCCGCGCCGGGCTGGCAGCACCAAAGGAAACGAGCGAGCTGCAAGGATAAAGGAAAACCAATAAGAAAGCAAGAAGAAGAAGGATCACGCAAGAAGAGGGGAAAGAAGCGCAAGACAAAAGGAGGGTAGGAAAACCCTTACCCTTGCACCACCGGTGGTGGCGCCTTCTTCTGGCCAAACCAGCTCAGGGGCAGGGCGGCGGTCCGGCTCTTTTTGGTGCCGGCTCCTCCACCGGGGGCCGGCTAGATCCGCTTCCCCCGGCACCAGACCGACTGGAGTCGCCGTCCATCGTGCAGCACCGAGTCGATTCGGGAGCAGGGCGGCCTCCTCCTCTCATCAACCCGCACGTGGGGATCGTGAGCCGGCTCGTCGTTCCGGTTAGGGAAGACGTAAGCATCACCATCCGACTCTTTGCCGGACCGGCATGCGCGCGGCTCGGGGAGGTCTAGCGTGAAGACCCGGAGGGGGGTCTCGCCCTCCTCCCGGATGATGCAGGGGAAGTTCTGTTAGGAGAAAAGAAGAAAAGGAGTCAGTCGGATGAAAAGAAAAAGAAGACAAAAAATAATGGCTAGATAAGGAAACTTACCCGGGGCGCGCGGTTGTCGCGCGTATACGGGGCCTGCCCGGACCTCTAGTTCTCCGGCTGCCTCTTCTTGGTGATTGTCCACACCCACTCCTTGAGGTTGTGGTAGCGGGGATCGTGGCGAGACAGCCGGGTGGGGTCCAGTCAGCCAGAATAATAGCACATCTTGTGGGCACGCTGCTACAGAGGCATCATCAGCCGGGACATCCAGCTAAGCGTGATGTCCATGCCGGTTAAGCTGACAGTGACGAGAGAGCGCATCTGGTGCAGCATCGCATCCGTCTCTGCCTTGTCGCCATGAATCTTCAAGTCCTAGTGCTGCTGGCTGGATTCCATGTCCTGGAAGGCCGACATGTTGATCTGGTCGACCTCGGTGACATTGCTGATATAGAAGTATGACTTCTTCCACAGTCGGACCGTGTCATGTAGCCGGAACATGGGGTAGCCGGTCTGGGAGCGGGAGTAGATGGAGGTGCCACCGCAAGCCACCAGCGGGCCCTAGGTGAACTGCACTTGCGACCAGACGCGGAAGAGCCGGCAGAAGAGCCGGAGATCCGGCTGGATCCCGACGTAGCACTCACAGAACGCCGCAAAGTGCACGAGGGTACCGATGGCATTGGTGCCAAGGTGGTGGAGGGGGAGATCGAAGGACGCGAGAAAGGTCAAGAAGGGATGCACGGGCAAGGCGAAGCCACACACAAGGTGGGAGAGTAAGATCACCCGCTCCACTCCTCCGGGTGCGGCGACTCCTCCCCCGGCGGCGCAATCCGCACCTTCACTTCTATCTCCGGCCGGAGCACCCGGGTCGCGCGATACTTGGCGATGTGGTCCTCCATGACAGAGGACCCGCACTAGGCGCCGCACTCTGAGGCCATCACGGTTTCGTTCGCCTTGGTGATGGGTCCTGAGTGGCGGTGGCCCGTGTCACCGGTGAAGCTAAGCGGGTGGCGCGGCTAAATCCGACGGCAGGCGCACAAGGGCAGCGGCGAGGCAGCAAGGGCGCAAGGGAGAAGCGAGGAGCAGCAGGCGGAAGTGGGGAACGGCTCCCCGGGCAGCCTTTTAAAGACCGGGAGAGCAACCGTCTACCAGGTGATGGCTCTGAAATATAGCCATCTACATGCACATTTAAACTAGATAATAATCATATTCTTGATGAAATATCTCTCGAAATCCTGCCACTAATGCTAATATTCAGAGGGGTATGCAATCCTTTCTTTTATATTTTTCCTGCGCAGATAATGTGGTTTAAAGGAGGGAATCACTACATTAAAGTCAAAGATACGAGATTTCCAACAACCAGAAGAAATCAGAAGTCGTACAACGGAGGCAGGCGCTTTAACGACCAACTATACGACCGGAGCAAAAATTCCGACCGTATAGCTCCGGTTGTATAGTTGGCGCAACCACCGTTAGGTCAAACAGAACAACTTTCGTGAAGGGAACCCTATATAAAGAAGCCTCGGGCGACGAGAAAACAAGGCTCGCCTCACCCTCAAGAAGCTAGACCTCTGCCAAAAACCGATTCCAGATCTCCAAACCCTTCTCCATCTCTATAGCCATATTCCACCACTTGTAATAGTAGATATTTTCTACGATTGGCGATATTGTAATACTATTGCTATCAATCCTATGATTTTCATTACAATGTTTGTGATTGTTGATCCTCATCTCTATGTGTGAGTAATTCTCCTTGGGCTAAGGGCTTCGGCCTAGCCATGTAGTAATTGTGCATGTTATTTATCATAGATGGGATTGTGTATTAGTTTGTATGACATGATGATTATTGTATCCTCTCTTGCTTCAGTCCAAGGACTTGTCACCCAAGACCCCGAGGTTGAGCCAGGTATAGAGAGTATGAGGGATGACTGATCTGCAGGTTGGGAACCCCAGTGACAGAAGGGGTAGTACGGCTATATGTGAGGGATTTGCTTGGTATTAATGGTGACATCACTATGCATATCATTAGTTCTCTTTCTTCCATGGATGAGACTAGTAGGTTATTGCTATAAGTGGTTGTGGAGGTGATGACTGCAAGTGCACATATCGTTTGTAGCTTGTTTCGAAGTTCAGATATCGATCCTACAGGGAGCCCAAAGGTAAGTGTTTATTGGTGAAGTCTCTGTCACACCCGAAGTTGTCAAATGTCTTCAAGTGAATTGACTGCAAGTGTTGAAATAAGAATGGGATTTTGATTAAATGCGATAAATTCAAATAAAATTGGAATGTAAACTTCAGAAGTAAAAGCATAAAAGTACAGAACAGCTTTTCTTGTTTGTTGTTTCCTGCAGATGAGGAAAGAAGGCACCGGGAAATTCAGTTCATGGTGATAGTGAATGTGCCAGGTGGATGAATGGTGAATGTAACAATTATAATCTTATAGATATATATGTGTAGGCGACTAACCCATAATTAGCCAGAACTCCTCTTGGTAGATTTCATCCCAACTTCAATAATCCTACTAGACTGCTACCAAAACCATGGTCAAACACTAGACGATTCCGACCCTTCAGGTTGCTTAGCAATTAAGCTCGTTGGATCGGACTAATGCAATAAGCACAATGGTTACTCGTTATCCTCGAGTCAACAAGCTTTCCATTGATATCCCTGTGTCACCCAGGGGTCGCCAGTCCACTAGCGTACAAGATCTTATCTATGTAGAACAAGGTATCATGTTGTCTAGGCCCTTAATCGGACAACAAGCATTAGGCATCCCACAGATAGTCAAGCACACATATTATAGTATTTAAAATCAATCACAAATCAATGGAATATATGAAGGCACATCACATCTCACCAATCCCCTACATCTCCCACGCCCAAGGGAATTACTCACACATGAGAGAAGAACAGATCATCAATATAATTGAATAAAGGGAATTCGTCTTGGTATTACCATGGATATCAACAATAGGAACAGAAAAATATCCAACACAATTCAAGATGGGAAGAAACAATCTCACACCCTAGTCTCGCAAGGTGGAGATCCCTCTGTCTCTCAAGTACAATTACTGGCTATGGAGGTGTATTGGCTAGGAGGTCAAAGATCGTGGATTGAGAGGAAGAACATCTTCTCCTTCTTCTCCGAATCCCTTCTTTCTCCCTTATGGATGGTGCATCGGCTGCTGTGTTCTGTTTTCGTCCCCCGTCCCTTCACGGAAGTTGTCCCTTTTGACAAGACAGAGGCGGTGGCAACTATACGGCCATTCCCGCCATATAGTTGGCCGTTACGCCGTATGTGAGCTCCCCTCGCATGCTTCCAAAGTGGGACTTGCTTTTTTTTCTCCAGAATATTGTATTTCTCTAGTTAAATCCTTATGTTGACGTTCAGAACCTGAAACACACATTAAAATCCAAGTTTTCTTTGCTACCAAAGTATTAGCGTTAGGTAAAGCCAGAAAACGATCAAATCCAGGAGAAAACCAACAATAAAAGCCATCTAAAATATGTCGAATCTCACAGCTATCAGGAGGCAATAGCAATTATGGATACACTACCCACATATAATTTATCTTGCTCTAACAAGTACACGCATACTTTATTTCTATCTTTTATTTCCATCAGATGTTTTGCACAAATACAGGTGAAACCGAACGCCCTAGGCCCTCTCTCTCCATCATCGACAACAACAAAAAAAGACGCAAGCTATTGGTCCGATAAAAACACAAAAGGAATTCTAAAACTCCCGAAGGTCCATTAAAGTAACTTCACTATGCATTCGCTTCCCGAGGATTCGATAACCTGGGTCTACTAGTGAAAAAGAATCTACACTACATCTGTAATCCGGATCGAAGGTATCAACCCTTTTTCTGGCGCCGTTGTCGAGGAAGAAATAGCTACCCTGGTGAGGTTATTAGGAACCTTGCTAGTTTTAACTCTTGTTTTTAATTTTGTTAGTTTGCTTTTAGTCTTTATCTGATAAACCAAAAAAATAGTTAGCCTCTAAATTCTTGTTTTTACTATTATAATTCTTTGTTTAAGAAAACCCAAAAACATAGGAAATATGGCTGAAAAGAAGCTTGGGGAGTTTGATACTCCCAATAATGATTATTTGCGTACCCCTATTACTTAGCCAACAATTGCTACTAATGACTATGAAATTAAGCCCCATTACTTAAGTTTGGTTCAACATAATCAATTTGGAAGCTCTATTGTTGAAGATGCAGGTATGCACTTAAATACTTTCACTGAAATATGTGATCTGATGCGTATAAAAGATGTTGACCCTAATGCGGTCAAATTGCGTCTATTCCCTTTCTCTCTAAGAGGGAGAGCAAAAGAATGGTTGATATCTTTGCCTAAAAATACTATTACATCATGGGTGGGATGTACTTCTCTATTTATGACTAAATTTTTCCTACCTGCAAAGACTATGCAACTCCGATCTAATATTACTGGTTTTAGACAGGAAGAGCGTGAGCCACTAGCTCTTGCATGGGAGAGGATGAAAGAATGCCTAAGAAACTGTCCTAGTCATGGGATGGAAGATTGGTTAATCCTCCATTTATTTTATAATGCTCTAAATTCTGTGTCTAAGTCTAAGCTTGGTATTGCAGCTGGAGGAACATTTATGGTAAACATATTACCAAAGCAAAGCAGTTGCTAGACAATATGCAAGACAACCATGCCCAATGGCATGTGGAAAGATCAAACATGAAGAAGGTGAACTCTATCTCACCACAAGAGAACGAAGATCTCAATGCCAAGTTGGATGAGCTCATAGCGTCGTTGAAGGTAAGGAAACCTAGGTAAGAGCCACTCCTGAAACAAATATTGAATAAATAGACTTCGTAGCTCGTAATGATTATAACCCTGCTTAGAACAAGAGTTACAATCCTAACTTTTAAAAACATTATGCTAGTCCTACAAGTAACTCTAATAATAATATGGGAACAAGTAATGATAGTCTCCAAGAAACACTTAAGTGTTTCATAGACTCACAAAATGAACAAAATAATATTCATGTTAAAATTACGGAGAACCATGATGCCATTCTTAGTAAATTATCTAACCAAGCTATTAGTTTGAGAAATGATTTGCAGGCCCTCCAAGAAAGAACGAGGATCGTTGAGGCACAGCTAGGTAAGATAACTGAGAGTCAAACTCTCATTTTAGCTAAATTTGCAAGTAAAGCTAAGCCCAGTCTAGTTAAAGAACTCAAAATGATGAGGATCCAAGGGGAGGAGACTGAATAATTTGATTATAAATGCTCCTTCACCAAGCTACACCGTTGAAGATGTCCTAAAAAGGATCAACATCAAGATTCCGGTAAGTGAAGGTAGTGAGGAAGCTATGTACCAACATTTTGTCAATCAAGTAGTAATAAAGGTACGTGAGGTTGAAGAAGAATACAAGCCAATTGCTGAAAAATTACCTATTAAAATAGATGACATATTTGAGCCCACTATTAAGATCAAAATTGGAACCAATGAGATAGCTGCACTTTGTGATCTAGGTGCAAGCATCTCAACAATTCCAAAGAGTCCTTTTAACAAGTTAAATCTTGGATCCTTTGAAATTACTGAGTTAAAATTACATCTAGCAGATTCTACCTACAAACAAGCTGTAGGAATTAAGGAGAACACTTTAGTATACATTAAATGATGTCTTGCTCTTATTCATTTTGTTATAGTTGACATGCCTGAAGATGCTATTGCTCCTATTATATTAGGCCATCCTTTCTGAAGAAATATTAAGGCTTTGATTAATCTGCATGAAGGGAACATGAAGCTGCAATTGCCTTCGCGGGATCCTTTTGTTATTCATTTCCCTAGGAAGAAGAAAGCCAAGCATGATGAAAAGGAGGCCATCACTTTAAAGGCCAATTACTTTGGAGTGGGTGTTCCACTCATCTGGCCCAAGTGAGTATCATCAAGGTCAAGCTATTGACCATAAAAGAGCGCTCCATGGGAGGCAACCCATGTGAAATAAAGGTTTGAGTAAAGTTTTTAGTTTTAGTTTAAGTTTGTGTTTAATAAAGAGTGCTAGAAAACTCCATTTGGGGAGAAGAAGTTCAGTAGTACTTGAAATTCTGCTTTATTCATGCTATTGTTGGTCGACAATATTTACTGTCAATTTTCTGTCAAAACAAGGTATATCACTAAGTTACAGGAAAGGAAATAGTTTACGAAGAAACAGAATTTTTTTGATGCACACAGAGAGTTTAACGACCAACTATACGTCGGGAATAAAAAAATTCCGGCCGTATAGCTCCCGTATAGATATAAGTGCCTCCGTAAAATTTCTTTTCATATGTACTGAGAGTTTAACAACCAACTATATGGTGGGAATAACAATTCTGGCCAAATAGTTCCGGTTGTATAGATATCGATGCCTTCGCAAATTTTCTTTCGCAGGGACAAACAACTTAACGACCAACTATACGGCCATAATAGTTTGTTCCACCCGTATAGTTACGTCTGTATAGCTATGCCGCCAAGAGGAAACCCTAAATTTTTGACAAAAGGCCAACTATACGGCCGGAACACATTGTTCTAACCATATAGTTCTGCCTGTATAGTTGCGTCTGATGACAAAATCGCACGGGAAGGTACTCCCAACTCCAAAACTTCAATCCTTTTTTCTTTTACCTCCAAACTCTCTCAAAACCTCAACAGATCTCCATCTCTACTCAATTTCGTTCGATTTCCTCGCACACAAGTGATATACGGTATGTTTCTCCTCCGATCCTCCAATTACTTTTTACAAATTCATCTTCGATCTATTGTTATGTTCAATCTTGGGTGAGACCTACTATGAACCAATTTCCATGATTTTCTTGCCTAGATTATTATTTGAGGAGGATTCTTTAGTGTGCTACGATGAGGAATATGATGCACTTACTATTGTTGGATCAAAAAGTTTTATTTTTGCCTTTCTTCAATGTTTTAGATGATGAACACAAGGAACCAAACTCGTGCTCGTGCCACCGCTAGCGCTTCTCGGGCTATCGCTCAGGAACGCATGGGGATACGGTTCAAGAATGAGGTCCATCATGATCGCTTCAATGGGATCAAGAACCGCGAAGTGAAGGCCACGAAGTGGGCTTGCCCGTTATATTAAACCAACTCGGTATTACTGATGACTTCAATTTACTTTGAAAGAGAGCTGGCCTACAAAACTTTGTGTACAATGATGTACCTACTTATCTCCGCTTAACCATTGAATTTCTAAGCTCGTTGCAAAGCACCGGTAAGCAATGGTAAGGAGAGGATACTATTTCTTTCTGTCTCATGAACAACAACTACACCTTAACTTTAGATGAACGGTGCGCATGTTTTAATTTTCCAAACATGATATTCATGCTCTACACGCATCCTTTAATTTCTTAGAACTTACCCCTGAACAATACTATAATAGAATGAGTTTCACTACTAGAATAAACAAGGGGAAGAATACTGAACATCCTGCAATACGCTATTTGTTCTATGTTATTGCTAACACCTTGCAGGCACGTAATGAGTTCACGAGACTCAACGAGGAGGACATAATAGTCCTCGTAAAGGATGCTTACATCAACTGTGTCTTTTCACTCAACTTGGGCGCCATCCTTGTGTGCTACTTGGAGCACCAAGCCTCCCAAAGCCAAGGACCAATCACTGGTGGAGGCATCATCACCGTGCTCGCCACTACCCTAGGCCTCAACCTAGGTGACTTGCAACCTATGCTAGGTGAGACACGTGTTGGTTTCTCCACTTTGAGAGCCTGTGGAATGCTCACTAGGAGAGGTGGTGTTTATTATCTGCATATTGCTGGAGCTGGGCGTATCTATCCCGCTCCTTTGCCTAATGCTCTTTTCTCTATCGAGGAAGGATGATTTCTATATGATTTGCAAGTTGAGCAACACCAACCCGGAGAAGAGATTCCGGAGGGAGATGAGGACCAAGAGGAGGATCAAGAAGTTCCTTACCAAGAGGAGCAGCCACAAACCCGGTTTGCCACATACCAAGATTTCCAAGGACTTGGAGGGACTATGGAGAGGATGCATAGTCTCTATTTGAACCTCCGAAAATCAACAAGTAACCTCTCAACTCAATTCGCGAACTGGAGTAATGATTTTTCTCGCCACCACAATAATTTGAAGGGCTTGCAAAAGCCTAAGCTTGGGGAAGTTTCCTCATGTATCTTTACATGGCATTCATTTGCTTTTATTTTAGAGGTTGTGTTTTTATTTGAGTTTATAAGCACTCGTGTTGGTTCCCCTAACACTTTATTTTTAGTTCTTTCTATTTTGCTTTCAAAATTTTCTAGCCAAACTTTGCCGCCAATTTTCTATTCTTTAAAATTCCTCTCTTAAAAACCACAAACAGATTTCTCCATTTTCCTTATTTTCCCTCTTTCTTTTCTTTCCGCCTCGAGGTCTTCATATATTTGCAGGAGAGTGGTCGACTTCGAGTTTCCAAGAATTAAATAAAAAAGGAAGAGAGAAGTGGAACCAAACATGAGAGGTATGCCCTATGACTCCCCACTTTTGAAGTTTGAGAAACCCATGCTAGTTAGTAGTAAATGTTTAGATATTATATTGGTGGAGTGAGTCTTTGTAATGTAGTAAGATTTTCGTTTGCATGGGTATTTAATTGGGTATGTTTTGTTCTAGCTCTCGTAATTAACCAAGTCTTGCCTAAAAATTGCTAAATAATTGTAATAAGAAAAAGTCTCCCAATTGAAGGCTTGGGTGTTATAGTGCTTAGTCTTGAAGGATTATTTCTAGAGACACTCAACACCACTAAAAATGTTGATTGACTTAATAGATCTCTTTGAAAGAATTTGTTCGATTGAATTAATGTTTAGCGGTTTTTGTGAGCATGCCAAAGTTTGACTTGTTAATCATAAGAATGATATAGCTTTACGCGTGTCAAACTTCATGGGATGCCAACAACTCCTCTGGCCTACGAACGATCTTCATGGAGGAAACTCCTAGATTTCGGCCAGCAATGCTAGAGTGGGTAAGATTCTTGGTACTCCCGGGTAGCTGTAATCATGATGGAATCACTCCTTTGGCTGTTATGAGAAATCATTATGCAAAAGGAATAAAAACCTTAGTTATGCCATGACTGTCCATCATATCCCGATAAACTAAATATTTTTTTGGCATGCTCTCAATTACTTAAGAACTGAAATTCTTGAAGGACAATGAACAGAAAAGTAGTGATTGAAAAGTCTTGATTTATTGATGTGGGAGAATTGAGATACTCTAGTATATATGCTTTTCATGACAACTCTCACACTCTTAATTTACATGATTATACTTTACTGTTCAAAGGCAAGCCTATGAGTTGATTACTTGACATGGAATAAAGTTTACTCATTTGAATCATCCATGTTTACAATAATTTTGCTATGCTATAAGGATGCATGAAACCCATATGATGTGCTTCCCATTACTCTATTTATGCTGAAGTTTCTCAGATTTATGAAGTGGAGGAAACATGAGAGTACTAATCATGAGTAAGATCACCATCTCGTTATTTTAGTTTAAATGCTGAGTTCCTTTTTTATTTTGGTTTTCTTATTCAGGATGATCAAGTTTAAGCTTTGGGAGGTTGATGGCTCTGAAATATAGCCATCTACGTCCACATTTAAACTGGATATTATTCATATTTTTGATAAAATATCTCTCTAAACCCTGCCACTAATGCTAATATTCAGAGGGGTATGCAATCCTTTTTCCTGCGCATATAATGTCGTTTAAAGGAGGGAATCACTACATTGAAGTCAAAGATACGAGATTTCTAATAACCAGAAGAAACCAGGAGCCATACAACAGAGACAGACGCTTTAACGACCAACTATATGGCCAGAGCAAAAAATTTGACCGTATAGCTCCGGTCGTATAGTTGGTGCCACCACCGTTAGGTCAAACAGAATAACTTTCGTGAAGGGACCACTATATAAAGAAGCCTCGGGCGACGAGAAAACAAGGCTCGCCTCACCCCTAAGAAGCCAGACCTTTGCCAAAAACCGCCTCCAGATCTCCAAACCCTTCTCCATCTCCAT
Source organism: Avena eriantha (assembly GCA_910589775.1). NCBI lineage: Eukaryota > Viridiplantae > Streptophyta > Magnoliopsida > Poales > Poaceae > Avena > Avena eriantha. The sequence continues at coordinate 445,940,621 of OU342744.1, forward strand.
AGCCATATTACACCACTTGTAATAGTAGATATCTTCTCCGATTGGCGACTTTGTAAGACCATTGCTATCAATTCTATGATTTTCCTTACAATGTTTATGATTGTTGATATCATCACTATGTGTGAGTAATTCTCCTTGGGCTAAGTGCTTCGGCCTAGCCATGTAGCAATTGTGCATGTTATTTATCATAGATGGGATCGTGTATTAGTTTGTATGACAAGCTGATTATTGTATCCTCTCTTGAATCAATCCAAGGACTTGTCAGGTACCCAAGACCCCGAGGGTTGAGCCAGGTATAGGGAGTATGAGTGATGACTAATCTGTAGGTTGGGAACCCCAGTGACAGAAGGGGTAGTACGGTTGTATGTGAGGGATTTGCTTGGGATTAACGGTGACATCACTATGCATATCATTAGTTCTCTTTCTTCTATGGATGAGACTAGTAGGTTATTGCTATAAGCGATTGCGGAGGCAGTAGAAATTATGGATGCACTGTCAACATATAATTTATCTTGCTCTAACAAGTACACGCATACTTTATTTCTATCTTTTATTTCCATCAGATGTTTTGCACAGCTACAGGTGAAACCGAATGCCCTAGGCCTTCTCTCTCCATCATCGATAACAACAAAAAAGATGCAAGCTATTAGTCCGGTAAAAAAATAAAAGTAATTCTAAAACTCCCGAAGGTTCATTAAAGTAAGTTCACTATGCATTCGCTTCCCAAGGATTCGATAACCTAGGACTTCTAGGGAAAAAGAAGCTACACTACATCCGTAATCTAGATTGAAGGTATCACCAGGCCGCGTGGCAGCCACCAGACCGGACCACACCACTACCACCGCTCCTGATCCTTTGTGCTGGCGCCGAATGCGCAAAAGATCCCGGGCCAGAAACTAAAACGGCAGCCGGCGGTTCCCGAGGCGACGTGCGCGACGTGCGATGCGATGTAGCGCTGCGCGCGGCAGTGCAATGATGGCACGTGCATGCATGGCCGGCGTCAGCACTGACGTCACGAGTAGCGCAACCGTCAGGCGCCAACCGGACACAAATTTCAAACACAAGAGGGAGCACGCGCACATTTCACCTAAGGGCGGAATCCACGTGCTCTCAGGGGCTAGTGTCGGGGGGATGACCCCCGGGTACCCCAACCAGGCAAGAACTACGACAGGTGGATCGCGTCTGGCTAGCAGATCATAGCCGGATGCAGGCGCTTCATACTAGCTAGCATCCGGTAGCCGGGACTAGGAACAGTGGCAAGATATGGATCTGGCTACACGGTCGTAGCCGGGCGCAATCAGGAGTATAGGGAAACGTGCGGCACAGTGCATGGTATGCCCTGGTACAGTGACAAGACCCTCAACTACGAGGCCATACCGAAGACTTTGTGGGGTGACGCGGGCACAGTGGCTGGTTGCTGATGACAGGCTCGCACGGCGTTCACTGTGCCCATGACGACCCGCATGACTTGTACGTTGACGGGACACACCATGCTAGATACTGTAGATGACCAGCCAGCTGGGGCCCGCCTATGGAACCCGCCAGCCGGACTGGCCAGTAAGACTGTTGCCCCTCTGCCTATATAAGGAGGGGCAAGGCTCTCATAGCAAGTGTTGGACTCGGGGCATCTAGGAGATAGCTTGTTCATACAGATCGAGGAGCGATTGTACCCCGTATCCTACTCATAGTCATATCGGCAGGAGTAGGAGTTTTACCTCATCACGAGGGCTCCGAACTTGGGTACTTCTTGTGTCCAGTTACACTTGCTTGTACCCAATCCTGCCTATGGACGCCATGGAGAGCTTCCCTGCTAGTCCCCACACCTCTATCTAACCTTCTCAGTTACTGTCGTTTCAAATACAACAACAAAGGACCTCATAAAAAATTAAAATTGCATCCAAGTCCATCCATTTAACACAATGACCCTAAAGCTGAATAATGAAGTGTGTGTGTTTTGAGGTTTGCGCATACTAGTGTTCATCCTGCTAAAGACTATCAATAGAATCTTTCTCGATGCTAAGGGAAAATAGAAGATCTAACTGTTAGCAATGTTTGGATTTGGCAGTCTTGATCCAGCAGTCAATGTTCGAAGTTAATTCGTACACTATACAATGGTGGTGTGGTATTGTAAGAGATAAGAGAAGATAAAGATAATATAAGAAGTACCACGAATGGCCAATCTAATGGTTGGTCTCATAGGAGCGGTGGTCGGTGGAAGTACAAGTTACATCAAGGACCTCATAAAAAATGAAAATTGTATCCAAGTCCATGCATGCATTTAGCACAACGACCCTGAAACTGAGCAATGAAGTGTGTGTTTTGAGGTTTGCGCATACTAGCGTCCATTGTGCTAAAGACTATTGGTAGAATCTTTCTAGACGCTAAGAATGGAAAAGAAGATCCAACAATTAGCAAAGTTTGGATTTGCTAGTCTTGATCCAACCGTCATTGTTCAAAGTTTGGATTTGCCAGTCTTGATCCAACGGTCAATGTTCAAAACTGGTTAAAAATTGCCTTCCCTCCCGATGTTTGGGAAGGAAGTGAAAATTTCAAAAACCGGAAAAGTTTGAATTTTTGTGCCACCAAGGACCAAAGTGGTTTCCTTCCTATGTACTACTACTACTCGTCCCTACTCCTACTCCACACCAACGCACGGCTGACGAACACGCCAGCATACCCAGGCGCACGTGCGCAGCGCCACACTGTGGACGAGGGGAGAGAGATCAGCCGGACTGGTGCACGAGGGGAAAGTGGAGGAGAGATTGAGCATAGGGAAGGAGAGAGAAAACACATGATTTGTTTTGCATTCATAGGTCATGAAATTTACTACTAGTAGAGTGCACACTGTAAGGCCGTAGGAGTACCTCGTGTTAGAAACCCATCATAACTTTGCTCTGACATGGGACCGCCTTAAATTTCTCTTCGCTCCTACCCTCTTCCCCTGCCAATGTTTTATTCTCTCAGCATGTACAGCGCGTGGACAGAGGTGACCATATGTCTAGGCAAAGAAATATACTACTCTCGCATTATGTAAACTAGTAAGTGGCACATGCCTTGCACATGAGACTCAGATAGTAGACGTATGACATATCATCACTATATAAAATTATAATTAGAAAAGCACAAAAAATTATAAATTTGATCAATATCTATAAAGTATGATGTATATTTGGTCCATGTACTTTGTATCATCATGTAGAAGTCAAAGGTTATTAGCTACCTAACACATGAAAATTTTGATAACATGGTATAGATAAACAAGGGAGAAGATTCTAGTATGATGGAGAAGTGTGTTTTGAGGTTTGTGCATAGCATTCATTATGCTTAAGACTATCAATAGAATCTTCTAGATGCTAGAATGGAAAAGAAGATCCAACGGCTAGAAATGCTGGGATTCGCGAATCTTGATCCAACGGTCAACATTTAAAGTTATCCGTACACTATATAGTGGTAAGCTAAGATACGATAAGATCATCCAGAAGTCAACGATTATTATCTAGGAGGGAGAAGATTCTAGTATGATGGAGAAGTGTGTTTTGAGGTTTGTGCATAACATTCATTATGCTAAAGACTATCAATAGAATCTTCTAGATCCTAGAATGGAAAAGAAGATCCAATGGCTGTAAATGTTGGGATTGACGAGTCTTGATCCAACAGTCAATATTCAAAGTTATTCATACACTATATAGTGGTAAGATATCTCTACTACGTAGTGGAGCAGTTTTGAGTTGGATCCATAGCACCAATCCTGATCGTTGGACTGTTGGATCCAATGGTTCAGAGAAGCTGGATTCGTGTTGAATAGTACCTAGAGGAAACTCCACCATGCATGTTCTAGAACCATCATGTCACCACACCCAAAATTTCATAGCACAGTAGGCTGTATTCTCTCTACTACTATAGTGGAGCAGTTTTGAATTGGATCCATAACACCAATCCTGACCGGGCTGTTAGATCCAATGGTTCAGAGCAACTGGATTCGTGTTGAATAGTACTCCCTCCGCCAAAATATAAGGCGCCCAAGGATTAGTGAAAATTCAAAAAAAAATTAAGTTTGACCATGATTATACACAAAAATATAAAAAATTATAATACTAAATTAATATCAATAGATTCACCTTAAAGTATATTTTCTTAATATGTCCATTCAATATTATAGATGTAGATATTTTTTTCTAAATATTTGGTCAAAGTTAGTAAGGTTTGACTTTTGACCAATCCTTAGGCGCCTTATATTTTGGGACGGAGGGAGTACAGACCTAGAGAAAACTCCACCATGTTCTAGGACCATCATGTCACTACCCCCATAATGCATAAATTAAGTCTATTAATAACAACTATCTACACATATTGACAGTACAACCTACTATGCTTTAAAACTTTGGGGTTGGTGACATGATGGTTCTAGAACATGGTGGCGTTTGCTCTAGGTACTATTCAACATGAATCCAGCTGCTTTGAACCATTGGATCTAATAGCCCAATGGTCTGGATTGGTGTTATGGATCCAATTCAAAACTGCTCCATTATTGTAGTAGATAAAAAGCACACCTTAATATGGCCTACTATGTGGCATCCACTAAGGTTCACCTTATACATAGTGGAAACTGTTAAGTATCTTTAAGCCTGAGGTGCACCTCAAGCTTGTGTGTTGACCATAGAAAATAGAAAAATCATTTCCCCTCTCTCCTTATTTAATGTGATCGTTTTCAAAAGGGGTTCAAAATTTTCAAGATGCAAAATCTTAGTAGCTAGAAGCCGAACAGTCTCAACTGATATATGAATTGACCGCTTGATGGGTACCCCCAAAAGCTTTTTACATAAAACTTTCAAACCAACCTACAATTTATTGCTTGTATTTCAAATTTGACCTTTTATTTCGATACATCGACATAAAGGCATTGAACAAGTGGACGGGGTCAGCTAGGAACCTTGAAAACTCATAAAACATGGGAATCGTAAGTAAAACACATTGGTCCACCCAGCTAATATGTCTAGAAGCTAAAGTTTGACTTAATTTCGTTAAATTAACAAGAAGTCACCTAAGTGTGCGAAGTTAGCTAGGAATCCTAGTACTAAAAACTTGGGTATTACGTATAAGAAACCGTGGTCCAGTTTGTGTGATAATTAGTGTGGTTGCATTTTCTTTTAACCTTGGTAGGTCTCGTAGGAGCGAGGTGCTTGACAGTTAACACGATCGGTGGAAGTACAAGTTACATCAAGGACCTCATAAAGAGTGAAAATTGCATCCAAGTCCATGCATTTAGCACAAGGACCCTGAAACTGAGCAATGAACTACTGTATTTTGAGGTTTGCGCATACTAGCGTTCATCATGCTAAAGTCTATCAGTAGAATATTTCTAGATACTAAGAATGGAAAAGAAGATCCAACGGTTAGCAATGTTTGGATTTGCCAGTCTTGATCCAACTATTAATGTTCAAAGTTAATCTCTACACTATGTAGTTGTATGTTATTGTAAGAGACATGTGACAAGATAAATACAAGATAAGAAGTAATGTGAATGGCCGATCTAATGGTAGGTCTCGTAAGAGCGAGGTGCTTGAGAGTTAACATGGTCGGTGGAAGTACAAGTTACATTAAGGACCTCATAAAAATTAAAATTGCATCCAACAAGTCCGTGCATTTAGCACAAGGACCCTTAAACCGAGTAATGAAGTACTATGTGTTTTGAGATTTGCGCATACTAGTGTTCATCGTGCTAAAGACTATCAGTAGAATCTTTCTAGATGCTAAGAATGGAAAAGAAGATCCAACAATTAGAAATGTTTGGATTTTCTAGTCTTGATCCAACTGTCAATGTTCAAATAAGTTAATCCCTACACTATGTAGTGGTGGTATGCATGGTATTGTAAGAGATAAGAGACAAGATAAAGGTAAGATAAGAAGTACTGTGAATGGCCGATGTAATGGTAGGTCTCGTAGGATCAAGGTGATTGAGAGTTAGCACGGTCGGTGTAAGTACAAGTTACATCAAGAACCTCGTAACAAATGAAAATTGCATCCAAGTCCATGCATTTTAGCACATGGACCCTAACACTGAGCAATGAAGTACTGTGTGTTTTTAGGTTTACGCATACTAGCATTCATCGTGCTAAATACTATCAATAGAATCTTTGTAGATGCTAAGAATGGAAAAAAGAACCAACGGTTAGCAATGTTTGGATTTGCAGTCTTGATCCAATGATTAATGTGTTTAAAGTTAATCCCTACACTATGTTGTGGTATGGTATTGTAAGAGATAAGATAAATGATAAGATAAGAAGTACTATGAATGCCCGATATAATGGTAGGTATCATAAGAGAGAGGTGCTTGAGAGTTAACATGGTAGGTAGAATTACAATTTACATCAAGGACCTCATAAAAATGAAAATTGCATCCAAGACCATGCATTTATCACAAGGATCCTGAAACCGAGTAATGAAGTACTGTGTGTTTTGAGGTTTGCGCATACTAGTGTTCATCATGCTAAAGACTTCAATAGAATCTTTATAGATGCTAAGAATGGAAAAGAAGATCCAATGGTTAGTAATGTTTGGATTTGCCAGTCTTGAGATCCAACGGTCAATGTTCAAAATAAGTTAATCCCTACACTATGTAGTGGTGGTATATATGGTATTGTAAGAGATATGAGACAAGATAAAGATAAGATAAGAAGTACTACGAATGGCCAATCTAATGGTAGGTCTCGTAAGAGTGAGGTGCTCGAGCGGTTCGTTCACGTACAAGTTACATCAAGGACCTCATAAAAAAATCAAAATTCCATCCAAGCCCATGCATTTGGCACAAGGACCCTGAAACCGAGTAATAATGAAGTATTGTGTGTTTTGAGGTTTTTGCATACTAGTGTTCATCGTGCTAAAGACTATCAGTAGAATCTTTCTAGATGCTAAGAATGGAAAAGAATATCCAACGGTTAGCAATGTTTGGAAAATGAACCTATCTTCAAAACTCTCAGTGGTTTCTGATATATATTAATTGACCCTCCCCCCGATGAGTACCTCCAAGAGATTTTTTGTAAAACTTTCAAAGCAACCTACAATTTACCTGTAGTAGTCCAAATTTTACCTAATTTTGATAAATCGACATAATATCATTCAAGTGGGTGAAGTTAGCTAGGAAATTTGAGAACTGATAAAACATGGGAAATCGTAAGTGCATCATGTTGGTACACTATATATGTGTGAAAACTTGGCTTGTGGCATTCAGATCCATAGTCTTTGGACTTTCTTCAGGGTAAAGAACAATCTAGTCATCACTTGAAAAATTAAGAATGTTCTTTCCGAAGATAGTTGGAAACTCACACTGGCGGCATTGTTTACTACAAGAAGATGCACCTATATCTACCTCCGAAAATACTTTTAAATCAAGAGGAATCTATTGCGCTTACTTGTAGCTAAAGTTTGGCCTAATTTTGTTAAACTGGCAAGATGCAAAATCTTAGCAAGAAGTTGAATTTGTCATCAAAAATCTTGTTGGATGGTTTCTCATATATTAACCCCCCGATGGGTACCTTCAAAAGAGTTTTCGTAAAATTTCACAGTAACCTACAATTTACTTATAGTAGTTCAAATTTTACCTAATTTTGATAAATCGAAATAAGGTCATTCAAGTGGGTGAAGGTAGGTAGCGAGTTTGAGAATTCATAAAACATAGGAAATCATAAGTACAATATGTTGGTCCACTATATATATATATGTGTGTGAAAACTTGGCTTTTGGCATTTAGATCGATATTCTTCGAACTTCCTTTACGAGAGAGAATAATCTTGACATCACTTAGAAAATTGATAATGGTCTTTCCTGATAGTTGGAAACTCACACCAACGACATTGTTTCTACAAGAAGATGCACCCATCTACCTCCGAAAAGACATTTAATTCAAGAGCAATCTATCGCGCTTACATGTGGCTCAATTCTGACTTAATTTTGTTAAATTGTCAAGATGCAAAATCTTAGAAAGAAGTTGAACCTATCATCAAAGCTCATAGTGGTTTCTGATATATTAATTCACCCCCTCCCCCGAAGGGTACCTCCAAAATATTTTTCATGAAACTTTCAAAGAAACCTACAATTTACTTGTAGTTCAAATTCGACCTAATATAATTTCGATAAATTGGGATAAAGTCATTAAAGTTGGCAGAGTTAGATAGGAAGTTTGAAAGCACATAAAACATGGGTATCGTTAGTACAACATGTCAGTCCACTATATATGTCTGAAAACCTAGATTGTGGCATTCAGATCCATATTCTTTGGACTTTCTTTACGAAAAAGAAAAACCTCGCTTGTCATCTCTTGGAATATTGAGAATTGAATGTTCTTTCCTGATATTCAAAACTCACACCGACGATATTGTTTACTGTATATTGATTTTGTTTCAATGAGTATGCTATTTAATACTGTATATAGTTGGTCAAACTTTGTAACGTTTGACTTTGACTAAACCTAATATGCTGAGTAATATTAAATAAATGGAGTATAGGATAAGATTAGGAAACCAACATTTTTTTAGAACCCTCACAAGCTTTTTCTTAGCATCACAGATCTGAATATTACATTGACACTGATGATTAACCAAACTGCAAACAGAGCAAACCCAAACACATACGGAGTAGTAGTAGTACAACTTAACAACTTCTAGGGGGACTCTACGGTCTTCTCAGCCGACTTGGCAGCATCCTCCGCGGGCAACTTGGCTGCGTCCTCTGCGGTACCATCGCCAAGCAGGGACTCATGGATGTTGGGCAGCACACCGCTGTGCGCGATGGTAACACTGGCCAGCAGCTTGCTGAGCTCCTCGTCACGCATGACGCCAAGCATCACGTGCCTCGGGATGATGCGGATCTTCTTGCTGTCCTTCGCGGCTTGCCCGACGAGCTCTAGCACCTCGGTGGTGAGGTACTCGAGAACGGCCGCGAGGTAGACGGGAGCCCCGAAGTCTATGCGCTGGGAGTACCGACCCTCCTTGAGGTAGCACCTGATCTGGTAAACGGGGAAATGCAGCCCGGCCTTGATGGTGCTGGGCCATGCAGAGATAAACAAAACATTTTTCCCTACACGGTGAACTCCCAAGATCCAGCTCAGGTTATAGGCCATGAGATTACCTCTAGACACGCAGATGCAGAAGTTGATGTAGTGCGTCGAAGCAGTGCCGAACGATCCCCGAGCAGCCCTTCTGAATCCCACGATCTCCTTCGTCAGATCCGCACGAGCTTCCCCGTCTCTAGCGCCGCACGTGCAACGCCTCTACCGGTATCCACACATACATGAAGGAGCTTCGGTCAAAGGACTGGTAGATCCTGTCTAGCCCAAAATGGAAGTCGAGAAAGTGACGGCTAGGTTAGGGACTATCCCTTGTCACTCCACTTATATACACTCCTAGTTGGGCTCAACTCTTGAGGCCCATCTAGGCTGTACTCCAATCTTCATATGGATCTCATCCACATGGGTCCTTACCCTTAAGTGTGTGACCCTATAGGTTCACGTACACCTGGACACAACATGAGCTACTCCTCCAAGTATCCTCTCATGGCTTTGAGTCCAACTCACTTCCATGAACACTCGGTCTCAAGTCGATAGATGGTAGCGGCCTCTAGCAAGACGTGCCAACTCCCAAGTGCCACAAAGTCCGAAGACGAACCTTCAATGTGACTTTCGTCCAAGTCCCTTTGCCTCACGATATATCTGTTAAGCTATAGGCGTGTAGTTGTCATCCCTTTAATAGCTTAACTCTCTTCTCGTACCATGATATGTGATTCACTGGACTAACTCTTAGTCTGACTCCTCAGTTAACACTTAACTGAGTAGCGCATGGCCATGCTTCTGAATCATATCACACGAGATGGCCCAGAGAATATCTCTCCATTACGGAGGGGCAAATCCCATCTTGGTAATCCACGTCACGCAGCTTGCTTCACAACCAACCCGAACTCTACCTTTATAACTGCCCATTTATGGAACAACGTTTGATAGAACCTAAGTTGGCGATCCACAACTCGGATCATGCAATCACCTCAAGTCGAAGGATTCCATTGCTTGAGACTGCAAATGACAACATGCTCGTTGCATCTTAACTGTGGGTTAGTCCGACTCGCTAAACTCTTTAGGTGAATCAGTTTAAGTCAGAATAGCATCTCCATGCCCGTGACAAGTGGAACCGTGTCATCAGCCGACTTGCACATTGGTCTAAGTTGTGTGTCCAACACAACCTCAGTGACCAAGGACAATCTAATATGAACAATCATGAATACATAGTTCCACAACTGAATCATGTATTCAGTGATATATATCTGATGTTCATATAGGGACAACTTTACTTTATGAATACTTTGGGAAATATCATCAACCATGATTGCCTCTAGGGCATATTCCCAATAGTCTCCCACTTGCACTAGAGTCAATCATCCGACATCACATGTCTAGGCATCTAATGCCCATGGCTCTTACGTGCGCCTCATTCTTAGGCTATGGAAGTGGCTTTGTCAATGGATCTGCAACGTTTGCATCCGTGTGTAACTTGCATAACCTGATATCACCTTGATCCACGAACTGGCGAATCAAGTGGTATCACATGAGTATATGCTTGTTCTTCTAGTGTTGTCTAGGTTCCTTGGCTTGTGCAATAGCACCATTGTTGTCACAATACATATCTAACGGATTGGACGAGCCTTGAACCACACCAAGATCAATCAGGAAATTCCTAATCCAAACAGCTTCCTTTGCTGCCTCCGAGGCAGCAATATACTCACCTTCTGTTGTATATGCAGACATAGTCTCTTGCTTGGAACTCTTCCAGCTCACAGCCCCTCCGTTCATAACGAACACGTACCCAGATTGTGAACAAGAATCATCTGAGTCAGTAAGGTAACTTGCATCCATGTAACCCCTTACACTGAGTTCAACCTCACCTCCATAAACTAGGAACACATCCTTAGTCCTTCTCAAGTACTTAAGAATGTTCTTAACTGCTGCCCAGTGGATTTCTCCAGGGTCAGGTTGGTATCTGCTCACAACACTTAGAGCATAGGAAACATCCGGCCTAGTACAAATCATGGCATACATGATGGACCCGACTACCGAAGCATAGGGAATCACACTCATCCTACTTCGCTCATCAGTCGTCGAAGGACACTGAGTCTTGCTAAGTCTTATGCCATGGGACATCGGTAAGAACCCCTTCTTAGACGATTCCATGTTGAATTTCTTCAACACTTTGTCCAAATATGTACTTTGACTCAATCCAATGAGCCGCCTAGATCTATCTCTATAGATCCTAATTCCTAGTATATAAGTTGCCTCACCCAAGTCCTTCATTGAGAAACTCCTTTCCAATGATTCCTTGGTTTCATGCAACATCTGGACATCATTTCCAATCAATAATATGTCATCCACATATAAGATCAGAAATTTTACTTTGCTCCCACTAAACTTCTTGTATAAACAAGAATCATGATCACTCTTGATGAAGCCAAACGATTTGACTACCTCATCAAAGCGAATGTTCCAACTCCGAGATGCTTGCTTCAATCCATAAATGGATTTCTGAAGTGTGCATATCTTGTCAGCATTAGCCGGATCGACAAAACCCTCGGGCTATATCATATACACGTCCTTGGTTAATTTTCCATTAAGGAAAGCCGTTCTAACATCCATCTACTATATCTCATAGTCGAAATAGGCTGCTATAGTTAACATGATCCGAACTGATTTAAGCATCACTACAGGCGAGAAAGTCTCATCGTAGTCAACTCCTTGAACCGGCCGGAACCCCTTCGCGACAAGTCGTGCTTTATAGATCGAAACGTTTCCATCCATATCAGTTTTCCTTTTAAAGACCCATTTGCAGTCGACGGGTCTTGCACCATCTGGCAGATCAACCAAGTTCCAAACTTGATTATCATCCATGGACTTTAACTCGGATCTCATGGCTCCAAGCCATGACTCAGAATTAGAACCCACCATCGCTTCCGAATAAGTTGCCGGCTCATCACTGTCCAACAGTAATACATCATGAACACTTCGCAATCTTGCTGATCTTCGTAGTGGAGGTGCAGGTGCCGGCTCAGCTACCACGACTGGCTCAACCTCCAAGGCTTTCACCAAATCACTACTTACCAGTTCCTCTCGAACTTCTTCGAGCCGCATCGTACTCCCACTGACTTTCCGACTGAGAAACTCTTTCTCAAGGAAGACACCATTCCGAGAGACAAACACTTTGCCCTCTTCTCGGTTGTAGAAGTAGTAACCCAAGGTTTCCCTTGGATACCCAACGAAAATGCACTTACCCGACTTGGCTGCAAGCTTGTCTGACTGAAGTCGCTTGACAAATGCTTCACAACCCTAAATCTTAAGAAAAGACAAACTTGGCTTCTTGCATGTCCACATCTCATGTGGTGTCTTCTCTACCGATTTTGATGGTACTCTGTTTAGTGTGAACACCGCCGTTTCTAGACAATAACCCCAAAATGATAAAGGTAGATCTGTCCGACTCATCATTGATCGTACCATGTCCAACAAGGTCCGATTCCGTTGTTCCGACACATCGTTCCTCTACGGTGCACCCGGCAGAGTGAGCTGAGGAACTATTCCACAACTCTTCAGATTGTCATCAAACTCGTGGCTCATGTACTCGCCCCCTCGGTCCGACCGAAGAAACTTTATTTTCTTGCCGAGTTGATTCTGTACTTCATTCTGGAATTCTTTGAACTTTTCAAAGGCTTCCGACTTATGTTTCATCAAGTAGACATATCCATATCTACTCAAATCATCAGTGAAGGTAATGAAGTACTCATAACCACCCTTGGCTGTCGCGCTCATTGGACCATATACATCACTATGTACTAGTCCCAACAAGTCAGACACCCTTTCACAACTCCTTGCAAAAGGTGTCTTGGTCATCTTGCCTAGAAGGCAGGATTCGCATGTCTCGAACGACTCCAAGTCGAACGAAGTTAGGAGTCCATCATCATGGAGCTTCTTCATGCATTTCCAACTTATATGAACAAGTCGACAATGCCAAAAATAAGTCATATTCAGATCATTTGGTTTTAACCTTTTCACATTTACGTTATAGACCGACCCACCATCAAGATTCAAAATAAATAACCCGTTCTAAACGGGTGCAAAGCCGTGAAACATATCATTCAAATATAAAGAACAACCATTGTTCTTAATATTAGACTCATAGCCTTGTCTCATCAAGCATGAGGCAGAAATGATGTTTCGACTGAGCACTGGAACATAATAACAATTATTTAGTTCCATTAAGAATCCTGAAGGCAAATGAAGTTGCGTTGTGCCGACTTCTAATGCAGCAACTCTTGCTTTGTTGCCGACCTGAATGTGAACCTCGCCTCTTGCTACGTCCCTAGTTCTTACCAGTCCCTGCAACTTGTTGCGGATATGAATGACTGATCCGGTATCATATACCCAAGAACTATCGGGTGCATCAACAAGATAAAGTTCTATAACATTGCAAACAAGTGTACCTGAGTTGGAAGTCACACCTCCACTCTTGGCTTTATCTGCCAAATACTTGTTGCAATTCCTCTTGTAGTGGCCTTCCGTCTTGCAATAGAAGCAAGCGGAACCAGCTGAAGGAGATGATTTAGTCCCTGAGGAAATGCTTGGGATCTCATCCTGAGCAGTACCTCCTAACTTAGCCTTCTTCTTCTTAGTCCAAGAACTCTTCTTAAACTTAGACTTATTATGTACCACCAACACTTGGCTAGTACCTTTCTTGAGATCAACCTCTGCCTGCTTAAGCATCCCATGTAATTCAGTGAGCTTCTTATCCATACCATGCATGTGGTAGTTCGATATGAACTGACCATACACACTAGGAAGAGAGTCCAGAATTATATCCGTAGCGAACTCTTCGCTAATGGGGTAGCCAAGCCTTTCTAGAGACTGCACGTAACCAACCATCTTGATCACATGCGGACTCAGTGGATCACCATCCTTAACCTTGCAACTCAGCAAAGCTTGAGAGGCTTGATATCTCTCGGTCTTGGCCTGAGCCTGGAACATACTTTTGAGGCTTTCGATCATATCGTAGGCTCCAACATTCTGGAACTGCTGCTGCAAGTCCGGTTCCATGTGAGCAATCATAAGACAGCTAATTTCTGTAGACTCATCACATGTTCTACGATAGGCATTGGTTTCTGTGACACTCGCATTCTCATCCGGCACATCTGGAAGTGGGTTGTCTAGAACATGGTCCCTTTTTTCTTGTTTGAGAACTATTCTCAGATTACGATACCAGTTGGTGAAGTTTGTTCCATTAAGTTTATCTTTCTCTAGAATGGTCCTCAAAGCAAAACTGGATAACTGAGGGAGACTGCTACTAGGTGCCATTATCTACAACAGAAATATGCAAAACACTTAAGACAAGTATTCATAAAAGAGCAGGCGTATTAAACTTTTTAATACTTATGCTCCCACTAGAACTAACACCCCTCCGATGGTTACTTAGTGATTCAGGACACTAAATAAGCAAGTCGACTAGTGAGATTTAGCATCACCGCTAGTCGTCAAGTGATCTAGGTAGGCAACTCCTTGCCAATCGCATCCCATGCGACTCTTGTTGGTCGGGTGGCATCTCATGCCCCGGCTCCCTACCACCCTCTCCCCGAGCCCCACAACCATTGTGATAGACCCGTCTAGCTTACCAAGTGCTTCCGCTGTAAGAGTCCGACTCGAACCCATCTAGTCGAAGAGAATTGGCAGCACCTCAATTTTATGAGCCCACTACCAAGAATGTCCGACTTGTGATGGTGTAGCACCGACGGGGAGATCGACTAGACCTTCTTTGAGGGATTAAAGTTCTACCAACTATCTCACAGAGGTAAAACTAGAGACATAACAATCACACACAATAATCCAAATATAATGTGAAATGGTATGGCTCCCTTCATGGCGATCTCCATCTCCATGAACCTGTCCATCATGCCTTTTGCTGCAGTGTCCTTAAAGTCCTCCAAACATGCTACACTAGCAATAAGGAATATACAAGAAGATGGCATCTCATGATGACACACAGGTCGTTATACAATAATAGTGATAGCACTTTGGCTCCAGCCGGCTGACAAACCCGTGATACATAGATCACATATGGATTACACACATCACATACACATAAGCCATACCATTCACAACTTCCTGCAAAACCAAGTTATGCATAGATACGATATCTACCGGCATTGTGAACCTCGCAACGACATCTAATGCGCTATGACAGGGAAAAGTCGGTGGTCCCGCTAGCCAGATAGTCGGCGGGGATCAAAGGGGAAGCGCCCCTCGCGGGTGCGGGCAGCGCCCGACGATTTTTCCGAAATCACAGATCTAATCTGCATTCCGAATCATGGATTCCTTCATTGGATAAAACACTTTTACCCAAATCTGATCCCTGTGTAGATATGACCAATCTTATTGATCATCCACACCTGATCTTCCATGCACCCCCGAGTGCAATTGATCCAATCAATCTTGCACAAAACCTATCTATCTCATAGATCGACCACCGAACCCTAAGTGGATCTTATCCACCACCTCGTGCATATCACATATGCACAGATCTAGAGCCTAAAACCATAAGTTTTCGCTCTGATACCACTACTGGGCCACCCAGAGATAAACAAAAACTTTTTCCCTACACGGTGAACTCCCAAGATCCAGCTCAGGTTATAGGCCACGAGACTACCGCTAGACGCGCAGATGCGGAAGTTGATGTAGCGCGTCGAAGCAGTGCCGAACAATCCCCGAACAGCCCTTCCAAATCCGACGAACTCCTTTGTCAGATCCGCACGAGCTTCCCCGTCTCCAGCGCCACACGTGCAACGCCTCTACCGGTATCCACACATACAGGAAGGAGCTTCGGACAGAGGACTGCTAGATCCTATCTAGCCAGAAATGGAAGTGGAGAAAGTGACGGCTAGGTTAGGGACTATCCCTTGTCACTCCAATTATATACACTCCTAGTTGGGCTCAACTCTTGAGGCCCATCTAGATTGTACTCCAATCTCCATATGGATCTCATCCACATGGGCTCCTTAGCCTTATGTGTGTGACCCTGTAGGTTCACGTACACCTGGACACGACATGAGCTACTCCTCCAAGTATCCCGTCATGGCTTTGAGTCCAACTCACTTCCATGGACACTTGGTCTCAAGTCGATAGATGGTAGCGGCCTCTAGCAAGACGTGCCAACTCCCAAGTGCCGCAAAGTCCGAAGACGAAGCTTCAATGTGACTTTCGTCCAAGTCCCTTTGCCTCACGATATATCTGTTAAGCTATACGCGTGTAGTTGTCATCCCTTTAATAGATTAACTCTCTTCTCGTACCATGATATGTGATTCATTGGACTAACTCTTAGTCCGACTCCTCAGTTAGCACTTAACTGAGTAGCGCATGGCCATGCTTCCGAATCATATCACACGAGATGGCCCAGAGAATATCTCTCCATTACGGAGGGGCAAATCCCATCTTGGTAATCCACGTCACGCAGCTTGCTTCACAACCAACCCGAACTCTACCTTTATAACTGCCCATTTATGGAACAACGTTTGATAGAACCTAAGTTGGCGATCCACAACTCGGATCATGCAATCACCTCAAGTCGAAGGATTCCATTGCTTGAGAGTGCAAATGACAACATGCTCGTTGCATCTCAACTGTGGGTCAGTCCGACTCGCTAAACTCTTTAGGTGAATGAGTGTAAGTCGGAATAGCATCTCCATGCCCATGACAAGTGGAACCGTGTCATCAGCCGACTTGCACATTGGTCTAAGTTGTCTGTCCAGCACAACCAAGGACAATCTAATATGAACAATCATGAATACATAGTTCCACAACTGAATCACGTATTCATTGATATATATCTGATGTTCATATAGGGACACTTTACTTTATGAATACTTTGGGAAATATCATCAACCATGATTGCCTCTAGGGCATATTCCCAACAGATGGACCTTGACACCTTCTTCTTCCTGCGGCCTCCTGGTGCGTGACTGCGACTTGGAGTGGCCAGAGCAGGATTCGGAAGCAGGCGACATGTCTTCTTTTTCTCCACGGCATTTGTTGCTGCCACCTGGGTCTTCTTCTTCTTCCCAGGGGAGCTCCAGTCTTCGGAGCCATAGCTGCGAAGTCTTAAAGGAGCAAGGGGAAGAAGACGAAGGAAGGTTAATTATGGAGCGCCGGTGAAGGTACCCAGGTCGCTTGTATTGAAACTTCAACAGCGCCGTTTTTACTGTTTTACAAGTATGAAATTTTAATAGTACTAAAAGGCTGTGTGCATGTTTCCTTATTTTCTTTCACTTTTTTGAAACACGGTCAGATGTGTTAGCATGAAAATTCATACAAAGAAGTTGTATCTTTCAAAACAATATTCGGTTTTCAGTATGACTGTGTGGGTACAATAATTAGTACTATATGAATTTCTAACAAATTTACAAGCAATCTATCACACACTTGTAGTTCAAAATTTACCTACTTTGGTTTTATTGACAAAATGTCATTTAATTATGCGAAATTAGCTAGAAGACTTTAAAATTCATGAAACTTGTTGACAAGGGGTAACTTCAACAATTCCCATGGTGATGGACTTAGGGATTTGCGGAAAAGAGAATGCTAGGGATTTCGTTGGATGTCAGGAAAACAATGAAGACAAATTCACCTGAATATTGGGAAAACACTCTATTACAAGTTGTCCTCTAGATTTTGGTGTCTATAGTCTAGATCTAAAGTTGGGTGGAACGTCTATTGTATTGTGTGTGTCCTCTCGTTAGCCCCTCCTAGCCTTTATATATGAGGATGATAGGTCTCGGGTACCAATACGAGTTGGGTTACAAGTTTGAGTATGTATCTAGTCTAATCTTGGACTTTCCTTGTCTTGTATCACCAGGAGTCTGTGTCCTTGTAGGCTTCGTATCAGCCAAACCATCGTGGGCTTCATGGATCTTGGCAAATCTTCTGGTGAGGCTTCTGTTGGGACGCACCATATATACCAATAATAGGCACCCGAAGGGTCATGCCCATGTCACTTGTTAGCCATGAAACATACTCTATTTTGTGTGAAATTTAGTGTGTTGTGGCATTCGGAGCCATACTCTTTGCCTTTTCTTTAAAAAATAATTATATGTGGCACTTCTAAAATAATTTAACAAAATCCTATACATAAAAGTTGAAAAGTCCAATTAACAACATTAGTATTCCATGCCAAGATGCACCCCGTCTACCAGAAATGGACATGACCTTTGTCATTATTTAACTTGAAACCCAAGTATGTTAAGACGGCGATGGTCATATTGTGAAGAAGTGTTTTTAAACCTTGTCAAAATTCATGTTTATCATTTACGAAAGAGGACACCATACATAAGTTCTTAACTTTTTTATTCTTTTCTTTAATTTATCCCAATAAACGGGACGAGTGATGCAAATATGACCTTGACATTGGTAAAATTGGCTTAAAATATGAACAATGTTCATACATGGTTATGACCATATTGTGTAGCAAGTTTTTCGAGAGTTGTCCAAATCCATGTTTGTAGTCTTCGTCCAAACAAGCACAAATATAAGAGGACACCATTTAAGTTTCAACTATGTATCATCACACCCTCCCTCCCCCAAAAAAACTATGTATTATTACACACATTGAAATAAGTATTTTCATATAGTACTAACATGCGGTGGAAATTATTTATATTTTGCTAGAATATAGTGAGTGCCCTCTAAGCTAAATTATCCGGACGTACATATTACTAAAAACAAATCCTATCACTTGGAAATTGAAAAGCATTTTCCTAAATGTTCAGAACTCTCATTGACAACATTATTTACCAAAGCTAAGATGCTTCCTAGAACGAGATATTGTACCATGTCCGCCTCTTCTTTGGACGCCATTTAATTTTGCACCCGGGCACGCTTCATCGAGGGGGGGGGGAGAGACCTCATCGGCGTCGTCCTCGGCCTCCTCCCCATCATCGTCCTCGGTCTCCTCCCTGTCGTCGTCTTCGGACTCCTCCTCAATGTCGACCTCAGACTCCTCCTATTCCTCAGTCTCATCTTCCTTCTTATCGGAGTCGCCCGGCATTGGTGGTGGTGTCCCTTCAAAAAAGCGCTGCCAGTGGCTATCTTCTTCATCACAGGAGTCAGACAGCGGTGGCAGCCATGCCCTGTCGACTAAGTCTGGGCTTCCAGGCAGCGTTTCAGGGCCTTTCCCATTTGTCAGGTCAATCAACGTGTTCTGGAGAGAGTTTTCATACGACATTTTGGAAGGAAATAGAGAGAGATCGAGTACTAAGCAACGGTAGGTTGGGTGTTTTGGGTAAAGTAGGGGTGCATACTGTTGCAATTTATAATGTCTATTTATAGTCGTGCATGTGTTAATACCCTGAAAACTATCCCAAAATATCATAAAAAAGATTGTACCAGACTCGTCGCATCAACAAGAAAAAAAGGATTATAACAGACTTGTCGGTTCTTGATTTTTCTCGGCCCAGAGAATTCAAGAGGCGCCCCTCTTTATCCAAATATGAAGAGAATCATGCAGCTGAATTACTCGGTGTCTCTTAATTCCTTCGTTAAAATTAAGTGTCTATAGTATTACATGCTTATCTAGCTACAGTACTACCAGTATACGTATACTCTTTACAAAGTGGCATCACCAAACTTGATTGATGGTGATATGGTGTGGGCCTCATATTTTTCTGCACCGCTATATCTTAGACTAGAAGTATAATCATTGCATGAAAGCTTACATGGGAAGGAAGGAGAAATGGAGAAGATAGTGGATGGATGGTGAGAGGGGGCAAAGGAGAGAGAAAATCTACTAGTAGTATGTGTACTAGTACCGCGTGTCACGACCCATCGTAATATGTACTAACTTTTATGCCAAAGTTAGATAGGAACCATGATCAACTACAGTATGTGTGAAACCATTGGCTTGTGGCATTCTGAACCATATTATTTGGACTTTCTTCACAAAAAACATCACCATCCTCACTAGGAAAATTGAATTTCTTTTTTTCCTAATTGTTGGAAACTCCCACATGCAACAGTGCTTACTACGCCAAGATGCACCCATGTACCAAACTATTGTGGGAAATCTATCAAATTGTAAACTATGATGACAATATGGCCTTGATGACCTTGGTCATTCGGGTTGAAATAAACCCGATAATTTCCATACACATGGTAGGACAATATTGTGAAGCTACTTTTCCAAAACTTATCTAATACCATGATTACAGTTTTCATGGCACATGGTGCACAAGATATGATAGGACATCATGAGTAAAACTTTTGTTTTTTGTTTTTCGTTTATTCAATGTGACCAATGTTCAAACGGGTTCAAAATTGCCTTCCCTCTCGATGTTTGGCCGATCTTTTGAATAACCTTCCCTCCCGATGTTTGGGAAGCAAATGAAAATTTAAAAAACCGGAAAAGTTTGAATTTTTGTGCCACCAAAGACGAAAGTGGTTTTCTTCCTATGTAATCCTCGTCCCTACTCCACACCAACGCGTGGCTGCCAAACACGCTAGAGATACAAAGCCGCCGTACCAAGGCCCACGTGCGCAGCGCCATGCTGTGGACGAGGGAGAGATCAGCCGGGCTGGTGCGCGAGAGGAAAGGGGAGGAGAGAGGGAGGATAACGAAGGAGAGACAAGACACACGATTTGTTTTGCGTGCATAGGTCCTGAAATTTACTACTAGTAGAGTGTAGTACACTGTAGGGACGCAGGAGTACCTCGTGTCAAAAACCCATCATAACTTTGCTCTGACATGGAACCGCCTTCAACTTCTCTTCATTGCCGCCCTCTTCCCATGCCAACATTTTATTCTGTTAGCATTTACATCACATGGACAGAGGTGACCATATGTCTAAGAAAAGAAATATACTACTCCCGCATTGTGTAAACTAGTAAGTTGCACGTGCCTTGCACGTGAGACTCAGATAGTAGATGTATGACCATATCATCACTGTATAAAATTATAATTGGTAAAGCACAAAAAATATAAGTTTGATCAACATCTATAAAGTATGGGTGTATATTTGGTCCTTCTATTTTGTATCATCATGTAGAAGTCAAAGATTATTAGCTACCTAACACACGGAATTTTTGATAACATGGTCTAGAGAAACAAGGGACAAGATTCTAGTATGATGGAGAACTGTGTTTTGAGGTTTGTGCATAGCATTCATTATCACTACAAGAAAAGTTGGCTTTTATAACAGACGATTTTCATGGTTGAAGGCCCGTTTTTTGTGGACAAAGAGTCTTGCACGATGGATGGCCTTCGTGGTAAAATCCCCGTCACAAATGAATTAACCATTTTTTTTCGACCATGGCGGATCGCACCTTCAGCCACGAAAACTTGTTCCGTCATAGATATGTTCACTAGCCACACAGATGGCTGACGTCATGCAAACTGCCATGTGGCAGCCATCGTTAGCGGCCGGTTACCGCTGTTAACGGTCACAGAAACCGTGGCAGAATCCAGGCCTAGCCAAGGCCTGCTAAATACTAACTAGGTCGGCCCATCAGGGGAGCCCAACAAGAAGATGGCCTATTATTGTTTTGTCCTGCACTGTTTGAAATATGCCAAACACTGCAGCCAGCAGCGGCCCACGAACTTTCAGGCCCGATTCTGTTTCGGCCTACAGAAGGCCCATGTTGGTTCAACACAGTGCGGCCCATTAGCAGCCTGTACCAAGTATCTCATGTAAACATAAGGCATGTGGTCAGCCCATCACTGTTATCGCAACCCATCGTCGACCGCCTATTGACGACCTTTCTCTAAGATGGTATGTTACTGTTCTGGCCTGTTACTGTTCTGGCATTTTACTATTCTGGTCTTTAGCTATTGATGCCCACAAACGGCCCTTTACTGTTCTAGCCTGGTAAGTTTGTCGGCCTGTTACTACCCTCATCCGGGAATTTCTCGGCCCGTACTGTTCAGGCTCGTCACTGTTCTGGCCTTTTACTATTGCGGTCCTTTACTATTGTGGGCCGCTACTATTTTGGCCTATTACTGTTCTGTGATTTTTGAAGTTTCTTGCCTGTTACTGTAGGGCTATTTTTGTTCTGTCCTGACCTGCTACTATTACGGCATGTTACTGTGATGGCCTGCTACAGTTATGGCCTGTTTCCGTCACGGTCTATTACATTTACAGTTTGTTACTGTTATGACATGTTACCACATGCGGATTGGCCTGTTACGTTTACGGCCTTTTACAGTTTCGTCATTTCTGAAGCGCATGCCAATATCATAAAACATGTATAATAATCCAGCATTTTTTACTATTCGTCGTCGGCCGAATACACGATGGGCCAATAACAAAGCACGATTATGTTCCCTAATCGACCTGCCGGGCGTAGTTACCATAACGGCTACCACAATATGTGGATGGCGTCAACTAAATGACTACATGGCCTATGCGAGTTATCTAGATATTACATCAGCTGCAAACTTCTTAAAAATATTACATATTATCAACTCAAGGGAAAGAAAAATCGGCATTTCAGTTGACAATCAAGTTGATAGCAGAGTCCTCAATTGATCACCTGCATCTTCCATTGAGTGTGACAGCTACATTGGAGGAGACATGATCTTGCAGCCCCCTCTTTGGTGGGGCTGGCAATAATTGTAGTTTGAAACTAAGTAATAACAAGTTAATACATCAAACAAGACAAACTACTCATTTGACTGATATAACAGGAGCTATGAACTGGAGTTTACAAATGGTCAATGGTTCAATTATTGATCAACACGTCAAACAAACATGACAAGCAAGCATGCATTAAACAAGTGTGACTACTGTGAAATGAGCAATCAAAAAATGTGTGTGTGGCTTAGAATTTTAGCAGATATAAACTAGCTGGGTCATTTTGAGCAAATATATATGGAACCAGTTATATACCCTAAAATGCAGGAGATGTTGGGTTACTCAGAATTTGCGCTCAGCCACAAAATGGCATGCAGTTCCTGTCATAGCGAAGAATGAACCAGATAGAAATTATAACCGCATCATACGAGAACCTGTAGAGCAGGAATGCAAACCACGAATGAACTATATATTGTAGAGGATAGTTATGTCGTGACATAGGACGAACCAGACCCAGAACCAGATGCGAGATATAATGGCGTCGCTTGTGAACTTGTAGAACAGTACAAACAAGCATTAGACAAGTGTTCCTAGAATGAAATGAGCAGCCAAACAAAGTGTTTCTTAGAATTTCAGCAAATCTATATAAAAACAGTGGCATCTCCTGGAATATATAGAGTCATTGGTTGACTCGGAATTTGTGGTGAGCTACACAATGGCAAGTAGTTATTGTCATAGATAAAAATCAACCAGATAGAAATTATAATGGCATCATAAGAGAAATTCTAGAGCAGGAATGCAAACCACAAGTGAACTACATAGTAGAGGACAGTTATGCCGTTGCTCAGGACGAACCAGCACCAGATAAGGAAGTAATGGCATCCCTTGTGAACCTGTAGAATAGGCTATGCAAACCAACATGTTCATTGTTCCATTTTGAGCTTTATGCAAGAAAAAGGAAATAGTTAGTGATGCAGCTTTTGAAGAACCAGATGGTATTATGGAAACAACAAAATTATAATCGAATTAGTACGAAGATTTTAAACGGCTACTATAGGATAGCAGAACGATGCCAAGGAGGAAATAATAGCAGGAACTAATCTCAGGACGAACTAGATAGATTCATCAACTATCGAGCAGGGAATCCACACTAATATTTTCCACTGACTATAGATTTTGCAAGAATTACACAGTAGCAGGCAATTACTGGTGTATGGAGTAGCTAAGAACATGTGCATGAAAAAATAACAGACAAGTGCATGACTTGAAATTTGTAGAGCAGCGAATGCAAACCAACACTTCTAATGACCTTGCATGTACTAGCACGAAGAACAGGCGTGCCCAGTGACTTGTATGTACTAGCACAATTACAAAAATGCAGTTCACTTCGACAGGATTAAACCTGCTATACTGCTGAAAAAACAAAAACGGGTTGGAGATTAGGTTAACCTTTGTCGGAGAGGCGTCTAAGCATCATCGGTAACGTGCGAGTGATGTCCAGGTCACCGAGGGTGCTGCGGTTTCGGTGACTATTGGCGTTGGGGAAGCATATCTTGGGCGGTCAATGCTGGCTTGAATGCGGTGGACGAGAGCATCGCTGAGGCAGATCCGGTGCAGTGAACAGTGACGACCATGCAGCTAGTCTGGAGAAATGGACATGGAACTCCTTGAACTAGATCACATCCGGTGGACACTAGTAAAGCGGATCCAGTACAGTTGGGTAGCTTTCGGCAGCGAGGAAGCAGAGCTTGGGCACTTGATGATGCCATCGGCAGCGAGGAAGCAGAGCTTAGGAAGTCGATGATGCCATCGACATGGTGAACGACCCCGCAGCTCCGGTGCAGTTGCAGAGAGGCCCGGTGAACTAGATCCGGTGGGTGAGCGTCGGTAAAGCGGCTCCGCGGTGGCGCACGAGACCAGAGATCAAGCCGGTGTGCGCGATGGCCGTGGAGGTGACAGAGGAGCTTGGGATTTTTGGGAGGGCCAGTGGGAAAACTGCGCGAATCATACCATAGTATAGGTGAATAGCAATATAATTATGATCGTGCCCCTGAGCTACAGACTTTAGCATGCCCATCTATCGTCTGAACAATGGGTAGAACAGTAAATTTAAAGACAAATTTTTTTGAAACAGAGGGGCGCGAAATGATTCAAGGTCGCTGTGTGATATTGCCGCTCGATTGAGATTTGAATTTGGCTAGCATCCAGCTAATAATAAAAGAAAAATGGTACTATCCGGTAGGAGATTTTGGCTCAAAGGTTTTGAATCGGTGGGGTAGGAAATGCTTCAAGGTCGGCGGGTGATTTTGCTGCTCGATTCAGATTTTGAATTTGGCTAGTATCCATCTAGTAATAGAAAAAGGTAGTAGACCGTAACCTATCTATCCAGGAATTCAAGGCCGAGAGTCACATCAACTGATCATCCACACCATACTAGTAAAAGGCACGTGGCATAATTTCCATACCACTATATAGTGCTTGACACTTCTTTTCAAAACAAAAAACGACTATGTTGCTTCATAATTTCCATACCACTATATAGTGTACGAATAACTTCGAACATCGGCAGTTGGATATAGATTGGAAAAACCCGACATTCTTGACCATTGGATCTCTTTCAGTATATCTGATTATGTCATGTCTAGCATATAGAAGACCCCATTATTGTTGGCCTCTAGCACCATGAATATACTATGCACAGAAAGTATAGAGAACATGGTTTTGAAGGCCACAAGCCAAGTTTCCAGATATAGTGGACAATTTTTTATGTACGATTACCAAGTTTTGTGAGTTTTCAAAGCTTCCGAGCTAACTCAGACCACTCAAATGACTTTATGTCTCTATTAACAAAATCATGTCATATTTGAACTAGAAGCACTAGAAAGTGGTAGATTTCTATCGAAGTTCTACAAAAAGCTTTTGGTGGTACGCATCAGGTATTTAATATATCGAAAACAATCGAGAGTTTTGAAAAATCCAAATTCCTGCTAAGAATTTGTATCTTGACAATTTTGAACCCGTTTTGAAACAATCACATGTAATAAAGAAAAATAGAAAAATAAATATGTACGCATGACATCCTATCACGTCACATGTACAGGCTGCAAGGAAACTAATAACCATGGGATTTGACAACTTCTGGAAACCAGCCACACCATATTTTCGCACCATGTATGAATATTATTAGGTTTCAACCCTGATGACCAAAAAAGGTCATGGCCATATCGACATCATAGTTAATGTACTGTTCCCATATTAATTTGGTATATGGGTGCATCTTGGCATAGTAGGAAATGTTGCCGGTGGGAGTCTCAACATTGGGCTTGTTCGTCTGCGGTACCAAAGTTGGCAGGCCAGCGCATGGCGGTACCTAAGTTGTCTGAAATTACCGCGTTTCGAAAAGTTGGGGCCGCCAACTACTGAGAGGGGCCATTTCGAGGCAAACTCATCTCACCCCTCCCAAATACAAACATTCTGTTAAACCGCCCCGTGAAGTAGATGGTCGGGATCCACATGTCGGTTATCTGTCCGTGACGCGGGCGCCAACGCGGCAACCTCTTAGGAAAATCGAGCAGCTTAGTGGATTGGATGCATTGACCAATTTCACAACTCCATTCCTAGCTTTCCCCTAGCACTGGCGGCGTCGGAATCCACCCTCCAGGCAGGACGATCCCTTCGGACATTTGACTTCTGGGGCCAAGTTGCTGCGCCCAATTACTGCGCCCAGTCGCTGATACCGAGCTCCAATGGTGCATGCCGTAGCCGCCTTTGCGAGGCTCTAGCCCGCCTCCGCCGCCGACGAGCCGAGCAGTTCAGAGGATGGCAGATCCTACTATCAAGGAAGAAGAAGTTCTGCCTACAAGCGGGTGAGCTACCCTTCTCTTTGCTATTCACACTAATTACAACTGCTAGCTGGCTACTGAACCTCAAATTGTTCGTTAGCCCAATGCTGACAAACATATTTTGTCCACAGTTTTCTGTGAAGTGGGATCTGCGTGGACCCCCCTTACCTGGTTATGGTAGTCCTCTACAGGTACGACTCCAAGGGCAAGTGGTATGGAAGACATTGTTTCACGATGGAAGAAGCGCCTACGCAGATCTGCACTATATCTGGTATGGTTGCTGCTCTGTGTAATCATGTTGAAGTATGGCCGAAGCAGACTACAAAGTTGAGCTTCATGGATGAACGTGGCATCATGGTTCCTATATCGTGTGACAGTCAGCTAATTGGGTTGATGAAAAGGTATGCTTTGTATTGCATGTTTGAGCTGAATTGTGATGTACTGGATGTGGAAGCTGTTGCAACTGGGAGTCGCCCTTCTATTCTTGGACAGGGTGGTTGCTCGAACGCAATTAGCTCCTGGTAAGCAAAGGTCGCTTGGGGTTCGCATGTTTGTGCTGAATTGTAATTTTTGTTTTATTTACTCTGTAGATATTGGGCAGTTATGCAATAGTCTTGTTTCTTTGACAGGAAACGCCACAAGGTTAGAAACATGACTGCCGGGTCAGTCATTTTGCTGCCCGAAGAAATTAAAAATGAGTGGAAAGATGATGCTGGACACGATTCTGGTGCCCATTGTCCCGGCGATGCAGAGTATGTGAAGCTAAGAAAATTGGCACCGAGGAAGAGGAAGAAGGCAGGAAATTAAGAAGCCATTGGACGTGAAGGCTTGGCACCCAGGCTGCGGAAGAAGTCTGCTGGCAATAAAGATGCATAGTAGTGTGTTGAACTTGAACCTATATATGTAATTCTGTTAAATTCTGGAGCTCTGTGTGTGGCGCGTTGCTGGACGAAACAATCTACCCACGTTCTCTAAGTAAAATGTAGCGCGACTTAGGGTTTGGAAACGCCCGAGTCAGTAGTTGAATCCGAAATTGTGATTGTGCCACTGCTATCTGAAAACAAGGATCCATCGGTTCCACGATTGCTGAGGGACAGGAGGTCTCCAAATACGACGGAATGTAAGTGGCATAGAAATAAATTATTTAAGCTGCCACACTCCACGAAGCAGCAACTTATTTCAGATGCTGCACAACAACGTGGCAACATAAACAGCAATGTTCTCACCCATAATGCCCAGATGAGGAGGAAATGGGTACCACTTTCTGGCCTAATATTGAGCCCGTCTATCTCACCGCCTCTCTGCTCCTACATCCCCTACATCTGGCGAAGCTCCCGGATCTTCAGTAACCGGGTGTACGTGCTTCCACTTTATAAATTGTGGTTGTGCCATTTGCATGCGGCCAAATCCACGTAGATTACGTTTAAACAAACCACCAGTGTCAGAATACACTAGTAGAAAAGGGGTCTTTGGTCCACGGTCACATTCCCAATCCGGGACAGAGATCTAAATCGAGGCAGAAATTGATCTAAATCACAAATTTTTCCACAAATTAATCGAGACAGAGATCTAAATCGAGGCATTTCATTAATTCAACCACAAATTCTTCTAAACAAAGGTGCGATTTCACATCCTACATTAATTCAACCACTAGTCAACAATTTCACATCCACTGCCGCTGTCCTCCGAGCCGCCGGCTTCCTCGTCTTCGTCGGACGGAACCTCCATGATTTCCGCATTGTACGCGACACAGAGCACCTCTTCATGGTGAGCGGCGGCGATGACGGTGAACTTGGTCTGTCCAGATACGGACCAGAACCTCTCCCGCCCTTCTCGGTTGCGGAGATCCCGGTGCACCACGCACCCGTAAACGATGCGGTTGCCAATCTTGGCCTTCCGCTCCTTCTTGAACAGCACGGCCATTACGGGCTGGCCGTAGCGTACCGGGGCAGCGCCCTCTTCCATGCAGGCATCTGGCGGCGGCGCGCCGCGATTTCGCTCTCCATCATGGCTCCGCTGGGGACGAGGAGCAGAGCCACCGGCACCCCCGCATAGCTGATGCGCCATCTGTGGGGCACCGTCACGGCCAGCGGCGCGGGGATGTCGAAGTGCGCGAACATCACCGCCTCGTAGAAGTTCAGCGAGGGCATCTCCATGGCGGCGCGGTGAAGATTGGAGAGGGAGCGAGGGGGTGGACGGCGCGGTGGAGATTGGAGAGGGTGAGAGGATGGGCGACGAAGCAACAAGCTGTGGCGCCTCCTATTTGTACACGAGGACGACGAAGCGACGGGCGGAATATCCAAGGGGCATTGGTCAGACAAAAGGAAGTAATGCAGGGTTAAGACAGATTAACGGGCGACCAATTTTTTACTCCCAGGACTCCGGGGCCAATAGTTCAGACCGCTAGGTCAACAAGTACAACTATTACAACTTAAAAAAGGCATGGGGTTTAAGCTAAATAGAACTAGTTAACACACATCTCCTTGATCTTCCTAATCTTAGCCCTATGCGCATCTTCCTGCGAGAGCAAAGATCGAATTGTCTGCTCCTTCCTTTTAGCATCTTTCTTGCACAGCTTCAATTGTTTCTCTACATCTTTCCTCATGCACTTGTCAATACTCGTAGTTGTGAACTGCAGGACTTTGGCCTGGTGAAGATCCTTCCTTGATTGAGTCAGTTCTTGCTCTGATTTAGCCTTCAGGGCCAACGCCGCGTCCCTCTCCTTCTCGACTTTTCTAACCTTGTCTTCCACCCCCATGATATCTCGCTTATGCTTGGTCGTGTCAACTGGTTCCCATAGCTTCATCTCAACACTATCAAGAAGTGAGCTGAATGCGGATTCTTTCAACTCAACAGTCATTTCCCATAGTTTGTCCAGCGTTTTCTACATCGATTTGGGCCACTCTGGATCTACTCATTTGACAACACCGCAACTTCCACCTCGCATCATTGCACGATGTCCTTGACACCGTAGAAACCTCCTACCTACGATTCGTCCTTCAAACGCTACAAATTTAGCGGGCACATATCCATGTTTACATAGCAGAGGACTATCTTCATCCGCTAAACCGTGATAGTGGCGTCATACATCGTCTTGTTGGCCTAACACATCATACGCGCATGAGTAAACGGAGTAGATCTGGCTCAAAAAATAGATAACTGGCCCCGGATGATAGAGATAGAGATGAGACGACTAACATCGAAATCACCGTCCCTGTCATCACGACGCGTTTCCCTCGTCGTCTCCCCTTGAATCCATGGAGAGAGGGGAGGGGGGGTGGCTACCAGAGAGGGGATTGGGATGGCGGTGCCGTCATCTTGCGCCTACGGTAGGATGTGAGTGAAGTGGGGAATGTGGCTT